>ML675601.1:97061005-97260818 GCA_007922155.1 Mesoclemmys tuberculata
ACCTTGATTAAAATAATTTGTTTTAATGTTTTGCATTGGTAGTTCATAGTTATTTTCCTAAAGAAAGATTGATTCTCATTAGTTTGTAACCACTAAAACAGGCCTATTTGCACTGTAGTTGGTGTTACTTTTGCTAAGTAGGAAGGTAAAGTACATCTACACACATTTATTTAAGCAATATATAACTTAACATTTATTCAAATTCTTAGTTTTTATGTTTTTTGTTATGTTTATTTGGTGCTTTTCTTATTTGCTAGATTAATTTTTCACTTATGATTTGTATAAAGCTCTTTGGATGGAAATTCAAATTAAATTAAAAATACACAATAGCATTTAATTTTTTTATTAAATCTAGCTGTTGTAAGTGTTTTGATAAAGTTTCGAAAACTGATTTATTAAACAGTTTGTGTAGTATAGTTGGTGATTGTTTCTAGTCACTGTGTCCTTCAAGATTTTAGAACTGGTAGATTTTACTCTGTCATCTAGTTTTCATTCATAAATTGGCAAAGGAAAACAAGCTTTTCTGCTTTTTTTTTTTTAAACTCCAAATTGGGTTCTCAACTTTGAATGAAGTAGAATATTTTCTTCATTTAAGTTCAAAGACTATCTGCAGAAAAGCTGCTGCTTTCACTAGCTGGTTTAGCACTTAACAAACCCTGGGTCCAGGTGCTTAGCCATTGACTTCTACCAGTTCAGTGATTTGACTTTCTTTAAAATTTGGTAGCAAACATGTACTGCTTAATTGTGTGTGTTTATATGATTTTAATAGATTCTAATACGTTTAAACATTACATAGGTTTTCAGTTTCAAATTTAATTTGAAATAGGTTTATTTTTTAAAAAATAAACCCGTTTAATTTAAATAAATAATTCTCGTTTTAAAAATCTGATTTGTTTTCTTTTACTTTTTAATTATTGATTTTTTTTTTAACCACCCTGGAAGTGGTCATGTTCTCCCTTCGCAGATGGAAATTATTCATGTCGGTCTTTCCCCACTGCTTGGAATTATGGCGCACACACTCATTTCACAATGCATACTACTTTATTTTCTTCACTCTCAAATTATTTGTGTTATGGCAACCATTTTTATAGTCAAGGATCTCTGGATGTAGCTAGGAGGGATGACTTTGTAGCATTATCAGTTATGTCCAACCTCCGTCCCTACATCCCTTCCTTTGAGACCAGCAAACTGTAATATTCATAGCCTCTTGTGATACTTGTGGGAGAGACCTGAGTGTTGAACTTGGGACATTCTTCGTGGTAATGCAGTTATGGTACTGCTAGATAATTGGACTAACTGGAAGATTTTTGTGCAGCATGTACTTACCTTCAGAACCTTGAAATTTCAAAGCCCACAGACAAAAAAATTAATAATGCAGGTGCTTAATCAGTTGTGACTACTTTGGTTTCCTTTCCTCCTGGAAAAAGTTGTTCCTGATCCAATAATTAGACTTTTAAATTCATCCTGTCTGATCACTCAGTAGTGTAGTTCTTTGTACTAGCACCACATAATCTTATAATTTGATCGAGTGCTTCTAGTTCTCCTGTCTGCTAGAAGGAAATCCACAAAAGCAGCATGGAATTTATAATGACATCATTTGGCTTCAGACCAAATGTTTTTATTTTATCCAGTGGATAAGAAGACTGAGTAACTGGTGTGGCTCTAATCCTGTAATCTTTACTCAATTCACCCTTACCTAAATCAGTGGGACTGTACCCAGGAGTACAAGTTTGCAAAACAGGATCTTACATTTTTGTGTATCAGATCTTATTGCTGAAACTGTAACTAGATACAGTTTGAACTTACTTGCAATTACTATTTTATAGTGCCATACTCTTCCATTACTTGGAGTTAAATCATGATGTGCCAGATTGTATCCTGTGATCTGTGTACAGAGAGAGCCTTTTACATGCAAATAGTCCTCTTATGGGCTGGTGGGAGGAGAGGGAAGCTGTTTGCCTTTACATCACTATTTCCAGTACCTTGCAGAGGGCTTTCTGGTGGCCCAGCTATCCCTGCATGGTGAGTGGATAGGTTGTAAAGGTGGTCAGGGATTTTTTTGGTAAAACAGTTTTTACTTGGAAAATGTCAGTTCATAAAATGGAAACTTTTCATGGAAATGAATCAGTTTTAAGGAAACTTTTGTAGGGAAGTTTTCTCAGGTTCAGAGCTGAATTTCTGGTTAAAATGAGAGAGAGATGGACAAGCCAGCCTCCACCCCAGAGTAACCCAATGGTTAGGGTTCACACATGGGATGTGGGAAACCCAAGCTCAAGTTTCTGCTCTGCATGGTTCAGACCAGGGACTTGAACTTGGGTTTCCCACATGCCAGATGAGTTTCTTACCCACTTGGCTGTTCTGGTGTGAGTCTTGCTCTGTTTCATTGTGAAAATCTTTGAAAAGTCTAAGTTTTGTCCCAATGCAGAAAGAGAATATTTCTGAAATCTCAGAAATTTTTATGGGAAAGGAAAACCATTTCCTGCCCCATTCAAGTAGCGTATTACAGGACAGTGATTCTGAACTATTTTCCCTATATTTAGTGCAAATACCAGAAGAAAGTTAATACAATCAGACTTTTAACTTTCCATTGGAGCCCCTTGATGCAAAGGAACCCCTGTGGAGGTAGGTGTTGGGGTATCATCAACAAAATGTCCATGACATTGTGGTTCTATTGAGGTTACCATTCTGGATGTGGGTGCTAGGGTCCCAAGAGCATGAAGGTCTGTGTGTTGAGGGTTCTTAGTTTTTGAGGCTGGATCCATAAGAGGGAAAACCCTGTTTTCGTCTCCTCACGCTGGAACAATATGGGGATAACTGCACAAGTGAAACCTCAATGAGTTTTCTTACCTTCGGTTTCACCATGTGATTTAGGATGATTTGTCCTTCAATTTTAAGTTTAGTACTTCCAGGTTGTAAAGAAATCTGATGATTGATGCATGAGTGAGTTTATAATGCTGGAATCATGAATATCAAATCTCTAAAAGATTTTCCTTAAAACAAAAGTCAGGACTAGGGAAGTTTTGAAAACAGCTATATGATGAAGACCAAACATGAATAGTGTTGACCCCAGATGAGAATAACTGTGGGAATGAAAAAGAAAACTGCCAATCCAGGGAATTTGTTAAAAAATGAATTCTTAACCTATTTCTTTTCCTTTTAGAGCAAAGAAAATAGACAAAGAAAGAAGAAAAATATACCACGAGATTACAGGGAATGGGACAAGTATGTTAAATCATTGACTTTTAATTTCCTACTGAACTTTTTACTTTATTTTTGTAATAGAACACTCCTAGGTAATGTGCACCAATTTAGATTTTTTTAGAGAGAGAAATGTTTCGTGCAGCTAACATTTATTTCATGAAATTATAAAAATACAGAGAGATTTGTTTTTGTTTTAATACAAACATTCCTTTTACAATACAGACAATGTAGCATGGAGCTAGTACAGGAGAACAAAACGGAAGCTGCAAAGTCTGTTGTATTTGTTCAAACCGAATATGTAGACCAAAAAGTAAATGGTCTAATTAATAATAAAATTTAATTTTTCAATTTTCATTTCTAATCATCTAAGACTTTAAAGTCTAAGGAGATATTAATAAAACAAGTAAGGAAATTTAAAATGTGATTTTAACTTAACAATTAAAAAAAATAATAAATACTATCGTTTTATATGGTCTTTAACAGTGTCTTTGTGCTTTAGGCCATACTCCTGCACTAAAACACCAAGTAGATGGATTTCTACTCCTGCACTAAGTTCCATTGACTTCACAGACTTGGGCTTGGTGCAGGCACTCCAGTCTGCCCACACACAGTCAATTGCAGGAGCAGAACCTTATACAGAATCTGACCATTTTATAAGGCCATGTTAGATACTTATGTGCATAAGTGTTTACAAAAACAGAGCCTTAGTGTTTATATGTGAACCAGAAAATAGGTTGCCAAAAATAATTTTTACAGAAATTTACTCTTTGGTGATGTGCCCTCTAATGGGTAGCGCTCTGAGTTGTCAGTCAATTTGTTTCAAATAACCTGTTCCAGGTTACTTGTGTGTAAGAATAAATGGAGTGGGGGGTTTTGTTTTCCTTGTTGACCTACACGCTAGAAAGCAGCTGCTACATTTATTGCTGTGAAAAATACAAGATGTATTTAAAATACTTCAGTGTAATACCTCTTCTGTTTATTGCAATTTTGCTTGCTTATTCTGTCTTCCAATTCTTGAATTTAATTGGGTGTACTGAAATAATTAAAATTAGACCTGGCTGGAAATTTTTCAACAAAACTTTTTTTGTCAGAAAATACCAATTCATAGAAACTGAAACTGTTCATGGAAAAAAGCTTGTTTTTGATGAATTTCCTGTTCTGAAAACATTTTGAAATAATAGGTTCAAATTGTCAAAATCTCATTTTGTCATTTTCTAAATTTAAAAGTTCTGTTTTTCACTTTGAAAGGACTTTTCAGATTGAAATTTAAGTTAATTTAAGGTAAAACTGTTTTTAAAAAGGTCAAAGTCAAAATGAAACATTTTGATTGACCTGATTTTAATTTTTTATTTTTGCTTCAAAATTTATTTTCAAGATTGACTTTTCATCCGGATTCGGGACAGAATAAGTTTTGAAATCTTTAAAATTCTTAAAAGAAGGAGAAATTATTTCTCATCCAGCTCTTCATTGTTTGTAGGTAGTGGATGACATGGTTCTGACTGCATTTCTTTTCTTTTGTTGGATTGTGTTACTATAACAATTACTTGAAAATAATTAATCAAAGATCTTTGGAAAAAGCAGCTTTAAAGTAGTTGTGGAATGGTAGCTAAAATATTGTTTTCCCTTTGGTCTTCCAGTTGCAGTATTAAATCATTTTTGAGTCTGTTCCTGAGAAGTGCAGAGTATCTGCAACTCCAGTTGTCTTCAGTGGAAATTACAAGTGCTCTGTATTTTTTAGGGTTGGCCCTTTAAAACACAGTTTGTTGAATTTTGCTTGGTTCTTAAAATGCCATTATTTGGAATGCTGAGTTTGAAAAGTATTTGGAGTGGACAACATGGATGAAGACACACAAAGGAGATAGAAATTGTTTTAAAACAATTTCTATCTTTTTCCTGAATAATTTTGGATTGTTGAACAGATTGACAGAATCTTTGTACCCATTTTAGTTTATATCTCGTTCCGTGGGTAAAGAAATCTTGTTTTGCTGCATTTTAGTGTCTATGTAATATAGATGTATAGGGTTTTTTAAATTTTATTTTAAGGTTTGATGTGGAAAAGGAGTGTTCAAAACTTGATGAGGGCTATGAAGAAAATAATTCAAAAGAATGCTTCAGCATTAATTCAAGTTTACCCGTAATTGAGAAGAGAATAGAGACAACAGGTAAATGGTGACTTAGTATCAAAATTGTCTTTTCTTTGGTTAGATATAGAATTAATATTGCTCAGTAGAATGTTCATACAAATTGAAGAAATGTTATAGAGAAAAAATATGCTTTTGCTGTATATCTCTTCCTTGTTTTTTTTTCTTTGTATCACAGGAAATAAGTGGTGTTACTCAGTCATCCCAGAAAAGGGCCATCTTTGCAGAAATTGTGATATGTCTTCTAATAATGCTTGCTGAAAAAGATTTGCTTTAAATATAAGCTTAAGAAATTGGGTTTGGGGGTGCTGAGGAAAAATACAGCCTCAAGATCGTTTTTTTTCCATTATAAACAAAGAACATAAAGCACACATCAGGGCATAATTATGATATTCTCATAGAGTTTAAAATCACTTTCCACTTACTGTTTATAGAAAACAAACCAGTAGAAGCTTGAAACAGATTTTTATTTTTCTTCTATAATGCTGGTATTACTTTGCTGTTGTAGCATTGCTCATACATGTTGGTATGCTAGTTGTGTGTGTGTGTGTGTAAGGATGCGCGTGCACGCTTTAAAGGATAAAAAGAGTATTGCAACCACAATTTCCTCAGTTGGCCTGCTGATAGAAGCTTGTCCTAGCAAAGCAGGAAACAGATTTTAGCCAAAACAAATTATCCTTCTGCAGTGCTAGTTATTTCAAACATGCTTCAAACTTTGTGAATTGTTCAGTTCAGATGCATCTGACAAAGTGGGTTGCAGCCCACCAAAGCTTATGCCTGCAGAAATTAAATTTGTTAGTCTTTAAAGTGCTACAGGGCTCTCGTTCGTTTTTTCTGTATACAGACTTAACATGGCTACCCCTCTGGAACTTTTGGTAGAGAAGAATATTTGCAATAGAAATATCTTTAAATATCAGTTTAATGTTTGTGTATATTATACTGTGCATTTAATAATAATTCATAATGGAAGAAAATTGCAAAGACATTAAGCCCATTTTTTTCCTGTACTACAGAGTGAACTTGTTGTTTGGCATCCCAGTGCTTACTTTATTTACTTATTTAAACTCTAGTATAAGCAACTAAGATTTTATAGATAGCATAGAGGGGTGGGTGGCAAGGGTCTTAAATCCTGTTGCAAATGCTTCCAAGAGGCACACATTTTTCAAAGTATTATCTTTCTAATGCATACACAATTTTCTCTGCTCTTGGACTTTTTGTTCATCTCTGAAAATTTCAGGGCAAATTTTCCACTCAGAAGAGTCTTGAAAATGTGTTCTAGTCACTTGAACATTGCTGAATACAAAAGCTTTTATCCTGAAATATACACACTAACAAAATTCCCTTTGTTTCATTTTAGGAGTTTTCAAACTTTTTTATTAACATGGACCATGTTATAAAAACATGTCTTAAAAAAGAGGTTTTCTTGTGTTCCTCTTTTTAAACCTATGTACACAATATAATTAAAATACTTCTATGTTAAAAAGTCATATTTTGCATCTCTAAATAGTTAGCTGTTTTCATATCTAAAGGTTATGTTCTAGGTATGACTAAGAAAGAGAGAATTTTTATTGCTAACCGTGAAAAAGAAAAGGGTAATGAAGCTTTTGCCATTGGGGATTACAAAGAAGCAGTGACATATTACACTCGGTGAGTTAATGCCATCTAAACCATTATTTTAATTCTTGTCATTATTAATTAATTATTATGTGTATATCAATCTAGTTAAGGGTATTTCTTGTTGAAACAGCAAATGATCAATTTTCAAAAATGGCAAAAGATTTCACATTGGGGTACCTCAAGATTCTTCTACATGTTGATTAATTATTATTGGTGACCAGGAAAAATGGGTGAAGAGTCAGTTGGCAAAAATTGCAGATGACACAAAACTATTTAGGTTATTCAAGACTAGAGGGATTTCACGAAAGTGTGGATGAACAGCAAGGTGCTCAATGAAAGACGTTGACAAATGCAACCTAAGGTGTATTGGTAGAAATAATTTCAACTACTAATACACTGTGTTGCGTTCTAATGTAAGTATTAACTACTTAGGAAAATGACTGAGCATTATTGTGGACAGCTCCATTAGAACATCCTCTCAGTGATATGTCGTGGTCAAGAATGCAAAAATATTGGGATACAAAATAATGTGGCTTTCTACATGATATTCCTCATTAAGTGCACAGGATAGACCAGGGGTGGGCAAACTACGGCCCGCGGGCCATATATGGCCCATTTGAGCTTTTCATCAGGCCCTCCAGCTGGGCCTGGCCAGAGCGCAGTGCCGCTCCCCCTCCCAGTTCCACCCATTCCCGCTTCCCTTCTCCCACCACATGGGACCAGCAGCACCCTGGCTGGAGCACAGTGGCCACCCCCCCACACTCAACCCTCCCACCCCTCTCCCACTATATGAGCCCAGCAGCACCACCCTATGGGCCCAGCAGCACCCTGGCTGGAGCACGGCAGCTGCTCCCCCCCTCCCAGCGCCACCACTCCCCCTCTCCCACCACATGCCCCGCCATACAATTTCATACCCAGATGTGGCCATCAGGCCAAAAAGTTTGCCCACCCCTGGGATAGACTATGCTTTGAAAATGAATCCAGTTGTGTAGTGAATGAAGCTGTTACCTGTGGGCCTCCTATCTCATTTGTTACAGAAGCTGGAAAATGTGTGGTAGGGAACTGCAGGAACATAAAGGATAGTCTTTGGTTAAGGTATTTGAATGCTGCTCTGGAGAATTGGATTATCTCCCTGCCTCTGCCCCAGAGTTAGCATGTGATGCTAGGCAAATCTGTAAAGCAAAATTTTCACAGGTGGTCACTGTGTGTTCCTCATTTTCTGGGTATGCAGTTTGAGACACCTGGGTCTGATTTGTAGAAGTGCTGAGTACTCACTGCTGCAACTGAAGTCAGTAGGAATTCTGCTCTGAACATATGAAGTGCTATAAAATGGTGAGTACTTGAAAAAAAGTCAGGCCCTAGGCTTCTTAAAATGTACATCTAAAATTTGTGGACACTTGACAATTTTGATCTTATTTCTGTGCCTCAATTCCCTAGGTATAAAATGAGAATAATAATACCTCCTCGTCTCATAATGGTTCTTGTCAGGATAAATCCATTAAGATACATAAAGCACTAAGATGCTATGATGAGACCACCACAGAACAGGCTATAAGAAAATTAATTATTCTGTGTTCAGTGTAGACTGGTATGCAATAAATAAAGTGTGGGGCTACACATGAAATGATGAGGATAAAAATAAATATTGACTGGCTACCCATTCATTGAGCATCATTCATTCTGTGCACTGAATGAGGCAGGGTCTTGTGGAAAAAATAGAATGTAATAAAATAATTAAAGAGGTTATAATAATACATATATACAAGAGAACGCACAGGCAACCTTAATTCTGGAGTTCTGTCTTTTGACTTTGCAACCTTAATGTTTCTTTAATGTAGTTTTTTGGGTATAATGTGGATATCAAGAACATCCACAATAGCCTAGATAAGATTTTTATTTATTTAAATTTATTTTTATAGAAGGAACATAAGCTCTCATTCTTCAGGGCCTGAGCCAACTGCTAATTTGTAGAGATAGGGCACTTCCCCAGTGAACTAGTTATTCCATATTTGACCACAGTTTGTTTTTGTTTTTGTTTGTTTTTGCTACCTTCATCTTAAACATCTGGCATTGGTCACTGTTAGAGACGGGTACTATGCTGAATGGACTACTGATCTGATCCAGTATGGCAGTTATTTATTGAAGTTTATAAATTCATGAAATTTGAAGAAAGTGTGTTTTAGAGTGGATTGATAGCAATTTTAAGTGATGACTACAGTCCTATCTAATGTAAAGCTATGTAGAATAAGATCATATAATCTGATTATTCTATACTGCACTTTAATCTTTTTTTCTCCTATACACCATCTACTGAGTCCTACTATCCCAAACAAAGTAGGTTTTATTTTAGTTGTCATAATTTACAAGACAGATTGAATAAGAGACTAGGAGCCTCAAAGTTCTCTAAATGATTTGTTTGCACATTGCATGCTTTGGTGCAGTTCTCCTATGTTGCCATGATTTTAAAATAATGGATCTTATGTACTTTATCACAGTCCTCTAATTGAAACTGCATTGCTTAGTCATTTTAATTTTATTATAACACTTTACAATTTAAAACTGACTTTAATGAAGATTTTATATACTCTTGTTTTCTTTCTAGCATACAGCTCACTTTGTCTTGTCTTTTGCAGGAGCATATCAGTATTGCCCACAGTGGCAGCATATAATAATAGAGCTCAAGCAGAAATCAAACTTCAAAACTGGCATAATGCTTTTCAGGATTGTGAGAAAGTGTTAGATTTGGAGCCTGGCAATCTAAAAGGTGAAATATAAACTGGCATTTCTGAGGATTTTATTTCTAGTGAAAAGTCTTTATTTTTTATTTTATATTTTTGGTGGGCCTGGTTTAGCATCCATTCATATCAATGGGAGGTCTTTTTGTTGACCTTAGTTATCAGACCTGAAATGTGGGGGGAAATATCCTAGATTAACTCCACCTGTGCTAGTTTAAATGAGGATTAGTGCTGCCTATCCTTGTTGATCAGTATTCTAATACTGGGCTGATGTTTGATGAGATAAGGCTTTTAGAATGATGATTGTTAGCCACCTCATATTGGTGACATGCACTGTTTCCTAGTCACAGAAAAGCACCTCTTTTAACAAGCTTAACAGCTGTATTAAACAGCAGTGAAAGGTGCTCGTTGCTTGCTTTCTTACTAAGGTGTTAGAAAGCAGCTAACTAAACTTGTATGGAGAGAGTGGGACAGACTGGAAAATTAAAGAGGAATAATAGTTCATATATCACCATATGAATATAGGGTGTCATCAAATTACGTGATCAGAAAAAAATCAGTAACTTAATACATAGCCATTGTGAAGAGGATGCAAGGCTTTATGAAAATTAATGCAGAATTGTTTTACACTGTACTTTTTCTAATTAAATGTGAATTAATCGTAGTCTGCTGTATCATTTAGAGCAATACAATATAATTAATAAATCTTTAATTTGTAGCTCTTATGCGCCGTGCCACTGTACACAAGCATCTACAGAATTATCAGGCAGCTATGGAGGATTTGACCAAAGTATTACATGTTGAACCAGAAAATGCCATAGCTAAGGTAACTATTTCAATTGTGTGTTTGTAGAACAAGGTGCACGTTGCTTATATTATGCGTTTGATGTAAATGCACAAGATAAAAATGATATACTATAGTATAACAGATGTATATCTTTACTCACTTTTTATTCAGGCAAACTCCATTGAAGTTCTGTTTGACAAACTGACTTCTCTTTTCTGAATGAATTTACTGTATGTTGAGGGCTAAGCTTCAGCTTTTTTATAATGGCAAATATACAAATATGAATCATAAGAATCTAGCTCAAAATACTTGTTAAAATGTTAATATTTTTAAATGACTATATTTTAAAATTCATCCTAAGCAATATAATCCTTTGTGATTACAGATGAGATAGTAATTATAATAAAAATGTGTGACTGATCTACATACCCAGTCATATAGTCAGTTGTAGCAGAGGCACTGCTGAATCATTTCTATGATGTGTGGGGGGGGGGGGGGGGGGGGGGGAAAAACCCCAACACACACACACAACCCTAAAGCTTGTTATCTCGTCTTTGCCATTATTAATAATTACATTTAACTAGGACTTATCAATAACAATAAAATTAAACTTCAGTAATTCACACTTCTCCTTTCTCTGTATTTCATGCACACACAATGGCAATCTTTCTCCACTTCTCAGAAAAGATTTTGTAGAAACAACTGTGGTTAGATCTGATATTACTAAGGTTTCATATCTTATTTTTAATTTTACTTATTAATTTCCCAAAATAAGTTGTTTCCCATGGGTTTCCAGTAGTTATCATAGGCTTTAATGTCCTGATCATCCTGCAAGGTGCTGAGCACCTCTGGAGGGTGTTAAGCACTCTCAATTCCTGTTGACTTTCATGGATGTGGCGTGCACTAGGCTCATCTGCAGCCTTACAGGATCAGGCCCTAAGTCCATGCGCAGTATTAAAACATAAAATTTACAGAGTAAATCCATAACAGTTAACTCTCTGACCCACCCCTGTTCCCAAAGCCCCAGAGAATAGATTGTCCTTGCCAGTATGCCCTTAAAGTCAACAAAGTAAGGGTTTTGTTGGACCAAGGTAGGAAGTTTGCTCCAGAGCTGAAGTTCTTTCACTGTCAATGCCTGGCCTGCAGCCTTATGTCTACACTAGGAGGCTGTTGGCTTGAGTGCCTTGACTAACCATCAGTACAAATTAGCAAGGTTTTACTGTGCTTCAATCTCTTTATTACTGTGGAAATTTGTGATAGTAATGTTTTCTTAGAATTAAATAGGAATGTGGCAAAGTCTGGCAAACATTTTGCCAGATTTTATTTCTGTGTGTGTGGTCATGGTGACGTCAAGTGGTCATTTATGTATTAGATAAATCAGAAATTCAGCATCTCTAATAAAGCTATTACCTTTAGGCTTAATAGTATCATTCACACATCAGAAGTTAAACATGTGCATTAAGTACTAGAAAGAGTATAAGATATTGCACTCTTGTTTAGCAGGATAAGGTGGGGTGTTTTTAAAAGGAAAAAACAAATGTTATTATTTTTCTTTAGTAGAGACTTACTGTAGAGAGCGAGCATGTGGAGTCAAAAATGTGTGTATTCCACAACGGGGTGCTGTTCTTGCAATCTCAGAATGTGGATGGTAGGTTGAAGAAAATATACACTCAGGATAGCTCTACTCAAATGAGGCATTTGCTTTGCTGAGGAGTCTTGCTTTTAACAAGTTTTACAGTTGTATTGATTAAATTAAGTGACTTGGCCAAAAATATGCAAATTAGTGACTCAGTTGAACAAAATTCTCCTTGAGTTCTAATAATTAGCTGTAACATCTAGGGCACATGTCAAATCTAGCCTTTTAGGGGCTTTTTACAAATGGAAATTAGCAGCTTTAGAATTCTTGTGGTATTTTTCATATGGTTATGATGGCAGAATTGTAGTTCTCGCAAGATCATGCTCCTCTTCTGCATAATTTTTCATCAGTCAGCAGTGCACTTCTACTAGGCTGTGCAAGAAATTATCATTTCCTATGGTTGCTGCCACCTGTTAGTTTAACTTTTTGAAAAGAAAAGTCTCCAGCAGACATTGGGCTCTCCATACTGTTGATTTTGATTAAATTATTTTTAAGCTTTTCTAAAGTTCCAGTGTAATAGTCCTTAGGCATTAAATTAGTTCCTTGAGCTATACCATACCAGTTGGCTCTATTGTCATTATTGCATTGTCTTCACTCAGAGATAAATGCAAACTGTGTTCCAAAGAATTTATTAACAAATGGTACCTATGGATTTATATAATGTTTATATGCAGTAGGCATTGGATAGAACATTGGAATGGGAGCTGGAAACAATTTAGTTCTAATCCCAGGTCTGAAACTGACTCACAGGTTAAATGACTTCAAGACTAAACAATCTCTGTTTTCTTATTTGTGAGGTAATACTGAGTGATTACTTTTCAAGTGCGTTGTAGGCATTATTTAGAGAATGGAAAGTCCTTTGCAATGGTAAAGCACTATCTGAATGCTAATTTTTTTAAAGACTTCTAAAATTGCTATTATTACTGTCCTACAGAAAAATCTGTCAGATATTGAGCAGAAGCTGAGAGATTTAGAGCCTGTATCTGAGATTCAGACCAAAGGAAAAAGAATACTTATTCAAGATATAGAGGAATCGGATGGTGATGAAGAAAGAGGAGGAAATGGAGAAGAACATGAAAGTGGCCAGGGAGATAAAAGTAGTGTGTTTGTCTTTGTAATTGTTATCTGCATTACCGATCTTGGCGATTCAAAGGTTGTGAGCAGTGACTATCCAACTCTCACTTTCTTTAGCGCATTCTTTTTTTTTAACTTTAATTTTTTTTCCCATTATTTTGAGGACTGTTATCTCATTTACTTCCAGTGTGACTTTCCATTACCCTGTACTACTGGGTCCTTGATAATTGTGAAGGACACACCCCTCCAGTTAAATGTTATGGTGCACCTGCAACCACTCCATTTTTAGGCCTTTATGCCATGTCTGAATTCTTCCTCTGCTCAATCTGAATACTTTATAGAGCTCCTTCTTGCAAATACTTTACGTGATAACTTGTTGTTTTCCTATTGGAGATTAGAATACTAGGCAGAGGTAAAAGGGTTAAATGGTGGTGTCTTGTAGCAGGACATTTACTTCTCTTTTACTTACTTAAATATCCTGGACATTATTTTCCTTGTTGCCCCTCACCCATTCCAATGCGTTTGTTCATCTCTCTATTGTGTCTTATCTTTTTTAGACTAAACTAGCACAGGTACTGTAATTTATTATTTATTTGTATCTTGACTAGCTCAGTGGGGGTCCAACCTGGTTGTGGCCTTTAAGCACTACCACCATATAGATGTTGTTATGAATAGCTCTTCCTTAGTGAAGTTTAGGAGGCAACACTACAATCTTCTTCTTTCCCATGGCTAGGACACAGGCTGTCCCTTGTGTAGAATCATATTTCTCAAGGTAACTTGAAATGCTGTAATCTTTCATCAGAACTGATTCTGAGCACTTTGTCCTCAGAATATTGTCTTTCACATTCTGAAAATAACAATTGATATGAAAGAAAGACAAGGTGGGTGAGGTAATATCTTTTTTGGACCAACTTCTGTTGGTGAGAGAGACAAGCTTAACAACAGAAGTTGGTCCAGTAAAACGTATTACCTCATTCACTTTCTCTCTAATATCCTCGAACCAGCATGGCTACAGCGGCACTGCATACAATTGATATGACGTATCTGCTATTCTAGCTCATCTGTTGTTCCTACTTTTGCTTTGCCTGTGGCACCTTGAGTGTTCACCAAGTTCTTGAAAGTGGGTATCTTGGTTCTGTCTCTTCTGCCAGGTTTCAAATGACAAAGGTAAAGAAACCCAGAAAAAATCATTTTCTTCTGATGCTGAAAAAGGAACTTTATTAGAATATGTGGCGGGGAGGGAAGAATTATCTCAAAGCTATTCTGTGTCCTTTCTACTTTACCATAAAACTTTTGCCTAGAGTCTTCTCCAGTTCCCCACTGCCTGGCTTCCTACATCAGATACAAGAATTGGTATTTTCTCCTCTTATTAGGTAATACATAGACTCCTTTAGGTTTTGGCTGATGGCAAATCAATTTATCTATTCTGTATTTTGATAACTCCACTCCTTTCTGGTTTGATATGGGTAATTTAAAAAAAAATATTAAGTTGGAAACAATTTGGGCATCACAGATTATGTATTTTTATATAATATTTTGAAATATTGACTAGTTTGAACATCTGAAATCTATATTTAAAGATACAAAAGCATGCAAAATTTCTGTGGGATCATTGGGCACCACAGCATGTCAGTTAAGATAAAAGGAAAACCAGCATCTAGACTGATGATACCAAGTTACAAAAAAAGATCAACAGTTGCCTTATTGATATTTTCAAGGGTCAAAATTTCTGTTTAAAATTAATATCTGCATACTAAGGTGATAGGTCATTCTGATAAATGAAGAATTGTCTCAGGTTACATTCAATGCAATAATTTTGTAGTTTCTCTTATTTTCTGGACATTTATTTTAAAGCTAATTTTAGGGTTAATTTTCATTATTGTCTGTCTTTAATCTGAAATAATGTAAGGCTATACTTTGTCCTTATGTTTACCTTTTATATGAAACCTTTTTTTTTTAGCTGCATTGGTATATTACAAGAGGACAAATTAATAATTTCTCCCTTCTATGTTATAATTCCCAGGGACTTCTTATGAGTCGATCATGAAAAAATATAGATCAGTAAAACCATTTAATTTGATGCTAATATTAATTTTGACATGGCAAATAATTGTGATTTGCTGATAGAAAAACTGAATCTGCATTTTCATGTAAATAAAGTATCAGCTTTTTATTTAACATTCAGTATTTAAATGGTTAAGTTCAAGGCAAATTCTGTAACATTCCATTTCCTAAGAACAGGGGGACTATAAATTGTTCATCAGTAAGGAGAAAACAGAATTAACAGTGTTACTTTCTTAGTATCTTTTGCAGACAGTTTCTTACTACAAATTAATCTGTGTTCTGAGAGCATGTTTTCTGTGGCAAATGAATTTTTATAAATGAAGGTTCTTGAAATATTTTATGTGGTGGATTTTGCTAGCACACCCCTCCTTTGTCTTTACAATAGTTCCTTCCGATGATGCAAATTCTAACCTAATTGATTAACTTCCTTGTAGAAACTGGTGTGCTACTGGGAGGCGAGATTGCAACTAAAAGTGAAATGGGGAATGTACAAAAAAAGTTTTCTAGTAAAGGAAATGGCTGTATGTCAGAGACGCAGAAGAACAGGGAATACATTGAGAGCACAGTAAAAAAAGGCATATTGGAGAAAAAGACATCTGAGCATTTACCAGACCAAGAAGGTGAAGTTAATGGTTATCTAAACAGTGGTAAAAAAAAGAATGAAAACAATGAAGTTAAGGAGACCTCCAGTTCACATGGGACAGAATCTTCATCAGCTGGGAAAAACATTTCTAATTTGCTTCTTCCTAATGCAGCAAAACTGAAAAGTGAAGGAAATGAGTTGTTTAAGAATGGACAGTTTGGAGAGGCTTTGCTCAGGTATTCAGAGGCAATTGAAAATGTCATCAATTTAGGTGAGTTGTAATACCTTATGAAAAAAGTAAAATTGCTGTTATTTAAAAGAACCACAATTTAATCATCGTAACCTATTCAGTTTCCTGACAGAAGCTGATGGACTGTAAATTCCTCTGTGATGAATAATGAAATCAATTTACAAAGTGATTCATATAAGGTTCAGTAGAGTGAAATGAGTAGAAAGGCTGATAAAATTCTTGCGACAGAGATGTTTGCTTATATTCACGTATTAGAATAATTATGGGTATTATAGGTGACATACTAAATAAACAAAAGCTCCTTGAAATTTTGCAGCATCAGCAAATTTCATCAGGAAAGTGTAACTCAGAACATACATTAGTATTTTAATTCTAATTAAAAGATATTTAAATAATTTTCATTTTATTTGCATATCATTTTAGGAGTACAAAGTCGAGATGATCTAAGTATCTTGTATTCAAACAGAGCAGCATGTTACCTCAAAGAAGGCAACTGCAATGACTGCATTCAAGATTGTAACAGGTAAATCAGCACTTTCTTGCACAGAAACTACATTCCTACTGATGATTAAATGTTCTTAATTGGTTTCTCTTTATTAAAATACTATTTTAACTGAGTCATTCAAAGGAAGGGCTAATTCCTTGTCCTATTGACTTGAATCTTTATCTGTTAAAATGTTGTGAATCACCTACTACTAGGGGAGAGGTAATTTTAAGAATATTCTGTAAGTTGATGTATAAAGGCAATTAAATTTTTCCAAATGTACACAGAAATGCATGGAAAGCTTAAATGAACAAAATGTTAACGTTAAATGAAAACAGGCACTTTACTGAACTGTTTGTCAGTGCTTCATAGTATTTTATACATAGTCTCTTTTCACCCTACAACGATAACCTTGTTTGAAACCATTTTAAAGCACATATACAGTAGAAATGATTTTGCACATACATTCATCATATTCACAAACTGTGTTACAGCTATGTTCAGAAACAGCTAGAATTCATGTCTTCAGTTGTATTTCATATTCAGTGATTAATGAGTCTAAGGTTTTAGGGGTTAAACAGGATTCCATACAGTCAGAGCTCTCATCAACCAAACAGATTTCTTCTTTTTTTAATGCCATGCTGTCATGTTTTGGGGTGCAATCCAGATGAGTGGAGAGTGGGGTGTCATCTTACCAGGCAGGCTCCAGGAATAAAGCATTGGACCAGGGCTGCCCAAAATGTAGACATGAGTTCATGCTTTTTGCTGACAATAGGTGTCCCAGGCAGTGTTACAGTAACAAGGCATTGTGATGCACTCAGGGTTACGGGGTAAGAGATGGCCTAACTGTTCACTGGTTTGGATTGCACTGCGAATATGACACGTACAACTATAGTATCAAAATATTAATAATTGGATATATTAACAGATTTAGCTTTGAGTTTTTATTAATTAAGCTGCTATCATATTATAGATAACTCCTAAAGCATATGGTAGCATATAAGCATTTCTTAGGATGAGCAGTATTTTTTCATATACTTTCTAATACTCTGCATAATTTAAACTTTAGTGTAATTAGTGAAGAGGTAAGATAATTGAAAAAGATAGACATTTACTGACCAAATAAAGTTACAACATTACAGCAATAAATTGTTTCTTCTGTTTGAGTATAATTCTGCCATTGAAAACAATACTATGAACCTGTCTTTTGTATCCTCACTAAGTGGAGACCCATATCTTCATCATCAATATAATATTAATTTATGGTAGTGCCCATAATATGCTCTGCACTTCCTGTGTAGAATCATAGGACTGGAAGAGACTTTGCAAGGTCATCAAGTACAGTGCCCTGTAGTTATAGCAGGACCAAACATTATCTAAACCATCCCTGACAGGTGTGTGTTTGTGTATTCTGTTCTTAAAAATCTCCAGTAATGGAGATTCTGCAACCTCCCTAGCCAATTTATTCCAGTGCTTAATTACCCTGAGAGGAAGTTTTTCCTAATGTCCAATTTAAACCACCCTTGCTGCAATTTAAGCCCATTGTTTCTTGTCCTATCCTCAGAGGTTAAGGAGAACAATGTTTTTTTCCCCTCTTCCTTATAACAGCCTTTTATGTACTTGAAAGCTGTTATGTCCCCCCTCAGTCTTCTTTTCTCCCAACTAAACAAATCTCAGTTTTTTCAGTCTTCCCTCATAGGTTATGTTTTCTAGACCTTTAATCATTGTTGTTGCTACTCTCTGGACTGTCTCCAGTTTGTCCACATCTTTCCTGAAATGTGGCACCCCGAACGGGACACAGTATTCCAATTGAAGTCTAATTAGCGCAGAGTAGAGCAGAAGAATTACTTCTTGTGTCTTGCTTACAACTCTCCTGGGATGTATTAGTAGAATGTTATGGTGTGTGTTGTTTTTTTTCCCCCCAATAATATTACACTGTTGACTCATATTTAGCTTGAGATCCACTATGAGTTCCAGATCATTCTGCAGTACTCTTCCCTAGAGAGTCATTTCTCATTTTGTATGTGTGTTCCTTCCTAAATGGAGTACTTTGCATTTGTCCTTATTGAATTTCATCCTATTTACTTCAGACTTATAGACAGAGAGGTATGGTTCGTGACACAAGACAGAGACAACAAGTAGATAGAAGTTAGAAGGAATGGGAAATCGAAACAATATTTTATAAAAGTGTATTTGTCAAATAGATTTGCTGTAGGTAGCACAACAGAAATGGGTAAGACATAAGAATGGTTTATGATTGACTTCAGCAAGGCCATGGATGGGATAGTGCTTGTGCTCTTGAGGTAAAAAAACAAAAACAAACATTTTGCACATTTCTCTTTTACCTTTTCTCCATGAGGGCCTGGTTTGGAGTAATTTACCCTTTATATGTGGAAAGCAGGATGTAGCTCTGTTATACTAGCTTTGACTTCCCCATATTACTGCTATGGCATGACCTGCCACCTGGCTGCCGTTACCCTCCAGCTATACCCTGGGAAGTGCATGCTGGCTAGCTTTACCTCCCAGTTTCTGTAGTCCCCAAGAAATGGACCCCTTCCATTTGACTTTGTATCTATTCTTTAGATTTCACTGAATTTCTAGGTGTTATGAACCTAAAAATTGGTTAGTGTTGTTAAAGATTAAAGCTAGTTGAAAGCAATAGCTGAGCCTTGGTAAGTACCATGGAGTGATGCATAGTTGCAATTCTACTTAGCAGTAAAAAAGATCTTGAAAGCTTTTAAATATAACTGTCTTCGTTAGTTAGATATATACAGTAGTTACATATCCTAACATCTAGCTGCCTAGAATCCTCTAAATCACAATACACCTATTGTTCCATTAACAAAAGACACTTTTTAAATAATAATGCTTTTATGGGCATTTTGTGCACCCATCACGTCACTAGAGCAATCAATGTAATTTAGGAGTGCTCATTGCCGTGCACTAGGGACTGAGCTCGCTACCTGGTAGCGTCAGCAGCCATGGCATCTGTGAGACAACATGTCAAAACAGTCATTTCCTTGCATGCTAGCCTCAGTTGCTCACAGGCAACAGGCAGTGGTGTACTACATGCATTATTGTTAAATAATTTCTTCATGTTTTACAACTAAGGAGGAACTGAAAGCTGTTAGAGTAACAAACAGACAGAACGATCATAAGTTTGAGATCCACACATCTTGATACCACTTTAGCAAAATAATCATCCCATTAAGATTAAGCAGAATAATCATCCACATTAAAATGCTGTTGAGTATCATGGGCCTTAAATATGTTCACTGTGGAGGAAGTAGGTTACCAGACCAAGTTAACAAATGTAAGTTGAACACATTGTAATAAAATACACCAGCATGTACATGGTTGCGATCCCATTTGGGGTTTTTAGTTTTTAATAAACCACACCAGATCGGCTTTCCTAATTTGAAGATAACCCCAAAATGAAATCATGGACATACCATGTATAGTTCTTCATATCATTGGATAACTTCATTAGATTTACATGACAATTCTATTTTCGATCCTGCACTGCTTTTAATCTTTTTTTGTCTTTTGAATTTTCAAGAGCTCTGGAACTTCATCCATTTTCCCTTAAACCTCTTCTACGACGAGCATTGGCATATGAGTGTGTGGAGCGATATCGGCAGGCATACGTTGATTATAAAACGGTACTACAAATAGACAGTGGGATCCAAGCAGCAAATGACAGTATTAATAGGTAACCTGAATTTGTGACTTTTTTGTTTTCTTTTAAGATGCTGAATGGAAAAATAGGATTTTATATTTTATTTTATTTGTTTTTTTTAATCTACGCTCTCTCCTCTATAGCTATAATCACTGTCTGCAGAGTGTGTAGTTTAAGAAATATAATTGCTCTAACTTTTTAATAGTTTCTAACCTCCGTCATTCTTTCTGCTAACTGTAGATCATTAATTTCTGTAATTATATTTATAATAAGTGTCTAGAGTTGTGCTTGATATGTCAAACATTGTCACATTTCCTTTAGCTTATAGCAAGTAGTTCTGTGAATCATAGAACTGTATTTGCTTTTTTTCCAGTTTTAAATATTGAGTATGAGAACAGAGAAGTCATTATGCATAGAGAAATAGCCCATGTACATTCAACCTTCAACATTAGAACTTGTTTTATAAAGGAGGGACAAGGCATTGAGGTTATTTCTTGTGCTTCTTGACAAGTGCACAATGTCTTTAAACTTCTACTTGGAGGTGTATGTGCATCAGGGATGGACAGAAGGGATCTCAATCTAACATTTTCTGTAAAGGATGTTGTCTTTAGCTGCACAATAAGCTTGCGAGTACATCAGTGTCTACATCTGGTACTCAGTGAGTTCCTGGTATGGTGGATATCAAAGTATTTGTCTGCATGGTTTTGCCTCCTATCTCTCTTTTATTTATGAACAGACACTTTAGAAATTTCTCCTAGTTGATGTTCTTGTAACTTGTCTAGTGTTTAAGCTTCCTATTTTTTTTTCTTCCTAAATATTTTTCCTTTTTTTCCTCTCTAGGCCTTCCTTATGCTTTTAGCTTCACTGCTCATCTCTTTCCTCCCTGGCAACCATCATCTTATTTCAGCTGCCTCCTCTTCTTCCTCCTTCTTTGCTGGTAATTAATTTTTGGCTTTCAGATTTTGTTTTTAGAGCATAGCTGTCCTGCATAAATTGGTCTTTAAATACAATTTATTTTAAAATTTTTATAATTTCTAAATTCAATTTAAATATCTGATCAAATAAAGAGACTACTCAGTTTCAGTGAAGAAGAAAAACAATTTTAAAAGAAAAAGTTTAAGACGTGAACTGCAAAGGGAAAAAGATGGCATTTCTACCTTTTCTATCCCTTTTTTGATGTAAAGGGATGACCTCAAACCGTATTTTTAAAAATATTTGTACATGTCTTTTATATTAGGACTATCAGGTCCTAACTTTCTGTTTTTATTGGAGGACTTTTTTAAGATCCCCAGGGCATCTGGATGGTGACATCACCGAAAGCTAGTTCTGTGCTGTTGATCTTCCACTTGCCGGTGACGGGGAGTATTTGTTGTCTTATTCAGGCTATGTTTTAAATAACCATGTCCTCCAAAAATCTTACAAGCAAAAAACGCAGCTCGGGTCCTCAAGTTCCTGTTGTTGTTGTTGCTCATGTAAGAGATAAGCAGCATTTTTAAAATAAGGCTGTCCATGTACATCATAAAGAGAGCATTTTAAGGGTTTGAGCTATTTATTTTTGCTTTGAAGCTCACCATTAATAAGTGAGTTTGTCATGTTGGTTAGAATATCTTGAGTGACTTCTTTTGTGGTTTCCTGAGATTCTGTTGTGCAGGAGAGGTAGCAAGCGCTCAAATTATTTGAGGGACCTTACTTAGGAAAACTGTTGTTTGTAATCGTGGGTCAGAACCTAGGTCTGGCAAACTTCTTTTCAACAAGGCTTTTAACCAGTGGCATTTTGCCAATGTCTGCACACCATCAGGTTTCCTTGGCTAATTTATTTCTGAGTTTTCTGTTGGGTTGACTGATATTTTTACGGTTTCTTTTTAATTATTGTGAGGGGCCTATATGCCATAGCAATGGAGACTGTGTATATGCACTTCCATTCACTAAATGAACTTCTTCTTATTGACTCTAGCTCCAATGTTGCCTGTAATGCCAGTTATTAAATTTCATCACAACTCTGCAGCTTTTGTTACAAACTTTTGTATGAGCAGTATACTGTAAAAACATGGCCATACCAAATTCATGATCCATTTTTGTAAATTTCACAGTCAGCATTTTCAAAATCTTGGATTTCATGGTTTCAGATATTTAAATCTTAAATTTCACATTGTAACAAATCTGAATATTTATTTTAAAACAGCAAAATATAAACATGTAACACCCTTAAGTCCTCATTGCTCATTCTGGGGATGGCATGGTATGGTATTGCCGCCTTTCTGTGCTGTTGCTGGTGGTGGCGCTGCCTTCAGAGCTGGATGCCCAGCCAGCAGCCGCTACTCTCTGGCCAGCCAGCTCTGAAGGCAGTGCAGAAAGTAAGGGTGACAGCACCACAACTGCCCTACAGTAGCCTTTGGGTTGGAAACCCAGTTTGAGAAATACTGCCTATAGCATAGGGTAGAAGTACACCAAAGACCATATTTCACTGGGGAGACCAGATTTTACGGTCTGACACACATTTTCATGCTGTGAATTTGGGCCCTATATATAAAATATATCCTTATGGTAGATACCAGTAAACCCCAACATTGCAACATGATTGTTGGAATGTTTTCTTGTAAAAACACCATTTTTGGTGCAAGACTGTCCCTGGCATAGTGGAGTGACTGGGTGAGGTGCAGGTTACAAGGAGCCACCTTCCCAGCCCATGTATCCTATATAAGCGCCAAAGACAAATATAGTCTTGCTCCCTTTGAGCCTGATTCAATACCCATTAAAGTCAATAGAACACACATTGCCACAAATGGAGAAGGGCTGGGCAGGGGAAGAATTACTGTGTGTGGAATTACTCTGCTCTCTACTCAGAACAATACCTAAATATTGTGATCTGCCTTCTGTGTAACATGGCTTATTTTATAGTGAAATAACCAAAGCAAAGGTCAGGGCTTTTCAATGTGCATAGTACCCTTAATTTTGTATAAGATATTTCATTCAAGTTGGAGGGAGAATATTTTGCCTAGATTATAATAAAATTATAGCTCAGTGATCCAACACCACCAGGTACCCTTACGTATCCTTTACTGAAAGGCAACTATTGTTACTTTTTTGTTCTTAGGTTTGAAAAGAAATTAATGAAGTAGGTGATAATGTGGAATGAGTGAATGCTGCCAGTATTTTGTGTATGATGCAAATGGGTTTTTAAAAAGTATTATAGTTTGGAAAAATTGCATAAATCAACATAGCACATACATCCAGTACATAAAACAGTATCTCATACAAATCAGTATATCGGCATCCATTTCAGTCTGTTTTATTCTGTAAAATAGTTCACCAATTCTTTTGAGAGCTGTATTACACAAAATATATTGAAATAGTTACAACCTCTTAGGGGAAACAAGGTGGGTGAGATAATATCTTTTATTAGACTAACTTCTGTAAGAGAGGCAAGCTCTTGAGCTTCCACAGAGCTTTTCTTCAGGTCTGGGAAATGTACTCAGAGCTAAATACAAGATGCAATAGATCATTTAATATAAGTGGTTAATGCATATTTCAAGGGACCATTCAAGGTAAAGTGGCCTGTTAACACCTCTCCAGTCATTTGAAGCGGGGTGGGAAATGGGGTAGTATTTAGTGGGTTATAGATTGTGGTAATAAACCATAAATCCAGTGTCTCTATTCACTGGCTGCCATGAATGAGCTTGCTTATACACACCAGATGTGTTCCTCATAAGATCCTTTAATGCTTTCTCAGGTATGGCTGAGGCTTGTTTTAAATAAGATATTTCTCACACACTGCAACATAGTGGCTGAACAATATAATACATTCTATTACATTCCCCCTTTAAGTTCTATAATCCTGCCATATACAGTGTTTGCACTGTCACGCTATCTTTGAAGTTCAATAAGTATCAGTCTGTTACGTGCATTTGAACTGGTTTTCTAATTACATGACTCAAACATTTAAGAGCTTGGTCATCTGGCTGTTCATTAGTTGCAATGTTTGGCTGCAGTTGGTTTGGCGGTCTTGAGTCATCATGGTCATCTTTTTCTGTTCTCTATTCTTTTCATGGGCCACTGAAGAATTTCTGAACAGATGCACCATCAAACCAATGATATATCTGAAATACCTGATATCTTCCTCTTCTGGACAGATGACCTAGGCAATCTCATAGATGTCCACTACAACTTTAACCACTAGCACCCATCCATTATGCCCTCTTTAAAATACTCCTACACTAGCATCAACTTCCTGGACACCATGATGGGCTTCAGCAATGGAATCCTACAAACAACTGTATACAAGAAACCAGTGGATCTTACCTTCATCTTACCTTCACAGATCCAGTAACCACCCCAAACACCAAGAAATCTGTTATCTACAACCAGGCACTCAGATACTGTAGAATATGCTCCAAGGAGAGAGTCTGGAGTACACACCTCAACACACTTAAAACCATCTTCACCAAACAAGGACATTCCACCAGCAAAGTAGATCACATGATGGAAAAAGGCCCCCAAATAGCCTGAGAGAACCTGTTTCAGTACAGAAATAAAAACTTCTCTGATAACATACCCCTAGTTGTCACCTATTGCCCCACACTGAAATCCATACAGTGTATTGTCAAACAATTACAACCCATACTCAATGGGAACCACATCCTAAAAGAAATCATTCCAGAACTCCCTCTTCTGGCCTTCAAACACCTCCTCTCCAAGCTCATTATCAGAAGCAAGCTCCCTACAGACCAGGATATGCCAAATCAGAGCAGCACCAGACCCTGCCAGAACAACCGATGCAAAACCTGTAGATCTATGTCCACCACTATAATATTCCCCACAACACATCTTTCAAGATCTGTGAGTTGTACACGTCTAGCACAACATGTGGCATACCTCATCCAGTGCACTAAATGCCCCGCTAACATCTGTGTGGGTGAAACAAGATAGTCACTATGCTCTTAAATAAACTCATACAAAAATTATCTTAAAAAAATTATAAAAGACAAGAACACCATATCACCTGCGGGTGAACACTTTTCACAAAGCAATCACTCTATAGCTAACTCTGTCCTTATCCTCAAAGAAAACCTGCATACCTTCAGAAAATGAGCCTGAAGCTGAAATTCGTACCTTTGCTGGGCACTAAAATCAAGGGGGAGAAAAGTCAATCTGGGTTAATTTTGTCCATTCCAACCTCATTTTTAATGTTAAATGCAACATTGTTAACCTTTTCAGATGTATATCAATTGTTTCTTTTAATGAAAAGGGTTTTTTTCATATATAATCTTTATATTTTTGCATCAGTGAGGGAAGTGATAAACCCATTGGCATATAAAAACTCCTGTGCTAGAGGTGATAGCTATAATCAGTGGGAGAAGCTCTTCTGCCAACATAACACTGTCCACACCAATGCTTAGGTCAGTGTAACTTATGTCACTCAGGGAGGTGGCTTATTGACACCCCCAAACAACCTAATTTATACCAAAATAAATGGTAGTGTAGACCTGGCCTATCAGAATTTTTTGAAATTAGTCCCTTTATTGATAGCTTAACCTAAATATTTAGTATTTAGCTTAACTTAAATATTTTAGTAAAAGAACTAAAGAGCAGTGATCTTTTTAAACTTAAGGTTAAGTTGTAAAAATAAATAAATACACATGGTTTTTCCACAAACTTTTTTTTTAATTTGTATGTTTTTGTCTTCAGAATAACAAGAACTTTAATAGCCGAAGATGGTCCAAGTTGGAGAGAGAAGCTATCACCAATTCCAGTTGTCCCTATTTCAGCTCAGTTACACAAATGGGATGCAGAAAGCTTTACTTCAGAGTCTAAACGAAAGAAATCTGCAGACTTCTGTGAAGAGAGACAATCAGAGATGAATAGTATGTATAGCATATGCATATATGTGCATGTAGAAAAATGGGAATATAGTTTAACAAAAGTTAAGCATACCATTGCTTTTCAGAATATCTGAAGAAGCAAGGTTTGTGGAAGGGCGACAAAGATAATTAAGGATATAGAACTGCTTCCATACAAGGAGATTAAAAGATTATGGCTGTTCGGGTTGTAAAAGAAATGATTGGGGGGGGGGAATATGATGGAGGTTTGTAAAATCATGAATGGTGTGGAAAAAGCGAATAGAGAAATGTTATTTACCCTTTCCCACAATACAAAAACCAGGGGCCACCCCCAGAAGTTAATTGACAGCAGGTTTAATACAAACAAGAGGAAGCACTTTTTCACACAACTCACAACTAACCTGTGGAACTTATTGTCATGGGATGTTCTGATGGCCAAAAGTGTTACTGGGTTCAGAAAAGAACTAGGTGAGTTCATGGAGGATAGGTCCATCAGTGGCTATTAGGCAAGATAGTCAAGGTTATAACCCCATGTTCAGGCAACCCTAAACCTTTGTCTGCCAGAAACAAGGATGGGAAGACAGGTGAATCTTTCCAAAATTACTCTGCTCTGTACACTCCCCCTGCAGCTCTAGTACTTGCCACTGTTGGAGACAGGATACTGGGCTAGATGGACTATTGGTCTGTCTGAGTATGGCAGTTCTTATGTTCAATTAGATATATTGCTTAATAAATGTTCACATTTTAGCCTGAAAAGGTACTTTTGGTAAGTGTTGATGGTATACTTTTTTTGTAAATCGATGAATGGCATTTAATGTTTGTTTTGATTTACAATTTTAAAATGACCTGTTTAGTGTAAACCTTTCTAGTTATAATCATTAAAATGTTGGCTATAGTACCGTGTAACAGCCTTTCCATGAGGAAGAATCATGGAGAGACGTGCTTGGATTTGTAGTGATAAGGTCTAATATGTTCTGAAAATTAATTAAATTAGTTATAATTGTCTCCATCAAAAGATGATGGTCTGATATGAAATTTAGGTCTATTGACCCTATTGTGTAGATTTGGCCTTGTTTGCATTCTTTGTTGAATGATTGCAGATGTCCATTCACTTCAGATGTGTATGTGCCCAGTGGTCAGAGATTTTTCCCTTAGTGGTACCCATTGGGAACCTCTGCTGCCTCACACCACTGCATGAAGGTGTAAAAGGCAGAGTTGCCACTAACCCCCCCTTGTTCTGTCTCACTGCCTGCGATGGTTGTTGGAATGCGGTATTGCAGTTATTTTTCCCTCATATTTGTGTACAGTTGGTATTTGTTTTAGTAGTTTATAGTGTTAGTTATAGAAATAGGTTTTCTTTTCAAGTGTTTTTAAACACTTCCATTCCCATTGGCCAGGGCTTACCTTGGTCACCAGCATCAAGCCCCGATATTCCTGCACAAAATGTCCAGTGAGTGACCCACACTCCAGTTGCCTGACGTATTTCAAGGAGACTCATGTTAGGGATCAGTGTTAAATTTGCAGGAATTTTAATCTAAAAACCAAGGAAGCAGGGAAGCCAGATTGAAGTTTCTTCTGATGGAGGTGGTCCGGTGTCCATCTTTGGAGCCTTCTTGCTCAGAGTGGGTACTGAGCATGTCTGCATCTGTCAGAAATGCTCCCCCAGTTTTGACTGACCCTCGGAGCTGATTGCCCTGCCCATTACCTAGGAAGAGGCACCAGAAGATAGCATCTAAGGGCTCAGTATCTGGGAGATTGAGGTACCTAGCACCAAAGTTCAGCAAGCATGTGGACAAGCATGCTTTGGGCAAAGCACTCTCCAAATCAGTTTTCTGCTCAGGAGGGACTGTCAACTCCGATGCCAGCACCTGTGCCTTAAGTTCGATCCTGAAGTGGCTGCATCTAATTCAACACTACAGGAGGCTGTCTTAGTACTGTGTACTCCGAAGGCTTATCTGGCAGCACAGGGTCTGCTGAATTTCTTTGTGCATGTTTTGCTGGCAGGCAGAGAGTCTTCTTGCCAGGTCTCGGCACCTACTGTAACTTTATTGTCTTCGTCCCAGCTAGGGTATTGAGGGTGCCTCCATTCCCCTACATGCCTCTTCATGTGGTACCATCCCGAGAGATGCCAACTATTATGTCACCAGAACCATTGGCTCCAGCTCCCAACATCAGTCCTTGGCATTGATGGGAATAGCCTTCTCTTGGTCAGAGGAGACTGCTTCATCTGTGGATTCCAAGGTCGGTTCCTTCATAGAATCATAGGACTTGAAGGGACCTCAAGAGATCATTTAGTCCAGTCCCTTGTCCTTATGGCAGGACTAAGTATTTTCTAGACTGTCCCTGACAGGTGTTTGTCTAACCTGCTCTTAAAAATCTCCTATGATGGAGATTCCATAACCTGCTTAGGCAATTAATTCCAGTGCTTAACTACCCTGACATATAGGAAGTTTTCTTAACGTCCGATGTTAAATTGCTGCAATTTAAGCCCATTGCTTTTTGTCCTATCCTCAGAGGTTAATAACAATTTTTCTCCCTCCTCCTTGTAACAATGTTTTACTTGAAAACTGTTACCATGTCCCCCTTAGTCTTCTCTTCTCCACACTAAACAAACCCAGTTTTTTTCAATTGTTCCTCATAGGTCATGTTTTCTAGACATTTAATCATTTTTGTTGTTTGTCTTTGGACTGTCTCCAGTTTGTCCACATTGTTCCTGAAATGTGGCACCCAGAAATGGACACCATACTCCAATTGAGGCCTAATCAGCACAGAGTAGAGCAGAAGAATTATTTCTCCGGTCTTGCTTACAACACTCCTGCTAATACATCTCAGAATGATGGTTGCGTTTTTTGGAACAGTGTTACACTGTTGACTTATATTTAGCTTGTGATCCACTATGAGCCCCAGGTCTTTCTGCAGTACTCTTTCCTAGGGAGTCATTTCCCATTTTGTATGCATGCAACTGATTGTTCCTTCCTAAGTGGAGTATTTTGCATTTGTCCTTAATGAATTTCATCCTGTCTACTTCAGAGCATTTCTTCAGTTTGTCCAGATCATTTGAATTTTAATCCTATCCTCCAAAGCACTTGTAACCCCCGCCCAGCTTGGTATTGTCCGTAAACTTTGTAAGTGTACTCTCTATGCTAATGGTTCCCAACCTGTGGTCTGTGGACTCCTGGTGATCTGCAAGGCTACTACCGGGGGTCTGTGAAAAAGAAAAATAACACCCCCACCAAGAAAATATACAACTTCAAATAAAACTAGTGGCATGTGGTGGTCCAGAAAATGTTTGGAGGTTGAAAAGGGGTCCGCACACTCAAGAAGGTTGGGAACCGCTGCTCTATGCCATTATCTAAAATCATTAATGAAGGTATTGAATAGAACCATACCTAGAATTGATCCCTGTGGGACCCCACTTGATATGTCCTTCCAGCTTGACTGTGAACCACTGATGACAACTCTCTGGGAATGGGTTTCCAACCATACATGTCACATCTGTACCACAAACATCATTGTTCTCTTTCTACTACCTATCATTGTTGGTATCTCTTGAAGGCTCTGTCTTGGCCATCAAGAAGAGACTTACGGGCTCTGGTGCCTTACCAATGGCAATTTTGAACCCCAAGAGGATTTCTGCATAACTACAGGTTGTTGCCACACCCTCCTTGCTCTGCTTCATTGAATAGGCATCAAGATTTACCACACCAGGTACAGCAGGAGATCACTCCCACTTCCAGGCATGGTGCTGAGCGGGAGAGAATTGCTCTGGTGGATCTCTTTAGAGGAATTGGTGGAGGCTTCACCACAGTCGAGTTGGTCTTCCTCCTCTTCATCGCCTGATGATGATGTAGTGGTGTTGGAATGTGCCTCATCACCCCCTGAGGATTACGGGGTTCATCAGGACCTGTTAAAGGGGGTGGCTTCCACTCTATATAGCCAGGTGGGACAGGTTAAAGAAAGATTTCAGTGGCTGGTTCACATCTTAGCTTCTGTGGGACCATCTAGAGTGGCACTTCAATTAATGAAGTTGTCTTGGAGCCCACTAACATGCTGTGGCAGACTCCATCTTCCCCAGCAAAAAAGGCTGAATGCAGATGATATGAACATTTTTATGCTCACCCTCTTCCAGGTTGGTTTTTGGTCTCAGCTGCCAATGAGAGAATACCAGGCTCAACAGGAATCTATTGCAAAAGAAAAGGATGCTAACAAGCTGGATCTCTTTGGCAGAAAACTTTATTCAACTGTAGGTCTTCAACCTAGCCAGCAATCTTTGTTGGGGCACTGACTTTAGCCTCTGGGACAATATATTAAAAGTTAGAGACAAATTGCCAAGAAGAGGATAGGTTTAGATACGGCTGGCTTTGCAGCTAGAGCCATGTCTTTGGCCATTACAATATGCAGATGGCCCTGGCTTCAGTCATTGGGTTTTCCTCAAGAGGTCCAACAGATGATATAGGACTTGCCCTTTGACAGGTTATCGCTGAGAAGACAAATGACAAGCTGCAAAGCCTAAAATATTCCAATGCTCAAATATTTGGGTGCTTATGCACCAAGGAGGAAGCAGTTCTGTCTTCAGCAGCTTCAGTGTTACCCTGCTTTCACACCTCGTCACAAAGACCTGGCCAGGAAAAATGGCAGATATTATAGAAGACACCTCCCCCACCCCCGCACCCTCCTCTTCTTCTGCAACAGCTGCTTGTTCATCCAAACTGACTGGGAGTTCTAAGCAAACCTACTAATTTCTGGAGTGCCAGCCTTTCCTGCCTCACTGTTAGGCAGCCAGTTCTCACTACCTAAGTGCATGGTCCAACATCACTAGAGACAAGGGGTCATATGCATAGTGGAGTTTCTCTCTATTCACATTTCTATCTTTCTTCCCCATCCCTTTTCAGAGACCACTGTCACGAGGTTAGAGGAGGCAAACTCTTCTCTAGTTGGGAGCTGTAAAGAAAGTTCCTCAGTTTTACAGAGTGAAAGGATTTTATTCTTCTGATCCATTTTTTCTTGATCCTGAAAGGGAGATTTCAGACCCATACTAGATCTGTGACAGCCCAAAAAACATCTGAAGAAAATTTAGTTTTGCATGGTCATGCTGGGTTCCATTATCCCCATCGTGGAGACTAGAATGCTGCCCTCGATTTAAAAGATGCATATTTCCATGTGGAAATGCATCAAAGCCACAGGAAATCTTCAGTTTTCCTTTGAGTGATTGCTCATATGCATTCCACTTTAGGTGTGTGCGCGCCCTCGTGCACGGTTCCTGGACAATTTTTTCCCCTAGCAGCCTCTGTAGGGGCCAGCTCCAGCGCCCCCTGGAGTGCTGTGTTCATGCCGCAGTACTTAGGGCACCGCCGGCCCCACAGACCCTCAGTCCCTTCTTTCCACCTGTGATGGTGACTGGAAATAGCCTTGCTCTCCACAAGTACCAATTCCCTTTGCATTCTTGTTAGTCAAAGCTCTGTAGCTAGTTAAGTAGAAGTCCCTGAGGGGCTTAAGGTGGATGGGCATGTCCCAACTGCCTGGATTTAAGATTCCCCCCCAATTGGTGCCTTAAGCCTGGGGGGGAGGGGAAGCAGCACCATCAAGCCATTCCCCACCGGCGCCAGGCTTGACTTGGCACTGAGCAGCACCCCTGGTGCTGAAGAGGAAGAGCAGCGCGTGGAGTGCGGACACTCCCCTGGGCCGTGGGTACGGGCAGGGTGAAGTGATGGGATGCACCAGCCACAGCCGGTCGAGCCCTCTCCAGAGCTTGCATCCCCAAGAAGGGAGCCACCTCGACTCCTGAGAGTGGGAGAGTGCCCCTGCCAACGCCGTCGGCACTGGAGGCTTTTGGCAGTAAGAGCCTTGTCGGCCTGCTTACGCCGCCTCGGCTCCCCACCTCTGTCGAGGGAGAAGGGGCCGGTGCCCCGGGGCAAGCCTGCGTTGGGTCCCTCTGAAGAGCGGTGGAGACCCCCTGTACGGGGAAACAATCTCCCTCTGGATGGCAATGGGGGTAAGCAGACCCGGCACCAAGTAGTCGCCCAGCAGGACCCGGTTGCCGTGGAGCACTCAGTGCTGAGGAGAGGACTCGACCACTGGGGTATCCTCGGCCACCGTTGGAAGATCTCGGCACCGAAGGGTCCGCCCTGGCATCAAGGCAGGCGCAGGACCCCGTGGCGTCCCCTGTCCCTCCCCCCCACCACCGAGGCACAGCGTGGGACCTGGCACTCGCAGGACTCAGTGCTGAAGGGTCCGCCCCCGCTCTGAGGCACAGCGCAGGACCCGGTGTCGCTGCACTAGAGATGGCGCTGCAGGGTTCCTTCCTGCCGGCACTGTGGGGCGGGAGCCGGTAGCGCCACAGCTCTTGGCGCCAGGGGATCCGCCTCTGCTCTGGGGCACGGCACGGGACCCGGTGCCGCTCCACTGGGGACGGTGCTGCAGGTTTCCCTCCCCCCTACACCGAGACGCTGCGCAGGTGCAGGGGCCACTGCAGCGCCCGGCGTTGGGTGGACCGCCCCCTCTCTGGAGCATGGCACAAGACCCGGTGCTGCTGTGGGACCTGGTGCTGCAGGGTCTCCCCCCCGTGCTGCGGTGCGGCGCGGGATCTGATGCTGCCACAGCGTTCAGTGCCAGCGAGCCCGCTCCTGCTCTGAAGTGTGGCGCGGGACCCAGTGCCGCTCCGCTAAAGGCCCGGCTGCGGGGTCCCCTCCTCCTGGTGCTGAGATGCAGCACGGGTGCAGGGGCCGCCCCCGTGTGGAGACACAGCAAGGACCCGGTGCCGAGTGACGGCTTGGCACTGGGGGGGGGGAGGGAGGGGTTTGGGAAAGGCAAAGGAAGCATCAGCAGCAAAAAAAAAAAAAGACAGGAGAAGGTAGGACCCCCACACCAGTGCTTCTGCGGGACTCGGAGCTGGGGGGTCTCCTCCCCCTCACCCCCGGTACTGGGGCAGGTGCGGGGCTGGGGGCGCCGGGGGGCCCGCCCTGGCACTGTGAGGTCCACCTGCACAGAGGTAATGTGAACCCTGGTCGCCAAGCAGAGACCATGGCCACGTGTGCCAGTGGCAGGCTTGGCACCGCAGGGCTTGGGGCAGCACCGGACCTGAACACCATGGGGTGAGCGACACCGCGGAGCCCTCGGTGCCAAGGCAGCACGTCGGTGCCGGGAGCTCCCTGGAGTGCACCTCCTCCCATCCACATCGCTTGTGGCAGGGGAGGTGGTCCTTGTCGTCCTCCACGCCGGGAGAGGTGGGGGGGATGGTCCCCATCAGGGCGCGGCACCCGTGATGTGGGACAGCCAGGGCTCCACAGGTGTGGTGGCTCGGGGTCCCACAGCAGGGGGCATGGTCAGCCTGCGTTGGCTCCAGAGGCAGTGGTGCAACGGTGACCTTGTTGGCCCCCATGGCCATCCGGATGGGACTGGGGTTGTCCTTCTCGTACAGCGGGGGTGTGGTCTGCACTCCTGGCACAGGTCGGGGCAGGGACGCTGCTCCTCGGATGGGGAGTTGGATCCCATAGAGGGATTCCCTGTGGGCGCACTCCTTTGGTGTGCGGGGAGGCACCTGCGGGACATGCCTTGGCATTCCCCTTCCTCCTGCCTGGGAGGGGCAGTCTTCTGGGATTGCATGGCTCCACCAGAAGGTTTTGGGGCACACTGGGAGCTGCTCAGGAGGGTGACCTCTCACTTGAGGCCAGTGTTGCCTGCTTTGGTGTGCTGGCGGCAGCGGCCCCAGTGTGGGTGGCCCTACCTGTCCACGATGAGACTCTTGAGGTGATGAGGCCCTGTGGAACCTCCCCCCACCCCCACCTGTCGCCTCTATGTCAAAGGTGGCAGCGGGAAAGTGTTATGTCCTGGCCGAAAGGTCCAAGCTTTTGATTACTCAAGAACCGGCCCTTGGATTCAGGGTGCTGTGTCTCAGCTTATTGTCTGCGGCAGCCCTGCAGGTCAGGATTGCCAACCATCAGCCCTCCGGAGTGGGTAGGGATTTCACTGTAAAACGCCCTTAGGCAGTCTGCCACGACCCTGCCATAGGGCCAGGGCACAGACTTCACCACTGTCCTGGATGAGCATTTTGCGATGCTGGAGCAGCGCCCCAGACATTCAGGAACGCTGATGATTCAGCGGCTAAGGCCATAGCCTCCACCATTTCCACAATGAGGCGTTCGTGGCTGCAATCCTTGGGCCTGTCTCAGGAAAGGCATTGATCGATTGGGACTTCCCCTGCGATGGGTTGGTCTTCCTCTCTGATTGCACCGTTGTGAAGCTCCATGGTTTGAGGGACTCGGGGCCACACTTTGCTCTCTGAGGCTTTACATGCCAAGGCCTTCTAACCCTTTACACGTAGGGACAGGAATGGGGGATTATGGAAGCTCCTAGTTCATATCTGCCTGTAACCAGCAGACGCAGGGCTGTAGTGGCTGCCCACCTGAGACGTAGCGTACGCAGATATTCCCTTGCCAGGTTGTCTGGATGGCATGGGACAGATCCGGGTCCGAGTGTGGGAGACCATGGCCCTCTCTCACTCATCTTCCATGTGCAGCAGGCTGGGATTACTCATTGGTGAGCGCTTCCCAGGCCAGAGCCTTCCCGCTTCAGCCAAATTTCGAGGCTATGGTCCATACCATCTCCCAGCTGCACCAATGTCCATGACAGCATCTAGGCACTGCCTGCAGATGTTAGGTCCCATGGCGGCCTGCACATATGTAGCGACACTAGGTCGCCGGCGACTCATTGCTTCAGGTGTAGGTGGCCTTGGTATAGGCACCAAGGAGCCACCCAATAGATTCCCCACCCGCACTAGCCTCCCTGCACTGGTGAAGGCCTTGCAGGGCAGTGTTGCGGGGCGTCCCATTCAGGGACTGGTTCCGTCGGTCAAGGTAGAGGCACCGGCACATCAGCACAAAGGAGGGGAGGAGCACGCTCCCCGACCCTCTGCAAAAAAGCCCTCTGTCTGTCAGGTTTTGCAGTGAGGCACGATCTCCACTTAATTGCCTCTCACCTCCCGGGTGTCAGGAGCAACAAGGTGGATCGCCTCAGCAGGCTGTCCCTTCCCAGCTGTGACGGGTCGTGGCATCCGTAGGTCATGCCTACGTTTTTCCCCGAAGTGGGGTATTTCCGAACTGGACCTTGTCGCATTGGTCTGGGACACAAAGTGTCCAAGGTTCTGCTCGCTCCAGGGTAGCGAGACTGGGTCGTTTCCAAAGCATTCCTCATCGACTAAACGGGTGGTCTCAGGTACGCGTCTCCTCCCACTCTGACCTTGCCCGGTGTCCAGCTGTGCAGGTAAGGTGGGTCAGGGCGGAAGTCTTACCGATTGCTCCAGTCTGACCAACATGGGACTGGTTCAGCATGCTGCTGGACCTTCCGACCGCCCCAACAGGTAGCTCCCCCAGGATCTGGGGTACATGCTGACGGAGGGAGGGAGGGCCTGCTTGGTGCAGGCCCAGCAAGCCCTGCTTGGCAGCAGAAACCAGGTTGCATATCGGGTTAAGTAAATACGGTCCACCTCTTGGATGGAGTCCTCAGGCATCCCGCCAAGACTCTTGCTAGCACAGGCAATCCTGGAGTATCTGCTTCAGCTAAAGCCCAAGGCCTAGTCCTGGCCTTATTGAAGGTTCATTGGTCACCCATCTTGGCCTCCCATCAGCTGCTTGAAGGGATGTCCCTGTTCTGGCTCCCCCAGATCAGCTACCTGCCTCTAGGGGACTTATCTGCAGGCATGCGACCCGGTGCTTCCTTGGGATCTCGACCTGGCCCCCTTGAGACGCTCGGGACCCCTTTTGAACTCATGGCTCTGCCCCGGTTCATGGTTTCACAGAAGGTAGCCCTCCTGGTGGCTATCACCTCAGCAAGAAGGTTCTCTGGTACTAAAGCTAGGACCTCGGAGCCTCCTTATACAGTATTCTGTAAGGACAAGGTCCAACTTCGGCAACATCCGGCCTCCCTACCCAGGATGGGTTCCTACTTTTCGTTGTAATCAAGATAACTTTTCTCCCCATGTTTTTTCCCAAACCACATAGCGGGGAGGAGGAGAGGAGATGGCATTCGCTGAAATGTAATGAGCCCTAGCCCTTTGCGTCGGGCATACATAGCTGTTCCAGGAAGCGAGCCCCTTGTTCTAGCAGTGATCCAGGTGAAAAGGTCACCTATCTCCATCCAGCACGTCTCCGCGCGGACCACCCCCTGCATCAAGTACTGCTATGTGCCAGTGAAATGCACCACTTTCAGAGGTCGTCACAGTGCCCTCAACCAGTACCCGGGCCTCATCCGTGGCCTTCCTGGAGTAGGCACCTTTGCATGACATCTGCAAAGCCACCGCCGGGTTGCAAGTGCACACCTTCATGTTGCAATACGCTGGCAGACGAGGGAGGGCGCGAGTTTCAGAAGAAACTCTGTGCCCTAAGTACCGCAACATGAGCATGGCACTCCAGGGGGCGCTGGAGCTGGCCCCTACAGAGGCTGCTAGGGGAAAAAATTGTCCAGGAACCATGCACGAGGGCACGCACACACCTAAGTGGAATGGATATGAGCAACACATCTCGAAGAACAACAGTTACTGGTAAGTAACCATGTGGTTTCTGGTAAATCAGTCCCACTGCCAGTTTACAGTTCCACCATTTGGCCTGTCGTCAGCCCCATGGGCATTCACAAAGTGCATGGCAATGGTGGTATCATTCCTGAGGAAGTCGAGTTCATATTTCCCTACCTGAGCAACTGGTTGGTGACAGGCCAGTCCAAGGCGCAGGTGCTGTCCAGTGTGTCTGTCATCCAATCCATCTTCAACATTCTAGGGTAGTTCATCAACACAGAGAAGTCAATCCTGTCACCTGTATAAAAGAGTGTTTACAGGAGTGAACTTGAACTCTGCAGAAGCTGAGGCCTTCTTTTCCCAGATAAGATTCCAGATGTTGCTGACCATTGACTCATAGACTCATAGGTCAGAAGGGACCAATATGATCATCTAGTCTGACCTCCCGCACAAGGCAGGCCACAAAACCCTACCCATACACATATATAACAACCCCGAACCCATTACTGAGTTATTGAAATCCTCAAAAGTGAGATTTGAAGACCTCAAGCTGCAGGGAATCGATCAGCAAGCGACCCATACCCCACGCTGCGGAGGAAGGCGAAAAACCTCCGGGGCCTCTGCCAATCCGCCCCGGAGGAAAATTCCTTCCCGACCCCAAATATGGCGATCAGCTAAACCCCGAGCATGTGGGCAAGACTCACCAGCCAGCACCCAAAAAGGAATTCTCTGCAGTAACTCAATTCCCATCCCATCCAACATTCCCACAGACCATTAAGCAGACTTATCTGCCGATAATCCAAATCAATTGCTCAAATTAAACTATCCCATCATAACATCCCCTCCATATACTTATCAAGCTTAGTCTTAAAGCCAGATAAGTCATTTGCCCCCACTACTTCCCTCGGAAGGCTGTTCCAGAACTTCACTCCCCTAATGGTTAGAAACCTTCGTCTAATTTCAAGTCTAAATTTCCTAATATCCATTAGAATACCCATTTGTCCTCGTGCCTATATTAGTACTAAACTTAAATAATTCCTCTCCCTCCCTAACGTTAATCCCCCTGATATATTTATATAGAGCAAGCATATCCCCCCGGAGCCTTCTTTTGGCCAGGCTAAACAAGCCAAGCTCTTTGAGTCTCCTTTCATAAGGCAGATTTTCCATTCCTCGAATCATCCTAGTAGCCCGTCTCTGAACCTGTTCCAGTTTGAATTCATCCTTCTTAAACATGGGACACCAGAACTGCACACAATATTCCAGGTGGGGTCTCACCAGCGCCGTATATAACGGCACTAACACCTCCTTTTCCTTGCTGGAAATACCTCGCCTGATGCATCCTAAAACCACATTTGCTTTTTTAACAGCCATATCACATTGGCGGCTCATAGTCATCCTGCTATCAACCAATACCCCAAGGTCCTTCTCCTCCAACGTTTCCAACTGATGCGTCCCCAACGTATATCTAAAATTCTTATTATTAATCCCTAAGTGCATGACCTTGCACTTTTCACTATTATATTTCATGCTATTACTATTACTCCAGTGTACAAGGTGGTCCAGATCTTCCTGAATAGTATCCCGGTCCTTCTCCGTGTTAGCAATACCCCCCAGCTTCGTGTCATCCGCAAATTTTATTAACACATTCCCACTCTTTGTGCCAAGGTCAGTTATAAAAAGGTTAAATAAGGTCGGTCCAAAAACCGATCCTTGAGGGACTCCGCTAGTAACCTCCTCCCAGCCTGACAGTTCACCTTTCAGCACGACCCGCTGTAATCTCCCCTTTAACCAGTTCCTTATCCACCTTACAACTTTCACATTCATCCCCATCTTTTCCAATTTAACTAACAGTTCCCCATGCGGAACCGTGTCAAACGCCTTACTGAAATCGAGGTAAATTAGATCTACCGTATTGCGTTTGTCTAAGTAATCCGTCACCTTCTCAAAGAAGGAGATCAGGTTGGTTTGGCACGATCTACCTTTAGTAAATTCATGTTGCAATTTGTCCCAATTACCATTGACCTCAATGTCCTTAACTACTTTCTCCCTTAAAATTTTTTCCAAGACCTTACACACGACAGACGTCAAGCTAACAGGCCTATAATTACCCAGATCACTTTTATTCCCTTTCTTAAAAATAGGAACTATGTTAGCAATTCTCCAGTCATACGGCACAACCCCCGAGTTTACCGATTGCTTAAAAATTCTCGCTAACGGGCTCGCAATTTCACGCGCCAGTTCCTTTAATATCCTCGGGTGGAGATTGTCCGGTCCCTCCGATTTTGTCCCATTAAGCTGTTCAAGTTTGGCCTGTACCTCAGATACGGTAATATCCACCACCACATCCAGATTCCCGTTTGTCATCCCTCCATCATCCCTAAACTCCTCACTAGTCTTATTAAAGACCGAGGCAAAGTACTTATTTAGATATTGGGCCATGCCTAGGTTATCCTTAAACCTGAAGGCCCATCCTATCATGACAAAACAGACTTGCCTCAGACTTCTGGGGCATGTGGCTTCATGCACTTACATAGTTTGGCTTGCCAGGCTCTGTCTCCAAAAGCTGCAGGAGTGGCTGGTATCCGTGTACTCTGAGTCATCCCCTAAACATGGTAGGTCAGGTGCCCATTCGAATCTTGGTCTCCTTATACTGGTGGACAGACCCTTTGTGTGTGGGGGGTGGGATGGGGATGGTGGTTCTGTTTGTTCCTTCTCAGCCAACTTTGACCTAGTTGCAGATGCTTCTGCCCTAGGTTGGAGGCTCACCTGTGGTCCCTGCACACTCAAGATTTATGATCTATTTAGGATTTAATTCTACATATAAATGTCAGAGAATTGAGGGCCATCCGGCTAACTTGTCAAGTCTTCCTTCCCCATATCAAGGGAAGAAATGTGCTCATTCTCACAGACAATACAGCAACTGTGTTCTATGTGAACAGGCAAGGAAGGGCCCATTTGATTCTGCTATTCCAGGATACAGTGTGGCTGTAGGACTCTTCTGTTAGCAGTTCAGTTCATTTCAAGGCCTCTCACCTTCTGGGTGTTCAGGCGGAAAGGCTGTTTAACCAGGTCTTTCACAGTCACCACAAAAAGTGTCTCCCTGCAGATAAGGCCAGATGCATTTTCAAACCGTAGAGGACTCCCCATACGGACCTATTTGCAACAACAGTCAACAGGAAGTATCATCAGTTTAGCCTTTGAGCAGGTCACAGCCTAAGGTCTGTGCTGGATACTTCCCTATTGCCCTGGACAGACAAACTCCTGTACTCATTTTCTTCAGTTCCACATCTGTCCAGAATGTTGTTGAAAATCAGACAAAGCCATGCATTGAGTCATATCAGCTCCAATGTGGCCTCTGCAATGTTGTTTTTCCACATTACTGACCCTGTCTCTGAGATTCATTGGCACTTCCACTGGACGCAGACCTAATCTCTCAGTACCATAGTCACCCTCTTCACCTGATTGCCTGGAGTTTCTGAGCTAACTCCTCAGGAGGAGGTTTGTTCACAGGGGGTTGCAGATGTTAAATAGTAGAAAGCCTTTTACTGGTTTACTTGGCAAAGTGGAAAAGATTCTTCATATGGTTCTAGCAAAATGGCTTTTCTCTGGTCTGGGCTCCGATCCATCAAGTATTGGACTATTTTTGTTATACCTTGAAACAACAAGGTCTTGTCACTGGTTCCATCAAGATCTATCTAGCAGCTGTCTCAGGTCTTCACCCACCAATTGAGAATCACTCCTTTTTCTCCAGCCCTATAAGACTTAGATTTCTGAAGGGTTTGGACTAGTTATATCGTCAAGTACAGGATCCAATTCCCCCTTGGGACTTAAATCTGGTATTAACAAAGTTAATGGGTTTTTCTTTTGAATCATTGGTTACCTGTTCACGTTCCATCTCTGTGAAGGTAGCCTTTTTGGTTGCAGTCACCTTAGCCAGGAGAATGGGCAAATTATGAGCACTAGTTTCTGAGCCTCCATATATGGGCTTCTACAAGGACATGATATTCTTTTGCCCTAATCCAAAATTTTTCACCAAGGCAGCATCTCACTTCCACATCAATCAGTTATTAATATATTTACCAACTTTCTTAGTCTCATAATCATAGGGATGAGGAGAAACTTCACACTAAGACGGTCAGAAGATCATTTAGTGTTTTACTTGGCAGGATTAAATTCTTTAGATTCTCATCTCAGTTGTTCATAGCAATTGCAAAAGGAACGAAGGAGCTTTCAGTCTCTTCTGAAAGGATCTCCTTGTGGATTTCCTCTTGCCTTTGTGCCACAACTTGGCTGATGTATTGCCACCAAATAAAGTGCTAGCACATTCAACCAGATCTCACAGCCTCTGCAGCTTTTCTGGCCTAGCTGTTTATTCTGGACATTTGCAAAGTGGCTGCTTGGTCATCAGTGCATGCCTTTGTGTCACATGTCATCTCTCAGCAATCAAGAGATGATGCAAGATTTGGATGTGTTATTCTCCAATCATTATTCAGGGAGACTCCGACCCCCAGCTCCAGCTCGAACTGTTTGAAGTCACCTGAAATGGAATGGACATGTGCATTCACTTGAAGAGGAAAACATTATTTCTAACCTGTTGTTAGTAAGAACTGTTGTTCTTCAAGATGTTTTGCATATATCCATTCCTACTCTCCTTCCCCTTTCTATTGGAGTCTTTTGGTAAAAAAGGAACAGGGGAGTCAGGGTAGCTATGCTTTTTTTTTTTTTTTTTTTTTTGCAAGGTGATGCAAGGCAGCTGAGGATGCATGTGCCACCCCAGTGGGTACTGCTGAGGGAAAAATCTCTGACAACTGTGCATTGGGTGGGCACTCCTCTGAAGTGGAATGGACATGGGCAATGCATTTCAAAGGACAACAGTTACAGAACAGGTTATTAACCTTTTTGTTTTCATTTTCAAAGGAATTAAATCAAGTCTGCATAATCACTTCTTCCTCCAGTGAAGGTTAACTGAGAAGGTGATAGTCTTCTCTTAAGATATATCCGCACAGTAAAAGCTGCATGGACTAACCTGTCGGAGCTAACTTGAATGCAGATAATGCAGGTAATAACAGTGAAGACAATACAATGTAGGCTTCAGTGCAGGGTAGTACAAGCCTGGCGTGGACCGTGGATATGTACTCTGCTCACTAGCCCATTCTGAACCCATGCTGTGCTGTCTTCACTGGTATTGTTACACACACTAGTTGGCTCAGGTAGGCTAGCCTCTGAACACAGGGCTACTAGAGAGTACTTCTTTCAGATGAGATATAAAACCTGTGGTTTCTTGGCACTTTTTGTAGCGTTTGGAAGCAGTAGTCCTTGTGTTCTGGCCACATTCTGACTCAGGCTAGTTGCATGTTGCCTGTCTAATTCCCCTCTGATTTCAAGTGGATAAGTTACTCTTTATTTTCCCCTAAGTACATTATTGTCTAGTATTTTTGGTGCAGAATGGATGCCATGTTTTCCCCCTAGAATTTTAGTTTCATTACTGGCTAAAATGATTCTCGTGCATACAGTTTGCCAAGCATGTCAGTCTCTTTATATTTACTGAATCTAAGAAATTATATAAGCTTAAACCTGGCAGGATTTTTAATAGCAGTAAATTTAGGTTAATTTAGGTTAATTTTTGTTAGTGATTTGTGTTACAGTATTGCTTAGAGCCCCAATCAGGACTGGTAGCCCACTGTGTTATGCATTTTACAAACACATTGTAAGAAAGAGGTCTTGCCCAGAAAAACTTGTAGTTGAATTCAAGACAAGATGCAACAAGATGATGTAACAGAAGGACTGAATGTGGGAGAGAGAACAAGTGTAACCAGGGTGGATTGATTAAAATCAAAGTGATTTTAATTGACTGATTTTAATCATGTTTTAGGTTCATTTTAATTGTTTTCCATTTGTACTTTTTGTAGTTATTTTCCTAAAGAAAAGTCATTCTCTTTGGTTGATAACCATTAAAACATGTTGATTTGCAGCCAAATACAGCTTTTATGCTAAATTTGGTGGTTTTTTTGCTAACCAAGAAGATACACTACATCTATATACATTTAAGCCATTATGTAGTTTAGCTTACATTTATTCAGATTCTTAATCGTTGGATTTTTATTATGTTTAAAAAATGCATCATGGACTATTTTCTATTTACTAGATTAATTTTTTACTTGTGATTTGTGTCAAGCTCTATTTGGATTGAAATTTAGATTCAATTAATACAAAACCTAGATTTTTTTTTTAAATTAGTAAATTAAACTACCTTAAATACGCTGGATACGTAAGAAAAATCAAAATGTGTTTTTTGCATTTGAAAACTGATTTATTAAACAAAGGAACTTATCTGTAGTAAGTGAATTGAACTGATTATTTCTGATCACTACGTCCTTCAGGATTTAGAACTAGTAGATCTCACACTTAGGGTATGTGTATACTGATAGTGGCAAAGTCGCCACTGCCAGATTGATCTTTCTGGATTGATTGAGAGGCCAGTGTAGACCCACTCAATCTATCAGGAAGTCGACTGAGTAAAACCACCCCTCAAATAGTGTAGTGCTGCATCGATAGGAACACAGTTCCCATCAGTGCAGTAAAGATGACACGCAGAAGGGAAGCACAGCAGTCGATGAGAGTTATGCAAGCTACTCTGCATAGTTTGCGTAACTGCCATCGACTGCTGCTGAATCTCCAGGTAAGTATAGACCAGGGCCCAGTATTTATTTTATAGATTGGAAGAGGAAAAAGCTTTCATGCTTTTTCAACTCCCACTTGATTTCTTAACTTTGAAGGCATTAGTCACATAACTGAACTAGTTGAATAAACTGAAAAAATGCTTTGTGTACCTACAGAAAAGGCTACTGCTTTCAAAAGCTGGTTTAGCACTTCAAATTCAGATTCCAGGTGCTTAGCTAGTGACTTCCACCAGTTCAGTAGTTTGCGTTTCTTTAAAACTTGGTACCAAATATGTACTGCTTAATATTATTTTGATATTAGATTATAGGTATAGGCCTCGACACAGGTTGTCAACTTCAATTTAATATTAATTTTTTTAAAACCCTGTTTTTAATTTAAATAAAAAATACAGTTTAAATCAAAATCTGATTTTTTTTTAATTAAAAAAAAATAGATTTTTATCTACCCTGCATGATAGGAACACATTATTATGTAGACAAAGTATGTGCACAGTTAGTTCGCTTCAACAAATTCAGAGTTGTTGTTTTTCTTTTCAATAATAGGTAAACAAAAAACTATTATTATTAATGATCATTAATCCCTACTGACATCCTATTAGCCGTTATCAGTTGCCAATTTACCATAAGCATTGTGAGAGATGAATTGTCTTCAGAACAAATATTAGGCCCAAATTATGCCCTGGCTAGTGAGGTGGTGCAGGTGCGTGAGGGACCTCCTTACAGCTGTACTTCATCCCATATTGGTAGCAGCATGGGAGGGGAAGCAGGTTTTGCAGTGCAGCTATGTCATCCCTCCTGAGCATGCAGAGGTGAATGGGAGGATGGAGGTGGTGAATATATGGAATCTTGACTCTACCCTCTCTCCCAATGTATAGCAGCACTTTTAAAGAGCATACGCTGTGCCAAGTTTATACTTGGTACAATTTGTTCCTTCCTTGGAGCAGTGAGATGAGACAGGGAGAGAGATTGTGATTCAAGGAATCACAGTCATGACCCTCAAACTACTCCAGGGGCGGTGGATTGTTGCTTAATCTGGATTATTAATCTACCCTTAATTAACTGGTAGCCTTTAAAATAACATTTTAGTCCTTTTGTTGTCAAGGTGAAAAAGCTGAAGAAAGGTTCAAGACCCTTAAGAATGAAGGAAATGAATTTGTAAAGAAGGGTAAATATAAAGAAGCTCTAATGAAATACAATGAGTGCATGAAATTAAATTCCAAGGAATGTACTATCTACACTAACAGGTAAAGGCCTGAAATCTGTCACACTTTCAAGTATACTAAATAAGAATATATTATGATGATTTTCTTTTGTGTCTGCAGATATTAATTTTGTGCCATCTGAGTCACCTTTTTATATAAGCAAAGAATTAGATTTTTCCCAAGTTTGAGTTGTAGTTCGAAGAACTATTGTTTTTATTTTAATCTTTATCTATCATTCTTCTTCAAATGGTTCTGCATATTCCCATTTATGGTTACTGCACTGTATTGTGGATTGACACTGGCCTCTATGGGGAGCCACACTGAAATACTTAAAAAGGGCAAAACTGCAACGAATGAGGCAGGGAGACCCCTAAATACTGGTGGATTTTCCTCCATGAGATGTATCAAGCCAGCAACAAACAGCTTCTACAACTGGTCATTTAGCAATCAAAACCACAGTTCCCTTGAAACTATCCAGCCCTTTGGCTAGCACCCAGACAGCCAAGTCAAATGAGGGGGATTTCTGAAAATCTTTATCCATCATACGTAAAAAAAAGTTCTACCAATCCCAAAGGATTGGACACATTACCAAACAAGTCCATGACTATATCAGATCTTACCCAAATAGATGCTTAAAGCCAATGCTTATTAACTAAACTAATATTTATTAATAAAAAAGGAAAGAGTAATGGTTAAAAGTTCATTATATATACACAGGTGAAAATAAAGTTCATAAATCAATTTCAAAGTAGGGATGATAACTGAGTTGCAAAATTCTTAATTTGCAAAGTGTCTGGAAATTACCCAAACAGCTTGGGGGTCATTATTCCTTGTTTAGAGCTTCTTCGTTAGAAATGCAGTCCATAGAAATGAAGTCTAAATAGTTCATGTACAGAGTTTGTTCAAATTTTCTCATGAGAATTAGCAGGGTGATTCTAAGATGGTGTTGGGATTCCAGTCTTTAGATTCAGTCTTTTCCTGACAGGATTGGACAGATTTGAGATAAAAAGGCTCAGTCCCTTAGAGTCTTTTATAGATCTATACAGTCTTATTGATATCTTCTTGACAGCAGGTATCACAGTAGGTAATTCTTGGGTGCATAATAGGCCATTACTTGTAACTATGAAGTAACATATCTCCAATTTTTTACGCTCACCGGTAACTAGCTGCATTAATATAATGCAATCGGCAATTTAAACCATTCACAGGTATTTACTACTTAAACTTAAAAGAGAAATAAAAAGAACAGTATTGTTATACTTGAGTTCCAACTAAATGTTAATATCTTCCTTTGATTTTTGGCTAAGTATAATGAACAACAGGAGCTATTTGTTTACATTGATATTCACTAGCAAGATTATAGGTGATCACAGATGTATCTATTTCCAAACTCTTTATCAATGCAAGACTTAACTTCAAAGTCTTAGCTATTTACAATGAATAACCCTAATTACCATTTGTAATTTAATGGTACAAACATGTCCTTAAAGTTTGATTTTTGGGTTATTTCACCATGCTAGGCTCAACCCTTCTTGGCTCAGTGTCACATGGTGTCTTGCAATGGAACCTCCTTCTAGCAGTGCCAGCTACAGCACTCTCACGCTCCCTGCTCTTCCACTCTCTCCACCTGCTCTTCCATCCGTGTCACTGATGTTCTGAGGGCAAGGCCACATAGGAGGTGGAGCCCTCTCTCCACCTCAGTTCCTTTCAACAGTGTACCGCAACAGATGTGAACTTCTCTAGTCTCTCTGATGCCAGAGCCTTTCTCTTCTTAGATAGTGTTTTTCCTGGTTCCAGGTTATGACAGAATTGAAGCAGAAAAAGCTGGAATTCAAGAAGTACCCTTCTTGGCCAACTGTCTTGCTGGCATCTGATAACAGGAGTGGGGTCTCAAGTGCCTGGGAGGTCATTCACCTTATGGATGTTTGATTTGTCAGACCTTCACTTCCAGAGCTTGCAAGAACAAGGTGACTAGTTTGCAGTTCCTCCGTCTCAAGATAACTCTCGAGGCTAGACCCTTTGAATCTAATCAGTCCTCAGATCCAGGATCTAAGAGGCCAGTCTTAGTTCCTGGGGCTTCCAATGGCTTCTAGTGACAGAAGGGTTCCAAGAGGCTGCAACCCCTGTCAGGGCCAGATTGTGTTTTTGTGGTTCACTCTTTCAAGCTCCCAAAGCTATTCATGTCCAAACCAGAGGCCACATGGTGAGCTCCCACTGCCGCTGTTCTGAAAAAGAAGTCAAGAGACAATTCAGCCACCCATCATTGGTACCAACCTTCGTGTTTTGCATATACTTGGCCCTGGCTGAACTGAGGTTGCAGGACCAGTGTCAGTTCTGACTTCCACCTCCAGATCCAGGAAGATGGAATGAATTGGTGCCAGAATCAGAGCCATCAGCTCATTCAGTTCCATCTGTCCTGGCAGCAAAGAAAAAGAGGTTTATGGATATAACTGCGTCTGTTAGCAGTGCCAGTTCCCATGCCTCAGAACTTTCAGATCTGTCTGATTCTGACAAGACCACTACAGTTACGAAGCAAAGGCCTGTTCCATCCTGGGCTTAAAGGAAATGGATTTGTTTATAATGTTGAATCTGAAATTGTTCACTTCTTCAGATCCATTGTTGTCCCTAAGTTGGTTCCAGTTAGATCCTTGGTTCCAGGGAGCTTTGTCACCTTGGCAGCCCAAGTTCACTTCCTGGTTCTGGTATGTTCATTGGTTCCAAATATGAAATATAAGATTTCCAAAAGAAGGCACATTTCCAAGGTCATCTGCCTCATCTCCTATTTAGGAAGAATTGGAAAGAAGGTGCTTCTGGTTCTTCCCTGGAACAACTTGTGCTTCTTCCTCCCAGGAGCCCTATAGGGTCTCCCCAAAGAGCTGGATCTCCATAATTCCTTGTGGAACCACTGTTATCCATGTTGCATTCTATCTCTGATACAGATCTGGATTTTTACCAGGAGGAAAACAGGAAGAATGTAGAGACCTGTGGTTTGATTTATATCACCCTATGATCTGTATCCTGCAGGCATGTTCCCAAACCCCATTTGCTGGGGAGATTGGCAGTCCTGGGGGCCATTTTAGGAATTTTTCAGTTACCCCCTGCACGGATGGAGAGGGAATTTTTCTTCTGCAAAGGATGCAGCAGTCCTGAGATCCTTGGATCAGACTCCTCCAGATCTGCCAACATTATAGATAGTCATGCCAGAAACGCTTTCTGAAGAGGAAAATGAGGAGGTAGCTTTCCTCTTTGAGCAGGAGATTTGGAAACTGATTCTGAACCCTGTTTATCACCAGATGAATGTGTAGGCTTGGTGTCGGCCTGCTCGCCTTCTGAGGACATGTAATGGGGTGGCACTCATCTCTCATGAGAATCCATGTCCAAGTGCTTAAGCCTGCACTCTGTCTCTGTTTGTGGTGAGTCTTCGGCATCTCAGCCCTCTCTGACTCTGTCTGAGTCTCACACAATCTGTGAAGTAAAAATAAAATCAAACCCCTTCTGGGATACAAGTCTAACAGAGGGCTATCTCAATGCCCTCTGTAAATGTGTCTTTATCTGCAGCCCTATCCCTGGGCTCGATTCTCAATCAGTCCAGCAGGGCCTATCACAGTACCCTGCTTTGAACTCTCTCTCTCTCTCAGTCCCTTCTGGGGTCTCTCAAATTCTCTCTACTTTGGTGTGGAGCAGTGTCCTGGGGCTCCCTCCCCTTTTTGTCCTTTCAGGGCCTTTTTGGCCTCAGCTCTCCAGCTGGGTCACTAAACAATTAGTTTCCCTTAGGGGTTGCATGTGCAACTTCCCCAGTGGCTAATGGGGGGGACGGGACCCAGGCTGGGCCATTTCCCCAATGGTTAATGGGAGGACCTGAGCCCACCCACTACTCTGGGTCCCACCCCAGGGACTCTATAGGTAGCAGCCATCTGCCATGTCCCTTTAGATAAAATGTGTTGCTCCTATGATTCCCTGGGCCACCTCCCTGTGGCTCCAACATATTCTTCATCCTTACCTCGAGGTTTTGTCCTGAGTTTCAGCTGCCAGTCAGAAGCTCCTTCTTATTCCACTTCCCCCCACCCCCACCCAGTCCTCCCCAGCAGCTGTTCTGTCTAAGGTCCTGGAGATCCTTCAGCCAGTCAGGAATTCTATCTTAACTCCTCTGACCCTGCAGCTCTTTTTATACTAGCCTGCTGTGCCTGGATTGGCTGCTCCTTGAAGCCCCTTTTCTGATTGCCTGCATCTCTCACAGACTCTCTCTAGGCAGCTTGGAGGACCCTCTTCATTGCCCTTTTTGGGGTGAGGTGTGGTAGAGCCGTGAGGCCTCCTGCAGGGGTCCTCACGGCCTAGTCTCTCCGTCACAGGAAGCTATGCAATTCCACAGTTTAGTGGATCGTATGGTGTCCTTTTTAAATCTTCCTGCAGTGCCTGTGGGAGACTTTTCACCCAGTATTTTATATGCTTGGTGCTACTTTGAAGAGTAGGATATCCCTACCCATTTTGGATGGTTTTCTACAGCTAGCTAAATCCATGTAGACCATGTCTGGTTTTTGTCAACCTGTTTCTCAGGGTACATATAAACACTGCAATAGAAAACCTGCGACACTGAGTCTCATAGTCCAGGTCAACCTGACTTGAACTACTGGGCTAAAAATAGCAGTGTAGGCATTTGAGCTCGAGCTGGAGCCTGGGCTCTGAAACCCTCTCTTTTCATGGAATTTCAGTGCCTGTCTACAGTGCTATTTCTAGCTTAGGCTACAGAGTCATTTGACCTGGGATCTGAGACTGGATGCTGCAGGTCTTTTATTGCAGTATAGGCACATCCTAAGAAAGCTGACAAGTTGGATCAGATACCTTCTGAGTGGATTTTCCTACTTTGATACCCGCTCTATCCCTAAATCTAAATCTGCTGCTAATTACAGGGCAGGATCTGGACAGTGATACTCCACCCAGCTGAAAAGGAAGGGAAAAGATTGATTCTTCTTCAAGTAGTGTTCCTATGGGTGCTCCACTGCAGGTGTGTCTGCGTCCCTGCATTGCTGATCAGAGAACTTCAGCAGCAGTGTCCGTTGGGCCTTCACATGTGCTCTCTTTTGTTGTGCTGTGTCATGAGGCTAGCCAGCGTGCATGGGCTAACAGTCCTCAGTTCCTTCTCAACTGTCCCTGGCTAGAGATGTAGCCTTTAGCTGTCGATTAGCGGATTGTTAACTCTCCTTTGCATTGTTAATTTTTAGCTTTAGAAAGCTTTTCGCTTTCTTCTGACTTTATTTGGCTGTGCCTTAAAAAAGAAGAAAAAGACTACTTCATTCTTGTGTCGACCCCCGGTGGGGGACATCCTCCTAGCTCCTCCTTTTCCTCCCAGACAAGGGTATTCCCAGATCTGTGGGCTTGAAGAAGTGGGGCAATGAGATGATCCTGGTCATGAACAAGTACTCCCAGTGCATTCCCTGCCTCGGTGCATTCAACAAAATGCTCCCTCTGCCAGCAGCTCTGACCAAGATCCCTCAAGGACAGAGAGCTCCACCAGATAATCATCTTTGTGGAGGTGGCTCTCCAACTCAACCCTCTGGCAGGCATGAGTCTTCCCTTGAACCATCGACTTTGAAGAACAGTAGGTCAAAGAAATGATCCAGGGACTTCTCTCATAAGTTGAAAATAGAGAAGGAAGTCCCTTAAGCTAGCCTAGGGATAACTGAAATTGATCACCATCTTGCTTGGTATACTTGGCACTGCTGGCACCAAACCTTCTGTACAGAGAGATGAAGGCAAACAACTAAGACACTCCTGGTATGTGAGCTGATGTCTGTCCCATCACAGCATTGGGCCCATCTGGCACCGGAAAGATTGGTATGGGTGAAGTCTCCAATCTCCCCCTCCCCCAGCATCACCTCTGATGCCAGGACACTTGGCACTGGTTGAATTCCATGAGGCCAGAGACCTGGCTACAGGGAGACTCTCCACCCCTCGGTACCAAAATCATGGCACTGAACCATAGCCGACAAAGGGTTATCTCCCAGCAATCATGTCGTGCCTCTCCATTGTCAAGTGAGAGATCAGACAATGAGCCAGAAGGAGTTGCTCAATACTCTTCCCAAGCTTCATATGGGACCCAATATCAACAGGTTCCAGGACTGTACCACTAGATGGCCCCACCACTATCTCTGACATGGCTGCCAGGGCCATCTCCACTGCTGTGGTGATGAGATGGGCATCATGGCGTCATCTCTTGGAATTCCTGAAGGAGGTGCAGACCTCAGTGGAGGACCTCTCCTTTGAGGGTGTCAAGCTCTTCACAGAGAAGAACAACACTTCCTTCACTCTTTGAAGGGCCACTGTCAGATTACTGGGAATCTACACACTGGGGCAAAAGAGACATTTTAGCCCTCAATACCAAGAGAGGTCATATTCGTCCCAGTTCCTGTCACAATGGCACTATGAGCCCCAAAGGAAGCAATTCCCAAAACGGAAGCCTTTGGGCTCCCAGTCCTTTGAACAGGTGGATTGAGGCACTGTGAGATCTCTCCCTACTACTACATGTGCCTACACACCATTTGGCCACGGTTTGGCACTGTTCTGCAGTGCCTCGGAGCACATAATGTCGGATAGATGGGTCCTATAGATTGTCAGATCAGGTTATTCTGTCCACTTCACCTTCCCTACCTCCTTCACAACATCCTTCCCCATCCCACTTCAGGGACCCTTCTCACAAGAGTCTGCTATGGCAGGAGATAGATCACCTCCTACAGTTAGGAGCCATAGAATCAGTACCTCAACATCTATGAGGCAACAGGTTCTACTCTTGTTACTTCCTAATACCCAAAAGGAAGGGAGTTGGGAGATGTATCCTGGATCTCAGCTCCCAACAAGTTCATCAAAGCTCAGAAGTTCAAGTTGGTCACCGATCATTCCATCACTGAAACAGAGTGAGTGGTTTTCAGCCCTCAACCTACAAAATGCCTACTTTCACATTTCAGTGCTGCCAGCACATCTATGTTTTCTCAGGTTCACTCTGGGACACGATGACTACCAATACAGAGTCCTCCCGTTGGGACTTTCATAGGCTCCAAGAGTGTTTTCCAAAGTTCTCTTGGTGACAGCTCATTTACGATCACAAAGGATAATGATCTACCCTTACCTGGACGATTGTCTCCTTAGAGCCTTGTAACTTCAGGAGGCTTATCAAGCCACGGTGGACACGATATGCTTGTTCACAGAACTGGCCCTATAGATCAATTCCAAGAAGATGACCTTCACACAGTGCAACTCAGAATTCATATGGGCTAACCTCGATGTGCTACAGGCCAAAGCCTTCCTACCTTGAGAAAGATTTCTATCCCTGGTCTCACTTACAGACACGGCTCAATACAGCCCTCAAGTGCTAACCACAATCTGCTCCTGGGGCATATGTCAGAATGCACGATGGTGACTCCATTTGCCAGACTTCACATGCCATGCCTGCAGCTGTGATTCAGTTCGATCTTACAGACTGAATAGACACAATCTGGACAAATCTGTCACTGCCCACCAGGATCAACAACTCCCTAGAGCAGTGGAAGAACCTGGCCAATGCATGCAATGGGACCTCCTTTTTTTGAGGTGCCACCTTCATTCCTTACCACTGACACATCCCTCATTGGTCAGGGCATGCATTTAAACGGTCTGACAACACAAGGCAAATGATCACCTGCAGAGAAATCTTTCCATATCAATCTCCTTGAATTGAGAGTGGTCAGGAACACCTGCACCTGTTTCCTCCCGCTAATAACAGGGTCACATATAGAGATCCTAATAGACAACATAGTCTGCATGTATTATATCAACTGCCAGGGAGGAGCCAGGTTGCATTTCCTATACTCTGAGGTGATGAAACTGGAACTGGTGTATCTCTCATAATATCACCTTGTCTGTGGCTTACCTCCTGTGGACACAAAACTCGATGGCAGATAAGCTCAGTCACAAATTTCCACATGACCACAAGTGGGAGATGCACCTGTCAGTACTTCACAATTTGTTTTCACTATGTGGAACACCGTCCACAGATCTATTTGCCACTTACTAGAACAAGAAGTATCCACCATACTGTTCTAGGGCAGGGTTTGGTCAACATTCTCTGGGTGATGCTCTTCTCTTCCTGTGGGACAAGGGCCTTCTTTATGCCTTCCCTCCATTTCCTCTTCTGCTGAAGGTCCTGCTAAAGATGAAGAGGGATGGAGCTTGTGTAATTTTGGTTGCTCCTATGTGTCTGAGACAGATCTGGTACAAAATTACCTGATGGAGCTCGCAATGTGCCCACCAATCTCCCTTCTGGCCACTCCACACCTTCTCTTAGGACAAGGGGTGTACCATACATCTCAAACTGGCAATCCTTCACCTCAAAGTATGGCTCCTACACGGTTCCTGTCCCTGAAGAGTTCATGCTCAAAGGAAGTGCAAGCGGTTTTACTACACAGTGGAAAGTTCTCCACATGAAACTCTTACTTGCAGAAATGTTCCCGATTTGGTGCACGTCCCAACAAATCTCTCCAGTGTCAGCAACTCTTCCACATATTCTGGAATATGCCCTGACATTTAAAAAAAAAAAAATTGGGGTTATCCCTGAGCTCTCTCAGGGTCCACCTTGCAGCTGTTCCAGCATTTCACTAATGCGTTGAGGGGTAATCAGTACTATTGCACCAGATCACTAAAAGTATCCCTAAGGAAATAACAAATCTCTTCCTTCAACCCTGACTTCCTCTACCCCTTCATGGGATCTAAACCTAGTGCTGAAAGGGCTGCCTAGGCTCCCCTTCGAACCTATCGTTACCTGTTCACTAGCATGCCTATTAATGAAAATGGTCTTTCTGATTGAAATTACCTTGACTAGCAAATAGGGGAAATAGCAGCTCTGATGATGCAACCTCCATACACAATGTTCTTCACAGATAAAGTTATGCTCAGGCCTCATCTGAGGTTCATCCCTAAAGTGACCACCTTGTTTCACATGAATCAGTCTATTCACCTTCCTGCCTTCTACCCTAAGCTTCACCAAAACAATATGGAGGCCATACTGCATATCTTAAATGTCAGGAGAAGCCTGGCATTCTACCTTGATAGCACAGAGCCTTTCAAGAAGCCCTCTGAATTATTCCTGTACATGGCAGAAAGATCTAAGGGCTCAGTGGTACCAGCCCAAACACTTTCTAAGTGAGTCTCGAATTACATCAGACTGTGCTACCAAATTCATAACATGTATGTTCGCATTCCAGAAGATCGAGCTCATCTATCACCTTCTTTAAGGATGTCCCCATCTCAGAGATCTGCCTAGTGACAACATGGGTGTCAGCCCACACCTTCGCAGAACATTATGCTATCACTGGATACTCTGTCTCTGATGCAATCTTGGCTCCACAGTACTATCATCTGTGACTAACTTGACTCGAAAGTACCAGCCCTCAAAGGGTGGTACTGCTTGGGACTCAGCTACAGTGAAACATCCCTAGGGACACTACTTGAAGAAGAAGTAGTTACTGACCTTGTGCAGTAATGATGGTTTTTCGAGCAACTTCTTCACTGGGGAGAAAGGTATTCTCTTCATCCACCTTCAGTATTAGGGTGGCAAATTATCAGTCAATCATGGCCCGCTACTAATTACATTTATGGGAGATGATAGTTTTACAAGACTTACCTGACTACAGAAGAAGGTTGGCAAATTTTAATGTGGGACCAAAATGTAGCCAAGTACTCCATCAGGGCCTCTTTTGACATTTTGGACTCTGCTGCCAGAGCACTGATATCTGCTGTGATCATTAGGAGGCACACATGACTTCATTTATGCTGTCTAGAATCTAGACACTAGGAGTAAACTGGAGTACTCCCCTTTGAAAGGGAGGGTCTTTTCAGTAAAAAGACAAGCTAATTGCTGGAAAAACGAAATGATACAAGATAGATGGTTTGCTCTCTTGGTTTGATTCCCTCTGTTAGGAGGAGGTCCTTTATGCCTCCTCTCCAGTACCAGAGACAGTCCCATCCCCAGCCTTCACTGTTTTATTCTTTGTGGAATCAGAGACGTCGTCAATACCTGCAGCCTTTCAAAGTCAACACAGAAAGAGCGCTTTGGATTCCATAATTTCTTTATGGCTGGTCACGGATTGGTTTGAGATTCTTGCTTAAAGGATGCATATTTTCGTATATCGGTTTGCAACAATCATCACAAATATCTTTTGCTTTGTGGTGGACAGAAACCATTTCCAGTACAAGATGGCCCTATTTGACCTCTCCACAGCACCCAGAGATTTTGCAAAGTGTCTCTCTTTATGGTAGTGGTTCACATGAGGGAATCAAGATGCTTTTGTTTTTCCTCATTTGAAAGATTGGCTGCTGAAGGTCACTGTGCGTGGAGATCTGTTACGCCATAATGCTTTGATATCCAATCTCTTTTTGGACCTTGGGCTACTTCTCAACTGCTCAAAGTTTGACCTTGAGCAGATTAACAGTGGCTACAGAGCTCTGGAGCTAAGGTGGAGGGGCCAGGGGTGCAGGTTGTATTCTTGTCCATCCTCCTGGTTGAGGATCAGGGTCCAGGCATGGACACATGCATTCTGGAGATAAATGCATGGCTGCACAAGTGGTGCCGATGGAAGGGCTTAAGCTTCCTCAACAAAGGGATGCTGTTCTGAGAAGGTTTGCTGGGAAGAGAGTGGGTCCACTTGACCAACAAGGGGAAGAGTATCTTCATGCCTTTACTTGCCATTCTAATGAGGACTTTAAACTAGGCTCAAATGTGGCAGGTCACAGGCGGCCATGGACAAGTATAAAAAAAGGCAACCTTAACAGAGAGTAGATATTGCAGGGAACATAAAAGATTACAGTAGAATCATAGGAGCAACAAGAGCAAAATTAGTGGCAGAATCTGCTCACCATCTTAGATGTCTATACACAAATGCAAGGAGCATGGGGAATAAACAGGACTATCTTCAAATTTTAAGGAAACTTCTCTGGCATGCCTCACAGGTGAGACTAGGCAGGGCAGCCTAAGCCCAAAGCTGCTCTTTTACCCCTTATTGTGTTGTGCGGATTTCTATACCCCATTCCACAAATGAGTTTTATTGAATTTCCAATATGACCTGAATGTAGTAACATAGTATTTTGTTCCATTTTCTAAGATTATCAGTGTCTTCTATTTAAAAACTGATACGTGATAGCAACATCTGAAATACGGGGAAAAAATTCAGAAAAAAATGTTCATTTTTGGCGAGACGTAGGTAGAAATAGCAATGCAGCAGCATTAATTTTTAAAGAATTGTTTAATACCATCAGCTGTTACAAACTAAGTAGGATTTGATTGGGTCAGTACTTGGATATCAGACCTCCAAGTAATACTTAACTGCAAAGTGCTACAGAAAATAGTGGTAGTGATTTAGTAGGTGGCTTTCTTTTTTCCTTAGCCACTATCAAACTAATGCCCCATTACAGTATTGAGGGAATTATGCTGACATAGGCCTTGATCCAGTAAACACTTACCCATGTGTTTAATTTAAGTGTGCAAGTCCCATTACGTTTTGCTTGAGAAACGGCTGTAGGAATTGGCCATGTGGAAATATATAAACCAAATGCCGTAATAACTTGTGCTATAAATATTTTTAAAGAACTCCAAAGCTTTTTTTTAAATAATTAATTGGTGCTGAATTCTAACAAGCAACATTGTTAATGTTTGAGAGTCAAAAACGGTTGGCAGTGTGATATGTTAGAATTTCCTTACATTGAACTGTATTTTATTGTGTTGTTAGAGCTCTCTGTTACTTAAAACTGTATCAGTATGAAGAGGCTAAACAGGATTGTGATCGTGTTCTTCAAATAGAAGACGCTAATATCAAAGCTTTTTATAGAAGAGCTCTAGCACACAAAGGACTACAGGTAAGAAAAAAGAAGGCAGGTGTTCCTAAATATTTTTTTAATGTGCAGCTATTTCAAAGGCAATTACATGATTACAGTGCATATGTAAATGCAAGGGAGGTGTGGAAAGTTGGGTATTTATTAATGTTGGTAAAGCACTTGGCAAAAGTAAAGCACTGTACAAATATGTTGGGGCCATAATCATTTTGAATAATAATTTCATGTAATTGATTCATGCATGCAGTAATGTAAGGGAATTACTCGGAGTTTTGGTTAACTGGAATTGAGTTAAAGAAGATTCTACTGTTTTTAAATTTTTTTCTTATACTCACACAATCTCCTTCCCCTGCTAAGGTCTCACCTCAATGGTGAGCACCGCTGAGCATGCAGTAAAGAATTGCTTGAAACCAAGTAATGAAGCAGACTGAATGTACTTTCCTTCAGTTGTCTTCATACACTATAATTTTCCAAATGTAGACCTTAGTAAGCATGATACAGTTTTTGATGACAGATTCGTTTTCTTATTTAAATAATCTGCAAAACTATAGCAGTTAACAAATGAAAATTTCACCTTTCTGCAAAACCAGTGGAAAAACAAAACTTGCATTGTTAAATGTTTTCCTTAACTCTATTAAGTAACCTGTAATTTGATGTGCTGCAATCTGTCATTGTAGTCTATAGAAACTAGTATAAGTGACAGTGAAACCTGATAGGGATTTAACCAGTCAAACAGGTAATCATAGTTCAGTATTGCGGTTGTTCTTCTAAAATAATATAGGAAAAAAATACAAGAATCTAAGAAACTTCTCCCCGTTTTTTGTGTACTCTAGAAAAATGTTTGCCATTTTATAGAAGACATATGCAGAAATACACTTTACGTAGTGTTGTGACATTCTCCCCCCTGCAGTCTATGCTGGTGTGTAGCTGTGTCATCCCAATTCCTCACTCTTGGGTCCCAATTTACCTCGCTTTGCTGTGTGAACCACCCACTCCTGAATAAGCCCACACCCGGCTTCCTGTGAGTAATCAGTCCCTGGCCTAGTGAAATAGCGCTTCTGGCCAGCCACACATGGGAGCAAACACCCCCAGTCCCAGATGCAACCCTGGGAACTGCCACCTTGTAGGGTGCAGTGCTATACACCACACCCTGCAAGCTCATTTACATTTGTCTTTCAATTTATCAAAGAAATTGATATGCACGAGCTCTATCCCTCTAAGTGATGTCTCTGCACACACTCAATCCAAATGCACTGTTTCAGATTAAACAAACGAATAAGTGTATTGATTACAGCAAGATTTTAAGTGAATCCAAGTCAGATTAATATAAATCAAAAGATTAGTGATGAGTCAAGGAGTTAATCACAATTAACTAAACGATAACTCATATCCTAAACTAAGATTAATATTTCAGTTTCTTTCAATCTATGATGTTAGCTTACCACACAGGCTGGTTGGGATGTGTCTTGCAACTAGGCTCCTCCCTCCCCTCATGGGTAGTTGCCAGTCTTTGATGTTGCTTGGAAGATAGATTCTAGGGGAGAGCCCTGAGGCAAATATGCCTGTTTCTTTTTTAACAAGTTTCCTCGACATCGCCTGGGGTCAGGTGATCGTCCATGTTTGGCAATGGGTGTGGGTTTTCCCTCTTGAGCCAAAGAACTCAGAAGTGCTTAGGGCAGACCATTGTTACTGTATGCATGCTTCTGCAGGGCATGGAACCACAGCTTTGTATTTGTCTGCATCTATCCAAGTCGTGTGAGACATAGGTTTGGGGATATGACATAGCAGAATTTCATATCTGCACATATGTATGACCTTGCAGGAAACATGCTATCATAGCAATATTGTTCAGGATGTCATGAGCACTCCAAAATCACCTTACATAACATACTTTACATTAGACTATGCACAGTTACACTACAAGGGTGAACATGAATGCTACACAAATCACACTATTAGGGTGTACATAGGGTACAGCATGTCACAAATGCATATGTAGTTTGTGTGTCCGTATGGCAGGTCTCACAACACAGATGGGCCCAGCACATATACATTTCGTAAGATCATCTGTCATGGTGTCTGAAATGGGTCATAGCTGAGAATGCTCGTCTCAAGTCTGACTGACGGAAAACAGGGCAGATGCACCCAAACTCGTGGTATATTCTGTAATTAGATTTAACCAAACCAGCAATAAATGTGTGCTCCTGGATTACTAGATTAGCTTTCCATGGAGCTACAACCAGTCCCCTTACAACCTCTAGCCTATAATCATTAAGAAAAATTGGACATAATGATGAAAGTTTATTAAAATAAAAAATCATCACACGTTTGGTTACTTGCAGCCCCAAAGGGTCAGTCAAGATATATTTCAGATCCCAACAAAGACAATGCTGAAACCAGTTTCTTTAGTAAACTAAACTAAAGATTTATTAGGTAAGGAAAAGGAGAGTTATTGAGAGGTTAAAGCAGATAAAATACATTATAGGTGAATCAAAGTTTCTACGTCCAATATAATAGCACAGGTGTAGTAATTTGCTGGTTTCCAATAGTGTCTCAGGGTTACGTAGAATGGCTCTAGGGATCTCGGTCCAATTGCTCAGAATTCCATCCTGTCAGAATTCATCACTCCAGAGATAAAGGATTGTTCCCAGGGCGTATTTTTATAGCTGTCTTTCCCAAAAAGCACGAAACAAATTCTTGCACTCTAAGCATGGGCTCTTCATTTGATGAGGAATGTATTTTGAGTCTTTGACCTTAGGTCACTGAATCAATGACCACTTGCTTTGAAATTAACATTCTACTTCCTATGCATGTACAAGTAATTTAGTTACAGTGATATTCATAATGCAATTGCCAGCTATTCATTATAATAGGGATAGATAAGTGAAAACAATGCAGGTAACATCTATTGGTTTTCAGAAAGTTTGCACATCGAGTAATTTCTTATTCTAACACATCTTTGGTCTAAGGTTAAGTACAAAGATAGCAATCACAGGAAACAAATAGGTGAATATAATATCATTTCACTAGCTTTAAAGTATATGTAATTATTGGGCACATGTCATGTACATGTGACTATGATATGATACTATCCCTTTTGTTCTGTTCTAGTAAGTGAATTGGTATACTTCCTTAAGGTTGTGACCTGAAGTGGTTAGCTGTTAGCACCACATCATCTAAGTGACTTCACTTTGGAAAAGACCATTCAAGCAGTGTTGCCAACTCCGAGAAATATAAATAACTAAACAAAAACAGAAGAAAACAACAAAACTGATCTCAGATATGGAGAGAGTGATTGATTTATAAGGAAAGAATTAAATATCTGAAGATGTAAAAGGGAGGAAGGAAAACGCACTATAAATATAAATCTTTTTATAAATATTTGAAGAGTATCCAAAGATGGAGTGAATTTTAATGTGGTATATGCAGGTGTTAGGAAGATTATTGAGATGTTTTTGAGAGGGAGAATTTAGGGTGAGTATCAGGAAAAGTTCCTGCTATAGGGCAGGCTATAAAATAGTCTCCAAAGGCAGGGGGAGTTCAATTTAAATATAAAGAAATTACTTGGGCTATTTCAAACTTAAATCTGAAGGTGGTCAAGATTGAAAGGATAAATAAAGACATCAGGGCGTGGAAGAAAAATAATTCTATACAGGAATTATACAACAGGAGAGACTGAGGGAGCCCCAGAGCAGAATAGCTATAGTCCAGGGCTTAGGGCACTCATCTGACAGGTGGAGATCCCTTTTCAAATCCCTCCTCCCCTTCAGGTGAAGAGGGGCTTGAAATGGACATCTCCTGCATCCCAGGTGAGTGCCCTAACCACTGGGCTAAAAGTTTTAAGGGAGGTTTTCCTCACTCTCACCAAAACAGTGTAGGTGCCTAACTCCCCTACCCCCCCCCCAAAAAAAAGTTTGCAACTGATACTCCCTAGTGCAGGGAAACCTGCGAAGACGTGGGTGCTTCCCTTGAGTCCAGATTTAGGTGCCTATCTCCAAGAGACAGGTGCAGTTCAGCACCCGCATACCATCTTGATATCTGCCATTGGCTAGCTTAGGCGAGGAGTCTCATAGCATGTTAGCTTTTGTGGATCCCATTGTAAGGCGTCTGTCTCTTCCCCATTCATTGTTTACGAGTCTAGGCACCAAACTCAAGCTTCGTGAATCCTAGTAATTTTCTAGGCAAAAGTTAGGCATGGCAATGCTCAACATCACCATGCTAAAATTTCTTTGTGAATCTAACCCTTTGTGTCTAGTTGTTAATAGATTATGGAGCTGTAGCCTATTTGGCTGCATATGATGATTTTTGGGGGGTTAATTAATATCAGTTTAAAACTTTGTGTCTTGGCAGAATTTATATGTTAAGTGTAGCTGAGCCATGTTATATTAATCTTGAAAAGGTGTGACATTAAATATTGTGTCAGCAAATTGAAAATACACATAGAAAAAGTATTATTGAATAAATAATTCTCTGAGGGTGGATTTTCTGAGAGCAAATGATTTACAATTTAGATATTTACAGAGATCATTTTGTAAATATTTAGCAGAATAATATTATTTTAAAGGATACAAAGATCCCATTCTTAGCTTGTTTTCATTAGTAATATTGTACATTTTTATGTCTAAATCTACATTCTTTCTGCCCATTTGTTGTATGGCAGTTACCTGATTCTCCTACTGTGTCATCTGGAATTGCTTTATGAAAACAACCTTTTTCACCTTTGACTTTCAGAATTACCAAGCCAGTGTTGATGATCTCAGCAAAGTACTTGTAATAGATCCAAATGTTGCTGAAGCAAAGAGTGAATTACAAGAGATCACCCAGTTGCTTAACCTTAAAAGTGAAGTTGGAGCCAGTTGCCAACAAAAGCAAAGAAAGAAAATAAAAATACAAGAGGTATTTCCATTTTTTTGAAAAGCAGGCAGTATTGCAATCACACAGTTAAGAAGATTAAAATAGGGCTTTTGTTATATAATGTTGACAGATATTTTGAACTCATACTACTTTCATGCTTATGTTTATTCACGTGCTTGCTGGTTTTAAAAACATGCCAATGTACTCATGTCTTAAATGTGGTGTGTGTTGGTGCCAGTCAGACTCAATAATCAAGTCTGATTCTTTGGATTATATCCAAAATACCAGCAGAAATAAACCAATTGTAATGCCTAAACAAGAAACTTTTCAGATGGAGTTAAAGTTGAGGACATGTTCCTTTAAAAAAAATAAACCAATCACTAAATGTTCAAAATATCTGTCACATCTGGCAGTGCACCATTTCAGTTTTCTTTCAAATTTTGTTTTTGGGAAGCCAGCAAGAGGCTGTTCTGTCCAGGATGCCCCTGTGACTGTGTGCTGTCAGAGGCTCTCTCTTTAGTTAGGTTTGGCAGTTTGATGGAAGAATGGAATACTGAGTATGCATTGGAGTGTGGGGAAAATCTAGTTTGTGGTCCAGTAAGCATGGGTGTCTGTCTTGTTTTGTTACAAGAAATATGGCTACTGATTTATACTGTGTAACTTTAGAATTTGGGCCCCTCATTTTAAAACTCTTGTATTAAAACTGGAACTGCAGATGATGATATAAACCATTAGGGGTCTGATTATGCAAGTGCTACCATGCAGGAATCCCATCAAAGTCAAAGGAATTTTGGGAACTTCATGAAACTGGCAGGAGCTAAAAGCTGGCTTTTTCATTTTAAACAAAATGCACTACATCTGAGATCAAGAAACCTCCCCTAATAGCAACAAGTAGAGACTACAATTAGATTATTGAAGAGAGGAAAAGAAAGGCCGACCAGGCACACAAACGTTACAATGTACCTTAAAACTTTTCCAAAAAGTTTTTAATATAAATTTCAAGAGATGCTGACCACTGGATTTTTATTGTTAACCCAATTTCATGACTCTTCATGTTTTGAAAAAGCATATTTTTAGTAGAAATGACTAAAATACAGCTCTACTCTTGATCTGTAATTCACAAAGATAATATATATATTCGATACTGTTACTTTGTTGGTCCTATTTTTAGTTTTCCACCAAAAACTTGCAGCACCTTAAGAAAAGGGTGCAAAACACTGAACACAAGTTTAAAATAGCCATTGTTGACTAAGAAAAACAGCATGTTTTACATGCATGAATACATTAGGATACCATTTCTGTAAAGGCAAAAAATGGGACATAGAAGAGAGCAGAATAGTCGTCACGTTCTGAAAATCTTCCCTCAAGAAGAGGAAAGTGGTAAACTCTAATTTTAAGTAGTATCAGTGCTGGACATACTGTCATCTGATTTATGAAACTTGAGATAGTATATATGTCAAAATGATCTGTTGTTTTCTTGTGAAGGTGAACGAGAGTAATGAAGAGGAGAGACAGACTAGTTCCTCAGAAGATGATATGATTAATTACCAAGTTGCCAAAGGAAGAACTGAAAACAGTGAGCCATTGAAAATCTCTGAAAAACTGCTCATTTCAGAGCCAACTAATGCTTATGAGTTTGGTCAGGTTATGAATGCGGTGAATGCCAAGAAAGATGAAACTGCCTGTGCAGATCTTTTAACCATTATTGCTCCAAAAAAATTGCCAATGTTGCTAAGTAACAAACTAGAAGGGGATACCTTTCTGATCTTTATGCAGGCACTGGAATGTCATATACTTGGAAAAGACCCAGGCCTTGTGTATCAGCACCTTTTTTATCTGAGTAAAGCAGAGAGGTTTAAGGTAAGAGTGTATCTTCAATGCAATTTCTCTCTGTGAAAATGTCAAGAAACTCAAAATGAATTTAATGCAATATAAAGCTTGTTAAATTTAGTACTTAACAGAAAAACAGAAGACTTATACCTACCTGCACTAACTATACAACATATATTTTTTCAGGTAGTGCTGACACTTCTTAGCAAGAATGAAAAAGAGCTGGTTCAGCAGTTGTTTGACTCTCTTTCAAAAAAGCAAAATCACCAATTTTCTGTAGAAGACCTGAAGAGCCTTAAAAGAGTTTATGAACTTTAAACAGAATATTAACACCCCCCATTCCCCTGCCCCACACACCCACCCACCCCCTTGATGGTAGGCTGGGTGAAGAAACTATGCAGACTTGCATAGGATAAAGTCAGTCTTTTACCTGGATTGTTCAAGATTCTGTATCTTTTATTTCAGTATATGCACATTGAAAATCTGCTGCTCTTTTATCTTGTAGTTGTATAAATTTTAACCTATAGTGTTCTCATGCACATCTTTGTATTTAATAACATAGGTCATAGTATTTGATGAAATATTGATTGAATCAGAATGTATTGATTATATATTTTGTGTGTGCGCGCGCGCGTGCGTGTGGTTTAAAAAAAAATTGTTCGGGTAAAGCATGTCAGATTCCTAGCCATTAATTTGTCATATAATTTTAAGATCAGATTATATTTTCTTGTGCTAAAGAAGAGTGTCCTTAAGATAAGTGGGTTATTAATTAGAAATAACTTTACTAAAATGAGGGCTTGTTTGCATGGTGAGTTAATCTGCCTCAGAGACATGTAAACTCTAGTGTGCACTGGCATGGGCCGCTTGAACTGGCCTGTGTGGACCCCTCTGATCTGCATTAAAAGTTTCCTAGTGCGCATTAATCTTGTATTGTTTGAAATGGGACTACATTAACACAAACAAAGAAACTTTTAGTGTGTGCCAGCAGAGTCCACGTGAACCAGTTAGTGTGCAACACATTAGTGTGCCCTAGAATTCACACTCATATAATATAGACTGACACACTGTAATAGACAAGCCCTGCATTTACAAAAAATATTGTGTTAACTTTTTCCTGATGTTAAATAACTGCTTCATGTCATCTTCCTTGGAATGTACAAAAAACATATTTTATACTGTTTGTGCAATACAGGTTAACAACAAAGATTAATCAAAATAGATGTTTGTCATGGAACATTTTGAAGCAACAAAATTGTTAAATTGTGAAGTTTTTTAAATGGAGAAGGTTATTAATTTATAGTTATACATATAGAAAATTGTTTGTGGCAGGATTACTGATACTTTCGTTCTGTTTTTGAAAACGGTGCTTGTTGATAGTGACAATTCTTCATTGATGGATCCTTCGTTGTATGTTTGAAATACTGTTTGCTAGCTTAATATTTTATTCAGTTTTAAATTAATTTTTGCTTAATTTGTCCTAAGAAAAAGTGACTGCAATTTGAAATAAAGATACTTGACTCTTCTGAAATGTACATAACTATTTAAAACACCATCAACTTTGGTGTTTTCAGTCATGCTTGTGAAGATAGAAACAAAACTTAAATTTAGTTTGTAAAACTATTTAACAGTTCTGTTTTGTTTTGAGTTGTACTATACCAACATTTTCATATTTGAAAGTGGAGGAAGCTATATTTGGGGGGAGGAGTGTTTTCCCCTTTAACTCAGTTTCTTTTTTTAACTTGACCGCACTCCATCCCCAGTGTACCTTAAATCTCTAGGTGCTTTATGAAAATGAGAGAACTTGGGAATGTTATTTTCATGTAAATTTGTCTCAGGCATATATTAGTACAAAATAAATTTTTCTCTAAAGGTATAGAAAAGCAGCAGTCAGCAAACAGCTGTAAATAGGGAATTCAAGTGGGAGTTTTGTTGAAAGAGAAGGGACAAGGCAAGCGAGCTTTTGTGTGTATTGTATGTTTTTTCTGTTCTGTTTGCAGAGGCTAGCAGGGGGCAATGTGCTGTGAGAGAAGCAGAATTGTGTTTAGCGGGCAGGGCTTCCCTCATTAGGGGTCCTATAAATGCAGCCAAATAGCCAGCAACATAGGAGCCAGCAAACAGAGCTGTAAACAGGGGAAATTGAGTGAGATTGTAAGGGGAGTTTGGGGGAGGGTGTGGGTGGTTATTCTGGTTTTGTTTTGGTGTGTTTTGGTTTTGCTTGCAGCTTTTTCTTTTTCCTTAACAGGACTTTAGGTGGAAGGCTATGACCGATACAGAGGCAGCAGTGATAGTGACCAAGGAGTGGAAAAGACCATGAAGATAACTGGATGTGGAAGCTGCGGGATGTACATGATCCTGGAGCGGGTATGTGAAAAGAGCTTCATTTCTATGAAGTGCCACCTGATAAAGCCAATGGAAGAGAAGAACCAAGGTTTGGAGATACAGGTGGAAACTATGGTTGAGTTTTGAAGGGGATTTGAGCAGATGATGGAGGGAAAGGTTAAGACTTGAAGATGCAAGCTAGACTGAAGAGCTCTGAGGAGAGAGACTGCTGCATGAGGAAAGTGGTCAGTGGAATCATGACTATGAGAACTAGGCAAAGGAAAAGGCTGACTAGTGAAGGAAAAATAGAGCTCAGAAACAGGTTTTCACAGTTAGAAAATGAAGGGACACAGCAGACAGTAACTGAAGGGGGAGAACCAGGCAGAAGAGACTAGGCAGTAGAGATACCCTGTATTTTTCTGGGGCTCTGAATTATGGGTAATTTGCAGAAGATTGCAAGGGAGAATAAGACAAGAGGATTTGCAACCAGTAGGAAGGCTTGGAGAATTACACCATCAGGAAAAAGGCAGGTCTATGCAATTGATGACTCTTTACTAAGAAGAACAGACAGGCCTGTCACCATAGTTGATCCGGAGAACAGAATGGTATGCTATGCTGGAGCTAAGATATAGGATGTGGACCTGAGGCTGAAGAGGACCCTAAAGGCAACAAGAAAGCATCCACTGATTGTTCTTCATGTGGGAACAAATGATACAATTATCCAGGGAGACCATCCCAGGTTGTGGAAGTATCCAGGGAGACCATCCCAGGTTGTGGAAGATGCTTAAGAAGATGAAGGCTCAGGTGATCTCCAGTGGTATTCTACCTGTCCCTAGAGGAGGGGAATGTAGGCAAGACAATATTATGATGCTTTACAGATGGCTTAGGCAGTGTGCTGTAAGCAAGGTTGTGGGATGTTTGACCACTGGAATGCATCCATGGATAGAGGACTGTTCTTATGGGGGATGGACTCCACCTGAGTAGGGAGGGAAATAGAACAGAAACAACTAAGATGTTTGTACACCAATGCAAGAAGCCTGCTTAACAAAATGGAGGAACTAGAATTACTGGTGCAGGAAGTGAAACCGGATATTACAGGGATAACAGAAACATGGTGGAATAGTAGTCATGACTAGAGTACAGGGATTGAAGGATATGTGCTGTTCAGGAAAAACAAATGAAAGTAGAAGTGGTGGGGTAGCATTGGAATGGATAAGACAGTGTTTGTTAGGGCCAAAATCACTTTGGGGAAGAAAGTTACTAGAGGATACCCTGGGACAGTGCTTGCGATACGCTACAGATCTCCAAGCTCCGATTTGGATATGGATAATGACCTCTTTAATGTTTTGAATGAAATTAATGCTACTGGGAATTGTGTGATAATGGGAGACTTTAACGTCCTGGATATAAATTGGAGGACAAGTGTTACTAATAACAGGGCCCAGATTTTCCTGGATGTGAGATGATAGATTTCTTCACAAAATAGTTACTGAACCAACAAGAGCTGATGCCACTTTAGATTCGGTATTGGTAAGTGGTGAGGACCTCATAGAAGAACTGGTTGTAGGTGATAAACTTGGTTTGAGTGATCATGAGCTAATTCAGTTTAAACTAAATGGAAGGATAAACAAAAATAGATTTGTAACTAGGGTCCTTTTTTTTAAAAAGGCAAACTTCAAAAAATTAAGAGAATTAGCTAGGGAAGTGGAGTGGACTAAAGAACTCAAGGATCTGAATGTGTAGGAGGCTTGGAATTACTTTGTCAAAGTCACAAACTATCTGAAGCCTTCGTCCCAAGCAAGTGGAAAAAATTCATAGGGAAGGGTTACAGGACAAGGTGGATGAGGAAGCATCTCAAACAAGTGGTTAAGAGAAAGTGGAAAGCGTGCAAGGAATGGAAGATGGGATGGATCAGCAAGGAGAGCTACCTCTTGGAGGTCAGAAATGTAGCAATAAAGTGAGAATTGCCAAAAGCTAAACTGAGTTGGGTGTTGCAAAGGAAGTTAAAACCAATAATAAAAGGTTCTATGGCCATATAAATTTAAAAAAAAAAAGTGGGGGATGGGGGGAGGGGTACCTCTGCTAAACCCTGAGGATGAGGTGAAGATTAAAGACAATCTAGGCATGGCCCAACATATGAACAAATACTTTGCCTCAGTTTCTAATAAGGCTAATAGAGAATTTAGGGGTTGTGGCAGTGTGGCTAATGGATATGAGGATATGGAGGTAGAAATTATCACATCTGAAGTGGAAGTCAAACTCAAAACAACTTAATGGGACCAAATCAGGGGACTTGGATAATCTCCATCCAAGAATATTGAAAGAACTGGCACATGAAATAGAAAGTCCTGGTTATTGGGCTTGCAATGAATCTGTAAACTTGGGGGTTGTACCCTCTGACTGGAGAATTGCTAATATAGTTCTTATTTTTAAGAAAGGGGGGGAAAATGATCTGGAAAACTACAGTCCTATTAGTTTGACCTCAATTGTATGCAAGATCTTGAAACAAATTTTGAAAGAAAAAGTAGTTAAGGACATAGAGGTAAATGGTAATGGGGATAAAATACATGATTTTACAGAAGGTAAATTGTGTCAGACCAACTTGATCTTCTTAGAGAAGGTAACTGATTTTCTTAGACTAAGGAAATGCAGTTGATCTAATCTACAAGGATTTCAGTAAGGAATTTGAGTCTAGATCGGAAATTATTCGTTACATTGGAGAATATGGGGATTCATATGAGAATTGAAAGGTGGATATGGAACTGCTGGTTAAAGGGGAGACTACAATGGGTCATACTGAAAGGTGAACTGACAGGCTGGAGGGAGATTACTAGTGGAGTTCCTCGGTGATCTGTCTTTGGACCAATCTTATTTAATATTTTTATTAATGACTTTAATACAAAAAGTGGGAATGTCCTAATAAAATTTGTAGATGACACAAAGTTGGGGGAGGTATTGCTAAAATGGAGGAGGACCAGAAGAATATCATACAAGATCTGGATGTCCTTGGAAACAGGAGTAATAGAAATGGGATGAAATTTAATAGTGCAAAGTGCAAGATCATGCACTTAGGGACTAAGAAGAATTTTTGCTGTAAGCTGCAGATTTATCAGAAGTAGCAGAGGAGGAGAAATACCTGGGTGTATTGGTTGAACACAGAATGATTGAGCCACCAATGTGATGTGGCCATGAAAAAGGCTAATATCAAGTAAATTTTAAAACAAACTCTGAGTGAGGCTGGGGCTAGAAGCTTTAGCTTGAACCTATCCCTGCAAAACCCCGTTGCCAACTCTGCCCCCACATCGACTCTAGTGACACCCTCACAGGTCCTAACCACATCAGCCACGCCATAAGGAGCTCATTCACCTGCACATCTACTAATGTAATATGTGCCAGCAATGCCCCTCTGCCATGTACGTTGGCCAAACTGGACTGTCACTACGCAAAAGAATGAATAAACACAAATCAGACATAAAAAATTGTAATATCCATAAACCAATAATCTCCCAGGACACTTTGTAGCTGACTTGAAAGTTGCCATACTTCTACCAAAAAACTTCAAAAACAGACTTCAGTGAGAAACTACAGAGCTGGAACTCGTATGCAAACTTGACACAATCAAACTGGGTCTGAACAGGGACTTGGAGCGGTTCTCTCATTACAAGAAGTAATTGTCACTGTTCACACATTCTCACCTTCTAATCAATGCTTGTGAATTGGCCTCATCTATTCTAACTGAATGGACTTTAATGCCTACCCTCCCCATTGTTGTTTCTTACCCTTGGATGTGTATAAATATCTCCTATCTGATTTCTGTTTCATGCATCTGATGAAGTGGGTTGTAGCCCACGAAAGCTTATCCCTGCAAAAACTTGTTAGTCTTTAAAGTGCTAAGGACTCTCGTTGTTTTTGCTATATACAGACTAATACGGCTACCCCGTTGGTATCTTATGAGAGGAGACTCAAAGAACTTGTTTAGCCTAACCAAAAGACGGCTGAGGGGAGATATGATTGCTCACTGTAAATACATCAGAGGAATAAATAGCAGGGAGGGAGAGGAGTTAGTTAAGGTATGTGCCAATGTGAACACAAGAACAAATGGATGTAAACTGGCCAACATGTTTTTAGGCTTGAAATTAGATGAGGGTTTCTAATCATTAGAGGAGTGAAGTTCTGGAACAGACCCTTCCAAAGGGAGAAGTGGGGGGCAAAAATCCTACCAGGCTGTAAGACTGAGCTTGATAAATTTATGGAGGGGATAGTATGATGAGACTGCACACAATGGCATGTAGCCAGTCTGTGACTGCTAGTAGCAAATATCTCCAATGGCCGGTGATGGGACATCAGATGAGGAGGGCTCTGATTTAATATAGAGAATTCTTTCCCAGGTGTCTGGCTGGTGGGTCTTGCTCACATGCTCAGAGCCTAACTGACTGCCATACTTGGAGTTGGAAAGGAATCTTCCCCCAAGTCAAATTGGCAGAGACCTGGGGGTTTTCACCTTCCTCTGCAACATGAGACAGGGTCACTTGCAGGTTTAAACTAGTGTAGATGGTGGATTCTCCCTAACTTGGAGTCTTAAATTATGATGTGAGGACTTCCATAATTCAGCCAGAGGTTATGGGTCTATTACAGGAGGGGCTAGTGAGATTCTGGAGCCTGCAATGTGCAGGAATTTTAGACTAGATTATGACTGTCTCTTCTGGCCTTAAATTCTATGGGTATAAACTACGGATTCTCACTTTGGCTCTCAATATTTAGGCTAACTCAATTAGTTAAGGTACAATTGAGTAAAGACTTCTCTCTCTAGGCAAAGTTGTCAGGCATGTGCTGTTGATTTTAGGAGGCTTTTTTGTTTTTTTAAAGTATCTGATTATGTAAGTGATTTCTCTTTTAACAGCTTCATGAGTTTGTCATATATTCAAGAGATTGAAATTTATAGATGAATGAACCTGGTTGCCTGTAACCAGTGATTCACCTATTCCGCAAATTACCAGGCATTCAAATTAATTTTTTCTCGTGGCAAGATGCTCAGTTTACGAATTTTGCTATGTTTAGACCTTTTCTTACAGAGTTTTGATTGTTTTGGTCAAGCCTCTTCCTATGTAAACTAATTCTTTAAATGTGTTTGAAAACTTAACTGGTTTTCACCTAGTGGAACTGAAAATCCTCCTTCTTAGTATAATATTCTTATCTCTAACTAATTAACTAAAGAAAATTTAGGGAGAAAAGTCTAGACTTGCTTTTTATTAATTATAGGTTATTAGTTGTCAGAGTCATTGTCGTTTACGCAATCCTGCCAAAGTTTTTCCTCCAGGTTTTTTTCCAGTCAGTTGTTTGAGAATCTTTGTCCCACAAGATTTGGTACAACATCCAATACTGAATACTGATGTATAACTAAGTAGTGTCATGGCCCCCATATCTACAAACGACTTTTCAGGATGTATCATTCCTACTGTTGATTATATGTTAGGCTCAGATCTGGAAAAAAGTTAATTTTGTTGCTTTTGTAGACTTTCTTTGTTTACCCAGATCATGCTCAGAATTTGCCCTATATTCTTTCAAGTTTCTGACTTACAGTGAAGGAAACCAATAGATTTTTCTATCATGCTAAAATTATATTTAAAAAACAAACCCATGTACTTACCTGGCTTACTAATAACCCATTAGATTATTAAAACTACAGATTTTTAAAATGTAAAAAGTGGTTATCTACCTTTCTGTGATTGTTGCTCTTTGAGATGTGTTGCATGTGTTCGTTCCACTGTCGCTGTGTACATGCCTCGTGCACCTTCATAGCTTTGAAGGAACTCTGAACATTCTCCCTTCCCAGGGAAGAACGTGGGTCGTGCGGCTTTGAAGGAACACTTCTGGGGGTCTAAACTGAAGGGTGGAGCTTAGCCCTAGAATTTCCAGCAACAGCATTGGACCATCTCCAAATTCTATAGTTGGGGAGCATTAACTCGTTAGTCATGAATTTGAGAGAGACTGCTACCGAAGAGAAAATAATCAGGTAAGAAATTTCTTATTCACCCCCAGTGCCAAGGTCACACCTTAGATCTTGCTCAGTGGGGCAGCTGATTGCCTGAAATTGCCTCCTGGCTTCTTTGGATGAATCTGACACAGCATGCACTGTGGCCACATCTAAGGTGATGATGTAAAGATCCTAATGGCTCCAGTCAGTGCAGATGCCCAAAGAGTTTCAAACAAATAGAGGCTCTTTCCTTCAAAGGCTGTGACCTTTTCAGCTCCAACATCAATGAGGTCATCCATCTTGCATCTCTCGGCTTATACACCCCAACCATAAGAACTAAGCAAGCCATACTTCAAAGCTTCTTTAGGTAGCAGGCTCTGCTATAGTTACAGTATTATAACTAACAGATTGTATCAGGATCACTGACGAAGAAGCAGAGATTCCAATGCAGGTGACCCAGTGCCATGTCTTCATCTGCTATGCCCTCCATGTCATTTTCTCTGTAGCTGATATGCTGCCATAGTTGAGAGCCTGGCAGAATGTAGGGAGGATCTATACCTGTGCTTCCTTCCTCCACCCCTTTTTTTGCAACAGTTTTTCCTTTTCCCTGGAGCTATGAGATGGCATCACCCAGGACTAGCCCCTCTTAACATTTGTCAGCAAATGGTATCCCACACAGTTCTAGGCCTCTCCTACCCCCAGCCTTCTTCCCTGGTCCTCCTTGGGGCCCTGGTCATGGATACTGTTGAAACAGAAGGGCACCCCCTTCTGCCAGTTGGAGCAGTGGAGGAGATGGAGATACCACTAACATTCAGGGAAATGGTGTTTTACTCTTTATTTCTAATCCCAAAGAAGGAAGTCATTGATGCCCCATCCTGGACCTTCAATGTCTCAAGGAGTTCATCAGTTTCAAGTTCAGCATGATGACTCTGACCTGTATAATTCCTTCATTAGATCCTCAAGACTTGTTTGCAGCTCTGGAACTTCAGGACACCTATTTCTACCTGTCCATATACCTAGCATCTAGGAAATGCCTCACCTTCCTATTATGTACTATTTACTGCTGTTACAGGGTTCTGCTTTTTGGGCTGTAGCATGGAGAGGTTTTCACCAAGTGCCTTGCTATGGTGGCACCTGACTTGAGATGACGAGGTACCCAGGTCTACTTGTATCTTGATGATTAGTTCATCTGAATGGAATCACCACAGCAGGTGATGCTCTGGATCCATGTAATCCAAAGGCTCTTTATTTTGAGGTCCAGATAGCAGAGTAAAATTTACCATTGTTCCAAGAGCATAGAGTTCAAAAGAGTGGGATTAGATTTGAGGTCAGTGAAGGCTTATCTCCCACAAGAAATAGTCCGGACCATACTGGGCTTTGTCAACTAGCTGTGAACTCACCTAAAGCATTATTTATATAAGACACTGCCACATATATCAAGATTGTCCCTATACAGTAGGGACATCTGATCATCCTAGCACTGCCTTATCAGCAACCCTATCTCCTGTAACTTACTGTATGTGTATAGCAAGCCGCTTTGGCCTGCCACCAAGCCTGGGTCCGAGGAGGTCGCACGCTGCCCCCGCTGGACAGAACCGGGCCTTGCGGGCCAAGACACCCAGAAGCAGAGGGGCAGGGGTAGAGCCCAGGAAGGAAGTATAAAAGGCAGGCCAAGCAGCTCAGTCAGGGGGAAGCTGCTGCCAGAGACAGACGTACCTCCTTGGAGGCAGCAGCCCAGGCCTGACCCAGATCTTGAGACTGATCCAGACAACCCCAGGGCCGACCGAAGCGTGTGGAACCGGCTGGATCCACCCGACCCTGATAACTGCTGGAAGTGGCCAGAGCCAGGGGACCAGGTAGAGCCGCCAGGCCCAAGCGGTCGGAGGGGGCCGCCCAGCCCCCAGGAGGGGGGTGGGCGGCCGGGCCCAGCAGCTGGGGACAGGACCCTCAGCCTGTGGGGAGAGAGAGAGACCTCCGGAGGCCGGTCCTGACCTGGAGGAGTTACCTGGTGTGGAGGACCTCTCTCCAGTGTGCAGAGACCCCGACCGCCCAGGGAAACCCTCGGTACCCTGCGACCTGGAGGAGCTACCCTTGGCTGACAACCTCCAGGAATTCCTGGACCTACCGCCCGTGGATGGCAAAGGCCTAGCCGGACGCCTGCTCACCACCTCCCCCCGTGCCCCAGAGGGTCCTATGTGGATGCAGGTACTCCGGGGTTGGGTGGGAGGAAGTGCCCAGGGAGGCCACAGGTTGTGGCTGAGACAGGGGCCAAAGCCAAGTCAGCGTGTTGCAGCCGGAGCCCCGCTGACCCAGTGGCAGTCACCTCCTGCCACTGGTAGGGCCCTGGCCTGGGATGCAGTGGAGTCGGGAGGGCCTGCGTCCCACTCCCCCCTTCCCGTCCCTAGACAGCCAAGGTGTGTTCCTAGCCCCGACAACCCTACCCCGAGGATAGCCTGCTGTGCTCGCCTGCCCGGCCAAGGCCTGGGGCAATAGCCTGCCGTGGCAGCCCACAGAGGCGCTAATTCCCCATATAGAAGGTGCTGGGCCCGGCCTCCAAACCTGAATACGAGGAAGGGCCAGGACACTACTGACCAGGACAGGCCAGAAGTCCTACACATGGTGGAGAATGTGGGCAACTACCCCCTGAAAAGAAGGGGGGGCTGCCTGTGCGGACAATCCAGTAACCTGTCGACATTGGCGAACGGCAGGCTATGGCTTTCGACGAGTTCATGAAGTGGTGGGCAGACCACCAGCAACAACAGCAAGCAAACCAGCAGCAGCAGCAGTTGCTGTTACAGACATTGGCTGCTCAGCAGTAGCAGCTGGTCAGAGATTTGGGGGCCCAGCAGCAGGAGCTGCAATGATAATGTGTACAGCAGCTGGCAGCCTTGCTGCTCAAACTGGCAGGCTCGGACAAGTCCTGGAGCCCCGCCTTGATCGTGACTCCCCCCCTCCCCCCAACTGCACCTCACCAAGCTGGGTCCCAGCGATGACCTGGAAGCCTTCCTGATGACCTTTGAGAGGCTGGCCTCTGCCGCCGGCTGGGCCCCAGATCAATGGGCAGGCCTCCTGGTGCCCTACCTGACGGGGACTCCCCAGGTGGCTTATCGGGCCCTGGCTGACTCGGAGGCCTGTGACTACCAAGCAGTAAAATATGCCATCCTGGATGCCCTGGACATAAGCCCCGAGACCTTCCGACAGCAGCTTTGGGAGAAGACATACCCCCGGGGGCCCAGCCTTGGGCAGTTGCACAGGAACTGAAGGACGCTTGCTGGCGGTGGCTCCAGCCCACCCAGAACTCCGCATCCGCGGTGACAGAACAAGTGGTCCTGGAGCAGTTCCTGAGCATTCTCCCGTCCCAGGGAAGAACATGGGTCATGCGGCATCAGCCCACCATGCTGATCGGGGCCATGCAGCTGATGGAGGATTTCTTGGCAGCGGAGAGACCAGCTGTCACCACCAGCCCCAGGTGAGCAAGCCCCGGAGCGACAGCCGTGGCCTTGGCTGCTTGGATGACCCCTCCCCAGCCAACCCTGGAGCCCGGGCGTAGTCGACTCCTGGCCTAAGCAAGCTGCGGGCCGCCCGGGGCTCCTTGCTCCCCTGGCTCGGACCAGACCAGCTCACCCCGGGAGGGCCCCAGAAACACTGGCCCCTGTTTTACATGTGGAAAGATGGGCCATTTGCGGCGCCAGTGCCCCATGATGGACTGCTTCTAAGGCCTGATTTATGTTGGAGAGGGGCAAGCCCGGGGCCCTTCCACTCCGAGAGCAACGATCCCTGTCGGCATCGTGGGGCAATGCCTGGAGGCCCTGATTGATTCAAGGTGTGGCCAGACCCTTGTCCTGAGGGGGCTGGTGCCTGAGGATGGCCAGCCCCTTGGGCAGGTCAGCCTGAGATGTATCCACAGGGACCTGACGTTCTACCCCACCCTCCCAGTACCCTTAACTATCGGGCCGGTCACCCGGGTGTTTCCGGTAGTGCTGGCACCCCGTCTCCCATGATTCTGGGCCAGGACTGGCCAGGCTTCACGGGGGTCCTGCAGAGGGCAGGCTGCTGCAGAGGCGTGGATGAGGGGGACCCTGAGCCGGAGACACCTGAAGCCCAAGAGCCACCACCCAGCGACGACCCAGCGGAACAGGCCCCAGAACCCCCGGGTGGGATGGGGGGCCCTGAAGCGGAGGGCCCACCAGCTGGAATTGACCTGACGGGTCCTGGAAATTCAGGACTAGACTTTTGTCGTGACCAGTGGGAGGACCCCACCCTTAGCTGTGCCTACGACCAGCTTGCCACGGTGGACGGGATGGCCATTGACCTCCAGTGGGCGGCCCAGTGGCCGCAGTTTGAACTTTGCCATGACCGCCTGTATCGGGTCAAGCGGGATGCTCAGACGTGGAACCCCCACACCCAGCTGGTAGTGCCCCGGATCCACTGGAGGGCTGTGTTGAAGTTGACCCACAATATTCCTGCAGCGGGTCACCTACGCCTGGACAAGACCCTAGCGCGACTGTTAACCCGGTTCTATTGGCTGGGGATATATCAGGAAGTCCGGGACTATTGTGCCTCGTGCCCGGAATGCCAGATAGCGGCTCCAGCTGGGGTACCCCGAGCCCCCTTGGTGCCCCTCCCACTGATTGGGACTCCCTTCGACCGAGTGGCCGTTGACTTGGAGTGGAGTGTAGCCAGGTACCGCTATCTCCTCATCCTACCCCGTTCCTGGAGGCAATTCCCCTGAAGAACGCAACTGCCTAGACCGTCACGGGGGAGCTCGTGAAGGTGTTCGCCTGGGTAGAATTACCCAGAGAGCTCCTCACTGATCAAGGGACAAACTACATGTCCCGCCTGTTCTGAGAGGTGTGTGAAATCCTGGGGATCAAGAAGCTACAAACTTCCATCTACCACCCACAGACTGATGGCCTGGTCGAGCGGTTTAGTCGAACCCTGAAAAGCATGTTGCGAAAGTTTCCCTCGGAGGAGCTGCGGAGATGGGACCAGCTGATCCCACCCTTGCCGTTAGCCATCCGGGAAGCTCCACAGGCCTCCACCCAGTTCTCCCTGTTCAAGCTCCTGTATGGCCGACAACCTAGAGGAATCCTAGACTTCATGCGGGAGCAGTGGGAACAGACACCTTCCCCCACCCAAGGGCTCTTGCAGTAAGTCCTGGACCTGCGGGAGCGCCTTCAAGAGGCCGAGGCTGCAGCCCAAGAACGCTTGCAAGCTGCCCAAGCCACCCAGGCCCGGACATATAATCAGGGTGCACGCACCTGCTTCTTCGAGCCTGGGGACCGGGTCCTTGTACTGCTCCACTCCACTGAGTCCAAACTCCTCTCCCGATGGCAGGGGCTGTACGAGATCATCCGCCAGGTCGGCCCCATGAATTATGAGGTTAGACAATCCGACTGGTGGAAGAAGAAACAGCTGTACCACATTAACCTGCTGAAACTGTGGCGGGAGCGGGAGGGGTTGTTCATCAATCCTCACCCCCCAGACCCGGATCTGGGGCCAGAGATACTTAAATGGGAAGGCCTGGGGGAGCCTCAGTTGGGCACTGAGCTGTCCGAGGCTCAGAAACGCCAGGCAAAGCAGCTGGTGGAGACCTTCGCCACCATCTTTACCTCCACCCCAGGGAAGACCACCCGGGTGTACCACACCATTAAGACTCAACCCGCTGTGGTAGTTCGGACGGGTGCGCGCTCACCCCCCCGCAAGCTACAGGCTGCTGTCGAAGAGGAGGTCCGGTCAATGCTGAGGCTTGGGGTGATAGAACCATCTGCCAGTGAGTGGCAAAGCCCCGTCGTCCTGGTACTGAAGCTGGACGGCTCCCGTCGGTTCTGCATCAATTTTAGGCGAGTCAATGCGATCTCCAAGTTCGACGCGTATCCCATGCCCTGGGTTGATGAACTACTGGACCGACTGGGAGAGGCCCGGTACTTTACCATGCTGGACCTCACAAAGGGATACTGGCAAATCCCCCTCGATGCCACCTCAAAGACGATGACTGCATTTGCGAACTCAAGTGGTCTGTACCAGTTTGTACCAATGCCCTTCGGCCTCCACGGAGCACCAGCGACCTTTCAGTGGCTAATAGACCGGCTCCTGGGACCCTATGTGAACTACACCGCTGCCTACCTCGACGACATAGTCATATATAGCCGACACTGGGGCGACCACCTGAAGCAGGTAGCCGTGGTCCTAGGGATGTTGTGGAATGCGGGGTTAACCGTGAACCCGCGAAAATGCCACATCGGGTGGCGGGAAACCACCTACCTCAGATACACCCTAGGACGAGGGACTCTGAAGCCCCTGCAAGCGCTACAAAACTGGCCTCAACCAGCGACCAAGAAGCAGGTGAGGCAATTCTTGGGGTTGGTTTTGTGCCAGACATCACCACGATTGCAGCCCCGCTCATGGACTTGCTGAAAAAAGACCAGCCACTCAGTGTCTGGTGGACCCCGGAGTGTGAGCGGGCGTTCACTGCCATGAAAGGGGCGTTGTGCCAGGAGCCCATCCTTTATAGTCCGGACTTCAACCGCCCCTTTGTGGTACAATCAGACACCTCCGCGGTGGGGCTGGGGGCGGTCCTCTCTCAGAATTTTGAGGGGCAAGAACATCCCATCCTGTTTGGTAGCCGAAAACTCCTTCCATGAGAGCAGAAGTACACGACCATTGAGAAGGAGGCACTAGCCGCCAAGTGGGTGCTGGAGGCCCTGCGTTCCTACCTCCTTGCAGCCCGTTCATGGTTGTTACCAACCACGCACCCCTCCAATGGCTTAATCAGATGGAGACCAATGCCCAAATAGTGAGCTGGTACCTCGCCCTACAACCCTTCGCCTTTGCAGTCCAACACCAGGCTGGTAAGAAACACGCGAACGCCGACGCCCTATCCCGCTTAGGGGAAGGGGTGCAGACCAGCCCCGGAGACGGGGAGCTGGATTGGGGGGGGGGGGGTTGTGTAGCAAGCTGCTTTGGCCTGCTGCTGAGCCTGGGTCAGAGGAGGGCGCATGCTGCCCCTGCTGGACCGAACCAGGCCCTGCAGGCCAAGTCAACCAGAAGCAGAGGGGCGGGGTCAGAGCCCAGGAAGGAAGTATAAAAGGCAGGCCAAGCAGCTCAGTCAGGGGGAAGCTGCTGCTGAAGACAGGCATGCCTCCCCGGAGGCAGCGGCCCAGGCCTGACCCAGATCTTGAGACTGATCCAGACAACGCCATGGCTGACCAAAGCGTGTGGGACCGGCTGGATCTACCCGACTCTGACAACTGCTGGGAGCAGCCAGAGCCAAGGGATCAGGTAGAGCCGCTAGGCCCAAGCAGCTGGAGGGGGCCGCCCAGCCCCCAGCAGCTGGGGACAGGACCCTTGGCCTGTGGAGAGAGACACCTCCAGAGGCCGGTCCTGACCTGGAGGAGTTACCTGGTGTGGAGGACCCCTCCCCAGTGTGCAGAGACCCTGACTGCCCAGGGGAACCCTCGGGACCCTGTGACCTGGAGGAGCTACACTTGGCTGATGACCTCCAGGAGTTTCCAGACCTACCACCTGTGGACGGTGAAGGCCTAGCCCAGGGGTTGGCAACCCGCGGCTCCGGAGCCGCATGCAGCTCTTCAGCTGCGGTAGGTTGCTGACCCCTGGCCTAGCTGGATGCCTCAGAGGGTCCTATGTGGATGCAGGTACTCCGGGGTTGGGTGGGAGGAAGTGGCCCAGGGAAGCCACAGGTTGTGGCTGAGATGGGGGCCAAAGCCAAGTCAGTGTGTTGCAGCCAGAGTCCTGCTGGTAGGTCCTGGGCTGGGACGCAGTGGAGTCGGGTGGGCCTGCATCCCCCTCCCCTCTTCCTGTCCCTAGACAGCCAAGGTGTGTTCCTAGCCCTGACAACCCTAAGGATAGCCTGCTGTGCTTGCCCGCCCTCCTCGGGGCCAGGGCAATAGCCTGCTGTGCTCGCCCACAGAGGCGCTAATTCCCCATATAGAAGGTGCTGGGCCCGGCCTCCGAACCTGAATACGAGGGCCAGGACACTACGGACCAGGACCAGTACAGGTCCTACAATGTGTAAAAACAAAAAATTTAAAATTTAAATTGATAGTTAAAATCTGACACTTTTTTTGCAGTTTCATCAAGCCTAATTCTGCTTGTTTACCATGTAGCATATGGAAACATTAAATGTATACACTTATTCCAGCAGTTCTGAATGTGATATATATAAAGCGGGAAAGGAAATCTTCAAATATCTCCATTTTGCTGCAGGGTAAGTAGGGTGCCCATACATCCTGTTTAGGCTGGGACTGTCCCTTTGTTGAGCCTTGTTATGATCTCCTCCTTTTTTGGGGCGAAAAACAGTTACTTACCAGTAACTGTTGTTCTTCGAGATGTGTTGCTCATATTCATTCCACTTAGGTGTGTGCGCGCCTTCGTGCATGGCCAATCGGAGAACTTTTACTAGCAGTCCCTGCAAGGGCCGGTTTAGTGACCCCGTAGTGTCGCCACCATGCGGCGGCACAACTGTTGCTGCCGGCCCCTCCCCTCTTCAGTCCCTTCTTTCTGCCGACTCCGACAGCGGGGACGGAGGGTGGCTGTGGAATGGATATGAGCAACACATCTTGAAGAACAACAGTTACTGGTAAGTAACTATGTTTTCTCCTTCGAGTGGTTGCTCATATGCATTCCACTTAGGTGAATAGCGAGCCTTCCCTGGAGGCGGGTAGGAGTCAACCTGGGAGGGGGGAAGGGCCTAGGCAGCGGCCTAGTCTGCTGCTGGTGCCGTTGTGGTGGCTGTTGGTGGGCTTGCAGTCTTGCCACCTGGGGTGCGTAGAGGACCAAGGAGCGCAGCGTCGTCCTTGAGTCTTTCAGGGCGTGCAGCTTCTCATCCGTCCTCTCCGAGAAGAGGGCGGCTCCATTAAACAGCAGATCTTGAATGGAGTGCTGCACCTCCTGTGACAGGTCAGTAGATTGCAGCCACGCTGCCCGCCGCATAGCGACAGCGGAGGCTATCGCCCTGCTGGCCGTGTCTGCAGCGTCAGACGCAGTTTGCAGTGCTGCACTAGCTACTGTCACCCCTTCCTCCAGGACCATGGCAAAGCTGCCCCCGGCAGGGTGCGCATATAAGTATTCATGCCCCTCGGCTGGCAAGTAATACTTTTTCTCAGCACCCTTAGACATGGGGGCGACCGAGGCAGGGGTCTGCCATACTGCCTTGGCTAGGCGTAGGACCCTGTCATAAATGGGGAAGGCCACCCTGGAAGGGCCTTGGGTCCCCACACGTCTGAAGAGAGGATCCACCTCTTCCTCTAGAACCTTGACTTGTAAGTCTAGGTTCAAGGCCACCCATTTCAGGAGTTCTTGGTGGGCCTTAAAGTCGATGAGTGGGGCTCCTTGGTCCCTTATAGCCGCCTCATCTGGGGACGACGAGTAAGACAGGTGGCGGGGTCCTGTGGAGGGGCCTTCCTCAGGGTCCTCCTCCTCGGAGGAAAAGGATTGGTCACCTTCCTGCACCGAGGGTGCCCATTGGGATTGGGTGACCGAGGCAGGGGCCGGCCTAATTCCCTGCTCCATCTGAGCAGCCCACTGGGCCCACATTGGCCACTGCCAGGGTCCAACTCAGAGGCAGCGCTGGTGCCGAGGGCAACGCCGGTGCCGCCGCAGATGGTGCCGGCACCGCGGGGAGAGGTGTCTGCGGCACCGGAGGTTGCGGTGCCAGCCAGGGTTCTCGCTCCTGGCAGCAGGTTCTGTATCCTGAGCCAGGGATGCAGGAACAGCAGCGACAGTGCCGGGAGGAGACGCTCCGTGGTTCGCTGGACGCTGAGTCAGAGGAGCGACGTCGTCTGTCTCGTCTGTGAGGCGATCCCGAAGACGACGACGAGCTGCACCAGGGCAGGGAAGCCTTCCGCAGTCTCTTCCTCGGTGCCGGGGAACGGTGCCGAGCGCGCTGACTCGGTGCCGGGCTGGAGTTGGATCTGGAGCGGTGGCAGGAGCAGTGCTGTGATTCCTCCTCCGACGAGGGTGGAGAGGAGCCTCCAGGCTCGGTCCTCCGGCGTCGAGCGATGGTGATGGCGGGCGGCTGGACGTCCGGTGCCGATGCCGCCCACCCTTCGGGGACACCCAACGCGGGTTTGCCCCAGGAAACAGGCCGAGGCCCTCGCGCGAGGGGGTGCCAGAGGCGTGGGCAGGGTCAGCAAGACGCGTGCGGCCTCGAAAGCCTCCGGCGTCGAAGGGGGCTGTAAGGTAGGTCCCCCGCTCACGGGAGTTGGGGAAACCTCATTGGTTGGAGTCGGTGCCGATCCAGGGGGCGCACCTCTGAGCTCGACCCCAGCCGCTCCTGCAGTGCGGGGGAGCTTTCCACAAGCGGGCAGCGCTTCTTCTTTCTCTTCGGTACCGTGGTCCCCGGTGCCGGTGGTGCGCTTCGCACTGAGGACACGCTCGGTGCCGTGGTGGACTGCGTGGGCTCGGACGCCGGACTGAGCGTGGTCTCCATTAAGAAAGCCTTAAGCCTCACTTCTCAGTCCTTTTGAGTCCGAGGCTTAAAGGACTTACATATTTTACATCGGTCTCTCCGATGTTGCTCCCCTAGACACCGTAAACAACGGTCGTGGGGGTCACTAGCTGGGAAAGCCTTCCCACAGCTAGCGCATGGCTTGAAGCCGGACGTGCCGGGCATGGCCGCGGGCGTCCCGAGCCCTAAGGCTCCCTAACTATTCTACAAAACCTCACTAACTGTAAAACTAACTTAGTTCAGGGCGAACTACTAACTAAATACTCACTTTTAAGGCGAAAGAAAAAACCTGAGAAGAGCAGGGTTAGTTCTCGACCGACCGTCACGGGCGGAAAGCAGGAACTGAAGAGGGGAGGGGCTGGCAGCGACGGTTGTGCCGCCGCATGGTGGCGACACTACGGGGTCCCTAGACTGGCCCCTGCAGGGACTGCTAGTAAAAGTTCTCCGATTGGCCGTGCACGAGGGCACGCACACACTAAGTGGAATGCATATGAGCAACCACTTGAAGGAGAACTGGGCATTTGTCCCATTTGTTGCAAGACCAAATGGGACATGCCAAAAAAAGTGGTGCAACCGTTAGCTAGGAGCAGAGGAAGGTGGGGGAGACAAGTGCTGATGCCACCTTGTTTGCTGGAAGGGGGAGTGGGGAGGGAGGCAGGCTGGCTTGGGGGAGCACCTCAGACTGGCCCTGTCTAGTGGAAGAGCTTGGGGTAGCACCAGGTGTCCTGTTTTCCCTTTGGGAAATATGATCACACTAAGGGTAAGGTAAAATAGATCAAGCCAAAACTTCTAGCCCCAGCCTCACTCAGAGCTTGTTTTAAAATTTACTTGATTTTTTTTTATTTCCAGACAAAAAGCTTTCATTGGGTAGATGCGGTTTTGGATGCCTAGCGACTCAGATGGGTAGCTACACATCTATTATTGCATTCTCACCGTTCCAGCTAGTGTACTAATGTATTAACAGCTCCAGTGTAGACATACCCACAGAGTGTTTTGTATAATAGAAATTATGCCATTATACAGTTAAAAAAAAATTCTACTCCATTCCTTTACCCTGCACTCAAATAAAAATGGCAGGATCTATCAATCTCTGGTGAGTACCTGACCAAATTTGAAATCTAGTTCACTACCATTTTTACACTTACTAGACTTAATGATGCCTGTATGCCAAGTGATGATTCATATACTCTGTCAGAACTGTCACTCAACTGCAAAGGCCACGTTTTAGCAACACCATGCCCCACTAATGCACATTCACTGGAGTCAGTGTTCAGCATCTGACCTGCAGGGTGCCAAGCAGTTATTCGTCCTCCTTTTAAATCACTTAAGCAGCATGTGATTTTTGTTAACAGGGGTGACTCTGCAGGGTGCAGAAACGTTTAAAATAAGAACATAAAAATTAGTTAAAAAATCCATTTAAACATTCTAAAAATAGAACACTGAAATGGGCTGTGGGGGTGTGCTGGGCTCCACCAGTCCATCCCAGCAGTGGCTCCTCCCTCCCCCAAAATGGTACTGGTCTTTCCCCCATGCTGGGTTCTGTACTTCGCCCAGCTGCTCTCCCTGGCAGGGAGCCAGCCCAGCTGCCTCGCTTTCTCTCCCCCCACACCCAGTTTAAGCATTAAATAGTTAATCTTTTACATCCTTAATTTAAAGCTTCTTTTAAATAAACCAGTGGCTACCACCAGGACATGCTGTTTCATAGCTGCAGAAGCAACCTTCATATGTATATAGATCCAGGTGTTTTAACCTGGTTCTGAGTGAGACTAACAACAAATGAATGTCCTTTCCTTTTTTCTTTAAAATAAGTGAGAACACATTTGAAGAAAAACCTACTCCCGTGCTGAATGGGATATTTGCTCCAGTAAGTGTGGCAGCCTAATGTAGTAGGGGCTATAGCCTATAAGCCATGTTTTCATACCATCCATGTGTACAGGTTGCTATGCTCCCCCGCTGGGCTACAGTTCCCTAGCATCACTAGTGTTCTTACTGCTACAGCAGCAGAGTGAATTTAACAAGGCTGTACTGCAGACCAGAGGAGCAGTCACATCACTTTCAGGCTTCAGGAACCAGCATCCTCAGCTCCAGGCACTTTAATTTAGGACAGAGGTGAACTCTTCTAACCCACACAAATAAATTTAAGAAATATCTAGTTCCTCCTGTAGTCATGAAGCAGGAGAGACAAATCAAAGGCTCCAAATCTCTGTGGTGTGGCTTGCCTTTCTAGTCTAACAATAGCTAGAGGGTGCTTTTGCTTGGCAAGATGATTGGTGAAGGCAATTTCTCCTTCCAACCACTGGTTGGTCTCTATGCTACTCCTAAACTCATACATAGCCCTTCAAGGAAGGAAGGCAAGCATCAGCATTAATAGCAATTTTATGTTGCAAGTACAGGCTTGTGGTGGGATTAAAGTAGGCTACAGTCCTTGCCCCTAAGAGGACTGGAAGAAAATTCAAGGCAGGAGTGGCATCATTCAGTCCATGTGCTGCTCCAAAGGTAAGTCCATGTTCACTGATGCCTCCCAGAGTTGGAGTACACAGGCAAGGATAAGGATTCAGAAATGCCGTTACTGCTTGCTGTGCATTTAGGCTGCTTCTTCCCCTTCCCTAGCTTCATTTTATTCCCTGCAGTCACAGAGAAATGAGAATTAGTGGCACTTTAGGATTACTGAAAATGTCTTCCACTAGCTTGTATTAAGTGTACAGTCAGCTGGGAGCCTGGCTGCTGCTGTTTGAACATCTGGTTCAATGGAGTAGGGACCATTGCAGGATTCAGTCAGTCATTTCATTCATACCCAAGATACGTTACTCTCTTTAGAAGGGTGTTTACCATGTAAACCCCCTCCCCATCTCCTCAGTGTACCAGAAATACCTAAGAAGCATTTTCAGTTATTCTGCAGTGGTGGATTCTATCTGAGTGACATTCCCTGTACTTAAAAGAGGGATAGATGCTGGGTCGCTTAGAAAGTTCAACTATGGTACGTAGATGTGGCCCTCACTTGCACAAGATGGGCTTTGGTCATCACCCATGAATGACGCAAGCCAAGGAAGGCACAATTGCTCTTCACATGGTGGCTGTAGGGAAGGTGAGCCAAAACAATTTTCTGCTTTAACGTGGTCACCCTATGGAAGGGACTGAAAAAATCACTGCCCTAGCAGCTCTTTGCATGAAGCCCACCTCATGCTTTCCCATGAGTTCCCACAAGGCTAGTTAAGGAACCACAGGTGAGGCTGGCCTGAGGTAAAACTTGGCCCATGAGCAGGGCTGAGAATTCTTTTCTCTCTACCTGTGCCCTGAATGTGGCCCCCACTCAGCAGTGGGGTCACAGCTGTAGGTAAAGGGGCAGACTTAAGAGCACAAGGAGAGGGAAGCAGAAGTGGCAGGAAGAATTGAGACCCCACTGCTGCTGCTGGGGAAAGGAGCTCACACTACGTATGCTCACCTAAACCGTGAAGACGGATGCATTTTGCTTTAGTGCTCTTAGTGTTAAGCTAAGAATTGTGTTTAAGTTGAAACAGGGATTGAACTAGAGCTGGGTAGTCTAGGAAGTGAAAGCCAATGAGAACTAGACAGGACTTTTCAATGCAGTCAGCATCAATCTATGTGGAAAGGGCACTAAGTTTAATACCTAATAATTTTACAGTGTATACAATGGGTCTTCCAACATGCATGCTGGGTATCTTCACACACTTCACAAATGAGTTAACTATCTCAAGGGCTGGTAGCAAGCTTAAATATCACCATTTTATGTCTCAAATACCTCTAATTTCACAAAAAGGCAGACAGGGACCATTACATTTTGCAAGGAAAAAAACAAAACAAAACAGTAAAAGCTATGAATGCTTAGCTCTAATAAAGCGATTCTCATTCCTAGAGCTCAAAGTACTTCCAAGGGAAAGCTAAGTGGAGATGAGGCAGACAAACAAATTGACTTGCCCAAAGTGGCAATGAGAAAACATGGGTCTGCCACTGCCTAACTCCCAGTCCAGTTCCTCTATCCACTGTAGAACATTGTTATCCTGCAAAATACATGGACTAGAATGGTCAGCTACAGCATCTATGAGCCCATTGTGTGTGGAGGTGGTCAAGAGCTAGCCACAAAATAATACTTTGTCCCCATAACTTGAGCAACAAACTTAAACCTGCAATGCTGCTTACTACCTCTCTAAATACAAAGCATAAATTTGAAATAGCAGAGATGCAGGCACAACATATGGCTCTGATTTTACAGTCAACCACCACTTCTTCCACTACACCAACACTGAAAGTCAGCACCACATCCACAGTGCTGGTACTGGAGTACCAGAATGAGTAGCATCTTGGAAATCCCAAAATAGATAAGACACTTGTGATGGCTGACCTAGATAGATGCAATGATCAACCACGCAAGAGTGCTTTCTCAATTCATCTCTTTAATGACGTGAAGAAAAAAAATGAGAGCCCATGTTGGTAGTATCACTGACTGAGAAGATCCTGGGCAGGAGGCCAGAGGTCAAAGCCTGGACTTCTGGACATAGTCCAGTACCTGAATGGGTACAGAGGGACCCTCATGTCCTTATCTAAAAACTATCAAAACTACTAACTCACAAACTATTTACAGCTAAAATGTTTTTCAGAAACTGTCAGATGAGGATGTTAAAGTTTCTGACTCGGCCCATGCAGTGGAGAGAGGAAAAACATAGTTACTTACCAGTAACTGTTGTTCTTCGAGATGTGTTGCTCATATCCATTCCACTTAGGTGTGTGCGCGCCCTCGTGCACGGTCAATCGGAGAACTTTTATTAGCAGTCCCTGCAGGGGCCGGTCCAGCAACCCCGTAGTGTCGCCGCCCTGCGGCGGCCCAACGGTCGCTGCCGGCCCCTCCCTCTTCAGTCCCTTCTTTCTGCCAACTCCGACAGCGGGGACGGAGGGTGGGTGTGGAATGGATATGAGCAACACATCTCGAAGAACAACAGTTACTGGTAAGTAACTATGTTTTCTCCTTCGAGTGGTTGCTCATATGCATTCCACTTAGGTGAATAACAAGCCTTACCTGGAGGCGGGTAGGAGTCATCGACGGGCTGCTCCCAGCACTGCCCTGCCCACGCGGGCATCGTCCCTGGACTGCTGGACGATAGCGTAGTGCATGGCAAAGGTGTGCACAGAAGACCAAGTGGCAGCCTTGCAGATGTCTTCCAGGGGAACCCTCTCCAGGAAGGCCACCGACGCAGCCTGGGCCCTTGTCGAGTGCGCTGTCACCGGTCCGGGAAGCTGGACACCTGTGCTCTCGTAGCACAGCCGGATACAGGCGGTGATCCATTTGGCGATGCCCTGTGATGACACGGGGGAGCCTCTCATTCTCTCTGCCACTGCGATGAAGAGCTGAGTGGTCTTGCGGAGAGGCTTGGTTCTATCGAGGTAGAACGCCAGAGCCCTCCTCACGTCGAGGGTGTGTAGTCTCCTCTCGTCCTCGGACCCGTGTGGTTTTGGAAAAAACACAGGGAGGAAAATATCTTGGTTACAATGGAACCTAGAGACCACCTTAGGTAGAAAAGCTGGGTGAGGCCTAAGTTGTACCTTATCCCGGAAGAACACCGTATAGGGGCGTTCTGAGGTTAGGGCCCTCAGTTCGGAGACCCTCCTGGCGGAGGTGATGGCCACAAGGAAGGCTACCTTCCAGGACAAGACCAGTAGGGGGCAAGTGGCCAAGGGCTCAAAGGGGGGCCCCGTCAGTCTGTCAAGGACTAGGTTCAGGTCCCAGGGAGGCACCGGGTCACGGACCTGCGGGTACAGCCTCTCCATTCCCCTGAGGAACCTCACCGACATGGGGTGAGAGAATAGAGACCTCCCCTCCACCGGCTGGTGGAACGCCGAAATGGCTGCCAAGTGGACCCTTAGGGAGGCCAGCGCCAACCCTTGTTGTTTGAGCTGCAGCAGGTAGTCCAGGACCGCCTGCACGGAAGACGTACCGGGGGTTATGCCCCGCGACTCCGTCCAGCAGGTGAACCTCCTCCACTTGGCCTTGTATGCGCTCTGGGTGGAGGGCCTCCTGCTTCCCAGGAGCACACGTTGGACCTGCTTCGAGCAGGTTCTCTCCTCCTCCGTTAGCCAGAGAGCCTCCAGGCCGTCAGGTGTAGGGAGTCCAGGTTGGGGTGCAGCAGGCAACCGTTGTCTTCGGGAGCTCGATCGGGGGAGCGACCGACAGGTCTTGGAGCAGGCAAAACCAGTACTGTCTCGGCCACGCTGGGGCGATCAGGATGATGTCCGCTCCGTCCCTCTTGATCTTCAAGAGGACCCTGGGCAGGAGCGGGGGGGGGGGGAAACGCGTACAGGAGGCCCCCCGTCCAGTCTATCAGGAACGCGTCAGATACGGAGCCCGGCTCGCGACCCCTGAGCGAGCAGAACCTGGGGCACTTCGCGTTCCAGGCTGACGCGAACAGATCCAGGTGGGGAACACCCCACTCGTGGAAGATCATGGCGGTCACCTCCGGGTGAAGAGACCAGTCGTGTTGGGGAAGAAACGACCTGCTGAGGCGGTCTGCCTCGTCATTCCTGGCCCCCGGGAGGTGAGAGGCGGTTAAACAGAAGTTGCGTCTCACCGCCAGGTCCCAAAGTCGGAGTGCCTCCTGGCAAAGGAGCGAGGAGTGCGCTCCCCCTTGCTTGTTGATATAATACATTGCAGTGGTATTGTCCGTCAACACCTGTACCATTCTCCCGAATAAAGCGTGGCGAAACACTTTGCAAGCCAGTCTGACTGCCCGCAGTTCCTTTACATTGATATGGAGGGCAGTTTCCCTCCGGGACCAGAGGCATGTGTGGACAGACCACCAGTGATGTGGGCTCCCCATCCCTGGTCTGAGGCGTCCGTAATCAGAGTGACCGAGGGGGTGGGGGCCTTGAAGGGAATTCCCTTCAACACGATTCTGGGGTCCAGCCACCAGCTCAGTGATCCCATCACCGCAGGGGGAATTGTTACCACCTTGTTCAGGGCATGCACACTTTCTTTAACCAGCTCTGGAGGGGCCTGAGCCGGGCCAGCTCCACTACATACGTGCAGGAGGCCATGTGGCCCAGCAGCCGTAGGCACTGCCTGGCTGTTGTCGTGGGGCACTCTTGGAGTTGCGCTATTATCGCTGACATGGCCTCGAACCTCGAGCGTGGGAGGGAGGCTTTTGCCCGTACCGAGTCCAGGTGGGCTCCTATGAACTCTATGACCTGTACTGGGTATAGAGTTGATTTCTGCTCGTTTATGAGCAGTCCCAGGGTATGGCAGGTGGTTTGGACTAGAGAGACCGCCTCGCGTACCTGCGACTTGGTCTTGCCCCTTATTAACCAATCGTCCAGGTATGGGAAGATTTGGACTCCCCTGCGCCTCAGGGAGGCAGCCACCACCGCCATACACTTTGTGAACACCCTGGGAGATGAGGCCAGGCCAAAGGGGAGGACCGTAAATTGGTAGTGGCCACCTGCTACTGTAAATCTTAGGAATTTCCTGTGGGCGGGAAGGACAGAGACGTGAAAGTACGCATCCTTTAGGTCGAGGGCGGCGAACCAGTCCCCTGGGTTCAGTATTGGGATGATGGACGCTAGGGAGACCATGCGGAATTTGCGCTTTTCTATGAACCTGTTGAGTTTGCGCAGGTCCAGTATGGGTCTGAGGCCTCCTTTTGCCTTGGGGACAAGGAAATACCTGGAGTAGAATCCCCTCCCCACCTATAGTGGTGGAACCACTTCTATGGCACCTTTGAGAAGGAGGGTGTGAACCTCCTGGCGGAGTACATGCTCGTGAGAGGGGTCCCTGAAAAGGGACGGGGGGGGAGTGGGGGGGTAGTCTGTAGTCGGAGGGCATAGCCCCAGCGGATAGTGCTGAGGACCCATTGGTCCGATGTTATCTCCCGCCACAGGCTGAGGTACGGCTTTAGCCTGTCCCGGAAAGGCGGGGGGTGGCTCAAGGAACGTGAGGGGGTACCACCCGTGGACACAATGTCAAAATTGTCTTTTGCCCTTAGGCCCCCTAAGTCCCATAAGTTTAAGTTGTATTTTCCCAGGAGAGCCTGATGGTTGGCTATCCTGAGCTGGAGCGCTCCTGTGGAGTAGACCTTCCTGCCGAAGAGGTCTAGTCTCCTACCTTCCTTGTTTTTTGAGGCGGCGCTCTGTGCACCCTGCCTGTCCTTTTGGTTGGCAGCCTCTACCACAAGGGTGCCAGCGGCAGGGTGCGCGTATAAGTATTCGTGCCCCTCGGCTGGCACATAATACTTCTTCTCGGCGCCCTTAGACGTGGGGGCGACCGAGGCAGGGGTCTGCCATACCGCTTTGGCTAGGCGTAGGACCCTGTCATGGATGGGGAGGGCAACTCTAGAAGGGCCTTGGGTACCCACCCGGCCGAAGAGGGGGTCCACCTCTTCCTCCAGAACCTTGACTTGTAAGTCCAGGTTCGAGGCCACCCGTTTCAGGAGTTCTTGGTGGGCCTTGAAGTCAATAAGTGGGGCCCCTTGGTCCCTTATGACCGCCTCGTCTGGGGACGAAGAGTACGAGGGGTGGCGGGGTCCTGTGGACGGGCCCTCCCCAGGGTCCTCCTCTTGTGAGGAGAAAGATTGGTCACCTGCCTGCACTGAGGGTGCCTGTTGTGAGTGGGTGACTGAGGCAGGGGCCGGCATAGTTCCCTGCCCCATCTGATCAGCCCATTGGGCCCACATTGGCCACAGCCAGGGTCCTTGGGGCCAGCTCATAGGCAACGTTGGTGCCGAGGGCAACTCCAGCGCTGCTGTAGGCGGCGTCGGCACCGTGGGGAGAGGTACCTGCGGCACCAGGGTCTGCGGTGCCGGTTGCGGTACCAGGGTCTGCGGTGCCGGGGGCATCGGTGCCGTCTGTGTCGGCGCCGGCTGCGGTGCCGGTGAGGACTCTCGCTCCTGGCGGCGGGTCCGGGATCCTGAGCCAGGGGTGCGGGGAAGGCAACGGCGGTGCCGAGAGGAGGTGCTCCGCGACTCAGCCGAGGTAGAGTCGGAGGAGCGACGACGCCTGCCTCGTCTGCGGGACGGTGCCGAAGACGAAGACGATCTGCGCCGGGGTGTGGAGGCCTTCCGTTGTCTCTTTCTCAGTGCCGGTGAGCGGTGCCGAGCGCGCCGGCTCGGTGCCAGACTCGAGCTGGAACCCGAGCTGGGACGGCAGCGGGAGCGTCGACGAGGATCCTCGGGCGACGAAGAATAGTCTCTGGTCTCGATCCTTCGGTGTCGGGTGATGGCCATGGTGGGTGGCTGGACGTCCGGTGCCGATGCCGCCCACCCTTCGGGGACACCCGGTGCGGGTTTGCCCCGGAAAACAGACTCTGGGCCCCTCATGCGAGGGGGTGCCGGAGGCGTGGGCAAGGTCATCAAGACTCGTGCCACCGCATACGCCTCCGGTGTCGAAGGAGTCTGTAAGGCAGGTCCCTCGCTCACACGAGTCGGAGAGACCTCCTTAGATGGAGCCGGGCCCGGTGCTGGGGTCGGGGGCCGGTCCAGGGAGCGCACCTCTGTGCTCGACCCCGGTCGCTCCTGTGGTGCGGGGGAGCTCTCCACGAGCGGACGGCGCTGCTTCTTCTTCTTCGGCACCGTGATACCCGGTGCCGGGGGTGCGCTCCGCACCGAGGACACACTCGGTGCCGAGGTAGACCGCGCGGGCTCGGACGCCGGGCTAAGCGCGGTCTCCATAAGAAAAGCCTTCAGCCTCACCTCTCGGTCTTTTTGAGTCCGAGGCTTGAAGGACTTACATATTTTACATCGGTCTCGCCGATGTTCCTCCCCCAGACACCTTAGGCAACTGTCATGGGGGTCGCTAGCTGGGAAAGCCTTCCCGCAGCTAGCACTTGGCTTGAAGCCGGACGCGCTGGGCATGGCCGCGGGCGTCTGAGCCCGCAGGCTCCCTAACTAAACTACAAAAACCTTTCTCTAACTGTAAAACTAACTTAGTTCGAGGCGAACTTCTAACTAAATACTCACTTTTAAGGTGAAAACAAAAACCTGAGAAGAGCAGGGTTAGTTCTCGACCGACCGTCACGGGCGGAAAGAAGGAACTGAAGAGGGAGGGGCCGGCAGCGACCGTTGGGCCGCCGCAGGGCAGCGACACTACGGGGTCGCTGGACCGGCCCCTGCAGGGACTGCTAGTAAAAGTTCTCTGATTGGCCGTGCACAAGGGCGCGCACACACCTAAGTGGAATGCATATGAGCAACCACTCGAAGGAGAACTAAAGAATGGGGCAAACAGACTGCCTCTTCATTGTCTTGATTGGGACCATGAGGCAAACCAGGTCACATGCATGGACCAACACATGCTAATTTCAAATTCTCTAACTCCAGGTGCATGGTGTGCATGCATAACAGCTAGTCTCCTGTATAGCAATGCTACTTCAGATGTAGAGGAAGATCAGGTTACTGCAAAATTAGTAAGTCAGTTGGAGAAAGTTAAGTATTGTAATTTATTTTCTTTTAATAAGTGAGCTTTGAAAACAGATGGCAGGATGTAATATTTGTAAATGTTTCTTTACATTTATTTAAGTTATACCTACTCAGGACAGAGGTGGAAAAATCAGTGAATGGCATTTTACATATATAAAAGAATGTCTCACATTTGTAATGTTTGACTATGGATTTCCTTGGAAAAACCTAAGGTTAAAAATTTAACTATATAATTTAATCATTTCAACCACTTCTAAATGGTACGTTTGCTGGCACTTCCAAATATTACTATCTTGTCTTCTTTTTAGTGTTTCAATCTAATCAAGTATTTACTGAAGAGTTGTTACATTATTGTATATTTTAACATCATTTGTCTGAAAAAAAGGTCAACCAAAATAGTTTTATTTAAGATGGTCAATTAAGTGTGTTACAAAATATTGGGACATTAACAACAGCCCTGCATTTAATACGTTAGACACAAGAGGACATTTAATGCACTGCATCACAGTTGTGATTTTTAAAAGTAAAATGATTAAGGGCTTTCTCAGAGTATTTTTCCCCATCTTCAATTCTAGCATTTGGGACTTTCATTTATAAAATACAATTCACTAGCCCTCAGATTTATGAATTAGAGCAGTCCGCATTTAATACAAAATCTTGTCAAAATTGTTACAGAAAGGATTAAAAAGGAACTGTAGAACCACTATTACTCATGTATTCAGCTTTAGCATAAACTATGCTCTACACTTAGAAGTCTTACTGAATGCTGTGAAACTTAGTGATATTCACTTAAAACTTAATTATGTTCAGATAAAATGCAGTTCTAGCCTAATCCTTAGCATCAAAAGTCTATTTCCCACCAATACTGCCAGATCTTTGTTCCTGTTGTTGCCAGTGTATTTATGATTAAATCATGACATCTACACAACTACTGGAATGAAATTTTGTACAGCAAATTCAAGTCAAAACCATGGCATCTCTTGAACCACGCAGGAAATAGAGTGGAACTGTCTGCATAAATGATTTCCTGTTCAAGAAATAATGACCAATATGTCCCTTCTACATATGCGAATAAGTTATAGGTGGAAGAGCTTTATTAGTTCATTTACTCCAGTCTCCTACCAGGGCAGACGTGTTCCCTATGTTAAAATGGACACAGCAGTATAAAACTGAAGTGTTTAGTTGACTTAAGTGTAAGGCCATCCTCCATTTCCCTAGGGAGAATAATTCCACCCCTTGCTGTTTGAAGTCTACATTTTTCTCAATGTAGTTTCATCCCATTACTCTTAACTCTTGTACTACTCTACACACATTCGTCTTCCTCTGAATTTTACAACCTCCAAATTCTTAAAGCAATTCTCTCCTCTCCGTTCAGTGTCTACCCAACTACACATATTCTTTGTAACCCTCCCTCCAAAGAAAGTCATTATAGTCCATCTCTCTGTGAATTTCCTCCAGCTGGTGAACATCTTTCTGATAACTGGGGGTGAGAGGGCCAAACTGTATGCGATATCATATGAATAGCCATACCAGAATCACATAGTCCCTATCAGCACCACAGATTCCATGTCACCTCGCTAATTTGGATTTCTTACCACTACATATGCAAAACTGCATCGACTCTCCTCCATTCCAACCAATGTTTGCTATCCACTGTCACCCCCCATTTCACAAAAAATACATTTCCAAATATCTCCCCCTCATTGAGTGAATCCATACTCTAGTTTATTTTGTACTCAAGAAAGGTTACATGCTTAAACAGCTGACTATTTATAGTCTAATTAAGCCTTTCATAAACGTATGAAAAATTTGCTACTGCAGGGGGAAACAATATCTGTAATTATCATGAAAAAAATATTTACCTGTCACCAACACCTAACTTCTCAGGTGAGCATAATTTTGCAGATCTGATTTAGAGGTGGTAACTTTTGGGCAATGATTCAAATATTCCTATTCAGAAGCACACCCAACCACGCACAAAACGGGTATTTTGATGGCTGAGCCTTTGTCTACTTGTAGGAGACTCTTTGAAACCGTTTCCAAAAATGGAAAAATTCCAGTGGGAAAAAAACCCACAAGAACAAGAGTTCAGGTAGTGCCTAAGGTTTCCTAAAAGTCCCATACTAAACTATTTCTTTATTTGTAAGCATCAAAAATAAAATGCTGATCCATTGCTATACAATTAGCAATGATCCTCTCATATAGTTATAGAGGACACCACTAGAAATCCAGTTTCTTTCCAATACACAGGTAAACTCCAATTGTAAAATTGATCAGAGAACATACCTGAATTTAAAAATATGGAATTTAATTTCAGGGGACATGACTGGTTCAGTTTCAGTGGCAATATTAGATTGCAGTTTTTTTATTTCTACTATATGAAAAAAATGGATGCAAAGTTAATCTCAGAATTAATGAAAGCCAACAATAGAGATCTACATTCTTTGTTAAATGCAACAAGAAACTCCTGCCTCAAGAAGATGCACTAAAGACAGAGGCAATTTTTGCACTTGAATTCATGATGGAAAGATTTTGTAATAGTTCTGAAAATAATTTCCAAGATATGCATATTAACTTCACATTTAGGTGAACGTTGACAGCTTCCCTTCAGTCAATTTATCACAGTTCAATAAATTTTGATGTTCACCAAAAATTAGTAGTACCAATATATACTTTGTTTTAAAATTCAAACTCAGAGGCAAATAAATCAGTAATGAAGGACATAGAGGAGGGACAAGACCAACAACATGGAATAGATACAGAAAAATACAGCTGTAACCATTTAGTATAACCGACAAATATAAAAAATAATATTTACCTCCAATTTGGATTCTCTGGTGAGAAACATCATCTCTATAATTCTGACTCTTGTGGTTTGTTATTACCAGAATCCCTTGATGAAAATTACTGCTCATGTATAGTTTGGGAATGTGATGGACACATTTGCTTTTGTTGGATGATACAATACACTTTCAGTTTCTCACTATATCTTTGACCACATGTACTCTGACAGGCTAAGGGAAAATACCTAATGAATATGAACATCAGCCAATCGGAAACCAGTTTATCTGCAAACACTGTTCAAGTTTGCTATATTATGATAAACTGCCTTCTGATTGGCTCATAGGGTTTTGTTTCAGGTGGAGGAGGAAGGGGAAAAATGGTAGTGATCAACAACGTAATTGGCTATTAGCCCACCTGCTCTATGTTGGGATTTAAAAACTGCATATGTTCCTGTCCTCGGAGTCAACAATCTACTTTCCTGCCTACTGAAGGGGCAATGCAGGTCATTACTTTGGCAGGAGAGAAGAAAAAAGCCAGGTCACTTTACAAGAGTATGAAATACTTCAGGGTGCCATTCTGTGACGTGCCAGAAACCTTCACCTCCCATCGAAGATATACCTAGCAAAATGAGTATGAACAAAGACAATGGGAAAGAAGAGTGTGCCACTCCTTTTAGAAAAAAGCCCCCAATGAACATTCATATTCTTATAAGGCCATTTGTGCATTACACAAAGGACAACTAAAAAGTTATTACGCAGACATTTATTTCAGGTATGCAGTTTACACGCACGTTATTGAGCAAAACTGAATTGCAAATATACAAATACCATAACAAGCATTATCAAATAACATAACTGGCACTAGTGTTTTAAGCATATGAATGGAACTGGTGGGGATAAGTCATGGAAGAGGATTGCAGCCCATGGCATTTTTCTTTTTACCATACCAAACTTTTGGTAGCACCATAATGGCAATACTTACAAGGAACACAAGACCGAACATTGTTAACTGTTGTTCTGATATTCACATCTTTTTTTCTTCACTTCTATGAATTATGCAGCAAAAATTTTAATAGTGCAGCCGCTTTTGGCCAACTTCAGCTTGTGTTTAGTTGTATATCTTCCATGAGCAAAAAAAAAAAAAAAAAAAAGCCAGCCAGATTTGGAACCCATCCTTTGTACTTGTGCAAGCTCTGCACTGTGCTTTAATTCTCTGACTGAAGATGTTCATGTGTTTTGCAAACAGATGTCACATAAAAGTTATCCACTAAAGCCTGAGTGAGTCTTTGGTAGGCTAATACTTCATTATTATTATACACATTTTCTACCACAGTCATTTTAAAGTTTTCCTTTATAATCCAAGGTGGCCAAAGAGGACGTTCTGGAAAACATTACAGTAAAATCCTCAAACGACCAGGCACTTAAAACCCAGTCTATTCCAAAGGCACCGAGAATCAAAGGGGCACTGTTCTTCCCCTCATGAAAGGTGACTGTATCTGCTTCTCTACAATGTTTATAAATCAATGGGGTTTTTTTTTTGTTTTTTACAGGTTTTCTACAGTACTGAGTAGCCATATTTGTTGCCATGTGATGCAGATATAATTGAATTACCTCGACTGTTCTTCAGAAGATGTCACCTTTCTATCACATCAAGTACCAATTTTATTTCAGAATTATGCAAAATGCCATAACCTTGCCCAATGTGTACAAGTACACAAGTACTTCTGAACCAGGCTGCATCCAGCTCTGAATAGGTGAGTCATTCTAAATGCAAACATTTGAAATTTGCATCATTATGAGCCAAAATGATCAGTAGAAATATTTATTACCAGCATATACTGCTAAGGTCTCCGCAAGAGACTCATTTCCCCTAGCTAGTGTTCACCCTAGAATGGTTTCATGAAGTTACTACTGCTGACCTAACACCCACTTATCCCAAGCCCCACATTTTTCAAGTGAACAATATAGGACATGTTATTCAGTTTAGCATTTAACATATTATCAACGAGCCCATTTTTTAAATCTTACTACCCAAGTATATACTTTGCTTGAAAGTTGTGGCAACAATACAAAAAATGAACATATTTAGTCCTGTTGTAATGCACTTGTTAAAGCCTTCATGTACTTCATACAGGTCTGTAACAAGATCCACATGAAGCGTTCTGCCTTACTAGACAGGCATATATAAAATGTAATTGCATCAAAACCTTGCTTCTGCTGGCCACTTGAAACTTACGGTAGTCGCATGTAGTTCAACCAGCTTTCAGACAGGGTTTTTTAGTGGTAAATATATTTTTGCAGCATTTATAGGTCTAAATTTCAGTCTGAATTGCAGTGTTTAATTCCACAGCATTCTGTGTATGGTTGTTGTTTGTTTCTTTCAGTGTTTCATCAAGACCTACACCTACATCAACTGAGGTCCCATTATTAACACATTCTTCAGCAATGTAATTCAGCTGTGGAACTTCAGTGCTTGAGGCAGGCGGAGCAAGCATGGGAATTCCACTTTGGTGTGGAGAGTTTTCCAAACGGTCATTTTCTACCTCAGGGAGAACACTAACTGTGGTAAAGCGAGCATGGTAATCATTGGAACCGTGGCTACAGGAGGTTTTCATACTTTCCATATCAGAGCAACTAAACTCAGAAAAATGACTTGAGTGGGAATCTGCTACAGATGGGATACTGTCACTTAGAGAGGGAGAGTCAAATTCACTAGAGTTTGTGCTTTGTTGCTCCAGCAACTGGGCATCCATGTCCTCTCTGGTCTCATTTATCTTCATGCTACTCTTTTTTCTCAGTTTACCTTTACATTTTTTTCCTGCTGTCGTTTCTTTGGACCACTTGGTGGCACTAGATTTACTTTCTGGCAAGCAGACTGATGAACCACCAGCATTACTACGACCTGGAGCACTGCCATCATCAACACTACTGCTTCCACTATTGTGTCTGAATTTAGCTGGCTTCGATTCAATGTCGACTTGCACCTCCATGCTATTGCCTTCCCTGGAACATGAAATAAATGGTAAATTTAACAAACTTACAAAAAAAAAAAACCACGCAAAACATAGCCTTGCCCCTTTTCTAGGTGCATTACATGGCAAGAATGTTAAATTGCAATATTCAAGGTTTTTTCTAAAGGAATTGTTTTATACATTTTTAAAAGATGTTTTTTAACCAAAATGAATAAAAGGGAAATAACGTCATCTGGGATCAAATTATTTACTGAGCTACCATGACAGTATTCCCATTGGGAACATATAGTCATCCCCAATTGTGTACTGTTAACCTGGCAGCATCTAACACCTGTACCTTGTAAATTGTGGTGAGAGATACTTGTGTACGCATAATCTTGAAGGTAAATCTTGTAAATGCAATCCCTTTTCAAAGTAAGTCATTTGGCATACCACACTGGCAATATCCTTTATCCAGTAGATCCATTAGACTTCATCATATTGTTCTTACCTGTCTAAAGGTGTATAGGAATTCAGAATGGAGCCTGCCATTGCTTTGGTACTGGCATTGTCACTCACTGTGCCCAAGCTAACTGTGCCAGATTCTCCACTCAGACTGTATCGTTCTTTCTGCACATCTGCTTGAACTTCCAGCCTGGGAGAGATTTAAACAAATAAAAGAAAATTTCAAAGAAGTTACTTCAATTGTGGCAATATTATGAAGGTATCTGGGTTAAGAGTCAGTGTCACATCTTGTAAGGTTATCCACTATGTGGTATCAAAAACAGTTGGTAAGTCTCTCCCCAACACTGAAAGGTACCTATTTCCTTTACTGAAATGGTCACTTCTCTTGCTCCATCAATCACAAATACTGTTTCTTCAATTCAGGAAAAGACTCATCATAAATTAAAAATGAACCAAAATAAAATGTTGCAGACCAACCAGGAAGATTGACTATGAAAGGAACTTCCAGACTAAGGTAGGATCCTTTTACAGACACTTCCAACATCTAGTAACCGAGAGATGACAACCACAATTTAAAAAGTGCAGAGAACCTTCTGCCTGCCAAGATCTAAGTTCAGGCCATTACGTTTCCCATGTTCCTCCTGCAACAGTAGAAGATATTGCTAACCAAGGACTGCAGGACAGGGAGCTTTCTGTGGTAGTAATATTATGAATCATCATCATCAGAGGAGAATTATAGAAACCAGACCACCCAAATTCAAGTATCAGCAAGTAAAGAAAAAAAAGTTTAAAATACAGTTTTAAGATTTTTTAAAATTTTTTTTTTACTATTGTCTGCCCATATATTCTGACACTGAACTGGAAGCAAAGATTTGTTATGTATTCTTTTTAAAAAGCATTTCTCTTCTCTGTAAAGGAGAAGATAGTTGTATGAGGTTAAGTATTTCTGCTTGAAACCTTTTCTCTCTAGAATGTATGTGTCAAAACAGATTTCTATTCTGTCCTTACCAATTCAACATATTCTAGATTTCTGAATTGTTTAAATAAAAATGATGCTAAACAAACAAGATGAGCTCCACCTTCATTGATAGATTTTGACAATTCACTTGAGAGATGTTCTACCTTCTCTAGGGTGGAGAATGGGGCATGGCCAACAAAGCAGATAAGTAGTAGTAAGTGCTTCAAATTACTTAGAAGTGATTCCTCAGAAGTTAAGTAGTGGCATTTTGGGTCTCAGATGAAGTCACCAGAGTCCTTCTTGGCAAATCAAAGATAACTATGATGTGAGGCCATAATGGTAGGGGCATCTGGAATCTGGAATGAACGTGGAGCAGCTAATAATTACACTGGACAAAAAAGATTTTGCTTCCTGAATACTTTTAGATGTATTTTATGGATTTTGGGTTGCTGATTACAACAAACACCATGAAATTTCCCTACCATGTACTGTTTTTTTTTAAATCACTTATATTTGTTATTTCAATTCACAATTTAAGTCTATTAAAATGTTGCCCACAATGTAAGCTGAAAAGTTTTCTATCTTGTGTCCAACCATGTCTGGGCATGCAGTGACACTGCACCTAGTGCAGGCCACACAACATGCAGTGGAAACACTAAGGCTAGGCAGGGCGGATGCTGGCAGGACAGGTTTTAGAAAGGCTATAAAAGCATTTTGCACACACCGTTCTATGCATTGTGTTTATATCAGTTGGCATTCATGTCGATGAATAGCATTTTGCACACACTGTTCTATGCATTGTGTTTATATCAGATGGCATTCATGTCGAAGAATAGCATATTGTGTGTACTCACAATAATAAAGCAATTGTATTTTCAGGAGGATTCATGATAGCAAAACGTCTTGCCAATGTTGCAACAGCTGCGATACGTTTCTTGGCAACTACAGAGCACCAAACTACATGCAGGCGGTTGACAACATGCTTCAAGCATACAAAACCATGAAGTGCAACATGTCACGAAAGATTCATTTTCTGCATTCGCATTTAGACTTCTTCCCTGCAAATCTTGGTGCAGTCAGTGACAAGCATGGTGAAAGGTTTCACCAGAACATTGCGATCATGTAAAAACGGTATCAGGGCAACTGGAATCCATCAATGCTGGCCGATTATTGCTGGACACTTAAATGAGAAGCCTCAGACACTGAGCACAAACGAAAGTCATCAACAAAACATTTTTAGCTCAGTTGAACCATTGCAAAGCGTCAGCCCCGTTATGCCATTAAACGCATTACATTCAATAAAAGTACATTTCTTGTTTCTCCAAATTCCTACGTGATGTAAGTAGTCTGAAATTATGTGTGTGTTCAGCATCAAGCCGTCTAGTATGATCTAAAACAATTTCTGAGAAAGCAACTTTTGAAAAAATGTGTTGTCCAGTGTTATAGAATAGCATCATGCTCCCACCAGTAAAAGAGAAGTTTTGTTTTGTTCTATACGGACGTGTGGAAATTATTCAATGGTCCAGGGGTGCTAGCATGTTATTAATGCTACATATTTGGGTTGATTATACTACTTAGAAACCGCAAAGCCCTGAGCAGACATATCTGGAGTCTGGAAATCTTTCTATTGACTTTGCTGGGCATAAATATGGCCCATAATGGGGAATAATTATATTAAATGTTAAGAATGTGTTTTAGAACCTGGGTTATAAACAACTAAATAGCTGAAAGATATTATCGCATCCTGGATTGCTTCAGCATACGGAATTTATTCTCCTTTGTAAGGAAAAGATTTCACAATTCACCTGTGATTTCAGAACCCAAGAGGGTAAGCTATATAATACAGCAGTAGAGTTGCCATTTTCATGTTTAGTCCTGTCAGAAAAATCCTCTCAACCCCTTCCTTTCATTCTTGCACTAAAAGCAGTTTGACTTAAAACAAGGCATTGGTGTCATTTACTCCTTACTGAAGGCCAGTGTTCAGTTATTTTGCTTTTTTTTTTAAAAAAAGGTAAATTCTGAAGAGTCGCTAGCAGGCATGTATCAGTAGCTTTGCTCATTAATGGTCTCTTAAGCAGCGATGGCTCTGACTACAGATTGTCTGCAACATGTATATTTGCAAATCCCTCTGATTTTAATGTGACTTGAATACTAACATTTAACTGATTAAGTGAACAAAGTGTTAATGCAAAATATTCTTGTGCACATCATTTTATTATTGTATAGTGCCCCCAAAGTGCTAGGTACTTCACAGAAAACAGAAGCAGTCCCTGGGCCCCGGAGCACTTACAATCTAGACATCAGGTGTGATGTGAGGAGACAAGGACAAATAAAACTATGCAGTTACTCAGTTTAGGCATGTGCACATTATTCTTATTCTTTTTTAAATTATAACTGGATGGATGGATGGATGGATGGATAATTAAAATGCTCGTTAAACAATGAGACACGCTGGTAAGATTTTCATTGGGTATTTAAACAGGGTTAGTGTAAACAATTATAGCTAGAAGACTCACCTGGCAAGGAACAGATCTATTAAGGATATTCAAAATTATCATGACATGATGAATACAGGTGAAATTATGGAAAATTACAGTTAATTTTACTCCAGCATATTTTAAACATGAAATTATCTGAACATCAAGAAAATAATAGTGACCCTTCCACATACACCCTGCTTCAAATTTGAAACTAGACACCAGAACAGCAGAAAGCGTGTGTCTTACCTGTTAAAACAGCTGACCATTGCACTTCCTGACAGACTCCCTGTTATACTGGCTCCAGCCAGTGCCATGGTGCTAGCAGTTTCACTCAGGTTGTCTCGAATGGTTCCTATTCTATCCATGTGGCTGCCACTTGCACTCAGGCTTCCAGTCAATCCTCCAACACTTCCTTCTCCTATACTAGGATTATGATGTGCCTCTGCTACTGAAGTGGTATCTAGATAAAAATGTAAAAGGCTTGAAATTCACAGGAAATAGAAACTTTTAACTCTGTCTTAAATATGGATAAGAAAACTCCTTCTGGAATAACACAAGAAGGAGCCAAAGAAAGAATCTAGACAATTTACAAACAAACGAATGAATGCACACACGCATGCACACATTCACTATGTGAAGATTACAACATGCAGTAAAACAGGCTCTCGTTTGGGACTCCTAGAAGGCTGTGGCTGAAACCATACATTTGTTTGATAAGTTCCTGAAAGGCTTTAAAAAACCTGAGATTATATAGGAATGGTAACCTACAGTCACCTTTACATGTAGCTACTCTTACTCACGCTGACAAAACTTTTGTCACCTGGGGTGTGGAAAAAAAACCCCATTGGGCAACACAAGTTTTGCTGGCATAAGCACGAGTGCATCCACATTATGTTGGCATGAGAGAGCGCTCCCACTGATGTAATAAATCCACCTAAACAAGCGGCAGTAGCTATGTTGGGAGGAGAGCTCTCCTGTGACATAGTGCTGTCTACTCTCGAGCTTATGCCGGCAATACTTATATCGCTCAGCGGGGGGGTTTCACACCCGAGTGACAAAAGTTTTGCTGGCACAAGCGCAAGTGTAAGTAAGCCCTCAGGGTCTTGCTGTTTGATTAAAGAAGAGTTTTATACAATTTCAGCAAGCAGCAGATCATCTGACAGGATTTGGTTTTCCTTATTAGAGACAAAGAGATGAAAAACCAAGAGCATCCATGGAGTAGTCATCTTATCTCACTCCTTTGAGCCTGGGGAAAGACATACCCAGAAGTCAGCATTTGATTAGAACTAGTGAGAAGAGCTTTTATGCATCACTTCTTTGAACTTGCACTATAGGAACTAACTGTTCCAGAAAGGATGCAAACCTTTGCTCTCTCTCAACTGGTCTAACACAAGCTATGCATAGGGACCCTGAAAGCTTGCTGGTGCTGTGCCCCACTGATTACGAAGAGGCTCCATTCAGGTGTCCACTCATGCAGATCAATGATCAGGGCCTATTAAATAGTGGCTTTCTTTGATTAAAACTCTGTTTAACTGTTATTTCTGAGGGAGTGGATGGTACAAAGGGACTAGTAAAACAATAGCTTTTCATCTCTCAGTCACCCAGTTGCAATTTGCTTAGATCAAGAGTGAGAACACTTTTACCATCTGATGGCTCTTTGGTGGTCTTTTTCACTGAAGGCACTCCGGGTATGTCTACACTGCCAGTGGCACCACCGGCAGTGCAGGATTGGTTTTCTGGATTCAACTGAGTGGCAGTGAAGACTCACTCAATTGAAACAGAAAGTTGACTCTGTTAATCCACCCCAGCAAGAAGTGTAGTGCTGCATCGATGGGAGGACATTTCCCATTGGTGCAGTACTGTGGAGACACAGCGGTAAGTAAACCTCAGGAAGTCGACAGGAGATATGCAAGCTTACTGTACATAGCTTGCGTATCTCTCATTGACTGCCACCGAAATCCATGGCAAGTGTAGACCAGGCCTTAGATACTACAGTGAGGATGGTTGTTTAAGAACCTATATAGAACAGAAGACATAAGGGTAGTGGGTTTAGTCTGTGTCCTAGTAGGCAGGTGCCTGTGTTACAAAGAACACCATGGCATGGAAACAAAACTACCCTCATCACTGGAGATGGGTCCTTTAACAGGCAGTTTAGGCACACAGATAGATAAGGTTGCATGAGGCGACTTGCAGTTTTGTTACCTGCACTGTAGTTCTTCTGCAAAGAAAGTTCTCTGGTGTCTTAGGCTTTCAAATGTGGCAACTATTACAAAGCACTAAATTTACAGAATAAAAAATATTGAATTCTCTCACCTACTGCTGCATTTGTTCCACCAACATTTATATCATTTTCATCATCAAATTCTATCCTGACACCCTTTCCATTGCCTGCAGATACCCCACAACCTCCACTGCGACAGAGGGAGATGGGAACAACTCCATACACATAAGCCAACATAATAGGAACACCAATACCTACAAGAAAAAATATGAAGTTTTTCATTCAATATAATTATTTCCTTTAGCATCTTTTAAAAACATCCTAGGTTTCGTAACAACATTATTTAATAATGCACAGTTAAAATAAAGCTATAGAAGAGGAAGAAGAAATTATTTGGTTTTCAGGTGAGATCTGAGAACAGATGGCAAGTCACTGAGGTGAAGTGAAGTGAAACAGGAAAACTGTTCCAGACAGCAAAAGGTTCTCCTGCCAACAACAGGGGATCAAGAGGAGCACGGTGCTGGATGAATAGACATATGCACTATGTCCATTACAAATACATATTATGCTTAAATGATTTCATAAGCTTTATTAAAGGAGTATTAAAAACTTTTCTTACATGAGTGACTAGCAATAGCCAGGAACTATTTCAAATACCTTTAAAACCAGAAATGCCTAGTAAGTAAGGGCTTGATCTTGCTCCCACTTAATCAGAGAAAGCTTTGCTACTGACTTCAATGGAGGTAAGATCAGCCCTTAAGAAAGTGTCATTGTGGGGTTTGCACATTTATATATCTCAGTGATTCCACATCCAATTATCTGAGTTTACATATGAAAAAAGAAAACAGAGGAACAAAGCCAGTGAAAAGTGTAGTAAAAAGGCAGGCTGGGTTAGGTCCAGCGCAGCCTGTCCGTCCAACCAACCAACCAACGCCCCCCCACCTCCAAGCAGCATTCCACTGATTTTTGTTTTGTTGAGTGGTTTTACTTTGGAGGGGAAGCTAGATAGAAAGAAAAACAAAGGGAAGTGAGATGGACAGAGTAGGGGAGAAGACAGTAACAGGATAGGTATGGAGTGAGGCTGGGATGAAGAGACTGACAGGGATAGGGGGAGGATTAGAGTGGACAGCCGATCAGCAAAAGGAAGTCCAACCAAAACTGCAGACAGTTCCGTTCAGACAGAGGTCCCTGCTTTGGCTTCCTCTGCTCCTACTGGTTGGAGTGTTCAGCTCGCTCCTCTGCACTTTCCGTTCCCTCAAGGAGGAATAGTTATGGGTGGGGAGGAGATAAGGCTCCACCCAGCTCCTAGTACCCCCGATTGTAGGGTGTCTTCCCTGCACAGTTCTGGGTCAGGCGTGTGCTGGGGGAACAGGGAGAGAGTGGCTCCAGCTGCAACTCTACTTTTCTTCAATGCTAACCTCAGTGACACCTATGAAAAGGATGTGTGAGAAAGGAAGAACCCAGTGTCTCCCAAAGACCAAATTTGAGTTTACAGCATCAGATATTAAGAAATTATTTTAAAAAATAATTAAATGTACTTAAAATTCGAAATATTCAGAATCACTGGCAAGTAACTTTTTAAACAGTTTTAAATGAGGTTGTTTTTTTTTTTTGAGAAAAAAATTAGATTTGTGAAAATCTGAAAACAGCTCTAATTTGAAATATTATAGGATTAAAGAAGCGTTCTAACGTTTTTCATTTAGATGCTGCATCTCTGAAATCTTCACGCTTGTCTCTGTTCCAGTACAATTTATTGTGCAAGCTAGGGCAAACATAACTTTTTTTACCCCACCATCTCCACACCTGTAAAATGGAGCTAATACCTCCAAATTCACTGAGGGCAATTTATTGAGTGTTAAGTCTTCTCAAATGCTCGGTTGTAAGGCACTACTGTCATGCAGTGGTGGTATTTGCTTACCTACAGTTACTGCAGCTACAACTGGAGAAACAATTACAGACAAGGTTACGCCACCTGCAATAGCCAAGTTTCGTTTGTGCTTTGAAATGTCTTTGCCTTCATATCGATTGTGAATCTTGAGGGAAGAAGAAAGAAGAGAGTTTTAGGATATATTGCACATCACTGAAACTGCTGCAAAGATGAAAGGGGTGACAATGTAAATAGTTCTGGCTCTATTCTGCTATAGAGCAGTCTGTTGTATGCTCTCAACTAGAGACTATACACTGTCAATTTAAATCTTTATTTATACACTCCTCCTTAAAAGTTGGCCTCTTCAAGAGGGACATTAAATAATACATATGTTTTAGTGATTTCACATTGTGTAAATTCATTTTTAAGAAGAAAGCGTAAGTATTAGAAGTCCCCATAATTCCTGTGTGTACACAATCTGGACTGATGAACAGCTGTGTCCCCTCTATCTCCCAACCTGGGGTGTGCTTTACTTCGCTGTGAGAGCAACCCCTCCCGGTCTACCCATACACAGCCTCCAGCACGTAAATCACTCCCTGCTATTAGCTCTAGGAATGCTATAGCCAGCCACCCATGAATTACACTGCAGGGCAACACCAGCAAACTCCCAGTGCCACCCTTCCCACCCAGAAACGTGCGTCTTGTACTGCCCAGCACCTTCCTAGACAATACAAACTCGGATAAAGTCCATCATTTCAGTAATAAAAAATAATATGCACAAATCTTGTTATTCCAAAGGAAGTTTTCCAAACACTTCAGTTCAAACAAACTTATTTTATCTAAACCCATATATTAACTACAAAAAGATTGCTTGTAATCACTTAAAATCTATGAGGCATAAAAATCAGAGTTGGTTACAATGAAATAAAAGGTAAAATGCAACTAATATCTAACTTAACAAACTAAGGGAATTCAAGCAAAAGGTCTCTCTCACCACATGTTCTAGCAGTCTGACTGGCTGAATTTTTCAGCCAGGATCCCTCCCCAGCCCTGATACTTCTTTATCCTTCAAGTGTTATGAATGCCGTGAGTAGAGATGAAAGAATACGATTTGAGGCCTCTGTTCCTCATTCTTTATACTTTTCTTTTTCTTAGAAAATCATTTCCGGCTGAGTTTTAGGAGACAAAGTCTGTGGGATGGGAACTTCCAGCTGTTTTAGGGTGGTGGTGTTTTTTTGCCAAGCTGTAAATTCCTCATTCACAACCTTTCCTGCCAAAGAATGGCTGCTTAATCAGCTGATAGACCATTTAATTTTGTTGACACTTAGCTGAGGTGTCAGTTTGCCTTTTGTTTTTGAGGAACTGGTTTCTGCCTGCTTTTCTAAGCTTGGAATGTATCTCAGTAATGAGTGGGATCTTATCTTTGCATACAGTGTTGCCACACAGTTTACCAGGACCATAATGATCAGCAAATGATAAGCTTTCAAATGATATTTCACAAGGCATACTTTGTATAAAATGTATCACAGTCTTGTAAAAGGGGTAAACATAAGGGTACAGACTATCATTCTCATCCCCCCTCACAAAACTGCAGGAGGATCAGCCAGTGGCTGACCCACAGGCAGGAGGTCAGGGCCCCCTTTCGTGAACAGGATATCTGCCACCATATTTTCTTTTTCCTTTACCTGCACAATTTCCATATCAAACTCTTGGAAGTATGAGGCTCCAGCACAGAAGCTTGGAATTTGAGTCTTTTGTTCTGTGTAGCCAGACCAATAGTAAATGATCTGTTAAGACACTGAATTTTCTATTTAAAAAGGTAGGGCTTCAGTTGCTTAACTGCCCACACTTAACTGCCATTCCCCTTCTATGAAAGAACAGTTGTCAATTTTTTGCTTAAGGCAGCAATGGGTGCTGCTTCTTATTCTTCCACGTACATTAGCACTGCACCAAGTCCAATGTCTGATGCATCTCTACACAGTTCCAACATTTTGTCACAATCAGGGTTATCTAGAACAGGCTTTTCAGACAAGATTTATTTCTTCTTATCAAATCCTTTCTGGCATGCTTTTGTCCAAATGACTATTTGGCTGCGCCTTTTTACATAAATCTGTTATTGGAGATACGTCACTGAACACATGCACAAACCTTCTGTAATAGTTTACCAGACCTATGAAAGATTGAACTTGTTTTTTGGTTTGGGATACAGGCCAATTTACAATGGCTTCAGTTTTCAAAGGACATGGGGATATTCTACCCCCACCAACCCAGTGTCCCAAATAAGGGACTCTGGCTACTTCCGTTTTACACTGAGAGGCTTTTATGGCTAGTGCAGCTCCTTGAGTTTTGACAGCACAATTCTGAAGTGTTCTTTGTGATCACTCCAAGTGTTACTAAACACTGCAGCGTCACCCGGACATGCTCTTGCAAAGTTTTGTAAACCATTTAACACTCACTTGACCAGCCTCTGGAAGGTGGCACCAGCTTTAATTAAACCAAAAGGTAACATTGTGAATTCACAGACTAAAGCAAATTTTTTCTGTGCATCCTCATCCAAAGAGATTTGCTAGTAACCTCACATTAAATCAAAAGAACTGAGATAATTAGCTTTGCTTAAAATGTCCAGCATATCATCAATTTTAGGCATGGGATATACATCTGATACAACAACAGCATTGAGCTTTCTACAATCAACACAAAACTTTACAGTGTTGTCTCTCTTAGGGACGAAGACCACAGATGATGCCCAACAGCTGTCAGACTCTTTAATCACTCCGAGATGCATGGTTTGTATTTCTGCCCAAATTTGTTTTTGTATCTTGCCAGTAGTCTTGTAGGGTCTGCTGGGAGGTGGCTATGGTCCTTCTGTAATGATCTTATGTTAGCAAGTGTCTTCCCTGGCTTGTTAGAAAATGCCTGTTAATGCACTGACCACACCCAGGCTCTTTCAACTGTTAATTCACTGCAGACATCAGTGCTTTCCAGAATTGAGTTATTTTGGCATTCAGCCATCAAATCAATGAGGCAATATCACTCAGTTTCCCCTTCTACACAGCAGATCATGTTTACCATTGCTTCCCTGGTGTGATAGGCTTTATGTCTGTTTACATGTACTAGCTGTGGGACGGCACTATCATGAATGAGGTTTTTTGACATATGTATCTTCATTTACCATTTCTGTTAACTCAAAAGGTCCTTCCCAAAAATTTTACATTTTGTAACTTTTCACAGGGTTTAACACCAATACCAAGTCTGCTATTACAAAAGAGCATTTACAAGTATTTTTATCATACCACGCTTCTCGTTTGAACTGACTGTCTTTGAGGTTAGCTTGAACAATACCCATCATAGCTTAACTTTTTTCTTTAACTTTTTCTGTACATATTCAGTCTCTGGCTTTTACTTCAGTATTCCTTTCCTAGGAGTGTCTGATGAGATCTAAGTGTTCCCTCACTTTCCTTCCATATAAGAGATCAAAAGGGACCCTTTGATTCTTGTGTACTTCTCTGTAATGTAAGCAAACAGCAAAAAAAGGTAACAATTTGTCTCAATTTTGAACCCTTTTATTTGCATAATTCCCAGCATGGATTTTAGGGTCCCACTGAATCATTCCACCAAACTATTGGTTTCTGGGTGATAAGGAGCAGTTTTTAGTTGTTTCAACCCACAGAAGTTCCATAGCTCTCTGAATAGATGTGACATGAAATATGACCCAAGATCAAAAAAATTTCCTTGAGGAAACCTTGCTAAAGACCGTGAAAAGGGCTCTTGCTACAGTTTCTGCTTCAGTGCTAGATAGAGCTACTGCTTCAGGATATCTACTGGCAAAATCCACCATCACCACGATATATTTATTCCCTTGGCAAGTAGGGTGGGGCCCACGCTGTCCATTGCTACTCTTAGAAATGCCTCCTGTATTACAAAATTACACTGGTAGCACCTTTGTGGACCTTCTTCCTTCATAGGAGGTTTGTGATTGAAATTCCCAGGAGAAGAATGATTTGTGCAGGGGAGGGGTATAAAAGGAAGGGTGCTTAGGCACCCAATCACACTCCTTTTTCTCAAGGGTAAAACAGGATCTCTCCTTTACACTGGGTTTGCGTCCCTACTTCTGTGGCTTGCGCTCAAGGGATATCAGGGCTTGTTCAAAAGTGTAGCCATCTTTGCTACAGATTTATCCCACAGACGATTTTTTACATCATCAGTGCATATACTCGAGAAATGTTCTTGAGCAATGAAATCAAACAAGTGGTCATAATTTTCAACCTTCCCCTTTTACCCATTCTCTTATTAGGTCACACATCTTACAAAATATTCACTATGACTCATGCCAGCACTCTTAAGATTTCTAAATTCACCATATACACTTCAGGAGTGAATTGAAATCTTTGGTAAAAGTTTCCTTAAATTTAGAATCTATCACAGCTTCCTGAATTGGCAATTCATTAAATACATTCAAAGCTTTACCAGGCAGTTTTGCAACCAGTGTCAGGACCACGTTCTCCTCTGGAATCTTATGAACTCCTCAAAGCTTTTCAAAATGGGGAAGTAGCCCTTAATGCAGTTTGGCTCTTTCTGTGCAAGACACAGCTGAGCCCAGCTGTGGATTCCTTGAATGAAGGAAGATGTTGGTAACATTAGGATCTTCCCATGCTTTTCTGTCAGATCCAGATTGTATTTCCTCTCCTTCTCCTTAGCATCTTGTTATCTCAGCTCCATGGCTCACATATGGGCTTCGGCTTTCTGTTCCTTCAGCTCTATGGCTCTTCTATGGGTGGCTTCTTCAGCTTTCCATGCAGCAGCTGCTTCTTTCAGTCTCATTTGTGCTCTCCACATTCGTTACTGCCACTCTCTCTCTCTTTTTCTGCTGCCTGCACGCTGGCCAGCTTTAACTTTGCAGTTATTTCACTTTTGCTCACTTTTATGCTTTACTGTTTCTATTTCTCTTACCCAAAATAAGCAAACAGAAAGCAAACTGTAATCTTTCTTAGATTGTTTCAGCCACCACATTTGAGACTTGCTTAAAATTGCTATGCCAGTGCTTAAAATGTGATCTTCACTCAAAACAACAAGCTGTGCATATACTGTTTCTTGCTGCGCCACTAAGACTTTCCCTAGGGTACAATCTGGACTGAGGGACAGCTGTTTTTCCTCAATTCCCCAACCTAAAGTACCTTTCACACTGCTTCATTGTGAGAGCAACCACTCCTGGTCTACCCATACGCAGCCTCCAGCATGTAAATCACGCCCAGCTATCAGGCTGTAGGAGTGCTATAGCCAGCCACCCATGAATTACACTGCAGGGCAACACCAGCAAACTCCCAGTGCCACCCTTCCCACCCAGAAATGTGTGTCTTGTACTGCCCAGCACCTTCCTGGACAATACAAGCTCAGATAAAGTCCAGCATTTCAGTAATAAAAAATAATATGCACAAATCTTGTTATTCCAAAGGAAGTTTTCCAAACACTTCAGTTCAAACAAACTTGTTTTATCTAAACCCATATATTAACTACAAAAAGATAGATTTTAAGTGATTACAAGCTATGAGGCATAAAAATCAGAGTTGGTTACAATGAAATAAAAGGTAACACACAACTAATATCTGACTTAAACTAAGGGAAGTCAAGCAAAAAGGTCTCTCTCACCACATGTTCTAGCAGTCTGACTGGCTGAATCTCTCAGCCAGGATCCCTCCCCAGTCCCATGATGCTTCTTTGTCCTTCAACTGTTGATGCCATGAGACCAGAGGAGAGATGATTTGGAGCCTTTGTTCCTCATTCTTTATACTCTTCTTTTACTGAGAAAATCATCTCCAGCTGAGATTCAGAGACAAAGTCTGGGATGGGAACTCTGAGCTATTTTCGGCTGCCAAGATATAAATTCCTCACTTACACCCTTTTTCCTTCCAAAGCAGCTGATTTTGTTGACACCTGGCTGAGGTGTCATTTTGCCTTTTGTCTTTGAGGAACCAGTTTGTGCCTGCTTTTCTAAACTTGGAATATGTCTCAGTAATGTCATACAGTAGGATCTTTACTTTACACAGTATTATCACACATATTTTACCAGGACCATAATGATCAGCAAATGATAAGCTTTCAAATGATACCTCACAAGGCATACTTTGTATAAAATTTACCATGGTCTTGTAAAAGGGGTGAATATCAGGGTACAGACCGTCACACCATATATGCATTACCTTTTACAAATGTTATTTATGTAGCAGCAATCAACTTTGAAAGAAAGAAACATTAATGATTTCTCTCTCTATCGTCTTTTTAAATATTAACCAATGACAAAATCTTGTTAAGTTAATGATGTATTTTTCCATGTAGTTTTTATAAAGTGGGGCATAAGAAGGGGTTTCAAGGTTATAAAGCAGCATAAAATAACCTTAGGATTTAATAAGTCACAGACAGCGTAACTCAAGTGAGAGATCCGGCGCCTTCACACTTCCAAAAACAGCATTTCAAAGGTCTCTGGATAACTCACTTTTTGAGCCTGAATTACAAAAGTGGAAAAAGAGAAAATTGTTCTTGTGTAATTATTTATTTGCTTTGCACCAGTAGTCCAGGTTGTAAACCTTATTGCTGAAGGAAAGATATTACATTAATGAATAAGTAGTTGGTAATTCCTGTTCTAGTCCTATATCAACAAGAACATTGAGTTTAGCTGTGGATAATAGCACTTGATCAGTAAATGTATATACCCTAGTGACTCACATGAATTTAGAAGCCACAAAGTACAGACACAAACATGTGGGCACACGCATACATATACAGAAGCATTTTCAACTAAAATGTCAATGGCTTTTTTCTTGCTCAGGAGACCGAGGGAAAAGACAAGATTTTTTTTTTTTTAAACCACCTTTGCCTCTGTATTGCCCATCTCTGAGCAGGATTAGGGAGATTGGAAACTCAGGACTTTTTAAAATCAGGCCACTTATTTAGGTGCTTAAGGAAGGGTTTATGAACCTAATTATAGGAACCCGTTTTTAATATTTTGTCTTCCATGTGTGAAAACAGAAGAGCCATATTTTGAAAAATGAGGCCCCTCATGAATGAGGCTGCTAACCATTTTTCAAAAATTTTTAATGTAAAGTTATGCCTGAACATACTTGAGAAGAAATGGTGACCAGAGCCGACTGAAATGACAACAATGCACACATCCAAGAGTGTCACATTTTAAAACCAGAAGAAAGGTAAGACACAGAGTGCACTCTACCTTACGCCCCACGTAGACAGGGATTCCAATAATCATAGCAGGAATAGCAATGCCAGCTATTAAAGCAATTCCTACTGGAGCTCCAACAAGCGTTCCCAGTTGCCACAGTATTTTCTTCTTACGGCTCCATGGTTTCTTTCCCCAAAATGTACAACCTGATGGGCTAATAAAAAGGAATTGTAAACACGCACACACAACTGCTTAGAAATAAATCAGTGATAAGTTACAGCAAGACATTTCAATATCTAGTAAAATTCGTAGATGAGGATTGAGCGTTTACAAACTATTTCTTAGACTGTTCAGATGCTTCAAAGTCCTTTGCAAGGCATTATGAATGTCTTGTACTGCTCAGTGCTAACACAAGTTATCATTTCCATATGATAACTTCCAATTATATCAAGTTAACACTCAAAATAACTGGTCAGCACTAAAACAGCAGTAAAAGTAGCTACTGTGAACATCCGAAGCATTTCATTTTGTCACACAAAGTATCCATCCATCTTTCTTAGCTTGAAATGAAACAAGAGAGAACATTTGATTTTTATTTTCTGAAATAAAATGAACAAAGTGACTATTTTAAGTACCTAAATAAAAAAAAAATCTGTTTCTCATACATAAACCCTAGAGACTTAATTCTCTCCTCTGCTGAGGCACAAGATGGTCTTTGGCTGACTGGAGAACCTGGCCCTAGACATTTTAGCACAAAATAATTATTTATCCAAGCAGAACAGCCTGCATTAGTATGGCACTCCAGTCACTCCTGAAGTTACAAGAAGGCAAAACAAAGGAGAGTAAAGTAACGTAAAACCAGGGAACAGGATGCATGTAACGTGCTGAACATATAAACTGAAAAAGTATTAGTCTCTCATAATCTACAGCTGTAACTATCTTTCCTAAACATACCTTAAATAATGTAAATCTGAGATCTCTTTCATGCAGAGCCAACAGAATTCACAACCACACACAGCACAAGTCATGTGGTTGCAGCTTCCATCGTTCATTTTTATTATGTAAGCAGCACAACGGGGGCATGGCTTTATGTCATCAGCTGTTTAAAAAGAAAAACATTAAGATCATACTATTTCTATGAAAAAGTAAAATTTATCTACATACAGACAAGAGATTCTTAAGAGATTTGACCGGTCAATAGCAGTTCTGATGTGGACATATCTAAATATTTGTTATAAACATGCTTTACTAAATCCTTAATTGCAGGTGACTTTTGGTCATGACCATTTGGCTTTGTACAGCTCAAACCATAAAGTAGAACTAATCACTGTGACAAATTAAAATACAGAATAATATATCATATTTAAATAGATCAATAGCTTAACACACATACCCACATACACACTCTTAAAGATTTTCTAAGTCACTAAAATATATAAGTTAGATATTAACCAGGCACATTAATAAACATGACTGATGACAGGCAATCTCTACATAAAATCCTCTCCACATTCTGTACTTCGGTAATCTTCACTCCTGAGTCCCCACCCTTATTTCTTCTTCACATTTAATGTGCGTATCACCTTCAATGTTCCATATCTTTTGTTCTCTTTTCACGTCTCTGATCCACTCCATGGCCTCCCTTAATGCTCTTGCTCCCCAAACCAGACAAATTTAAATGTATATTTGTTACAAAGACAGAGACAAATCAGGATCTGTCTAGTGCTCCTAACCAAGCTTAATACTGAAAATATTGCTAAGGGTTTATTTCCATCATGGACAAGTGCGGGACCATAGAGTAAAATGAAAGTTTCCCAAAGAGTAACTTCAATGGTAGCAAAAGACAAGACATAGCATGTCGACAAGACCTTTCTGTTGTGACCTGCACCATTTCCCAGACTGCTACTCTGACTCAGAATTACAGGACACGCAATTCACTCAGCAGAGCAGTGTAAATCACCCATGTAACCACAGTAGGCATGTAAAGCATGCCCTGCTGGTTAGCTAGTCAGAAATAACTTGCTGGCCCTGCTGCAGAAGAAGGCTGCAGTTGAGTAGCTTTTGATGAAGAAAACAGGGACAATTCCTGCAAATTCCCTCCTAGCATGGGAGAGCCTGTAGCAGGTGTAGAGTCAGCAGAGCCAGCTCTTACACCATCTTCCCCACAGACTGTGTTGCACAGGAAGAGGGAGTGATGAGAGTATGGTGCATGGGCTACCTATTCCCAACTGGCATGTAGTCTTTAGGAGACCAGATCGAGACTGCACAAGCGAGAGCTGTCCCTAGGCTAAGGCAGAGAATCAGGGGGAGACAGCTGGACACAGGATACAATAGAGAATCTTCCCCCCAATATGTTTAATTAGCCCAGTCAGAGAGAAAAGTCAGTGGGGGAGAGGGATAAGCCAGCAAGAGAGTTTAACTTGATGTAGCTTGTCAGACAAAACAGGCAACTCTTGGAGATACCAAGTCATTGCTCCACTGACTAGTCAAACCTTCCTCTACTTAGTAACAGCTGCAAAGGAGTTAATTTTCAGGTGTCTAGGTTATTTGATTTCTGGCCTCCCAACGTAGAAGCACTTTATTGATGAGTAGAAATGACCTCAATATAGTTTTCATGCAAAGTATGCATACATAACCTAACAGATGTGGGTCTTGGTAGCAGACCTGTCTGAAAAATTCTAGTTTTGTTTTTAAATCAATAACCATCCTGCTTGTTGAGGTCTATTTATACCACTATTAATTATTAGAAACCTTGTCAAAACCCCACCCACAGAAAGTTGTGTTTCAGCTGTGGAAGCTATATAATTGGGAAGAGAGTGTTTCCAATCAGCCAGCAGTACTTCAAGAATGCTTGGCTGCAAGTTCACTGTGTTTACACTTTTAAACTATAAATTAACTCATGATTTCAAAATGGCTTGTAACAACTGAAGCCATCAGCTCCATACCCTAATGATTTTACCATTAGTGAAAAACAAAAATTCCCGTATTAGAAAAATTCAGCACTTTTTAAAGTTGTATTAATGTTTTATGGTTCTGAAACTGGTATAAAAATAAGAAGGAATGAGGGGCTGGAAGCTAATGAAGTCATCACATATTTCTTTCTTTTGTAATATTAATCAAGTAAGTAGTCATGTAATTGTATTAGTAAGACATTCTACATACACACACAATCAAATACCTGCTGCTCCAGACTCCTGGCTATAACTAATAGATGAAGAACGAATTGTTCTCAGACGTAGACTATGGGCTCTTTCCTGACGAGCCGCATCACAGGTCTGGTTTGGATGCCAAATCTGCTTACAGTGGTAGCAGAACTCAGTTCCACAGCCTTCACGCCCACAGGTAAGCTTGGGACAGCTGGCACAGCCGAAAGCAATCACAGCGTATCTTAAATGATCAAGAGAGATGGAAGAAAGATTGTTGTTAATACGCAAGTAGTATCTGTAGACAAGCTGGTAGGGCAGCAGCAGAAGCAACATAAGCATACACTATTGCACTGGGGAGAGTGGGCCCCCTAGCGAGAGCCACCTCACCCCCCTCCTCAGACCCAGAACTGTGCAGGGTAGCCACTCTCCAGGGACACTGGGACCCATGCAGTCACCTCTCTCCACACCAGGTAGGTTTGGGGGAAAAAATGCAGGGAGGAGCTAGCCAAAAACTAAAGCTAGCACAACTCCTGCAGAAGCAGTTTAAGCAGGGACAGATGGACATTGAAGTATTTTCCTACAGTTTTGCCTGGACTCCCTCAATCCTGGGCTGTTTGCTCCAAGCCCCTCTAGTCCCAGTCTCACAGGGTACATCTACACTGGGAGAAAGTTGACCCAAGCTCTGAGACTTGCTGTCTCTGACTTGGGCTCACACTATAGGGCTAAAAGTAGCAGTGCAGACATTTCCACTTGGGCTCTGAGATTCAACATCTTTGCTGGGTTTCTGGGCCAAGGCTTCAACCTGGTGCAGGAATATTGACAATGCTAATTTTAACCATGTAGCATGAACCCAAGTCAGTTGAACTGGATTCTGAGACTCACCGCTGGGGATTTTCGTTTTTTTGTCTGTGGTGTATACGTACCCAGTCTCCTCACCTTAGCCTCACTCCACACCTGTCCCTCAAACCTTTCCTCTCCCTATCCTTTTCTCCTCTGCTCTGTCCCCCTCACTTGCTCTGCCTTGCCTGTTCTTTCTATTTAGCTCATCCTCTCCTAAGTAGTCCCCTCAATCCCAAACCCCAATGACAGCACTAATATAGCCACCATCACACTATGCACTTTGCTTGTATGTTGTATCTCCTTCCTCTACCCTTTGTCTTAATTTATTGAAAGTGTAAGCTCTTTGGGGCGAGGACTGTCTACTACTCTATTTGTACAGTGCCTATCATAACTGGTCCCCAATCTGAGTTTGTCTTTTCCTGGGGAAAAAGCAAAGTTAACATCCCAGCATGCAGAATACACTAATGCAGCACCTACGAACATAAAGTGATAAAATGCCTTTCTGGACATCAATTAAGTAGGTTACATTTCTAAAAACAGATTTTCTTTTAGAGGCAAATGTGTATTTGGGGTTAGGAATTAGATGGTAAAGCCCAGTTTTTTAAATATATTTAGGCACTGCTGCACTCATCATTACAACTCCTAACTAATTTAGAAGCCAAAATGGGACTTGGTTTGTTAGGTGCCTTTCCCCCCCCCCATTTGAAAATGAGACAGGCTCCTAAATCAGTCTAAATACCTTTAAAAATCCAGGCCTAAAGGCATACCCAACTGTTGCAACAGAGTTTTAAAATAGCAAATCCCACATGACCTCATTCCCTCCCCTCTGTGCACACCAAATCACATAATTCCTGCTGTGTCCAGGGCCTTCTGCATCCAGAAGACATGAGATCAGGGTTTGCCTCTGAGAATTTCCATAAACTGCAGTTACAGCAAGCAAAGATTAAGTTACTGGGACACTCCACTGATTGTCCCATTTGTCTAAAGTTTCCTGAGAAGAGCAACACATTTACACGAGCGTAATTACTGTAAATAGTTATTTGACCATTTAAAAAGCTAAAGATTAGCACAGTGCTTAAGTGGATTAGTCTTTTCAGCATGCATATTATGACATTTGTTTACAGCTAAATTATCTCCATACTGCCATAAAACCTAATAAAATACAGCCCAGAGAGGTCTAATGGAAGGACAACGTATGCTCCCACAAAGGAGATCCAAATTTCAATGTCTTGCCCAGTCCCTTACTTCTAGGCTGATGACAAGCAAGAGTACAGAAGAAACAGAATGTTCAGAAAGAGAGAAAGATGCTTTGCAAATTGCTGGTTTTCTAATCCACTCAGGAAAGTAAACGGTGGTGTGTTTTAGGTTTCCACACAGAGTGTCTTCCCCTGACACTACTATGCTGTAAAAGGAATCACTGTGACAGCATGCATGAGATTAGAAGGGGGGGGCAGGAAGGAAAGTGAGGCCTCTGGGCTCCCCAAGCACCTTTGAGGAATGAAAAATATATATATATTAAACCCACAGAGGAAAAAAATCTTTATGCTGACATGCAAATGTTAAAGTTCAAGATTTTCAAAAGTAGCTAGTGATTTTGATTCTCTCCATTTTTAAATACCTACCCTGAGACACCTTAAAGGAGTCTAGAATTTCAGAGGACTGGTAACCAGCACTTTCTATAAATCCAATATCTCAAATTAGGCACCCAAGTTGTTAATCTTTACTAAAAATCTTAGACAATGATCTTACATTTATATAGCACTATCAACACTTACATACTGTGGCAACGGGCACCACAGAAAAAACAAGGACCATCTGAAACAGATGTTTCATATAGAAATTAGTTCACAAAGTATTGATAAGTAGCAACACCTGAGGCTGAATGCAGTGGCAGGCAATTAACATTACAAAACAACAACAGTATAAGACAGAAGGGTAAAATTTTCAATAGGACTTAAGTGACTTAGAAATCTAGGACCCATTTTCAAAAGTATCTGAGTCACTTAGGTGCCTATGTGATCAAGGGGTTTTTGAAAATTTTACCCAGAGAGTGAATAATATTGTACCTAGCTGATACACGTTAAGTTTACAGAGAAGATGGTATGATAAGATTGCTCTGGAAGTCTACACAGCAATGAAACATTTCCTCAGTCCGAGCCCTGCAAATCCGAATCGGCTGGCACAGGTCAGCTGCAGGTTTTTCTTTGCTGCATAGACATACCCTGAGTTACTACAGAGCATTCTTTCCCAAATGTCTAGCTGGTGGGTCTTGCTAACATGCTTGGGGTCCAACTGATCACCATATTTGGGGTTGGGAAGGAATTTCCCTGAAGGTCAGATTGGCAAAGACCCTAGAGGCTTTTCACCTTCCTCTGCAGCATGGGGCAGGGACACTTGCAGGTTTTAAACTGGAGTAAGGGGTGGATTCTCTGCAACCTGAAGTCTTTAAATTCAGCTATAGGTTACGGTCTATTACATGAATGTGTGCGTGAGGTTCTGTGGCCTGTGATGTGCTGGAAGTCAGACTAGATGATCACAATGGTAACTTCTGGCCTTGAAGTCTATGAGTCTACAGTATAAATATTGAGAAGTGGACAGTTTCTCTCCACAACTGCAGACTCTTGTAATTTTATCATGAGTCCTGGGATATGTGGTGTTTTTCTTGAAGCCCTAACTTCTGGAATCATATAATTACATGGGAAACTCTGCTTCCATTTAATAAAAAAAAACCTTCTAACTCTAATGGTCAGAAGCAAAGCCTAAAAATGTGAACCAAGTGAATTTAAGTTAAAAAACCAGAAGCCAAATATAAAAGAACCCAAAATGTACTTTAAAAAAACCTTCATGATTTGTGCGTGCTTTGGTTTGGCAATACTGACTCCCCACAGAAGAATTCAGCAAGGGCAGTAGAGTTAAACATACCTGTTATTAGGAAGACAAGATGGGTGAGAGCTCTGTGTAAGCTCGAAGGCTCATGTCTCTCATCAACAAAAGTTGATCAATAAAAGATATCACCCACCTTCTCTCTCTAATATCTTGAGACCAACACTGCTACACATTGCATACACCAATTTTCAGGCAGTTTGGTTTGCTGGAGATCTCACAGTGTAGGCAGGGAAAAATGTGTGTCAGAAGGGAAAGAGAGACGCAGGTCTCTACCCAAGAGAGGTGACAGCTGAGGAGCCAGGAGCCTAGAGTGGGTGCAATTGTGGGACCATGGAGGAGAAACATAGGTGCAGCTGCTGTGAACTGACATCCACAGCAAGAACTGATATTAGAAAAAAATAAGCCTTCGATTTTAAATACATACTTTGCAGTTTCTCAAAGCACAGATCTAGAAGAGAACGGCTAGTGCTATACTATGTAACCACTGAAGCATATGTTTGTTCATCTGAAGATGTGTATTTCTTTAGGCATCTATTCTTGAAATTACTTTCTCCGATAACAAAATAGTCAGCTGTGGAGCACCTAGCAGTCATTCCACTTAATTTTTAAATTACAGGCATTCAATAAAGATGCTCTTACTGTACATGAAAATGGCATGCATATATTTTTAAAGTATTTCCATATTTTACAAACACACTAAATTAACATTATCAAGGTTGCAAATTGTACTCAAAAGTTAGGAAGTGACAGAATTAAGATTGCCCACACAACCTTAATTTGACCCCTTTGTGCATATGTATTATGACAGTATGTGATCATGTAATTAAAAACTATTTTTCCACAAGACCCATCTTATTCAGTGCATAGAATGGACTGTGCTCACTTAATGAGCAGCTATTCAATATTTTGTGTTACCCTCATTGTTCAATGTGTGGCCCCTGGCCTTACTGACTGCACACCATTCAAACCCTGTTATGAAAGACAGAATTAAGTTCCTAATGGGCTTTCCTGTGGTGCCTATTACTATCAGTAACTGAGTGCTTCACAAAACACCGATCCATTTAATCTTCACAACACACAAAAGGTAAAGGGAGTGATGGTATCCCCATTTTACAGATTGGGAATTGAGGCAAGGAGAGATTAAGATCAAAGTATCCACTAAATTTGCGTGCCCGGTATGAGATTCTAAGCACCTGACTTTTCAGAGTACTTAGCATTAAATAGTATTTCATACGCTCAAAGCACAACTCCAGCTTCGAGTGTTGGCACTTCTGCAAATCAGACCCCAAGGTATCAAGTTGGGTACCCAGAACACATCCTTAGTAACTTGCCCAACATCCCATAGGAACTATGGCAGGGATTCAGCTAAAACCCCTCATCGCATAGACTATACATCTTCCAATTTTTGCAACAAATGAGGCAGGAGTCCTACAGAAAACAGACATCATTACACAACCCTGATTCAACCCCAGAGCAGGTCCATCCTGCACACTGAATGAGGCAGAGGTCCTGTGGAAAAAATATTATTTAATCATATTATCACTTACTATCACAACATACATTCTGGCATTTCCAAACTTTTGAGTACTTCACAATGCAACCTAAATGATGTTTTGTTAATAGATTTTTGTGCAAAATTTCCCAAGTTTTTTTAAAACAGAAAGCAAACTGAAAAAATAAATTCCATCATGTATCATTATATTGTCACCCACATGATCCATCAAGATTGGATTCTCTGCCCAGACCTTTGTCACTTGAGCTGAGTAACTGATCGCAATAGCAGATTGTCATTCTGCATGTGAACCAACACTAGATGGCGGATGAGACAGCTGGTTGCACAGATATTTGCTGACATCAGAAAAATGGTGAGACTCACAAATCTTTGGTTCCATTTCAGGGTCTGAAGGGGAGTGTCTCTTCTAGAGGGCAAACTCCTCCTCTGCCCCTTCCCCTACAGCTTGACTCTTTCTGCCCTGCCCTTGTCCCAACCCTCTCTTACACGCCCCACCCTCCATGGCTCCTTATTTCAATCCTACTTTCCCCTTCTCTTCTCAGGCCCGGTCTACACTTACCTTTGGGATTTGGCGGCAGTCGATGGGAGATACGCAAGTGATCGAAATCTCCCGTCAACTTCGCTGTGTCTCCTCCACGTGCCATCCACACTGAGCTGCATTGAAGGGAACAGCGTTCCCTTCGACACAGCACTACGCCACTTACCAGGGTGGTTTTCCTGCATCGATTGCTTGATCGACTGAGCGAGTCTACACAGACTGCTCAGTCGATCAGAGCAATCAATCTTACAGCGGCGAATTTTCTGTCGTCATTGTGGACCCAGCCTCAGTCTGTCTCCTCAGGCTTTTCATCCCAATCCCCTCATCCAACCAGTCCGACTCTTCCATTCCAGGTTTGCTGTATAAGTCCCAATGTCCCCCTCACACCCACGCTCTCCCCTTCCCTATATCCAATCCCCATTCCCCCCACTTCTCAGCTCTTTCTTGGATCTCTCCTTCTTCTGGCTCCTCTGCAACTGGCCCCCAGACCTAGTCTCCCTCCTAGATTCCTCATCCAACCACAGTCTTCTGCCCCAACCCTCTTCCTGGTTCACAGATTCCAAGGCCAGAAAGACCTCTCTGATCATCTAGTCTGACTTCCTGTATAACACAGGCCATAGGACTTTCTTGATCAGTTCCTGTCCGTCATCCCACTCAGTGCTTCTTGTTCCAGTCCCTCTGCTCAAACAATCCCATTCCCTCTACCTCACTGTCAGATCTGTCTCCTGTTCCCTCCCACACTCATTCCTAGTATCAAGTCTCCTTGTCCTGCCAGCCCCAGTCTTCCCCCTTTTCCCAGCTCCTCATATCATCTGTGCTGCAGCAACAGCCAACTATCCCCCAGACCCTCTGCCCAATTTTCCTCACTGGCTCCCCAGTTTTCCTGATTCTCAGTCTCCTTGCCCAATCAATTCTAACTTCCTCTCACCTGCTGGCTCACAGTCCAAGCCTCCCCACCCAGCCAGTCCCACTTTCTCTCTATCTCCAGTCCCAGTCTCACCTGATTCATTTTCCAAATCTATTCCTTACCTCTACCCTGGTCCCCCTTGTTTCTCTTCTGCATTTGAATAGGGCTGATTACTCCTCCATGCTGCTTGAGTGCCAGCAAACTGGAGGGGGTAAAGCACTGAGAGGACAAGAAAGACAGGTACACACTAGACCCACCCCAGCCCAGAACAGCTGGGAGCAACCACTTCAGGAAAAGTCTTTTGCCCTGGGCTGGAACATATTCAGTTGCTGTGTGGCAATGGCATATGTGCCATCTGGTCACAGCAGACTATGAGAGGCTGGACCACGTGCAGATGAAATCTTTGGAGATTTTAGCTCCTCCCTGCACCCTTCTTCCCCTGCCCCCTCTTGTTTATGGTCCCAGAATGTTGTGCCATTCAGATTTAAATTGTAAACTCTAGGAAGTCTCTACTGGCATATGTAAAATTGAATTTTTAAAATAATGACGATCAAAATTCAGATTTTCCATTCGGATAGCAAACGGCACATCCCCAACACAAAACGCTACCACCTTCTGTCAAATATCAAGTCCCTGCTCCAAAGAATAGGGGTATTAGAGATTTTGCAAGAAAAGGTTACCAAACTTTTTCTCAGAAATGGCTGAACTGTTTTGGCTGACATTTTCTAAAAACATTCTACCAGAGACAGACACCCAAAATGGAAAATTCCAGCTCAAATGGCTGAAGTGCGGTAAAGTAATAAACAACTGAAAACAGGGTCTTATAACGGAAACTGTCAGGCAACTCTAACAACAGACTAGGGCAGGGGTGTCAAACTCATTTGCTATGACGGACCAGATATGAATTAAAGGTACTTCAAGTGGGCCATATATACCATAAATCGAAATACTAGGCACAACCATTTTTATGTATATTTTATTTGCTAGATATCAGCGATATAAAAACTGCAGTAAATTCACTTCTACAACTACTACTATTTTACTATTAAAAGAATTGATCAATGATTAAGAATTATAGCACTGCGTGATGCCCCAAGACCACACTATCCCTCTCCCACCCTTTGAAGTGCTTTGTCTCACGCACACAGCACTCCATGCGCTACTGCCAGAGTACACAGATCTCGTGGCAGCACGCAACGCCGCAAGATCTCGCAGCAGCGCACACTGCCGCCAGGGGTGGGACCAAAAAGATTTGTGGGCCGTATTGGTCCCACGGGCTGGATGTTTGACACCCCTGGCCTAGGGCTACCAGTACCACCTATAAAACACCTAAACTTAGGTGTGCTCAAAAAGTACTGTACTTTGTATCCTCAAAAGGTGCATATCTGAAAGTCACATGAAAACATGCAGCACTACAAACATGTATCTGCTAAAGTACTGTAAATGTTTATGACTAGTTACAAAGTTATGTTCCCTCCTAATTTTGTTTATATTGTTGTGTTTCTAAGAGACAGTCTGAACACACTTGGATGTTTTTATTTTTAAATGGCACTTCTCAGTAAAAAAGCATAAATTTTATAAAACTCACTGCTGATACAATTTAATGTGACAGAATTTATCAGATGCTCCAAATGGAAAATACCATGATTAATCTGCAAGTTAAGCGTGTTCTTTTAAAAGAGCCTTAAGTTAAAAAATTTAGTTTATTAAAAAGAGTTTATACAAAATGTAACAAGTCCTTATAACAATAAAAAAATGAAAATAGTTTGTTTGAATGTACATGTTCCCCTGCAACATTTACAGCACTGTGTAACACATGACAACAAAAATATGAAGCTGCTCTATTTTGTTCATACTGAGTGAAATACAGACTATATAATAATAAATATCAGATTTAAATTATTTGTTTTAATTTTCTAAGTTACCATGCAAGCAAGAATTTTTTTTTTTTTTTAATTAGTGTCTGTATTTTAGTTGGGGGAAAAAAAAAAGTTAAACAAGCCCCAAAGAAGCTCCTTAACTTGCAGTAGTGATTGAGAAACTTATCGCAAAATTGACAAACAAAAGGGGAGAGGATGAAAGGGAGGAAACAAAAAAGCAAGATCCTTTTTAAAAGAAACTTGTCTATACTAGGAAGTTTTACAAAAAAATTGTATCTAGTGGAAGCTCTAATATAAACAAGGCTTCTATGGCTGGATCCAACACTGTGTTCATAAAACTTGCTTTTCAACAGATTTAAACCCACAATAGATAGTAAGAGCTGATGAAGATTCGCCTACTACACTATGGTTCTGATCCGACAAACACTTACAAATGTGAATAGCTTTAAGCACATAAGAAGTCCTATTCAAGTCAATAGTAGTACCCACATGTTTAAAGATAAGCATGCGGACAAATATTTGAAATCAGGGCCTAGAACTCCTGCCAGGGGTATCTTTGGTGAATTTTTTTTTAGTGAAAATACAACTTTGGTATGTTCTATTTTACTTTTGTCATCTTATTGTTTGTTACCCTTATCCTTCCTTGCTCCTCCCTGTACCCTTCTTCTCTGTCTCCCTCTTCTTTATGAACCCAGAATGTTATGCCCATTCAGACTTTATAACTCTTTGGGTCAAGGAGAATGTCTTTGTTCTTCAGAATTTTACAAGAAATGCTCAATAAATAATAAATTGCTAAATTTTGTGAATCAGCAAGTCAATCAAACATAAGAAGGGTACAGCATCACAAAACGTATGGAGATAAGATAAAATAAAGCTCAGCTTGGCTTTTCTATTTATTAGTTAATGCTCCACAGTACAAGAGCACATGTGCTGCAGTTTATCTAGAACAGCGATGAAGTGTTAGTCCAGGACTCTCACTGCAGTTCTGTTTCTGCTCTTAAATCTTTGTTTAAAAGCCAGGAGAGACTGTGCAAATTACTAGTATGGAATTAGTGCAAATACAAATTAGCAAAGTTCTATGATACTTCATCCTATTTAGGAAACAGCAATCTGAAAATTCAGAGAGAGAAGAACTTCTCCAGACACAAAACTATTCAATGTTTTGTTTTTTTATTAAATACTCTCTCCTTCCATGCCACTGAATCAAAAGCAGACTTCTTATCCTTGGCCTCAAGGCTCTGTACAAATCTGCCCCTCGCTTCTTACCTATTCAACACGTCACTCACACTGCCTCTACACCACCAACTATACGAGGTCTTGTCCACCCATTTATCAGCTTCTTCTACACAGACCTCTGTGGATGGAATTTGTTTTCTCTAGAATTAACATGTAAGGCCATTACTCTCTTCTTCAAATCCCTTCTCGAGACTCACTTCTATTATGAGGCCTACAAGAAATCAAATAAGCAATGATTTCCTGTCTGAGCATCAGTTGAAGATAGCTTTTTTGTTTTATTTTATTTTTAAAACTACACTACTTGGAACCACGTGTAAACATATAACTGCATCATCCTATTTTCATTACCCTCTGCCAGCATTCCTCTCTTACTTCCTTTTACTCATCACACTTGCATTTGGACTCTCAGATCGTGAACTCAGATAGGAATGGTCTCCTACTATGTGTTTTTAATAAGCCTAGTACACTTGGACCACAGTCATGGTTGGAATCTCTAGACACTACTGTAATGCAAGTAATATTAACTCTAGTAGCAATTCTAAGCCTCTGAAGTGACCATCTTGCTGAATAATTAAATTATCTGAGAAACCAGTAGTATAGAAGCCCAATGTAGGGGGTTGTTGACCAATTCCAACCTATTAATGTCATCTTCAACTTGTTTAATATTTAAACAACAGATTTAAAGTTTAGGCAAACGTCTTTTTGGTACTAAACAGGATCAAACTGGTTTATTATATCTTATATTGGTCTCTCATTGACAGCCAACTCTGGTGTCTCACAACCAACAGCAAGATGGCTGTTGTCTGCAAATGGAGAGAACTGTAAATAAAAAAGACTTTTCATGAATATTTCCCAGATTTTTTTATATTAAATTTAATTTTAATTTTAATTTTATATTTAATTTAATTTTATATTAAATTTAAATATATATATATATAAATAAAATGCTTTTTAGTTTATATTTAACTTAGCACAATCATTTGTTAGAAGTACTTACTGTAACTTGTAAAAAAAATACTAAAAGCATTTGACCTCATCACAGCAAATGAATCATCACAGTTTTACACTGCCACCCTTCACCACAATACCCAAGTACCTTACCCATAAAATCAAATGCAATAGCAATGTCCCTAAGGCACTTGATAGTCTCTCTGGTATTTCTCCCTTTCTGGGGTCAGAACTCTGCTCGGAGTAGGGTTTTTTGGGAGGATTTTTTTTTTAAAGGGAATTCCACTTCCCCCAGCTATATGGAATACATGAAGTGTCAGTGCTTTAAGACAGAGCAGTTCATCCTTCCTTTTAAATAGCCTAACATTCAGTACTTCAAGCTCAATACCTGACCTATTTTGTCACCTGATTTTCTTTGTATACCTTATTTACAAGCTAGAACAATTTGTTACTACAATTTTCTTGGTTACATAAAACAGTTTGCAACAATAATATGGAAAGGATTATCAGATTAGAATTATCCTAATTTACCTGTTACAAATTCAAACAATAATGTAGAGATGCAATAAGGGTGATCTGATTTTACTAGACAAAGAAGTTCAACATGCCTCACTGGATCAGGCCGGGGGAAAAAAATTAAAAAGAAAAAAGCACTCTTACCCACAGTCTGGAGCTGGGCACCACCTACAATCCGGGTCTGCAACTAGCCAGCGCCTAAGCATAAATTCTTCATATTTTTCCATCAAGATGTCATCGTTTAATATCAAACGAATATCATGGGGATTAAATCGTTCAGAACATTCTGGACAGCTGATATTAACTCTGCTCTCAGAGATTTCTATCCGGAGATACTGACGTAAGCAATCCACACAAGACCTATGATGACAAGTCATTATTTCTGGAAACCTGTCCTTAGAGTGCCGCAAAAGGCACAAGGGACACTCCATGAAGTCTCCACTTGGTTTGCTGCTGGAGGTGGCTCCACTGTCGGAAGAGGTATACGTGGAGAAAATGGAGTTCTTGTCTGCACACATTTCCGAATGTATACTTTCAATGCTAGCAATTCCATCCACCCCTCCATTTAAATCCCTGGATTTGCGTTTTGTGTCTTTTTTCCTCCGAAAGATGGAGGCCAATGAAATTCTCCTTTTCTTTGGTGCCTTTTTAACTGAAGGCAAACTCATCGAGGAGGCAGAAGACTGCAGGTCCCGATCAGAACCCATTTGCCGGTGCAAACTCATGTCTAGGACATTCATCAGAAACGTATTAACTTTAATATGTATCCCTAATCATTTTTAAGGCTCAGTTGAATATAAGAGGAAATATGTTAAGTCATGTTGCCAGGTAATCCTACTAGATAGACAGTCTTCATGCAGAAGGTTCTTCACACACATTTATTTCCTGCCAACTCTTCGTAGAAATTCTCTGAATTGGGAGTGAGGGAGAAAAGGAAAAAAAGACAGGTTAGGATCATATTCATTCAATCCCCTTCTTAGTTCTAAAAAGAGCACAGTCCCTGAGCCCCCTACTACTCATATAATACATATTACTGCTACCTCCTTGCCCACCAACAACCTTTCCTATCTGTTTCATCACTTGTTGCACCTTTGTCATTTACCAAAATTGTAAGTTCTTGTCTTTTTACTACACTATACTACAAATAAAACAACAGGGCAAGAGCCCCTATAGGTACTACTGTAATACAAGTAATGATAAAAGTGTGACTATGGAAAATATAAATAGATCTTCCACAGAGAAGTATAGTATAATTAGTGGATTTATAGTATTTAACCTACTGAGGCTACTCTACTTTGTAGCTTGGGGGATGCGGGTATGGGGGAGAACACATATCATAGAACTACTATAGGTAGTTAATATAAAATTAAAATAAAAAAAATCCTTGCTCTATATGAATATTCTTCCACTCAGAGTCAGTGGACCTCTGGTAATATGGTGGGAGGGAGACAAACAAATATGAGAGTAGACTCTGCTCTGGGATTTTGATGTTGGAAGTAATAGGGATTGGAGCTGTACTTCTTCCTTCAGGTTTCCTTCTATGGCAGTAACTAAGCAGCTGCAAGGAAACCCAATCAATGGCAGCATGACTCTTTCACTACATCTTGCTTCCAGTCAAAAGGGGAACCAGCAGAGTAGCAGCCACCTGTCCCTGCAAGAAAGCATGGGTCTCCTTTCCTCATGGATCCATAAGCCTGGGAGGGGGCCTGGCATCCAAAATCCACAACCTTCCTTTCCCACTGTCTTTCGGCAGAGGAGACAATTATAGAAAAATGCAGCAAAGGTACCTCCATTACCCATCCTTCCCACATTTGTCCATACAGAGGGACATCTGGTTCTCAGAAAACATGGCAACTGATAATACAGCTTTTGATAATCAGGAGGAAAATGGGAGGTGTTTCTTGGAAGATGTCAATATTGTATAACTGGATGTACTGGCTTATTAATATGTATTGTGGACTACCACATCACTGGCCTTCAGATTCTGTTTCTCAATGTTTCATATTTTATCTCAGTGTGGAAAAGGAGTAGTGCAACTGGTTTGCAATGTATCATACTGAAGTTAACTGCTAGAAATATAACATTAGGAAGGAAAAGGAGGGATCTGTAGGGTGCACATAACATGTCATATATTTTTATTTACACACACACACACACACACACACACTTTGGTAGATGTGTGGCAAATGGCCGACTTCTCCCTAGTGGGTCTCGCACTTTTGCCTCTTGTAGTGGGCCAGGGCATTGCCAGTTACCCCGTCTTCCCAGGGAGGGGGATAGGGACCCGGGCCTGCCCGCTCCTCCGGGTCCCAGCCCAGGGGCCCTCTGAGTAGCAGCTATGTGCTGCCAGCACCTTACTCACAGGTGCAGGCTTTTCCCCTGGGCTACTCTCCCCCCTCTGCCTTTCTGGCTTCTTGAGCCCAATACCTTCTTCAGGACTCCACCTCTCCCACACACCGCTGTACTCCGTTCTGTTCTCCACTACGACTCCACACACCACCGTACTCCGTTCTGTTCTCCTCCACAACTTCACACACTCCTCTGCTCACCACACATCTACTCCTTCAACTCCACACTGTCTCTCAGGAGTAGAGGGTTTTTATAGTCACGTGGGTGGGGCCTTAATTGGTGTCAGCAGACTAATTACCCTTTGGCTAGTCTACAGGGAATAAAGTCTGGAGCATTCTAGCACTTACATAGTGCCCTTCTAGAACTTTCCCAGTGCCCTCTGCCCTTGCTATACCACAGATGGGAGACTTAGGAATCTGCTAAATGTTGGCATACTGAGCAGGAGACCTTACCCAAACACCATATAACGTAATTTGTATCCTAGATATAGGATCAGCCACTGGTTGAACAATGACTAAGTGCATATCTAGAGATCCTCCCCACAGCAACCAGATCTGCAACACTTCAAACACAAGGTCAAGCAGGGGAGGTTTCAAAGGAAGACAGACTAGCAGTGGAAACATCAACCCACTGATCTCTCTGAGAGGAAGGTTTGATCCTATGTATGTGCAACAAGAAAACAGTGTATCAAAATATAAATATGGTCATACCACAGTTAGGCTAGTGCACATATTTGGGGAGGTCATTCTCATCTTTGTTAAAAAAATAAAAATAAAAGCCCGCACCCTAAAAAATAACTTATCCTTAAACAGCTGTAAATCTGCAGCCAAACAGATAATTAAAAAAACAGGCACTGACTCCGCAGACAGTGATTACTCTGAGAAGCTAATGTCTTACTTCCCATCACATTTTACAGATATATATATTTTCCATTTCTGTTTTACTGACATTTTGATTTTTTAAGCCAATACCTGATTTCATCATGTGACTGCAGTGTTGTGAAAATACTCAGGAGTCATGAAATTACAGCTGCTTTCACCAGCACCAAGAATCATGGCTAAGTGTTTTCAAGTGTATTTCTTTCAAAGTTGATATATATGTCAAGTCTTGCATTTATGGGACTATGTAAATATAATGTTCATATGCATCACGCATAATTCATGAAAACAAAATCTGTAGCAACTCAATATAAACAAACAATACTAACATACTAACTGGAACAAATATTTAAACTACTGTGTTATTATGCACTCAAACTGATTATGTATTCACATACTGATTCACCAAGAACAGATTACTGTGATTTTACAGTAACTTCATCATTGCTCTGCTGCAACAGCATTAGCATTTACACTTAGGATGCAAGTCTAGCAATTCTAGGAGAGTCATTTCCATAGCAATTTTGCCGCCAGAGCGTATAAAGGAAGGCCTACGTCTAAAAGATGCCATTTCATATCATTATTTGCATTTCCGGTCAACAGTCTCATGACACAAACTGATATAAGTAACGTAAAGTAGGAGACCTTTTCCTCTCTTGCAAATTGAAGGTGGCTGCAAGGTCTTGGAAAAGAGGAATTTCATAAGCAAAATCCATTCAGTAACGTTCAGAAAATAGTTCTTCCCCTTTTTCATTAATGGGATGCCTTCTGTAGACAATATCTGAAGCAAATTTTTAATATGCTACAATAAGTATATTAAAAACAAGCTTCTACTGCAGAGCACCATGCTAACTTAGTACTAAATTCACAGCCAAAATTTAAAGAAATATTACTATTGCTGGTGGAATTTAGGGATGTAAACATTAGTAGAATTTAAAATTTTTAGAACGTTTAAACTGTTAAACGCTGGGGGAGGTGCCCGTGCTGGGCAGCTCTCACTCTTGGGGAGCTGAGCCAAGCCAAGCCCAGTTGTGGCTTGCCCCCCTCTCCTCTGCGCTGGGCTCTGCGCCATGCACTGGGAGCCAAGGCCAGCTGCGGCTTAACCCTCATACCCTCCGGGCTGGGCTCGCCACCGCTCGCCACTCACCGAGCCCAGCTGCAGCTCGCTCCCCCATACTCTCCGTGCTGGGCTCCCTGCTGCAAGCCCAGCTACGGCTCACCTCGTGCCCCGCCCCCACACTGGGTTCCATGCCTACCCTGCTCACTAAGCCCAGCTGCAGCTACCCCCGTGCTGGGCTCTTTGCTTCCCCACCAGCGAGAGCTGCCCAGCTGCTCTGGCTGGTGGGGAGCCAGCCCAACTGCTGCTCCCCTAGGACCTCCAGTTTAAAGCATAAGCAGCTGTTTAAATGTTTATATGGTTAACCTTTTATATGCCTAGTAGAATGATGACTGTTCTCTTGTATTGTGCCTCACTTCAGAATGGTTAAAAATTACTATTACATCTATAATAAGTTATCATATACGAAGTTGTTCCAATAAAAAAAGTATTACCTCTCCAACCTCATTTCTCTAATATCCTGGGGTCACAACAAGGCTACAACACTGCATATTACATCTACTGACATTTATGATTTGATTTGTCCTTTTGCCCATTCAGACCCCAAAAAACTGAGGCTAAAAAAAAATCTGTTAAGATCCAAAATGCCGTATCTCCTGAAGCAAATGAAGGTTCCTTTGTCAGACACATTGCTGTTAAGTAATTGTGTGCTAAAGCCATAAATTAGGTGAAATTGAAAAGATTGTAGAATTCTCTTACTTCTAATAAAACAAGTTTACAGAACTTCAATAACTAGTATTTTTCCATTTCGTAAAGGAAAATAAGACTTCATGTCAACATACTGCTTCATTCCTGTTTTATGGTAGATAGAGTACAGTTATTGTATGATGCACCAACCAATTCTTTACTATTCATTTTTATTAAATTCAGCATTTAAAAAAATGAAAATTAGAGTACTAAATTCAGTTCACTTGAATGCCTCAAACGCAATTCCATCACCAGCTCCAAATAAATCAGTGCAAAATAATTTGATGGGACCTCTTTAAAACTGGTGATAGATTCAGATTAGCAGCTATACCATTATTTTCTTAAACCGTATGAAAACAAAATTTACAGTAGTTCTCGGCGGATGTCAAATCCTGACTACAAACTCATAAGTCTATAAGAAGTAATGCAGCATTAAATAATATATGTACATTTCTAGACTGGACAAATTGTAGCAGAGCACATGGAATACATTTAGTAAATCAATGTATATTTTAACTTATAGACCTAAATTTTAAAAGGCGGCTCCAATTTGACCTAAAACAAATTCTGAGACAATTCAGCTGGGTTTTGCAAATCAATGAATATGAAGCCAAAACAAAATTTCCAGAAAATTATTTTCTTTACTTAGTTTTTGTAGTTAAAAACAATTCCAACCATTAAGTGAAGAAATGGAATTGCTCAGATACAAACACGCAAGGATGTATAGTGGTTGTAAGATAACCATCTTTCTTTTACTATTTGTATAACAGCTCTTAGAATGAGCCAAGTGCTTTACAGAAGACAATCCCTGCCTCGAAGAAGATTACAGTCTAATTTTACATAATGCCCTCAACTGTAGCAACAAACAGGAAAGGACAGATAGGTGTTGACGAAAAAGAGGAAGATGGGACAAGAGTTTCAATAAGATTATGTGGTTACTTAGGTTAATTATGCGCATACCTTGATAGAACTGTTGACTGGGGTTGGGGGGAGGTCAGGCATTCTACAGGAAACAGGAGAAGGGACAGAGGAAAAAATAAGGATGAGAATGAAGTTAAAGAACAGTGCATAAGGGAGCAGGAAGGCAGATGAGGATAAGACCAGGAAGTGCAATAAGCACTTAATTTTAGTAAGAAAATAGACCTTTTAATCTTCAAAAGAATAATTTTCAATGCTTTGAAAAACACTCACTTTCAGACAGTAATATAATTTACAAGTGCTTTGAATTAAAGTGAGATGGGGCTTCAGGAGGCCACTGGAAACAAGAGAAGAGAGACATACAAAACAATTAAAACAGTTAAAGTTGCTGCGGAAAATAATGCCCAGGACATTTCCCAGGTGTTTTCATTTCTTTTAAAATATAAACATTGTAAAGATGACACAGAGACAAATAACTTCACGTTTATCTACAAAAACGCCACAAGACCCTCCTCACACTTTTACAATCCCTGCCACAAATGTGTGTGTGAAACTATTTATGAATTGTGAAACAGATTCTCAGCCAGCAGGCAACAGATATTTTGCTGTCTGGGGCTGCCATTAGATGAGCACAGCCCCTCAAGGGTCACCTTGCCACTAGAGATCAATGGCATCTGTGATGTTTGAAGTGGACAGACATAGGAGTGAAGTTAAATCCTGAGGGGCTGTGGGGAGCACAGATGTCAGCCATGCTTTTCTGATGGAAGTCCCACTTGGTTAACCCTCTGTGGTTTGCCAATTGAAAGTTTTGGTCTAATTGACCAAAGGTGATTTGCCAAAGTCCAGATGTACAGCAGGATGGGAGTGGAAACAATGGGGAGTGCAGGCGGGGATATTTGTGTAGGCTGAAGGATCATCACAGGGAGTATGAATGGAGCAGGCGAGATACACAGATGGCCAAGACTCCTCCCAGGGTTTACCTTAGCCTAGACTCCTCCCAAGGTTTACCTCAACCAACATACACATGTCAAAACTATAACTTGCCCTACCTACAATAAGATTTTAAAGAGCCTTAGCTATCACTTAATAAAAAAAGAAAAAACCACCAATTTTTCCTCCTGTGGACAAGCCTTCAAACTCTTCTCATAACTACAGAGAAGATTTCCTTAAGTCCTCCTGATGAATGGATTAAGGAAACACAGCTAGTTTACTGTAGGAATTTATGTCTGCCTCTTGGTTTTCAATTTAAAAAGCCTCAGTATATTTAATTTAATTTTGGCACATATTGAAAACCTAGTTAGTCAGATTGCTTCCTCAGTCCTAACAATTTTTTAAAATTTGAGAGAGTTAAGTTGTGGGAAATTTATTCTTAAAATTTTTATTTTTGAAACTTAAAGTCATAAGGTAGATATTTTCAAAAAGGGGACAGTGCTTTTTGTCACAAACGTTGATGGCTGTGCAAAAAAACAATTCCTATTATATTTTTCAAAATATGTTAAACTACATTTTTCAAGTGAAACCATATTATGATGAAATATTATGTGACAATGTCACATTGACTCCTGGTCTCTCCTTGTGAAATGCAACAAATGATGACAGAGAATAAGAAAGGAAAGATTACTTATCTGTAACTGGAGGTTCTTTGAGATGTGTGGTTCCTATCTGTATTCCACAGAGGGTTATGCACATGAGCTGGGCACCTGAGCCAGATCTTTTCAAAGTAGTAGTGTCCATCTGTCCGTGCATGCACCTTGCACTGCCTCATAGCTTTGCCCAAGGTGATAAAGGGTGTACCGGACTGACCACATCTTCAATTCCTTCTCCACTTCAGATCTACCAGATCTGTAGGAGAGGTGAAGGAGGGTGGATCTGGAATACAGATAGAGACAGACCCACTCCAAGTCTGCTCCACCACCAAAGGGAAGCAATGACCTCTGGTGGGATGCTGAAAATGGTGTCTGTGGGTTGGTGCATGAGGGAATGGGCTCCTTGCAGCCATAGTTGTAAACTGTGGAAGTGCAGATGAGCAAAGCCCGTGACATACATGCACACTGCCATATGGCCAAGAAAGGAAAGGCAAGCCCAAGGGATTGGATGTCACTGAAGCGATCAAGTTCAATAGATTCCAGAACCTGTCTTTCAGTAGGTAAACATGTGTGAAGCCTGTGTCAATGCATGCTCCAATGAACTCCAGGGACAATGTAGGGTGCAAAGTCAATTTTTGGACATTCACACTCATCCCTAGGGAGGAGAGGAGCAAAAGGAGCTGGGACATTGATTCCCAAGCCTGCTGAGGTGGTTTATCTGCAAAATTCTACATGAAGACGTGTCTGCAAAATCAACCGCAGCCTGAAATATGATCCTAGAGACCAACTTACCCTCCTCCAAAATAGTCTGGAAGCAGGCATGATCCTCCTGAAGTGGTTTATCTGCAAAATCCACCATTTGCCCATAGCTCAAAAAGCCATATTTGGCCATGAGCACTAGGTAGCTCAAGATATGGAACTGGAGGCTGGCCAAGGAAAAGACATTTCTACCCATAAAGTCTAACCTCTTGCCCTTCTTGTCAGAGGAGGTGGAGTGTGGATGCTGTTCCCTGACACGCTCTGTAGCAGCCTGGATCACCAAGGAATCAAGCAGAGGGTGAGAACACAGAAATTCAGACCTCTTGGATGGGACACAGTACTACTTTTTCACCCCTTTTGGGATGGCGGTGCACATGGCCAGGGTGTGCCACATTGTGCATGCTTGTTGGAGAATGGCGTCATTTATCGGTACCAATGCATGCAAGATGTCTAGTAGTTGGTGCTGACAGTCCTGCACTTCCTCCAGTGGGACCTGAAGAGCTTTAGCTATTTTCCTGAGCAGCTCCTGAAAGTGACAGTAGTCATCCAGAGAAGAGGATGTCGACGACACAGCCATGTCTAGGAATGACGAAGGGAACCTCTCTGGATCCATCGGTTCCGTCAGAGCTGGGCTGACCAATGCACCATCCAGCCCCAGTTCTGAATGTCTGCGCGACAAAGGATGGGGTGGTGAGACAGAGGATTCCTCCAGGTTGAGGAAGACGGTCTAAAAACAAATATTGGGATCACAAGCTCCAATATGGCCAAGCTGGTTGATCCTGCTGTTGTTGCAACAGTGCTCAATAGAGCCAGGTACCAGTGGGTTCTGGGCAGAGGTAAGGAAGAATACAGCCACAGTGCCATTTGAACCCTCTGGTAGGCCTGCCTTCAGAAATGGAAGCAACAGACCATGCATAGTGTCCAAATCCTTGGATTCAGAGAACACATGGGGACGCTGACAGGACTGATAGAATGGGGTATGCTGTAGGAACATGACCAGGGGGCAGCAGATCCAACAAAGGAGAGGGGCACTCTGAGTAGGTAAATGGACCAGAACATGTGAAGTCCTCATCCAATCCAAGGCAAACAGTTCATGGGGCCCAGGAACACATCAGATTCTCTCTGGCGTTTACGGCACTTGGAAGAATTGGGGCCAGTAAGGGGGCCTGCCTCAGTAGCAATGATTCACACTGCGTCTGTGGAAATGATACAGGAAGGGTGCACACTTCAGGAACCGGGACCAGCTGACCCAGTGAACTGCAATGTGACTGCTTATCACTCTTGTGAACCTTGGCTCTCCATGGCTGGAACTCATGGAAGGGGCAGCCTCTTTCTTGGATCTGGAGGAAGACTTACTACCATGCTTATGCACATGCTTCAATGTTTCATGCCTAGGCCCCAGTGCGGGGCCCATAGCACTTGTACTGGCAGATCCAGACTGGGATTCCCCATAGGGGGTGCACTCTTGGACTGCTCAGGCCTATGTATAGGAGGGGTTCCCTGACCATAATCAAACTGTGGCCGCATGCTGACCTCTATAAGGTGCTTCTTAAGGCATAGGGCCTGTCCTTCCCGGGTCTGGGCAGGCAAGGAGAGGCAGAAACTGCACCTGGACGTGATGTAGGCTCCCCCCAAGCAGTACAGACAGAGTTGGTGCTTGTTGCTTAACAAAAACAGGCAGGAAATGCAGACTTTGAATCTGGGTGCCTTGAACGGCACGGCTTTGAAAATCTCCAGCACTTCGTGCGTGGCGCATGCGCCTAACCCTCACTGGAATACAATAGGGACTATCACTAGAAGAAGCAGCAACATTTATTCTTGTTTCTGTTTTGGGAACAGAGTCAACTTGACATCTGGTGAAAAGGATTTTCATATACTATACTTGCTCCAGTTCCACTGCCAATTTTGGGGGTTTTACAACCATACTGCCCAATAAAGTTTCTCTCTCCCATTAATGAATTTAAAACCCACACAAAAGACTAGGGAAACTAATGATAGAGAAACTGACCAAGTACTATCAAACACACAAAGTAAATAACCTGACAAAATTGAACTCTTTTCCTCTAATCTTTCTGTTATAGTAAAGTTTGGTGTTTTAAGCAACAGTATACATACTAAAGTGTTATGTTCAGACACTAGGTATGGAACATATCAGCTGTAGTCAAAAAACAACATTAATTTCAGGTGATAAACTTGTTGGAAGTACAGTAACCAATAACAGGAATATAAACCTCCCTCCCTTCCTTTCTCTAAAGAGGAAAGAATGTGCATTACAAGATTTTCTGCCAATTTCAACAGATGTGCAAAATCAAGAAATGGCAGCTATGGTGATTCATCAACAGCACTTTTTATAAGCAAAGTTTTTCCCATGTCCTAATGGGACAGAACATTTAATCTTCTGCTCTCTTTGCATGGGATATATCAAACACTCACTCTCAAGCAAGGTCAGTCCCTAGGAGACCAGGTTACTTTGCTACATTTTTGGAATAGAAAAGTTGCCACTTAAAGACAACCTATAATTATCCTCCACCACATTCAAAATCTAAAAGACACGTTTTAGCCGTACTCTCTTCTGTGGTAGATGTGGCTTATATTATTAGTTACAAAAATGTTTAAAAGAAAAGATAACACATGAATAGCCATTAGAGAAGCGAGTGTCTGAAGGACAGTTTCATTGTGATAATTTCACTAATCATGCTCAGATCTGCACAAAATAATACAAGGTTTGTTAATAGAGCCCTGTGTTTGTTTTTTTGCAAATGTGAAACAATGAAATAAAATGAAAAAAAAAAAACCAAATAAAACTAAAAGCTCACCCTGCAGCAGCAGCTTCTGTCCCACAGGGATGGACCCAGCAACCCATTCTAGGCTCTGTGGGATCACAGTGCCACTCAGGTTTGGCTTGACCAATCCTCCATCATGACAGCCCAAACCAGAGTGGTACTGTGACCTGGAGCACAAGGTAACAATACCACTCATTCAAATTTGGTCCAAGCCACCCCCCTGTCCTCATTCTGGAGGAGAAGTTGAGTCAATCTAAGCAGTGCTGTGACCCCATGTACCAGATATCAATACCCGGAACGGGGAACCAGGCCCAACCTCACAGAATGGGAGTTGCCATTGCAGGACAGGTTCCCTCTGCAACATCTCCCCTAGGGCCTTCCATATCCTTGCCCAGCAGCAGGACCTGAACCCTCATGCCGATGCTCCCATTACTAACGAGGGGCAGTCTATCCCTGGGCAGGGCCCAGGTCAGATCACAGAAGATTAGGGTTGGAAGATCTCAGAACCTCAGGAGGCCATCTAGTCCAACCCCCTGCTCAAAGCAGGACCATCCCCAACTAAATCATCCCAGACAGGGCTTTGTCAAGCCAGGCCCTAAAAACCTCTAAGGATGGAGACTCCACTGGCGACATATTTTACCCTCACTGCCAGAGGTGTGTTAGTCTGTGCAAAAGCAACACTTGGTCAAGAAACCCTCCTGCTGCCTCACACTGTTACAGACTCCCTAGGCTTCCAGCCTGCTCTTGATCCTGTTCATACCAGTGCCTTGTTTCAGCCTGCTTCAGCTCTGTTCATGCCCTATTCTGACCTTGCTCGAGCCCTGTTCCTGGCTCACTTGAGACCAGCACTCATCTCTTGATGCCCAGACCCTTGGGCTGACTATGATCTGGCTTTAGCCTTTGGCCTGTTTCCTGACTCTGATCCTGATTTGGCTTGCCTATGGACTCTGACCCCAGTTCTGATTCATAGGCTGCCCACAGCCCAGTCCCAATTCTACATCCAGCTTCAACCGCCACGTCAACCACCAGGCCTGACCGCAGAGAACCCAGGGCCTGACTGGGTGCCCATCACCACAGGATCTACAGCATTATACGAAATATTTAACAATTGCACAGACATGTCCATAGTATATTCAACCAGCTGTGAAGCTACTTAGCCTAGCTTTGCTTTGTGTGGGTGGATTATTTTTATTGCAATTCCTTTCTAAAAAGTCTGTGCAATAGCCTGAAGTTTTCTTTCGGTGCATAGTGCAATCTGGATTGGGATTTGTCTCAACTCTTCCAGTAGGTCATTTCAAAGATGAACATTCAGAGAATATCTCACTACAGTTCTTGAGAGCATCATCCTTGGCACACACTGTTCCCAAGGAGTGTAACAGTTTTACTAAGGTCTCGGATAGAGAAGCCATTTCTGTGGTAGCTGCTCCCAACTTATCGAGTGCCTTAAAGATTCAGAACAAGATTTTGGAAAAACAAGACTAAGGAAGCAAATTGGGAGCCAACAGAGACAGAAGAGCACTGGTGTGATGTGTCCTCAGTAGTTTTTCCTGCTAAGAACATTACTTATGATCTCCTGCCCAACTGAAGGTAGAAAGAGGTGTTTTTTTTGCCACTCTTCCTAGATGTCCTGGCTTGGCAAAGGCAGTAGAATCTAAAATTCTGTACTCTCTTGAGTAAGAAAAAGATAGGATGCTTTGATGGAACGAGAGATCAGCATAAAGCTCACTTTGCTTATTTAGCATTCAGTTGTTTTTTCTGATATGTGGTTTTTCTTTTAAGTAGGGCTGTTTTGTATTTTGCTCAATAGATCACTGGTAACAGAATAGCTGTGATTATAGTTTGTGTGTCATGAGTGGTACATGTAGTTTTGTCTTTTTAATTTTTTCAATTCAGCAACTACCTACTATGGTGATAGAGTCTACAGAACATAAAATATTTGTGCTAATGACCAAAAAACAGAAAGGAACATAACTGCTTAAAAGCATAGTGTCTGTCCCCTTCTTCCCATTGCATGGATCCTGATATTTGTTTTGTATTCATTAGCTTCTTCACCAAGGAACACTGTGGCACACTAACAATGTCAACCACCATAGAACATCTCAAGGTTGGCGTTGATCCAGAGAGGGTATGTCAATATGTTTGAGGTATATTTTGCACACACACCCCTTATGTCTCAGAGTTTCTTATTTAAAACCAGACCATTTCAAAGCTCTTTTGAAACAGTATTACAAAATAATGACAGGTAACAAATCACCCTATGGAAAGTTCTATATTTAACTCGTGATCATGAGGGATATGTCTCCAGCATAATGCAGACTGGTGCATTTCACCAAGCAAGAAAACTAAAATTCTGAATGGCATGTTAGGTCAAGCATCTACACTTACATACACAGCAAAAATTTAACAGGCCCTATTATCCATTAGTGGAAGTAAATCTGAAAAGAAAAGTTACTTATCTCTTGTAGCTGTTCTTCAAGATGTGTTGCATGTGTCCATTACACTCGGGGCATGTGCATGTCTTAGGCACTGATGCCAGAGAGTTTTTCCTAGAAATAGCTGCACGGGTAGCTGTACCTTCACCCTGGTGTCCTTCATGCTCCAAGCCATGAGTATAAAAAGCGGAGCCACCCTGCCCTTCCTTTGGTTCTTTCATATCAGTCTCTTCGATTAAAGACTCCAATGTTTTGGGGAAGGATAGTGGGCTGTAATGGACACATGCAACACATCACGAAGAACAGCTACAAAAAGTGAGTAACCTTTCTGCTGTTCTTTGAGTGACTGCATATGTCCATTGCCCAGGTGATGCCCAAAGCAGCTTTCCAGGGGAAGTGGGGCTTGAAGTCTTATTAGAAGAGGACTGCAGTCCCCACAATCATGTCTTCTCTTGAGGTGGTAGCAATCAATGTCTAGCAAGAGCATGGACTGAAGACCACCACATTGCCACTCTCCAAATATCCGCAACAGGGATGTTCACCACAAATGCCACGGAGGCTGTGTGCGCTCTCACTGAACATGCAGAGAGCTTTTCAGGAGGTGTGATGGCTTTGATCATGTAGCACAGAATACAGCTGGTGATCCATTTGGACAGTTACTGCACTGTTACAGGATGCCATCTCATTCCTTCTGCATAAGAGATGAACAGCTTTGGTTCTGTTCAGATAAAAGGCAAGTGGCTGGCGAAGATCTAAGTGTGGCACATGCCTATCTTTATGAGTGTGTGGCTTTGGAGAGATCGGTAAACATACTGACTGGAGAGGTGGATGACACCAGGGGATCCTGATATAGATTCTCCCAGTACCAGCCCGAGCCCAGAGTCCACTGACTACTGACAGTGAACAATGGATATGAAAGAAAAAAGAAAAGGGAGTTAAATGACCCTAACCATGTGTGTATAACATCCAACCAACATTTCACAGAGGAACTGTTGCCACACCAAAGGTAGCCATCAGAAACCTGCCTGGTTTCTGGACAACACACCTCATGTGTTTTTGCTGCATATCATGAGATTCCGGGGTCAGAGGCTTTGGCACAGCCCTGCTGTGCAGAGACTGTCCCCGGGTCAGGCTTCCAGTCTTCTTGCAGTGGAGCTGAAAGCCTGGAAGCTCTGGCTTTAAATAGGGCTCTGCCACAGGCTCCAACTTGAGCCAGGGTTCTCCAGGCTTCCCAGCTCCCTGCCACAGAGGCTGGAAGCCATAACAATCCCAGCTTGAGCCTGGGGAGCCAGCTCACCTGGGAACTGGAAGCCCTCAGTCCTCCGCCCAAAGTAACACACATGGCAGGGATGCCCTGGACTCTGGAAGCCTTCACAGCGGCTGAATGAAACCAACACAACTGTCAGTTTCCCCACTGCCCTCCACTGCATAAACAGCTTTGAAACCGTAAAAGAATTGTGTCAAATTTCATCCAACAACTGACAGGGCTTTCAGGGTGCATGAGGTTTCCAAAATGAAATTTAGAACTATCAAGATTTCTCACAAATTGTACATCCAAGTTTCAGTCAGCTTTAGTCATGACTGAATTGATATTTTCAATGCACAGGCAAAAAAGTTAATAAACACAACCCTCAAAAATATCAGGTTACAAACAACTTGTCTACCATATTTGTTTACCCCATATTTATATTCTAAATATATTTAGAACAAGTGTCTATTCAAACATTCCTACAACTTTCCCCTTTGCAGAACATAGGAAGCAACTCCCCAGGCAAGAAATAGGTCCACATTTGAATTTACTGCACTAGATTTTCAGATGTAAAGAGACAAATACTCTTCCTCTAGTAGTTGACAAACAGCAGGGACTGTTTTCATTTAAAGCAAATTTCTGTACAGATCACCTGGGCCAAACGACCTCATAACAGGTAAGGCCAGCAAAAGTGTCATATTTTAAATTATGTATTTTACTTTATGGACAATTAATAGGTATATGTTGTATGAAAGATGTACAGCTTAAACACGTATAATTCAAAGTGAATGGACAAGAACTGTTTATCACTGATTCATGTTTGAGTTCCATAAATGATCAGAATACATATGTCATGTGGACTGGATTGGGGGGGGGCATTTGTGTTATTTGGCATTAATATGTCAAAATCATATCAATTCATGTAAGACATGCCATGTCAGGTACTCTGTCAGAAAGATTATAATGTGCTGAGTAAGAAGATAATATTTGTGTTCATGTGTGAGGAGAGTTACAGAGATCTGTGACATACCTGTATTTCAAACTGTGCTGTAGAAGACACACCCCAGACAGAGAGGCCGCAGGACAATAGCCCGCTTAATCGCCCATCAAGACCTTTACAGAAGCAAAAGGCCCAGGAAGAAACTAAAAGGCATATCTGAAGAGTTACCAGGATTGGCCTATGTGACTCTGGACTCTATTTTGGTTCCTGTAAAGTTCCACAAGCCACATGGCCAGTGACAGAGGGTATACAAGATCAAACCACAGAAACCATTTTGTCTTTGTTCCTGTCCAGCTGCAGACACACCTCTGGATCAACACACTTTGCAACTGAATTGAAGGACTTAGACCCATCCAGGTACTGGATGTATACCAGAGGGACTATACCAGCCTGCAACTCCACAATTCTTCTACAAACCTGATGTATATGGACTTTTAAATCATTTGTATATATCTGATTGCTTTGAGCCTTTAACACTTCTCTTACTGTTTGTTTTTCTTTTATTAATAAACCTTTAGTTTTAGTTACTAAAGGATTGGCTGGCAGCATGGTATTTTGGGTAAGATCCAAACTTATAGTGAACTGGTACTGTGGCTGATCCTTTGGGATCAGAGGGAATCTTTTAGTAAAGAGCATAGAGTTTAAATGACTGGTCTCTTTACTGGACCTAGTGTCAGTTTGGGAGCCAGAGACTGAAATGCAGTAAAGGGGGCTGTGTGCATTTGCACAGTGGCTTCTTGATAACCAGTGTGGGGGAATCAGAAGCACTGTTTGTGGCTGGTTGGGAAGTCTGACTTGAGTGTCACTCACCAGGACTTGGAGAATTTGCTCTCCTTTTACAGCCTGCCCTGACCTTGGCATTATCAGTGGGCTACCCTGGGCACGGATGGGTCACAACATATTCCTCCCACAGCATATTAAAAAAAAAAGATTAAGATTAAAAGGACAGAAAGGATCACTGACCAACTAGTCAGACCTCTTATATAAAAGAGGCCACAGAACTTCCTCAAAACAGGCTCTCTAGTACTAAAGGAAATATCTTTTAAAAAATCATCCAAAAATTGCCAGCAATGGAGAATCTACCCCAATCCTTGGTAAATTGTTCCCACAATTAGCTACCCTCACTGTTAAACATATCCCTTATTTCCACTGTGAACTTGTCTAACTTCAATTTACAGTCACTGGACCTTATTATGCCATTGTCTGCTAGACTGAAGAACTCATTATCAAAATCTTGTTCCCCATAAAGGTACTTTTAGACATGTGATCAAGTCACCCCTTAACTTTCTCTGCATAAAAAGAAAGATTGAGATCCTTGAATTTATCACTATATGAGGCACGTTTTCTAATCCTTTAGTCATTATTGTGGCTCTCCTCTGGACCTTCCCCAATTTTTCCGACGTCCTTGAAATGTGGACACCAGAACTGGATATAGTATTCCAGCAGCAGTCACACCATTGCCAGATACAGAAATAAATAACCTCACTATTCCAACTTATAATTTCCTTGTGTATGCATCCAAGGATCACATTATTCCTTTTAGCTATTGTGTCATGCTGGGAGCTCATGTTCAGTTGATTATCTAACCACAACCCCCCCAAATCTTTTTCAGAATCATTGCTTCCCAGGATAAAGTCCCCCATTCTATATGTATGCCTAAATTATTTTGTGCTACACATGTGCATTTAGCTGTATTCAAACACATACTGTTTACCTGCAGCCAGTCTACAAAGTAATCCAGAGGTCACTCTGTATCAGTAATCTGTCCTCTTCATTATTTACCACTCCCCAATATTTGTGATCTGCAATCATCGAACTTTATCAGTGACGCTTTTGTTTTCTCCGAGTCATTGAAAGAAAAAAAGTGTTTAATAGCAAAAGGCCAAGAATGGATCACTGCAGGACCTCACTAGAAACACCCACTCAGTGAGACCTATGTCAGTTAGCTAGTTTTTAAATCAATGTAACATGTGCCATGTTGATTTTTTATTGTTGTAGATTTTAATCAAACTGTTGTGCTAAACCAAGACAAATGCAATACAGATCAACACTATCTTTACAATCAAACTTGTAACCTCATTAAAAACAAGTTAGTTTGACAGGATCTATTTTCCATGTACCCATGCTGATTGACACTGATTGGCCTCCTTTCCTTCCTCGAGTCCCATATCAGCTTCCAGTGTCCAGCCTGGGATTGATGTCAAAATAACCCAGGTCCTTCCATTTACCCTCTTTAAATATTGGCACATATTATCTTTCTTCCAGTTTCTATAACTTCCTCAATGCTCTCTTTATTGAAGAAAAAGAACCAATATTACTATCCAGGGAACTCCTCAGGCAGCTATTTTAAAACGCTTGGATGCAAGTTATTATGATCTACCAATTTAAAAATGTCTAACTTCAGTAGCTGCTGTTTAACATTCTCATGAGTTTCTAGAGGAATGGGAAGTCATCTGATATGACTACCTCATCTGGCTATTTCCCCAATAAATGAGAAAAATGATACAATATGTGGAAAATCTATGGAAAGGTAAAGCTATGTTCTTCTAACTGGGGAATGTCTTAAAGACTAAAAGACATACTTGCACGGCTAGAGCTTAGTCCTCAGGTTTCTACTGGAACATTTGTGAGAGCATAAACAATTTAAAAAAATGCATCAGAAGCATTCCTCATACTCCTCCTAAGTGATGATATTTAAATTGTTCTTAGTGAAACAAACTAAGAACCAGAGCAATTTTTGGTTAAACGTGATTAAATCCATTTAAACATAAGCAAAGATTGAATATAATTCTTACTTTTACTTTTTGAAAAGGACATAATATTGTTTTAAACTCTTTTCTCTCATTGTAACAGTCTCTTACAGTCATTAACATGCTTTTCTACCCTACCCACTTTTGACCTTTTCCACTTGACATTTTTCCCAGTATTTTGAATGGAACAGAAATTTATGTAATGTTTGTTTTGTTTAGACAGACTTCAACTTGCATAGCTCTATATCATGCTAAAAAGAGCGAGTCCAATACTCTTGGACTAGTGTGTATTTTCATTGCTGATAAGGAAAGGCAATGAAGACAATAACTGTTTATTACACACACATTTGAATTTAAGGTAGTTTTTTAATTTTTAAATAAGATCTAGAATTAAGCATGACATCAGCAGGATGTATTTTTCCATTTAACGTTCCTAAGATTATTACAAAGGTGGCAAAAATAATTACATGGATTTTAAAATACAGAATTTAGGCAGCAATGTTGGTTTAAGATGATTAAAGCTAAAATTTAAAATTTATTAATTTCCTTAACAGGAAAACAGACTTGAAATTAAACAAAGACATTTATTAATTACAGAAAAGAGACTGAAAAGGCTTTTTAGAAGGTACCCTGTCTATTCTCACTACACATACAGGAATTTTGCATGTAGCATATTACGTGTTCTGTCCACTCTTGATTTAGCATGTGCCATGTGTTGAGGTGTTTACATTTAAAATAGGACCTCACTGTTACACAAATCTTTATCGGATATTCACCCTAAATTTTCCTTTTTGCAGTTTTACTCTTATTAATACAAAGAATTTAGGAATAAACTCTAACCAACCATTATCACAAGCTGGATTTGAAATTCTTATTTTAGTATTATTTTAGTATATGGTACTATTCTAATCTCTGCATAAGAAGGATGTAACATTGCTTTAGTTTAACTTTTGTCTTTATTTATAAAATTCTCTTGGTTGTTTACACAAACAGGCATGAAAATTTTACAAACAGAAGTCTGGAGTTAGGCTCTTATTTGTATTTAGGTTCCTAAATAAAATGACCCAATTTTCAAAAGCGACTCCTGATAAAGGCACTATATAAAACATGTTTAGACACCATAAAGAAATAAAAATTTATTTTTCCTTTGACAATCTCCATTTCTTCTCAGAATCCTCCCATCTCAGTTACTATCCTTACTGCGAAGGAGGACTGGATAAGCCTTGCATAATCTGCCAGCTCAAAAGAGTGAAAAAAGATTACCCCCCTGCCAAAAAAACCAAAACCAAAAACTAGAATCTTCTATATAGAAATAAAAGTAATATGACTAAAACAGACCACTTTTAATAAAAATTAAAAAAGGCTCAATGTTTATGAATTTAACTAACTTATTTGACGTTTGAAGGAAGTAATTTCTTAGCCACACACCAACACCCACACCCAAAATCACCTAACTCCCACTAACTTAATTCCCTCATAATACACCTGTACAATCTAGGGGCCATGAAGAGAATTTATTGTTATGCAAAAACTTCAGTTTACTTAAACAAAATCCTCTAATATTTGAAGCAAGCTTAAAGGATCTTTAAATAATGGCCTGCTAAATTAAACAATAAATATTAGCCAAAACACAAAAGCAAAGAAAAACACACATCACAAATCAACAGAACCCTATGCCATTATAAGGCTGTAATATTCCCTTCACCCTGTTCATCAACATTTATCACTCATGAGCTATGTTATTCTGAATTTAAATTATAAGCTCTTTGAAGTCAGAACCATGTTTTACATTTGTCTGTAAAGAACCTCTTAACATACAAACATATTTTCTAACCAACTTTATTCCTTGCTCATCTCTCTATTTTCTGTACTATACCAAAAAAATATGTTTAGGTTTAGCCTGATAGCTGTTTAGGTGTAGCCTGACTGTGAAGGTTTAGCTGGGGATAATTGCTGATAAGTGCGTTAAAAATAAAGGACTAGATTGACTTCACATGGGGGCAGATTAGAAGTAGGGGGAGAGCTCAGGCTGGGTCTACACTGATGGCAGCAAATTCGCCGCCGTCACATTGATTGCTCTGGATCGACTGAGCAGTCTGTATAGACACGCTCAGTCGATCCAGGAAGTGATGCAGGAAAACCACCTTGGTAAATGGAGTTGCGCTGCGTCGAAGGGAGCGCTGTTCCCTTCGATGCAGCGCAGTATGCACACCGCACAGAGGAGATGCTGCAAAGTTGACGGGCGATGCGCAAGTGATTTACATCACTTGCGTATCTCCCATTGACTGCCGCCGAATCGCAAAGGTAAGTGTAGACTGGGCCTCAGTGACGGTAGAGGCAGTTGCAATTTTCCTTCCCACATATCCAGGCCATGTCCAAATCCTGCCATTCTTTCCTCCATAACATTCACAAGATACACCCTTTTCTGTCCATTTTGAAGGCTAAAACTCTTGTTCAGGCCCTCATCTCATCTCCTCCTCCCCCTCCTCCATGGCCTTCCCACCCATTGCTCACTCCAGTCCAAACAAAATGCGTTGCCAAAAAACCCCTTCTAGCCTGTTGACAACCATACCATATCTTGCATTGCTCCTCCTAAGGCACCAAATTCAAGCTTCTAGTCCTTGTCTTCAAGGTTTCTACACAAGTGCACTCTCCATACATCGCCATCCTTATCACTTTGTGTCACCTCCTGTCCTCCCTTCCTCACCCTCATTTGCCCATTCTTCATGTCCTCTCATAGCCATCTCTGCAACCTTTTCCATCCTGCCCTGTATTGGGGGAATGAGCATGCTCTTTACTTTCAAGTACCCATAAAACCCATTTAGGACATGACTAAAAAAAAAGCTAATTATAGATAAGCTAGAGAGACTTGCAAATTTACATATTTTACAAGAAAAGGCATGCCACACTCCCTTCGGTCTGTCTTTCTGTTGGATTCAATCAGTAAGGTCTTCAGGGCACAGATTATTCTTTTCTGGTCACAAAATTCAGATGTACCAAACTCACCTTTCATGCAGCTGAGGGAGGCAAAGGTTAGCTACATCAATGGTTTTCAACCAGCGGTATGTGTATCCTAGGAGGTATGCAAAGGTCTTCCAAGGGATACATCAACTCATCTAGATTTTGCCTAGTTTTACAACAGGCTACATAAAAAGCACTAGTGAAATCAGTACAAACTAAAACTTCATACAAACAATGATTTGTTTATACTGCTCTATATACTATACATTGAAATGTAAGTACAATATTTATATTCTAATTGGTTTATTTTATAATTGAGAAAATTATTTCTCATATAATTATAAAAAATGAGAAAATAAGCAATTTTTCTGTGAGTGTGCTGGCACTTGTATTTTTATGTCTGATTTTGTAAACAAAGTTTTTAAGTGAGATGAAATCTGGGGGTACGCAAGACAAATCAGACTCCTGAAAGAGGTACACTAGTCTGGAAAGGTTGAGAGCCATTGAGCTACACTGTGTGTCTTGCAGGGTGAGTGGTGCAACAATCTGGTTCTCAGTGCAAGGGCTACCCCAACTTATGCCAACTAGTACAGGATCAGTCCACCAAATGGGAACTGGCAGAGGGAACTGCCCGTGAGCTCTTATCTCGCCCACTTCGCCAAGCCAGGTTCAACACCCCTGTTGTGCCAGATGCCCAAGAGGAGCAGGTATAAAACAAGGATTCCCCTGTATTGAAGGAATCCTCAGATGCACCCTCAGGGAACCTCTAAGGTCACTTTGTATCAGTACCACGGAACAGAGTGATCTTAGCAAGACCAGGGATCTGGACCATTGTTTAGAAAGCGAAGATAGCCCATTTTGAGCGCTACTGTAAACAGATAAACAGTATCAAACAGCAAATTCAAAAAGAAATCAGCAGCTATCACGCTTAAAGTAGGCACATAGGACCCCAAACAATCCCAAATGTACAGATCTTTGCAGTACTACACAGCTCTAAGTTAAGCTTATGCACAATTTGATTTTTTCTCCATTAAACTCCAAAACACCACCAGCATCTACTATATAAACATATTTTATTTGATCCTTCTGTGACTGTAGAAGTGTTTTCACCTCTGATATAGTATTTAAAGAGTGTCCTAAATCATTTAATTAGCTGGCTGTTGGAAAATGCTATCAACCTAAGAGGTTAAAAGTAATAAAAGAGAACCACCCCATGAAATTGCACAAGTAGAATACAAACCCAACTGTTGAAACACTTTCATTAAAATGAAACACAAAACTGTTCCTCCCCCTCAGTTGAAAAGTGAGTCAGCTTGAATCAAAGAATCACTCAGATGAAGAATCTCTTTCTTGTTTGACCTACCTGTAGGCAAAGTTAAAATACCAAAGCAGGATTTACAGCAAATTCAGCATTTAAAATTCTAATTAACTTTAAGTGCAGACCATGTGGAAGATAGTGCTAAGGAATTTAAATATAACCTGTCTTTTTTTAAAAGGTTCTTAGGGCATGTAATGTAAGGAATTAGAGAGTTACCTATAAAAAGGACCAAAAGTCTAAATACTTTATTAATCCAGTCTTGACAAAGCCACAAAGAAGTGGAACCAAATGATAGATCTGACAGAGGTTTTCAGTCAGTTTGGAACTTATTTTTTATTTTAGCCAAATTAAAGCTGAAACTGCATTCTTTTTGCTTTTTAAACTGCTTTTTAGTTAAAAATTCTGCCTCTGAATTTTTTCATCTGCATTTTATTCTTAATAGAAAAAATGTCACAAACTACTATGGTTAGCTAAAATTTAGTAAATAAATCAAAGGAGTTTATTCCCCCACAACTTCATGCACCCAACAAGTGGAAAACAAAGAGATCACTAACAGTTTTAGAACATCCCTAGATATTAAAAAAACAAAACACAAATGGGAGTCCTGTAGCACTTTAAGGACTAAAAAATTTCTGCAGGCATAAGCTTTCATGGCTGCAACCCACTTTGTCAGATGCAGCCCACGAAAGCTTATGCCTGCAGAAATTTGTTAGTCTTTAAAGTGCTACAGGACTATCGTTATTTTTGCTGTAATACAGACTAACATGGCTACCCCTCTGGAACTTTTCACTTAGATATAAAAATGTTTCACCATAGAAATATGAGTATTTTCATTAACAGCTTGAAATGAAATAAATGGAACTTGTGGAATTACAAATCTATAAGTAATAAATTCCTTTCTGACTTCAAATCTGTAGCAATGTCTGACCAAAAAGTGACAACCAGTTACTGAATTCTCTCGTGTTTTACAACAAAACATTAGAATTCATCATGACACTGCATCCTAGGCATCACAGCTAAAGTGTCCTACAATGCCAGGAGCCTTTACATTATGCACTAGGACCCCAGAATTATGTGATGTCCCCCAACCCTCTCTTTACAATCAATACAATTTTCTCCTATTTTATTATGGTAATCTTTTATTACATACGTTCCTATTGTTCCGTGTATATAATTTTTACTGGGGGAAAAACCAAACGACACTGAAGCTGTTGGTGGGAAGACAAAAAGTACTGGTTGCTAGTTAGAGGATAGCTAAGGCTTTCTGGCACCCAGGAACACATGCAAAAAGAATTACAAATCCCTAATCTGCAGCAACCTATAGATAGTTGAGGCTTTTGGTACAGGATAGGGTATGCATCACCTATCCCTTCCACTTTAGAGCAAGGGAAATAGAGACTTTAAGAAGAGTGGAGGGTGTCACACTGTCTGTACCAGATGACTAGAGGACAACCAATATGACACCAATTTTTTAAAAAAGCTGTAGAGGCAATTATAGGCTGATAAGCCTAACTTCAGTACAAGGCAAATTGGTTGAAACTATAGTAAAGAACAGAATTATCAGGCACACAAATGAACATGATTTGTTGGGGAAGAGTCAACTTGGTTTTTGTAAAGGGAAATCATGCCTCACCAATCTACTAGAATACTTTGAGGTGGGTAAACATGCATATGGATAAGGGTGATCCAGTGGATATAGTGTACTTAGATTTTCAGAAAGCCTTTGACAAGGTTCCTCACCAAAGGCTTTTAAGGAAAGTAAGCAGTCATGGGATGAGAGGAGGGTCCTCTCCTGGATCAGAAACTGGTTAAAAGATAGGAAACAAAAAGTAGAAATAAATGGTCACTTTTCAGAATGTTGAAAGGTAAATAGTGGCGTCCCCCAGGGATCTGTACTGAGACCAGTACTGTTCAACATAATGATAAATAATCTGGAAAAAGGGGTAAACAGTGAAGTGGCAAAATTTGCAGATGATACAAAACTACTCAAGATAATAAAGTCCAAAGCAGACTGCTAAGAGTCACAAAGGGATCTTACAAAACTGGGTGTTTGGCAACAAAATGGCAGAAGTCAATGTTGATAAATGCAAAGTAATGCACATTTGAAAACATAATCCCAACTATACATATAAAATTATGGGGTCTAAATTAGTTGTTACTACTCAAGAAAAATTTTGGCGAGTGGATAGTTCCCTTGTGGAATTTCTCTGAAAACACTGTGCAGTGGCAGTCAAAAAAGCTAACAGAAAGTTAGGAATCGTTAGGAAAGGGATAGATAAGACAAAATATCATATTGCCTCTTTATAAATCCATGGCACACCCACATCTTGAATACTGCATGCAGATTTGATTGCCCCATCCAAAAAGATTCCCAGTTCCAGTGTAAGGTACAGAAAAGGGCAACAAAAATTATTAGGGGTATGGAAAAGCTTCCACATGAGGAGAGATGAATAAGATTGGGACTTTTCAGCTTGAAAAAGAGACTAAGGGGGGATATGATAGAGGTCTATAAAATCAAGACTGGTGTGGAGAAAGCAAATAAGGAAGTGTTATTTATTCCTTCTCATAAAGCTGAGAATGGGCGATGGGATTGATCACTTGAGAATTACCAGTTTTGTTCATTCCCTCTTAAGCACATAGCATTGCCTACTGTTGGAAGACAGGATACTGGGCAACAAGAATCACCGGCCTGACCCAATATGGCCATTCTTATGTTCTTCGAGTAGCTCATAACCATGAGTACCTCTCTCAGGACAGACTGTCAAAAATAGGACAGATACCCCAAACTGGTGGTATGTTCTATAATTAGATTTCACCAACCCAACAACAAATATGAACTCCTGAATTACTAACTATCTTACCATGGAGTCACAGTCAGCTTGGGCTCTCCAGTCTACCTTGCCACCTAGGCAAGCTGGACTTAGTGATAAATGGTCACTTACACACCTCCCCCCACAAAAAAAAACAAAAAACCACAATATCCAGTCCCAAGGGACCAGTCACTTACCCCAAATCAATTAGTATCCCAGATCTCACACCAAAGACCAACGCCTAAAGCCAATTCTGTAATAAACTAACTAAAAGCTCATTAACTAGAAACAGAAAGTTATTTACAGGTTAAAGCAAGTAATCATATAAAATAAATGAGTTGCAATTTAAATCCTGAGAATTACAGGATTCACAGTGATTTGTAAATTCAAAAGGTCTCTCAGGGCAAAAACAGTGATAACCCCGAGGGAATTTCTCAGTTCACTTTGAACTCTCACAGGGCCAGAAACTCAAAACAGCAAAGAGATGAAGAATTTTCCTGTGTGTCCATGTTCATAGCAGCTTCTCCTAAGCTCTCAGCAACAGTTCCAACACAGGCCCCTTCTTCATGGAAGGGGGAGAAGAATGCACTTACCTGTGATCCTTGACAATAGAAAATTAGGGTTGGAAGGGAACTCAGGAGATCATCTAGTCCAACCCCCTTGCTCAAAGCAGGACCAACCCCAACTAAATCATCCCAGACAGGGCTCTCTCAAGCTGGGCCTTAAAAACCTCTAAAGATGGAGATTCCACCACCTCCCTAGGTAACCCATTCCAGCGCTTCACCACTCCTAGTGAAAAACTTTTAGTGGGGGGCCCAAAACTGGACACAATACTCCAAATGTGGCCTCATCAGTGCAAAATAGAGGGAAATAATCATTTCCCTCAACCTGCTTGCAATGCTCCTACTAATACAGTCCGATATACCGTTAGCCTTCTTGGCAATAAGGGCACACATATCCAGCTTCTTGTCCACTGTAACCCCCAGGACCACAAACAATGGCTCATTTGCATTTAATTAACAGGATTTAACATCTTCTTGTTAGAGACCATCATTTGCATCACACAAGGCTTTTTCCCTGTTTGATGACTTAGCAAGAAGTTTATGATTTGCATTATAAACCTCTGTGACTATCTCTTTATAACATGGCCTGTAGTTGAGTGAGAACAATACAGGCAGCATCCTACATGCATTTTACAAAACACTAAACATATTCTCACCAACTGAACATCTAATAATTATTTTGATAATGCTAACACACAAGTAGGCAAGACTGGTTTCCAGCTAGGGTGACCAAATGTCCCAATTTCACAAGGATGGTCCCGATATTCAAGGCTTTTTCTTATACAGGTGCTTATTATCCTCCACCCTCTGTCCTTATTTTTCACACTTGCTATCTGGTCACCCTATTTCCAGGTATGAATTTGTAACTGTTCAGTGAGGACTGGGGCCCTGGCCCTGCTTGAAAGTTATCAATGGTTTGCTGTCAAATTGGAGGACATATCTACTGGAAACCCACAGGGGTCAGTCCTGCTTCCAACACTATTCAATATTTTCATTAATGACTTGTTAATAGAATGGAGAGCATGCCTGTAAAATCTGTACATGACACCAAGATAGGAGGCATTGCAAGCACTTTGGAGGACAGGATTAGAATTCAAAACTACCTTGACAAACTAGAGAAATCAACAAGATGAAATTCAATAAAGCACAAAGTATTTCACGTAAGAAGGAAAACATGCACAGCTACAAAATGCAAAGTAACTGGCTAGGATGGTAGTAATATAGTGGAAAATGATATGTGGGTTATAGTGGATCACAAATTGAATACAAGTGAACGATGTGATGCAGTTGCAAAATAAGAAAAGCTAATATTCTAGGGTGTTGCAATTGGATGTCATATGTAAGACTTGAGAGATAATTGTCCCACTCTGCTCAGCACTGGTGAGGTTTCAGTTAGTGCCCTGTAACCAATTTTGGGCGCCACACTTTATGAAAGATGGGACAAATTAGGGAGAGAGTCCAGAGAAGAACAAGATAAAAGATGGTAGATAAGGGTTGGAAGGGATCTCAGGAGGTCATCTAGTTCAACCCTCTGCTCAAAGCAGGGCCAACACCAACTAAATCATCCCAGACAGGGCTTTGTAAAGTCTTAAAAACCTCTAAGGATGGAGATTCCACCATCTCCTTCAATAACCCATTCCAATGCTTCACCACTGCCCTAGTAAAAAAGGTTTTCCTAATAGTCAACCTAGACCTCCCCACTGCAATTTAAGACCATTGCTCCTAGTTATGTCATCTGCCACCACTTGAGAACAGCTGAGCTCCATCCTCTTTGGAACCCCGCTCAAGTAGCTGAAGGCTGCTATCAGATCCTCCTCCTCTCTTCTCTTCTGCAGACTAAATAAGCCCAATTCCCTCAGCCTCTCCTCACAAGTCATATGTCCTAGCCCTCTATTCATTTTGTTGCCCTCAACTGGACTTTCTTCAATTTGTTCACAACCTTCCTGTAGTGCGGGGCCCAAAACTAGACAATACTCAAAATATGGCCTCAACAGTGCCAAATACAGGGGAATAATCACTTCCCCTGATCAGCTGGCAATGCTCCTACTAATGCAGCCTAATATACCGTTAGCCTTCCTTTTATATTGTCTACATTCAAAATTGTACCAGTTCAACTAAAGATACATTTGTAAACCCAAGTAGTTAAACCAGTTCAAAACCCTGTGTGGACACTCTTAATTCAATCGTATTTGGCTAATGTCAGTATATCTTAACTCCATTCCTTATCAAGTTAATCTAAAATCAATTTAAGACATGCTGAAATTAAACTTCAAAAGTGTAGGTTTTGCACTAGTTTAATACAGCAGCTTAACAAGAACATCAAAATCATACCTTTATTTAAATCTGTGCAACTTTAAATAAAGACAAACCTAAGAGAAGATTAAGAAAAGGGAACAGACAATGAGGAAAAGAGAATGCAAAGCTAAACAAAGGGGAGGGAGGGAGGGAGAGAGAGAGAAAATATCGATCAATCTATATAAAAATAATCCATCCAAGGAGTTGTTCTGGGTAGGAGTTCCAGACAGGAAACACTCCCTACAGAAAAGACATTGCAGGCATGAGGAAATGGCAAAAGTACAAAGGAAGTAGAGACATCACCAAACTTAATGTAGGAAAACTGGGGAGGGGAGGAGAAATAAGATGGGCTGGCCATAAACCCAAAGAGCTCACTACTTACAAATCTGTGGAGAAACTTGAGTTTCATGTTAGTGCCAAGTCCTTGCTTCCTAGCTCAGAAAAGGCTGAGGGGACATCCCATTCAGCACAGATTTGGGGAGGGTGGTGGAGCGGAATGTCTCACGACATCTAACAGACTCATTTTAGTGGCATTGTTAAATAGTGAATTTAATGCTCAGCCTGAAGTGTGGGGTATTGAAAAAGTGAACTGCAAAACAAGGAGATAACAGTTAGGCATAAAGTTTCTATGAAGAATATTTTTATTAAGCAAATTGAGAGAGATAGTCAGTACAAAAATAAATTTAATAAGCTTTTGAAAGTATTTTTTCTTTTGTAAAACAGAAAGGCATTCTCTGTACTTCCTGATTCACTGTGATATCCCACAATGTGGCAACATACATCATAAATTTCAATGGATCCAATGCACTCTCTCTTACACTAAGGCAGAAATGTTATGTGACATCATTCTGCTATACAGCAGCCTATCAAGAATTGTTTGGGTTCCAATGAATCTTCTGGAATATTGTCAGTGAGCCAGGAAGTACCACAAGGATTACCCAGATGGGAAAAACACAATATTATTAAAAAGTAGCCAAAATGTCTGTGCTTAATACCCTTAACAAGCTAATTAGTGGGGCACACTGCCCAGAAATCTAAGAGAAGTAGTTTGTTTTTGCTCTGCATTGCACATTAAAAAAATGAAATGAAATTATTAATGAGGCTGTAGGACTGATGCACACAACCTTTAGAAAAACCATCCTTTAAACAACAGGAAGCACCACTGCAGGTATTTCATATCCTGGGTGGCTCAATAGTCAATGGAAGAGTGCCACCCAGGAGGAAAAAAACCCAAAACCTAACTAAACAGCTGGTAAAGTAAACATTTCAGGGTGCTTGCTTATTTGGATACATGGCTCAGTATATCAATCAACTTTAGAACCATCTCAACAAAGAGGTCCCAAACCCAGAGAATATTTTTTGAAACACAATCCCTCATTCTCACATTTTTATGAGGCATAGAAAAAAGGACATTTTCCCTCATGACATGTAATGACAATCCGTAAGTAAATCAGATTCCTCCTAATGAATCAAATCAAAATAAATATTTTCTCATAAAGTATCTTCTAAAATAGCTTCTTGTACAACAATTAAAGACCTGTGAAGCTCAGACTTTTCCTTCCTCCCAGTTGTTGAAAGAGGCATGAGTAACTGGTGCCACTCATGACTGAAGTTAGCCAATGCTATCTTCAGGAGGGAATCTTCCCTTCCTCATTCAAACTTACAATAGTGACCAACACTGAAGAAGGCTACGCTCGATGCATAGGAGCCAGTCAACTGCTATACATATCAAAACTTCCATTTCTGAGTCATTTCACAGAGAAACTAACTGCAAGCTTATCTAAGTGAAGCCAATATCCTAGAGTTGACAGAATCTGGTTTCAAGCCAACATAGGATGGAAACAGCATTAGTGGCACTGATGGATAACCTAGTATTGATGGCTAGAGGGCAGACATCCACGTTCACTCAACTACACCTCCCTCAAGCATTCAACGCTGGCAGCCAAGAGATACTACTGTCCCACTTGAGAGGTGGAAGAAGTCCAGGGAAACATGCTAAAATGGTTTAAGTCCTTCCTGGAGGGAGGCACAAAAGGACAGCGATCAGAAATTACATCTGCTCCACCAGACCCCCTGCCCTGTGGCATTCCCATATGGTTGTTCTCTCTGGTCCTATTCATCACTGACATACAGCCACCAGGAAAACTGGTAAGATAACATGGATTTAAGTGCCAGCAATAAGCAGATGACACACAGCTCTATTTAGCTTTACCACGTGCCCCTAACACCAAGATAGCCCAGTGCTTGGATAAGTTCAGCTCAAGGATGAAGAATAGGCATTTGATACTCAACACAAGCAACAGAAAGGAGATACTGGTGAGTAAAGATTTAATGAGTTTGAAGGCATGGTGCAGTCTTCTTTGGTTGAAGGTCCACATCCACAATGAGTCAAATCTGTCTTTAGGTTAGGTATGCGCCTGGATTCCTGACACTAAGCTGTGACACAAAGTCTTCAAGTAATGCTTTTTACTTGACTAGGAGACTCTGTCCCATCCTCATGGGCAAGGATCTGGCCTTAATTATATATGTTTTTGTCACCTCCCACCTGGACTATAGCAATGCAATATACTTGGGCACAAAGCATTAGCCCTTAGGAAATTCCAACTAATTCAGAATTCAGCAGTATATCTCCTCAACAGCATGGGCTACTGAAAGTACATCAAAACTATCCTCTGCTTTTTACCCCTGGCTTCCCAAAGAACAGGGAGTCATGTTCAACATCTCAGTACCTATCTTCCAAGCTCTCAATGGCCTGGTCTAAGGATGTCTAAAAGATTTTCTAAAGCTCCAAGAGAAAGACCATGGTCAACTACTCTGTTCCTCAGGCACTACAGAACTTTCTACCACAAGGGTAATGATAATCTATGCAGGAGACAGATTTCTCACAGGCTGGTGCCAGACTGTGGAAGAAACTTCCACTAGAACTAAAAACTACAATAAAACCGCACATTCTGCTCCTAAATTCAAGGCACACTTATTTAACCTTGTCTTCCCCAAGATAAATACACACTAGTATGTGCCTATTTGGTTTATTTTTTAAATTACCAAAATTTACTAGACTACACACAAAGTTTCCCTGCTGAGGAGAGGATGAGAGAAAAATGAAACTATATGTGACAGATGTTAGTCACACTGCTTGATGCATTACTAGAAGGCACTCAAATATTATACTGATTAGGATTATACAAAAATCTACCTCCAACAGAATAGAATTAAACCAGGCCTATAACCCCCACATTGGCAAAAGGAAACTTTCTCTAAAATGCAGTCAGAGGGAGATGAGAAAAGCATGGCGAACAAGGTAATTATTTTTTTATTATTTTCAATTATTTTCAAATTATCTAATATTTCATGTGAAATTAAGCGTGTAAAATAATTATATGGAAAAGTACAGAATTTTTTAAAAGATTCTAAAAATTGTCAGTTATAGGGCTTTCCTGTTGAAATTCTAAGTTTTTAAAGTTTAACAATGAACTAGAAAATTCAAGTTTGTTCTTATTAAAATAGTATACTTTGTGTAATTGTCAACTGGAGATTTAATTTACTTGTAAGGGGCTTAATTTAGGAAAATTCTAAAATTATTTACTCAGCTCTGCAAATCCAGTGGAGGGGGGGGGATGTCAAATGATTTATTAAAAGAATTCTAAAATGCACCAAATTTTAAGTATTCAACTAGCAACATAAGATGTTTTGTGCTATCACGTGTTCTGATTGAGTAGTATGCATATGATACCATCAGAACTCCTTAATATTTATATAACCTTGTCAATTACTAGTGCATATTATATTATATTTAGGATATCTGATAGTCTATCCCAGGATGGGCTGAATCAGTGTTTCTTGCCTCTGTTTTCTTAAGTCTTCTTTCTGCCCTTTGTTGTGCTACTGCCAATGAAATGTTCATTTTTGGATAGTAATACAGAGACAGAAATAAATTATTTTATCTCCTCTCCTCTCTTTCCCTCACCTTCTTAATTCATAATTTGCAATCATATTGGCTAAAATGTTATTTTTACCCCAGAACTGTTCTATTGATCAGAGGGTGTTTAACTGCTGCACATTATATAAAGTGTCATTTACAGAATAATTCTTTCAAACTAGATCATACTGTAACCGTAGTTTGTTACAAACATATGCCTAAATCACAAAAGACATTTCATAGAAAGAGCAGCAATACCACTATTACTTAGCCAGACTAATAAAGAGAATCACCTCGTGGCTATCAAGGAGCTTTGTTCCAGGACTGTATCACTAGTCATGAAATGGGACAAACTTTAAGAAAAACCAGATATACCTAGAGTAGTTTAGTTGATACAATTGCACCATGTGTATTAATACAAATAACGATCTGTCAAGTTAACTCTGATGTCACAATTCTACTACCCAATAATGAACTGCTGTGTCTTGGATCCTAAGCCCTTCTTTGTCTCCTAACATTAACAGCTTGAGCCCAAGCTATAACATTTGCAGAGAGCAGCTTTTTAAATAACTATGGGTCAAGCTGACCTTGTTCTGTACTAGACAAACCAGCAGTTAAATTTAACAAACAAATACCATTGTTATTCTACTCAAAACTTAGTTTAAATGGATACAAGTAGAATACTTTACAACAGCTGACTTCCCCCACTAAAGTTCAGAATAGCTTCCACTAGATTTGTTGCTATTCTTCAAGTAAATGCATCAGAAAATAAGGTAGAGACTAAATCAGAACTGGCCAATGAGATTGCTCCCAAAATGTAATAGCTTTGACTGTGCGGATATAATCCCCCCCAGAGTATATATATTATATCGGCCTACCACCAGCTGCACATCCACTTACCTCTGATGTTACAGGGCTGCATAACAAATAGGACAGCTGGAGGAGAAAAGGGGACAGGACAAGGAAAAGGAGGGAAAAGAGACGAGTAGAGGGTGGGGACTGCAGGTAAAAGGTAAAGCTACCTCTGAAGTCCAGGTCTACCAGTATCAACCAGTTTATATAAATGGTATTGTTGGCATGTGAGCCCTTGATGCAACCTCATTTGTTCACTCATTTCACCCCACCAATGATATCATAAGCATGCAAATGATTTGAACAGGCAGAGGAAAAGAGCAGGAGGGGTCTGATGTCAAATTGTTCATAGCACAGCAAGAGAAAGGATGGAGCACCTCTTCCAACACCAGTTCCAAGACCCCATGAATTTCACTGTGTAAGCGGCTACCTCAGCCTGTTCTAAAATAAAGTATAAATGCTCAGACTCCTCATTCCCCTTCCTTAGGTTTGGCTTTAACAAATATATTAATACAACGAAGTTCAGGTCAAGCCTTCTCCCCAGCCTTGTCCACTGCTAGGGTTCCTAAATCAGGATTTCTCACCCTAGATCCTCTCCCAAGACAGCAATTTCCACCCCCCCTTACACCTGGCTGAGATACTGAGCCTTACTGAATAAGCAGAGTCTACTAATTCTTTTCCTAGAAAAAACACCATCTGCTAAATGGGACAGGTGTGTTAGGGAGATACTCCCTAGCTGTTCACACAAAGGTACTATTTTATTTAATTTAAAGGTATTTTTAATGTTGGGAGCAGATACTTTCCATATGTTCAATTACAATACATCTCATTGTTTTGGCATATAATGCTACTGAATATCTCTGTATTAAATACTCTATTGCGTCTCAGATTTACACACATTTTATAGATGTATACATACACAGACAAAAACTGTTGAAGGCTGCACAGTCAAGCACTTTAAACTTAGCAAATGCCACAATTAAAGTTGCCTGTGAAACCTTAATGCAAGTGCACAAGGGAGCTGAATTATGATAATTTTTAATTACAGGATCACAAACTGTATTTTTCAGAGGACCTGGCCTCATTCAGTCCACAGGATGCAGCTCACTGAATAGGTAACTGTTTTCCTCATCATTCAATGTGTGCTTTATGCCTTTATCACACACTAGCCAAATCCTGCAGTGAAAAGAGAATTATACATTTTCTCCCGGTACTCATTGTTTCTATAGCATTCATCACCATAGTATCTAAGCACCTCCCTTAAAAGGCATATTGAGGAGATTAATGTTTGTGAAGTATATTATCTGCATTTCACAGATAAGGAATAGAGGCACAGAGATACCAACTCAACTTAAGATGCTTTAAGCTTGATTTTGAGAGTACTTAGCATTTTTATATTACTCTATAAATTCAGAGCTACTACCACTGCCTTAAGCTGCATCTGAGAGTGCTCACCACTTGTACTATTAGGCCTTGGCTGTCTTAAATTGGGCACCCAGTAAACAAGTAACACACAGTTAGTGCCACGTAGGTAAAGCTAGGTTTAAGTGACTTGACCTGCATTACATATAAACTCTATACAAGAGGCAGGGATAGAATTTAATTAGAGTGGAATTGCACTGCCATAAACATAAAACTCTCCTCTCTTTTCATATAATCCCCTGCCTCGATCACTACATGCCCTCTATCTTCTACACCAAATGAGGCACAAGTCCTTCAGACAACAGCAGCATTCGTTGCAAAACCATCCTGTGAGCTGAATGTGACAGGTATCATATGGAAACAATATGTGATGTTAAAGATGTACCATAATGCATATGGCACAAGGAGGCCAGAATAATGGTTCTATAGATCCTTAATTGTAACATTCCCTAAATTCTGAATGCTTGATTTTATCACCTTAACATTTAGCATGTGAGTAGGGTTAGCCTAATTTTTAAAGCTTAAAATAACCCAATTAAACACACATTCCATCATGTGGAACCATCCTTACCCACACAAGTTATTAGCAGGGTAGGGCGCTCAAGAGCTTGAATACAAACCTCTGCAATGTAATTAATGGAGTAACTGGAAGCAGCACTAAGCTGCTATCCTCTGTGTGTACCAGCCACTAAAAGAAGATATAAGACACTGGTGGGTTTCACAGCTATTTGCTAGACAGATGAACGTTGGAATTCAGAAATTCCCTTCTATTCCAGGTTCTGGAGAGAGTGCATTCTGCCTACAGACCCTTCTGCCATTGTCCTGTTCCTCAGGATGCCCCCTTCTGGGCCTGACCCCTGGCGCGTCCTCAGTTCCCATCACCTTCTCCCTCCTATCGATCCTACCACCTGTCCCTGTCCTCCTCCTGAATCTGAATCAGGCTGCTGCTTCTTCCTCCTCCACTTGCTGGTGTCCAGGCAGTGAACAAAGACCTTATAAGAGCCTCCTAGCACTCAATTCTGGTGCCCAGAATCATAGCAGTTTTCTGGCATCTGGGAGGAGCAACTGTGGGGAAAGACCTGATCAGCTTCTACAGCCGTGGTTGGAGCATGCTTAAGGCAGATACAAATAGAATCTTTGGAGAATTTGGCTGCCAAATTAACAAGCCTCTGGGCATGTGTCAATGATTTTTCAAAGGTTTATCCTTCTGCTAAAATTTGTGTGGATCTTCACAGGGATGACAAACGGCTGCTTTCTGACCCTAGGGCAACACACTGTCAAATTTCAAGTCCCTGATCCAAAGCATGGAGGCATTAGAGCAAGGGTTCTCAAACTTTTTTGCTGGAACCCCCTTTGAAAATATTTCCGGCTGTGATGACCCACCACTGCAAAAAATGACAACCCCCCCATGTCATGCCACCCTCCCTCATATCATGCCACCTTTACTTCTCCACGGCTGCCGGGAGTGCCATTGCCTTCAAAGCACCTGGCCAGCAGCTGCTGTTCTCTGGCCATCCAGCTCTAAGGGCTGTCTGTCTGTCAGCCATGCACAGGGCTGACAGCCTGCAACCCCCCAATAACCTTGCAACCCTTGAGCAGTCCCAACCCCCAGTCCGAGAACCCCTGCATTAGAGCTTCTCAATGAAACAACTAAGCTTTTCGGTTATTATTTTTCCCCCCAACATTGGAAAAAACAAACATTCTTTCCATATTCACAGAAACAGTTGAACCATTTGTTCTAAAACAGGAAAAAAAAAAATCAGCCTGAGGCAGACACCCACAATGGAAAATTTCAGCCCAGTTGAAGTTTAGCTAAGTTTTGAGCACCTAAAAACCAGGTCTTATAACTTGAAATGGTAGTAGGCAACTTTAATTACAGGAGTCACTGCCAGCTCCCCTCTATTTTATCTTTATACATATAAAAATCATATAAATATATAAAAATTAAATATATGGGAACTAGCAGTGACTCCTGTAAATAAGTATGCAAGAGGTATATAGCATATAAATAAAACCACATACACGCTTACTCGTACTAATTTATTATTATTTGATTATGCTAACACCTAGAGGCCCAACTAAGATCAGGACCCATTGTGTTATTCACTTTAGATACATGTAAAATACAGTCCCTGCTCCAAATAGCTTACAGTCTAAATAAACAAGACACTAAAAAAAGGAAGTATTGTTTCCATTTTAGGGATGGGGAATTGAGTCAGAGCTTATATGACTTGCCCAAAGTCACACTGGAAGTTTGTAGCAGAGTCCAATATTAAACCAAAATCTTCCAATGCTTTAGAAACAAGGAAATGTCAAAAGACCTTCTATAAAGACAAAAGCATCATGAATCATGTTTAGAATATGAAACTTAACTCTCTCTCTCTCAGACACTCCCCCTCCCTTCCCCAAAAATATTTTTCTCTTTAAAGCCTTCAGGATTTGTAAGTACAAAGATCATGTTCTTCCTTTTTATAAATCACCAATCTTAAGAATGTCACCCTTACAACTAAGATCACTGAATGAAGAACCCTACTAGATTTCTATCTGAGCAAGGAATTTGGGTGGCATTGTAGCTTAGAACTTTAGTGTCCTTCAACATCAGGTCTCTTTCCTCACCCTTAAAAGGAGATGCATGTTTAGGAGGAAAGAAAGTCTCAATATATATAAAAAAAATGCAATCCTTCAGGATCTGTGAAGTACACAGTGCTATAGGTTAAAGAAAAAAAATATTTTTACAGAATGGGTTTTAATACTTTTTGGAGGGAAGAGGAGGAGAAATTAAGTAGGGAAATATTGTCACAAGAAACATTCTTTAAATGCAGTTGTACTCTCCATGCAACAATCAGAAATTTAGAATGGATTTGCAGCTTTATTCTGCTGTTTACACTTTAGTGAAGTTTTTTTCAATGATAGGTATCACCGAAGTCTACAAAAATTATCATTCTAATAATTTAATATTAAATTTAATAAAAAATTAACACTTCTAACCTACTTCTTCACCTGATTACGTACTGTAAACAATGTGATTTACTGTCATTTCTTCCTAGTCCATGATACTGTGCTCTAAAAGGAGAAGCTCTGACACTAACAGATGCTCTTGACATGTGCAAAGGGGGAATAAAAGAGCGTATTTGCTTGAAAGGGGTGGGATTTGGGCTTCTTGAAAGAAGTAATCTTTCTTCTCACCTTTTGAGAAATGCAGAGTTGCAACTATGTTGTTTATTAAATTTTATTCAGGCATCTTGAGCCTAAAGGGCACATTTTATAAATATTTTTAAAACTATAAAAGTTGTGATAATCTACCTCGATATCTTTCAGTGATTATTGAAAAAACAGTATGTCATCCAAATAATGATCTCTATTCTTGAGTATTTATACATTTCAAAAATTCATAGGAACATAGAAAATTCCCATACTGCATCAGATCATGGTTCAGAATCCTGTCTCCTACAGTGGCCAGTACCAGGTGCTTCAGAGGACAGGGCAAGGAATCTCCCCTTAGGCCAATGTGAGATAATCTGACCCCCATATTAAATCTAATCACTAGAGATTTCATTCAACCCTGAAGGATAAGCTTTTATATCCCTACAGATATTTGTTAGAACTGTAACAACTCTAGATATTCTTGTTATTTGCATCAGAGTCCAATCACTTTTTGAACCTTGCTAAACCTTCCAGTGGCAGTAAATGCTACAGTCTAATTATGCAGTGTGTGAACAAGTATTTCCTTTCACTGGTTCTGAATTTGTCACTTTCAATTTCACTGAATGCCCTCTTGCTTTTGTCTTATAAAACTGGGAGAACAGAAGCCACCAAGTTATCCTCTCTACAGCATTCATCATTATAGACATGGTTGGTAGCACCACCTGGTAAGGTTGCTCTGCTATAAGACCCCATTTTCAATTGCTTATAACTTTGCCAAACTAACTGTTTGGGCTTAAATGTTTCATGCTGAGTGTCTTCCTTAGTCTGTATTATTTTGGAAAACTGTCAGTCAAAATGGTTCAGCCATTTTTGAGAACAAGGCTAGGAAAAATACATTGTTTTGCCCATGTTAAAAAATGCCGATGACCTTTTCTTTCAAAAGCTCTACTGCCCTCATGTTTTGGAGATGGAACTTGAAATTTGCAAGAGGGGTAACCAGAGATGTGCCTGTTACTCTCCCTGTGCAAAACTGGTCTAATTTGGCCAAGTTATAGGCCTTTGAAAAAATTCCAGTTTGCACATGCTCAGTACAAACTTAGATGTTAGCAGATAAATTCCCTGAAGATTCTGTCTGCCCTCCAGCTTGCAGCCAAACAGGACTTTTCCTGAAATTGCAGCTCTGAGCTGCTGTGGGCTGTGCTGGGTCCAGCAACGTAGAGAAAGACGACTCTCTCTCCTGTGTTCTCAATGAGCCCCGTTGTGCCCAGGAAGAACAGATGAGGTTGTTGCCAGATTCAAATGCAGAAGAGACAAGAACCAGGCTTGCCATGGGGGATGATGGTGGTGGTGAACTGGGACTGGAAGCTTGCAAGGAGGAGGAACAGACGAGACTGGTTTGGCAAGGAGATCAGAACTGAAAGCCAGGGGATTAGAACAACTGAGACTGGATGAGAAGGGGGGGTAGGAGACTAGAATTGAGTAACCAGGGGGCAGGGGAGGTGAGGAATGAGAGGAAGTGTGGATGAGGGTGGGAGAAGAAGAGATATCTAATTGCGTGTGTGCAAGAACTAAGACCAGCTGGGCAAAGAGATTACGATAGGGAGCCATGGAGGGCAGAACACAGATTAGACAAGGAGAAGTAAACTGGAACTCAGTGGGGACAGGGAATGGGGAGGGGGGGAAGAAACAACTGGAAGCCAGATGCAGGAAAGAGAGTTTGAATAAGGAGCTGAGAGAGGGGAGCCAGGACTGGCTGGGCAAAGAGACTGCAGTTGGAAGGGGGGGAGGGGTGAAAAGCAGAGACTAATTTTTCTTCATTTAAAGTTCTATACCACTCCTTTTAATTACAAATTTGTTAGATTTAATTAAAAATAAAAACAGTTGAAGAATAACTTGTTTCTACTTTTGGCAGTACATTAGCAGAAAAACAGGAAATGAATCAGTCTTCAATAACTATCCTTCAAAAGTTGAAACACACCATGAAACTATTGGTGGGGTGAGTGTGCATTGTTTATGTTTTTATGATGGCAACGTCTATAGATAAACTGTCATCTCAGACTGCATGCACATCAAAATGATCTTTGGAAGTGGTCAAGAATAGTACTAAGTGATACAATTAACTCCCTAGATGGGAACAGCCAAAAAGCCTGGAAGGACAGAAAATTGCTGATGAAGCCGATAGACTAAATACTAGCTTGTTCAAAGAAGGGAAAGTCAAGTTACATCTCTGTATAGCAAGATGCTAACAGGTCCTCTTCTTCTTGTTTCTGAAGTTTCAAGTTGTGTAAATGGGTTTTGTTTGTTTTGTAAATGAAAATTACACACTATCTGCATGCAATTGTGCTGACTTGCAAAATAATAGCAAAGGTCAGAAAGATTGCCTTCTAAATGTCATTGCCAGGTCAAAAGTTTGTAAATATTCATAGATGCTGAAGTCATGCGCTGCTTCTCAAAGACCAAATCGATCTGCTTCCTATTTTTTCCCATTATAACAAAAACAAAACAAAAAAAGCTACAGCACCCTCTAATTTTAATGTTGTAACTTAACTTTTTACTGACAGTAAATAGCTTTCACTCCTAAGGAGACCACTGTGTACTGCACTAATTTATATTTGTTTCTATCCATATAAAGTTATGACTGATATTTTCCCTGCTCATACACTGTTTAGTCTTTATCTTCTAGCCATTTCTATTGGATACAGTATCTAGTGACATCTATAAATTGACAAAACTATTAAAGTTTAAAGAAGTAAACCTAGTATTTCAGTAGCAGCTCTGGATTTAATACTCAGAAGAAATATTTTTTATTTTAAGACTCCATTTTGAGGCATTTAAAACTTTCTGGGGAAAAAATGACTAAAATGTCTTGTTTGTTCTAAATACTATAAGAAACGTCCAAAGTTTGGTAAAAGCCTGTTCAGTCATTTGAGTTATCAGGAGCGTGAAACAGTAAAAAGTGTCCATTTTACACTTAAAGAGAGCTAAGGCTTCTTAAGGTGCTCAGACTAATTCTAATTTCTGCATTTTAAATTAAATGTGTACAAAAAATGTCTTCGGTGAGGAATGTGCTCTCTCAGATTTAAAAAGGCTGGTTGAGAAAGTTAAATAACTGAATATGTAATATTATTACTCACATTTTATATGTACAAAACGTAAAAAAACTGATAGCTATGGTTCCCACAGAAACCATCAGTTGGCCCTCTTACACAAATACAGTATTTTCTATCATTCTAAATTCATAATACTAAATTTATGGTACGTGTAAGAAATCAGCCAATTAATAACTGGCAGGTGAAGGGCAGATGGGTATAGTCAATTTTCTACTTATACTTTAATGTATATATTTGTCCTGTCCTGTCCCATCCCATCAATTTTTGTACAGATTAAGTGTGCAGTTCAGCAAGGTCCTATAGAATCTGATGAGATTTATAGCATACTACTGTAAAGTAGTTTATAAAGGACCTATATTTAAACAATACAACTTTTCATGCATTTTAACATAGAACATGAAATTCACATTTAAATACATGGAGGTTAATGTGTTCTTAGTTACTAAAAAATTAGAGCATAGATCTTTTGGGTCTTCCAAACTCTCGCTGATGTGTTTTATTTCAGGAAGTGAATGAAGCAGTTGATATTTTAGTATCTTCCTCAACCACAATTTAAAAAAAAATAACTTCTACTGAAAGAAACTTCAGATTCTCACAGTGCAAATGTGAGAAAGCACAATTTTGTTCACACAAACTTTTTTTTTAAAAGCATTATCAGATTATTTAAAGTTCCGGTATTACAGAAAAAACAAAAACAGATTATTTGAGAATGTGAAACTTTGGGGAAAAAGCAGTCTACTTTTTTATAAATAAAAGGTCTATACAGTTGAGGCGATTGAAGGATGAATGTCTATACAAAAGATGCATTTTTTAGTGTGACTATCCTATTTTGGAACAATATTGTCTGATGAGCTCTTCCTTTTAACTACAGAGCAAGAAGGGTAACTAAGAGACTGTCTTCATCTGTTCAGATTTTTGTTGAACAATGCAAGCCAGACATTCCACAATCTCACAAAACCCAAATACAAAGGTCAATTGTTACTGATAAATGTTTGCAAATATGCAACAAAGAGGATGAAGGGATGCTAAAAAGAAAAGAAGGCAACAAAACAGTTTAAATATTGCTTTTAAGGCTATTTCTATGGGCAACTGGGGAAGGAGCAGAAAAGTGTTTTCTGTAGAGGTAGGTTCTACTTCAGTATTTAACAACGTGTCAATAACAGTGTGTGTCTGTATTTTCTTTTATGCAGTCAGGACAATGTCATCCTGACATGCAGAATTTTTATTTTCAGATTAGCCTTTCCTTTATTGGTATCAGGAAGAAACAAAATGTAATCAAAAGATGTGAAGTCTGTTTAAATTAATTGTATCATACTCAACGGGCAGAAAAGGCAGTCTTCCTTAAAATTCAGAGTACTTCAACTGGATGATGGAGGTTAAAACAGTGTTACAGTGAGCTTATCCCACCATAAAGAAACGTGAAATCTCTCTTTCAGGGCTGAAAGAGATAACTGAACACTATTTTTTACATTTGCAAATTCATGGAAAAATGTCACCATTTCAGAAATTATAATTATTATTAATCGGAATGACATCAGTTTATATCATAGCTCTGTAAGGTCTGATCCTAGGAAGTACTGAGCAACCCTTCAAAACTCAAACTGATTTCTTTCAATGCCTTCACAGATGAGGCCTTTAACTGCTACAATTATCTCCTTCTATAATTAAGTTCTACAAAAACTGCTATAACACTGACACAGTGCATGTTCTATTAGAACATTACAACAGGGACAGAGCTGCTCTTCTCTAGCAACTGGCTTATTTCTTTAAAAATAACTGAAAGATACTTACGAAGCATAAGGGATTTGATTTTTAAATATACTTTAATCTTTAAAAATGCTGTACATTAAGAATAGTTAGTGATACCTATAGTCTATTGCAATTATAAATTGGTTAGAGCCAACAAGCTTTGTGAAATTCCAGTGTTTGAGTAACTTTTGTTTAGTTCATGAAACCCTCCAGATGATACAAGAGTTAATATTTAGTTTATATTTTAATATCACTATTTGTTTGTACTGTAGTAGTGCCCAAGGCCCCAATCATGGATCAAGGTCCCACTGTGCTAGCATTCTACAGAACACAAACGACAGTCCCTGATATGAACAGCTTCCAATTTTAGCAGAGTAACAATCCACACATGCCTGTGTTAGTAATTAACTATAGTCAACTGGGGGGAAAACACGCTCACTTTGCCATGGCAGTTAAGTGTATATATGCAACTTTATAAAATGGAAAATAACGTATTTTATGGACATATAAAATCTGCTGACTGGTCTGTGGCAAGAAATCATAGAAAAATACTTTTTAAAAGGATTTAAATAACTAAAATGGAGCATCTTCTTATCTAGTTTTCACGTTTGTTTTTAACAGCTCAGTGAGTTTTTAAATTCTGTTGTAATTTCAGTTACAACAGAATTTATTAATCAGGGTATTCTCAATTAAAAGTTATCTAAGGCAATCTGGCAAAATTACTGAAACAAAGATCATTTTATATTTAAATAGGATTCTCATATCGACACACAATTCATATAAAACCTGCTTGGTCAACAGAGTAAGATGTTACATGGGTCTAACACAAAGATGTATTTTTCCACAAACTGAGGTGAAATGCACCTGAACAAAAAGTTTGAAAATAACAAGATTTCTAAATCTGAAGAGAACAAACAACCAGCAATAATTAAAAGGATTTAATATGGTGTTAAAACAGTATGCTTTGCTAAGCCATCTTTGACAATGGGATTGAGTGGAGACAAAAGGAGTATCTGTCTCTGAGCATCCCAAAGACATTATGAGGCCTGATTTTCAAAAGATATTGAAAACCCTAAAATTCTACCTGTAGTCAATGGAAAACTATGCCTGACTGACATAGCTATACTAACAAACACCCAATGTAGACACAGCTATGTCAACGGAAGAGGGCTTCTGTCGACATAGCTAACATTGTTCAGGGAGGTAGTGATCCTAAATGGACAGAAAAACCCCTTTGGTCAGCGTATGCTGCATTTACATTACAGGGCTACGCTGGTACAGACATGTATGTTGTACAACATACAACATCACTACAGAAAAACATAGGTGGCATTGCCTCTTTCCTGCATGGGAACTCATCTCCAAAGGCAAGTCTGGCCTTTAAAACTTCATAAAGCAATAAATAGATGGGAATAAATCTAGTGGGGCTCTTCCTGTAGTAACTCCTTCCCTAAAAGACCTAGAAGAAAAGTGTCTCGGTTTACAATCTAAGACTTAGACAGCACATAGCTAGATTAAAGAAAAAGTTGTTTTCCTCAACAAAAAATATAATAGTTACTTTACTTTTGAAGGAAGTTTTCTTTCAAGCCAGGAACCTCACTGTTTACTTTAAGCCATTTATTTCCTCCTACAGTTCCAAAGAAAATAATTACACAAATACACTGGAGGAAGCACTTATATAATTCCACTTGTAAGAAATTAATATTTCATAGTATTTAAAGGAACATTTTATGCTATGGAAGGGGATCCTTCAAACACAATTAAGCTTTTTTTAAAAGCGGTTTGCTATGTTAAATATATATTAATATGTATTTTACCATTTTACAGTTAAGCAAACATGAAAATGCCTCAGCACAAACTGTGCCATTCCTACAGAAGCAAAAGAACAAATGTAAGTGTTACAATCAGTTTAAACAGATAACTATATGAAATTCTAGTTGTACGAAGGAAGTTCCTAATATCAGTGCAATTAACTTGATCAGTAAATGGAATAGTCTCAACCACAGCACAGGAGTGCTTTACAGTTACTAACCCACAACCATAAATGGAGTGCAGAGGAACACTCAGTGTTAGTCTGGATATACTTTATGTCTTATAAATAATACCTTCAAGTTAATCACTTAATAGTTTATTATTTAGACCTCAATAGCAACTAGAAGCCCTGTTGTGCTAGATGAAGAACCAGGGGTTACCCAAATGAAATGAATAGCCAGCAGATTTAAAACAAACAAAAGGAAGTACTTTTTCACACAACATGCAGTCAACCTGTGAAATTCATTGCTTGGGGATGTTGTGAAGGCCAAGAGTATAACTGGTTTCAAAAGTTCAGAGAGGATAAGCCCATCAACAGCTACTATCCAAGATGGTCAGGGATGCACCCCATGCTCTGGGTGTTCCTAAACCTCTGACTGCTAATAGCTAGGACTGGACAACAGAGGATGGATCACTCAATAATTGCCCTTTTCTGGCCATTCCCTTTGAAGCATCTGGCACCAGCTACTGCCAGAAGATAGGACTGTGGGCTAGATGGACCATTGGTTCAACCCAGTATGGCCTTTTCGTGATGTACAAACACACTAGATACAACTACACTTTGGGGCTGGGGCTATGTTTGTGTTTTAACTTTCATAAAAGCATCTGTGCAAGTAAAAATGAAGCACTTAAAATATTTTAAGAATCTTTACAATGAGGTGGTCTACAGAAAACTAGTATTAGTACTGATATTTAATACCTTATTCTTTAGTAAGACACTAACTCAAACAAATGCAAATGGAAAGCTAACAGAAAAGCCTGCTGGGAGTGGATGAAGATAAATGATTCAGAGAAAGAAAAATAAGTGCTGCAGAACCCCATTAATCCAGTCTAATTGGGATCGGGGCCAGATCGGATAATCAAACAAATGGATAATTCAAAGATTGGGAAAGTGCAAGGCTGCAGTATCATCTAGTGGACGCAGTAGAGATTGCCCACTGCTGAACTTGTGTGTGCTGGTTGTTCGGTTAATACGGAGAGCCAGGTAAATGGGGTTCTACTGAATTTAAAGTAGAAGAAAGAATATTACCTTTCAAATATGTGGAGTGGAGGAGGGGAAAGGTGTTTGTTGTCCAGCATTTTTTCCTTGATTTCCAAACTATTTTATAGATTATTCCCTGTCCTGCTCTAATTTATTGTGCTGTGTCTGTAGTAAGCCTACCAGTCTAAGATTTCATAAAATCTTTGGTAAGTTTCACTTTGCAGTTCATGGCTCACATAAGAGTAAGCAACTGAGCTTCCAAGATAGCCTGCTTCACTCTATCCTTTTATGGTCTGTGATCTAGGGCTGCAGTGTGAAAACAGCATACTACTTTGTACATTTCATTGGCTGCAAAGTGCAACCCATGATAGAGTGAAACAGCACTTAAGAAGCTGGCTCTCTCCAAAACGCAGCAGCAGGTTTGCAAGAAGGGTGGATGTAGAGTACAGTAATTAAGCAGCAGCTCCCTCTATGGCTAAGGGGGGGCTCAGCAAATAATTATACATTTAACTAAGCTGGAAAAAAATATAACCTTACACTGTTCTAGTTGGAAGCCAGTGTAACAAGAAGTCAAATGTAAGACAACTAACCCAACTTTTACAGTTTACTAGAAGGTTTTTTCTTATTCGAGGATGGAATGGAAGTGCTGCCTATTATTAAGATTGCCTGACACTTCCCATTATAAGACTCCACTTTAAATTGCTTACAGCTTCACCAAATTTTAACCATTTGGGCATCTGCCTCAGGCACGATTAAAAAAAATGCTGCTAAGAAGGTCAGCCATTTACAAGAACAAGGCTAGGGGAAAAAATACGTTTTGTGTATGTTAAAACAATATTTTCTTTGAAAGGCTCTAGTACCCCCATCCTCTGAAGCAAGGACTTGAAATTTGGTAGAGGTGGTTTTTGTTTCAAGGATATGCCTCTGACCATCCCTGTGTAAAACCAGCCAAACATCGGGGGAGAAGGGGAATCACAGTTCACAAATGATCAGCAGGGACAGAGTTTAAACAACTAAAATCTCCAAAGATTCCACCTGCACTGAGAATGCACCAGTCCAGGAATAAGCAGGATTCTCCCTGCAATTGTTGTTCTGGGATGCTGTGAGCAAAGGGCCCAGTCTGGGCACTGGAAGTGAGAAAAGAGAAAATTATCCCTTCTGTTCTCTCAATGACCACTCTATTGGGCCCAGGAAGCATGAAGAAAGCTGCCCAGTTCAAACAAAGAGGGGACAAGAGATGGAGCTGCAGGGCCTAGGGGAGTAGATAAGGACAAGGAGCCTAGGATGGGAGCAGTCAAGGACTTAAAAGGTAGCTGGGCGGGAGGAGGGAGACAACTGGGACTTGAAATTGGAGTGGGAGTGGGGAGAAGGCTGAGATCCCATGAGGAAAGGAGAATGGGAGACTAGGAACAAGTGGGATGGGGAGGCTGAAGTAAAAAGGAAACAAATCTTATGATCAGGGGGAGAGAGACTATCAAGGCATAGAGACTGGGACAAAAAACTGAGGAAGTGGGGGACAAGTTGGAAGAGGATCCTGGGGAGAAAGACTGGGAACCAGTGAGACTGGGTAACTTGAGCAGGGCAGAAATGTAGGTCAGAAGAGAAGTAGAGAGGTAGATTAGACAAGGAACAGGGCTAGGGGAAGAGAGATTTCTGGGCAAGGAGACAGGGACTGGGAGCCTTGAGGGGGAAAGAAAGGAGACTGGGCCTGGAATGAGAAACCTCTGCACCAGACATTGGACTAAACTAGGGAAGAGAACAGAACTGAGATGATGAGTCATGGACTGGAAAGAGGCAGGACTCTGACAGGGAACTGGCAGAATAGGTCAAACTTGGGAGGGGAGAGGTAGGTCAGAGGTGGTCACTAATTATGTGTTTCTCATTTTTTAGGTGCCCAACTTGATATCATGGGGTCTGATTTGCAGAACTGCTGAGCACTAACAGCTGCAACTGAAGTCAATGGGAGTTGTGCTTTGAATATGAAAGGCTAAACAAGAATTCTGGGTGTGAGGGGGAGATCAGGTCCTAGATATCCAGTAATTTTGGGTTCACAATTTGAGCTGCTTTTGACCTTAATCTGTCCTTCGTTCCTCGGCTGTAAAACGAGGTTAACATCCAGCACAGACCTTTAGTAAAGATAAATTAACATTTGTAAAGCACTTAGACACTATAGTGATGACAGCCACAGAAAAAGACTATGAGGAAGTTAAAAATTCTGTGCAGAGCAGTGTTTGAACAGTGTGCAGTGAATAAGGCATGCAGCCACACAGTGAACAAGAAGAAAACAAAATACTGAATAGCTGCTCATTAAGTGTGCATTGAATGATTCAAGGGACCGGAGGAAAACACTATATGTAATTAAAGTCTGCATACATACAAGGGGGGGGAAATGAGGGCAGGTAACCGTTTTTCATTCGAGTGATTGCACATGTCCCTTCCACTGAAGGATTAATGTGGAGGTAGGCTCAGAACAACAATTGTAGAACAACCTGTCTAAAACTGGCATCATTCCTGGGACTGATGGGAAAAGGCATAATGAGTAGCAGAAGCACGTACTGATGACTAGGTTGCTGCTTTGCAAATGCCTCAAACAGGTGTTTGCGCTAGGAACACTACTGAAGCTGCTTGCACTCTGGTCAAATGAGCCAATACTCTATGGGATGGCATGACATTAGCTAATTGGTAGCACCAACGAATGCAAGAAGAAATCCAGGAGGAATCCTGAGTTTAAACTAGTCTGCCTTTCATCCCGTCTGCAGCTGCAATAAATAACTGAACTGAAGACCTAAATGGTCTGCTGTGGCCCAAGTAAAATGCCACTACTTGCCTCACATCCCACGAATGAAGCTTCTGCTCGTCTGTATGCATGAGGCTTCAGGAGAGACATTGGCAAATACATTGCCTCATTAATGTTGAAATGGGAAGCCACCTTTGTCAAGAAAACTGGATGAGGGCAGAAGTAAATTTTATTCTTATGGAAAACTGTATAAGGAAGTTCCGAAACCAAAGCATTCCGTTCACCCACTCTCCTTGCTGAGGTTATCACCACCAGAAATACCACTTTCATAGAGAGGTGGAGTAGGGTGGAGCACCTCCTGAATGTTTTTCAAGCCAGCATTTTCCAATGGTGTTAGCCAGGAACCATTCATGCTATCAAGTGCAGGGCCTTAGGTTAGGATGGAACAGATGGACAAAGTCCTGAGAAATCATGTCTGAATCTAATGGGGAAGAGGGGGCCTCACTAACAATGGTAACAGGGTGGAGAACCAGTGTTGAGGCCATGCTATTGCTATTTGTATGAAGCAAGCATGATTCTGCTTGGCCTTGAACAGGACTCTGGGTAGCAATGGTATAAAAGGAAAGGCATTCACTAGGGAAATCGTCCACAATAGCAGGAATTACCAGACAGCAGCTTTGCACCATTCCTCTCTATTCTCCTAGCCTAGGATGCATAGGATGGTTAAATGGGGAAATTTACATGTTAGCAGGTACACCAGTACTTTGGCTCTGCTTAGCTGTGGATACCATTCAGGATCCATTTGGTTGGAGCTACCATATTTTCAGATCTCTATCTATGACCTTCAAATTGAATGAACAGGGCTTTTTGATTTAAGCATCTCCTAACATCAAAAAAGAATACAAGCGTCTTGCTATTTAATTTGTGAAGGCAAAAAAAGTAAATGAGAGCTATGCTCTTATGGGGCAGAGGAAGGAAAAAAAGACCACTTTTGGTAGGAAGCTGGGACAAGTGCAAAGTACTCCCTGGAGAAAAGCAATAAATAAGCAGCATACCCCTAGGTTGAACAGCAACAGGATAAAAAATGAATTCTGATTCAGACGTCCTAGGGTGCAGGATCTTATGATTCCTTTGTGAAAAGGGAATCTTCCTTGAGGACATGTTATGAATTGGTCAAGTTTAAAAAACAGCTTCCAGACTCAGATCTCACAGCTGAACTTGTTTGCAGATCAGCAAGTCTATTGTGAGATTGTTGGCATGAAGACCAGATGTGGAAAAAGAGGATACTTCTAAACAACTGACCAGAAGAACCAGTTTCTTGTTCGGCTTCACTCTTCAATCCTCTTGCCAATTGGACTAGGCAACTACAGCCATACCGTACATTCAAAGTCAGATGTCCCTGTGGTGCAATGTGTTTGGAAGACAGACAACCAGCATTAGTGTGCTTACATAGAGGATGCTGATGAAGCAAAGGGCCTAGGACACCCTGGAGCCTAAATGGATCTCCAAACAATCTGCTGGCTTCTGTTATAATATGCCATCTGTCCAGTTATAACCAAGAAGACTCTTTTTAGCATGTGTGGCTGTTCACTGATACATTTATTATGAGAGAGACTGTAAGAAGAGATCTTACTGACAGGAAGAGTTGCAGCATGAGATCTGGACTGTGTACAGCACCAAATCCTCAGATCTGAAAAGGAGACCAGAAACCTTTGGGGGCTGGTGTAATTGAGGATCGAGTCCATCTGGTTTGATTGGATCAGTTTATCCCACCTTCTTCATCAAGGGAAAAACATTTTTGTATTTGATGTCTTATCAGTCTCCAAAAAAAAAAAAAAGATTTATTGCAACAGTATCAGGGAGCTCACTCCCATTCCAGTTCACAACTAAGCACATTAACTAGAACATACTGAAAGTTCTATGCCCTTCTTCTGTTCCTTCACAGAAAGGGAACTGGATGAGCAAAATGTCATATAGACAGGGCCGCATCAACATCTTCCCTTTTTGAAGCGCTACTACTGTTATTATCATGATTGTGGTTAAAGTTCTGCAGGCAAATGAGTATCCAAAGGGGAAAGGAGGGGATTTTTAAAAATGACTACTGGTATACCATACTATAGATAACATTGATGCTATAATGATAGGAGAGTAAACTTCCCTTAAGTGGATAGGCACTATAAAATGCCCATGTCCAGAAAGGGTACAGAGTTTCCAGTCTGAACCTCTAGTCTTTAATAAAATGATCTATTTGAGATCCACAACCATTATAATTCACACTGAGAACTGTTTCTCCAAAAATTAAATAGGGTAAAGCTGGCTCCTAAGAACCACTTGTATGGAAACAGGAACATGGCTGTGGTAATGTCTTGGAACTTTGGCAGTTTTTAAAGGAAGTTTTCCCTGTTCTGGGGACGTCTTTTAAAAAAAAATCATTTCTGTGGAAAGAAAATTCTGTCAAGTACCATTTCATCAAAACTAAAAGGCACCACTGACTTGAAATAATTTTTTCCCAAACTCCATTAAAACTGTCAATCTGCTCTCAATTAAATCATCTGATTAAGTGGTCAACTGCTAAAATTGATATTCTCAACAAAAAAAAATCCTAGAACTTGAGGTGAATGACACTGACGTTTGAAAAAGACAAAATGAGAGAACTCCATAGAATTTTTGCATAGCTTCTGTTTCAGACTCAAACTTTTCAAAGTAAGTTCTCTTGTTGGAACAGCTTTTATTCTGAAGTGATACGGTGGGGAAGAAAAGCTTTTTTTCCTCTGAAACAGCCTTGAGGGCATAGTTTAGTTCTGCCACAAAATGTTGGACTGTTAAAGGGAAGGGCAATGAGCTTTAGTTTATAAGAAAAGTTCCATCCCCATGTACCATAAATCCAATGGACTACAAACGAGATGGCCACAACATAGTTTGGCAGCTTTAGAAAGTGTGGAGTTATGACAATTAACACATTAAAAGTCAGTAGATATTTTGTAGAGTATTTTCTGGAGTATTTGGATAAAATGAAATGTACATCCAGAAAGAACCACTTAGAAAACATAAAGGAACAATTAGCTATGATAAGCAGAGCTCCAGCCAACCCATAATTCCTGAGAGGCACCTTAAATTTCCTTGTTGAGGACATCTTTAGGGATACTCTGGCCTCCAGAGAGAGGATGTTGTAGAACAAGAAGCAGCAGCTATGTACACTTGATTACTAGGATTTCTGTTAACTACATTACACATATTTTAACTACATTAGACATATTTACATTAGACATACTTTTAAAAAATCCTTTTATAGCTATTTTTAATTTGTAAATTTTTAAATTCTAAATTTGCATGCAGTGTTTTAGCTACCTGTCTAACAAGAGAGTAATGATCATGCAGCAGGTGATAGTTTGAGAGGAATCCTTATATTAGAGGAAGGTCACTGCAGACTTTTCCCTTCTGTGAAAAGGACTGAAGGAAAAGAATCATTCTGTCCTTTTCTGAGTCCAAGAACAAATCCTTTAGCTGAAGGTGGGGTTTGCGACTACTTTAGAAGTATATTGTACCATCTATGAAAGTCAAGTAATTGATTAGATTAGACTCAAGATTTCAACTTGGTTGCTAGGAAAGTTTCATTCAGCCATGAAATCACACCAGGCCTTTCCTACCTCACATCCACCTGATGCTGCAAAGTATCAAGGTGGGATTTTTTGCCCTTCCAGTGCCTCAGCTGAGGAATGTGTCTGATCTCAGTGGCTTCTCTTGAGGAGCAATCTGTGATAGTGCAGACACTGGGCTCAGTAGGAGACTAATGAGGTTCCTCTAAACGGCAGCCGGAGTGTAAATGCCACAGAAGAGCCTATAATCAAGATCTGTAACATGCTACTTATACACAATGCATTTGTAGTTTTCTTTGAAAGTCTACTTTGTTTTTGTTTCTTGAGCCAAAAAGAAAAAAAAATATGCAAAGTGCTAGTGAAGCACCATTTTGAAAGTAAAAACCATGGTGCATGTAGTGCATGAGAACAGCCAGAAATACAACTGAAATAGCTAGAGAGAAGAAAAAACGACTGACCCCTCCAGCAATATGGACACAAAAAACACTCTTCATTTAGACTGACTGCTACCTCTCTGACAGACAAGGAGAAAAATCATGTGTGTAATGGTGGTAGATGATCACAGAAATTAGAATTTAGAAGTGATCAGATGAAAAATAAACACATCAGTAGACTAACATGTTACCACAGAACCTGCATACATACTACATTGCTACATAGTTAATGAAAATGTCTGTTCAAAAAAAAATATTCAGAAGTTAGCTGTTTTCACTGAAAACTTTACAAAACATGGAGCTACCAGAATTTAGTTCCATTTTAATAATGTTGCCAATCCTTCCCTACTGATAGGGAAAGAACAGAGTGCAGTGACTATATAGGATCATAATTGTATTCTTTTTAGCAGTGCTCTTTAGTTTGAAGATTCAAGCTGGGGTCATTTATATGTATTTGATAAGTGATTAGTTCTGATATGACTATTGAATTTTTTCCCAATTTTTGTATTTTTTAGTTTATTACAGTGGTCCCCAAACATTTTACCCCACACACGCTGCTTACCCTGTTCACCCTCCTTCCCAGGTGGGGCTGGGAGCAGGGCCGGGGTCCGAGGCTGAGACCAGTGACATGGAAGCAATGGGCTCTGGGATCCATGGCGGGCCACAGAGACCACAGCCAGCGGACTGGGTGCCTGAGCAACAAGCCAGGGCCATAGCCAAGCCAGGGGTCACTGTTGGGGTGGGGTTGGAGCAGAGCTTGGGGCAGAGTGGGCTGGATGGTGCAGCCTTTTCTGGCAACCAGCGGGGCTGGCCTGGGCCTTTACCATGCCCACTGAACATTCCTCCATGCCCCCCTAGGAGGGCACACCCCACCATTTGGGAACCTTTGGTTTATTGTATGGCACAGACTATTGGAAATCTACAAATGAAACAAAAAAAGCAAACCACACAGGAGATATGGCTTTTTCTTGAAAACGTCCTCACTCAAGATTTTAAAACAGAACATGGAAGACGGAGTATCAAAATGGCAAACTGCATATAAAACTAATGATTCAAAGAAACACCCCGGTATAAGAGGGGGGGAAAAAATCACATCCTGACACTTATCAGATGTACCGAAAAATGTGTATTCTACTAGGTATTTATGCATCCTCTTAGTACAGAAAATAAAAACATACATCACAGGTCACTGAAAAACGATGAAGAGTAAACCATCATTACCTTCTTGGTGGAAGTGTATCTCCATGTGCAATTCAGGTGCACTCAGCAATACAACATACAATACCATTCTTATCTTGAAGTTGTGCATATGCATTGGTTCATCCAGTTACATATTGCCATCTGCTAACGCAGAAGTGACACTGGAAACTTATAGCTGGAATAAATGCAGAGGGAAAAGAAATTAGCTCCTTTATGAGTAAAACAACTATAAACATGAACACCAGATTAGTCCTTTGAAGAACTTTTATTAACCTTAAGCAAGAACTAGTTTGCATCTTGGCTCCCACTTACAGATTAGAATCAGACCAAACACTTTGGAACTTAAGTGCCTGTGGGTCTATGCTCCTGTTCTCATTAATTATTAAAATTTCTTCTCCTACATCTGGTGGCTTACCAACAGTACACTGCATTATAATACAGGATGCAAGTTAAGAGAATGATTTCTGGACCTTTGACCATGGGCCATAGTAAATTAACAACATAACAGAGACAATGCACTTAGGCATAAGAGGATATGGGTGCAAAAAAAGAAATTGCCGCTCTTGAAAGTTCACAGCTCTTTGTCGGTAACCTCAGAGCTTGATTTTTAGTACTAAGAAAGGATTCACACGCTCTGTCCTTTTAAGGTGGAAGAGGAAAAAAGCATTGTGGTGGGCACTACAACAGGATAAATGAGGGCAGGAATGGATCCAGAAGATGTACGGTAGAGCAATCTATTTAACGGACAAATAAAAAAGGGAGCAGTCATAACACTATTTGTTAACTCCAGGGGTAAGAGAGATATGCTTCATAAAGGTACACATTCACATGTGTCAAATACCTTCCCTCTTCCTGACCCACTGCTTCCATCACTAAACAGAAATTTAAGAATTCGGATGATTCTTGCACACAACAAGTTCTGCCATTTTGCATATATAAGACAGTTATTTTAAAAGATTTCAGTCCCCATTTTTAGGATTAATGATCAAACCTATCCTCTTTTCTGAAAAGCTAAAAATGGCTAGAAATGCACAGAACTTGAGCCAGGTACTGGACTTCAGATCATTTAAAAGCAACATCTACTTTTTGCCTTAATATTTATATTTTGTTCAAAAATATAAGGATTTGATAAAACATGACAAATGTTTATCAGATTTTTCTAATTTCAATACAAATGTGTTTTTTCAAATGTAAGCCATTTTCTGTAACAAGAGCAGCAACATTACTGCCAGTGCAAGAGAAAGTGAAACTGACCAGTTTTGCCTTTCATTCAGATTAGAAAATGAAAATAAACGGTACTCATTTCCAGGAAATGAAGAAAGCAAAATGTCTACATGTTTTCCTGATTTTTTACTACATTTACACTTGCATTGAGTGATATAAACTGCTTTAAACACAGTTTCACAGCTCAACAGGAGTAAAATTTAGCAAAATAGGTCAGTCACATAAGGCTGTCACCATTTTCGTAGATGCAAATGAATTTTGCCAGTTTGTGCAATTTCCAATTTATATTTTACTCCCATTACTCCCTCAGATTTGATCTATAAACCAGTTGACAGATAATCACTTTTTCAAGAGATGTGTAAACACTTCATTCTCAATTATAATACTAAACTGAAAGCCTTTCTTTGCAGTGGACAAAGTGAAAAGCTGCACACCAGATGCTGAAGTCCAGCTTCTCCACTGGAAATAAAGTTTTAGAATCTTTATTGGTGATGGGGGAGGGGATGGGGGACAAAAATATTGATGGAAATAAAATAAGAAAATCTAAGGTTCTGATTAGACCTATCTGCTGCATTTAAAGTTCTGCAATTCCCCACACCTCATATACACTTTGCCCTTTTCACAATTTTGACCTTGATGATTAGCATCACATTTTGAGTAACAGCTGATATAAAACACTAATCAAAACCAATGAAAGCTAAAACATGAATAGAAATGAAAGCTGTTGTGCCCACCATGTGGAAATAGTCACATTGGCATTGGTATTCTTGAGGATTCTTAAAACAATCTCCTCCCCCTGCTCCTTTGCTCAATGCAGATACCAGCATTCTACATTTCACCTCAACATAACCTAAAGACAGGAGAGACTCTCTCAAGCAGATTTGCCCCATGTGTCCTTATTTATGGCCCCAAGGGATCCTCCCTGCAGACCTCAGCCCCTTCAGGTCCCTCAGTCACTTGTTTTGGGAGGTGTGCAGGGAGTCCTCCCTGGATATTTAATTTTAAATCTGTGTTTCCAGTGCTGTTTTCCTACCCCGGCCACATCTTCACCCACTAACTTTAAGGCTCCATGGCTGTGTCTACACCACACTCTTTTTTTTGGGGGGGGGGGGGGGTGGAATCTCCCACTTTTACACTGCCACCAGTGCAAACCCACTGGTGAAAATGCTAGGGATACAAGACACCAACTGGCATTAACCACTTAAACACCCCACGTCAATGCAACGAGGCGTAAACATACCAGCAGCCCCTTGAAGCTTGTCTACACTAGCACAAGCCCTCTTACATCAGCAGTGCCGGCGGGGGATGACGGGTTTTAAATTAGGTGCAATCCAGTCTCTTTGGCGGGGGGAAGGGGGCCGTTAGTCTCTCCCCCGTCCCCCACCCTGGATTATTGCTAAGGTTCAAGAGCGGTGTGTTAGCCTCAGCTCCGGACCGATTTCCAGCTGTGGGCACTACAGGCGCCCCACAGGGAATGGGGGGAGTCCTTACAATCTCCCCCGGCTGGGGGTTAAGGGTAACGTGGGGGAGAAGCCGCCCCCCACCCAGTGGCTATTCCCAGGCCCCCTCGCCCTACGGGGAGCCCCTTTCCCCGCCAGCCGCCCCTGAGACCCAGCCCTCAGGGTGTGGGGCCCCAGCGCGGCGGCGCCCCCAGCTCCCGGGGCCGGCCCGGGCCCCGCTGCCAGCGGGGCCGGGCCCCCCTTGGCGCAGCAACGCGGCTCCCCCGGCTGGCGGCCCGGCCGGGCGCTGACGGAGACAATGGACACGATGACTTCACCCGCCAGTTATGTGAGGAGCCGCCGCCTCCGGCGGCCAGGACGCGGCTCCGCGGCAGCGGGCGGGGATCCCGGCCAGGGCCTGCGGACGCGCTACCTGCCCGGCCTCTCACTCACCGGCCCCGGCCCGGCCCGGCTCGCCGGCGGGCACAGCGCGCGGCACGGACCCCGCGGCCGCGCCAGGCCGGCCCCGGTACCTTTCACTCCGCAGCTGGGCCCGGCCCGGCCCCGCGCAGGCGGCGTCCGCCCGTCCGTCCGTCTGGCAGTGTGTGAACTGTGCAGGGGCGGGGCGGGGGGCGGCGCCACCAGGGCGGGCCGAGCCGAGCCGAGCCGGGCCGGTTGGTTTCCGAGCCCCACCCCCACGCGCGGGGCGGCTGCGCGCGGGCCGGTGTAACGTGAGCCGGGGGCGGGCCGGCTGTTTGCACAGACGCTCTCCCCGCGCCCAGCCCAGCCCCTTCGCTGACTAATGACCGCCCCATGTCGGTGCTGGGCGGTGGGCGGCTTGCCGCCTGGCGCCCCTCCCGCACAGCCCGGCAGCCTGCCCTAATCCCACCGGCCACTGGGCACCAGGCACGAGCTGCTAGGGAACAAGGAGTTTGGGGGTCCCTGTGTTGGCCTGCGGGGTGGGGTTGGGGCCCCCGCTTTAGTTCCCCCGCCCTCAGGGCTGAAAACCCCACACTGCGTTGTTAAAAACAAAGGCTCGTTTCATGACTCCAAGAGCTGGGGCTTGACGGGAAAACAGCAACTATCAGGAGATCCAGGATAAAACCACAGGAGTTGGCTTGGCAGCGCTGCACTCCCTGTCTCAGAGAAAGGAGAAGCTTGTGCGTGCACCCAGCCAGCACCACGCCCAGGCCACCCACAGTTAACACCTCTCCCAGTCTTTTGGAGCCAGCCTAAAACGCTGTCTTGTCCTGACTTGTCACCATGTAGCTTGCTGATGTTTTGAAGCAGCCTGATGACACAGCATTACTTCGCAATACTAGAGCACATCAGTTGGTCCCACTAGAGCAAAGAGTGGTCCCCAAACTTTTTACCCCATGCTCTCCTTACCCTGTCTGTGCCCCCACCCCACATCCTCCCCCAGCTGAGACTGGCAGCAGGGCCACGGCAACCCAGTGCTCCAGGGGCCTGGCGGCTTCGGCCAGCACACTGGGTGCCAGGGCGCAGAGGCAGAGGCCGCAGCTGGGGACCAAGCTGGGGACCGTGACTGGGGCTGAAGCAGAACTTGGGGCAGAGTGGGGCTGGGTGGTGCTCCCTCCCCACCCGTCATGGAGCTGGCCCAGGCCCTACTGTGCCCCCAGAACATTCCAGGGAGGCACGACCCACAGTTTGGGGACCTCTACCCTAGACAAACTCCAAACAAGGAAGTTCTAACCCCTTTAGAAAAGTTCCAGAGGGGTAGCCGTGTTAGCCTGTATACATTTAGGCGATTACAGACCCCAGCATGCGATGCTCCATCTCCAGCCAAGCAGCCTGGAGCCGCTTTGTAGAACTCCATAAGCTGTATTTTGGCCACCTCTGCTGTAACTGAAAACAAAGGAGGAAAGGGAGCTGTTTAATTTATTTGGAAGGGGATTTAGGGCAATGTTAATGTTAATTTATCCAAGCATGAAACTGACTTACTGAACTAGTATTCAGGGACTTCACAGTTTTGCCGGCAGCAGCACCAACACAAAGTAATTATTTACTATTCTGTGGACTTCATACCCATTAAAATGTAAAAGTGCAGTGAGAAGAATGAACTATTGGAGCGTTTCTGTGGGGCAGAATTGTTGAGTGCTGATTAGCGTGCTGAAAATGACAAAGCACGCTGCAAAACATACACTTTTCCATCCCTCATATTGTTGCTTCAAAAATAATATTTCAAAATATTTCTTAAAGTCTTGTTATATCTTGCACATCTCCACAATCAAAAGAACATCACGTCAGCACTTATTTGATGTTACTATCAATTCCTGCAGCATTTAAAATCTGTCCCTTCTTCTCTGTACACACTGCCAAAACCCTGATTCACACCACTGTTCTCTCTCGCTTGGTTTACTATAATCTCTGGCCTCCCAGATTCCAACATTTGGCAGCACAAGTAATCATTTGCCTCTTCTACCACATCACACCACTCAAGTTCCTTAACTAATTCCCAGACTTTTTTCACACAAAGTTCAAACTCTTCTACTTCACTTTCAAGGCTCTGGCTAACACTTCATCTCCCTGCATCTCATCTCCTGTCCATCCATTACACTCTGCAGGTTGCCTATTCCCCTTATCTTGGGGCTCCATTTATTTCTTCTTTTGATACTGATCTTCATGCCTTCTTTCATGCCACTACCTATGTCTGGAATGATAATCTCCATGATTATCTCCATGTGCTCACTTTTCCACAAATCTGGCCTCAAAACGCACTTATTTTGCTTTGTTTGCCACCACTAATCTCCACTCCTGTGCTGTCATAGACCTCTACTCTTATCTTATTCAGAGATATAAGTGATTAAAAAAATCACTTTACAATGTAATTCACACTATCTTTGTTTTAACCCTCATCCTGCCTTTCTCTAACCTTTCTTCAGTCTGTTTATTCATCCATTCCACAAATGTTCTTTAGCTGGACCTTTCCTCCATGACTGTCCTTGAATATTGCAGTTAGAAATATTCTGTTTTGCATAGAATTTTATACTGCACTCATCACCGTAGTATCTGAATGCCTTTCAGTAGTGCATTAAGCAACGTGAGCACACATCTGTCACATGTTGTTTGTTCTCTCATGCTCTCCCTAAGGAGAGAAGCCTGTGCAGTGGACTGTCTTGTTTCTGTAGGGTATTGGATTTAGCGTTTCTTTGTTTCTTTGTTTTGGGTTGGGGAAATGGGGTGGGTTTGTTTGTATTAAATATTGAGACAGAGTCTCCAGGGTGCAACCTGGACTATGGGACCACTGAGCCCTTCAAACGCACCAATCTGAATTCCCTCTCACACTGTGATGCTGGTGTCAAGCTACAAACTTGTTTTGGGCAGGAGATTGGACTAGATGACATCTTGAGGTCCCTTCCAACCCTAATCTTCTATAATTCTAGCCTCTAATAGGCAGTGCACTTACACAGACATCCACAGGCAGGTACACACTCAACGGTGTTACATGAATGATCCCTCAGCCACTCATGAACCATAAAGAGAGGTTCCAGTCAATTCCTTGCAACTCCACCCTATACCCCTGGGCTGTACCATCTTACACTGCTCAAGGCCCCCTTGAGCAGTGCAAGGTCATTATGTTGTTTGGCACTCCTCAGTGTGGAATGGACACACAATAGCCTTTGTAAACGGAGCTGAGATTTCTAAAGGACTTTAGCCAAAAACACACTGTTTTAGGTAAAATATAAAACAGGTTTATGAACTACAGAAAGAGATTTTAAGTGATTATGAATGGTAGTCATAAAGATCAGAGATAGTTCCCTTAAGAAAATAAAACTAAACACGCATTCTAACTCCTAAACCTTTAGTCTAAGCAAGAGTTGAATCAAACAGCTTTTCTCACCCTGAGAGATGGAACAAGCAGGTTACAGTTCCTCAGTACACAGGCTGGGACCACCTTTCAGACTAAAACCAATCTTCCCCAGTTCAAAGTCTTTGTCCTTCAGACCTTCTGCCAGGTGTTGAGTTGGGGGTGGAGAGAGACCAAGTGATGATGTCACTGTCTCTCTTTTTATACCTTCTTCCAGCTTGCTAGAAGGATCTGTGCTGTGACATGTTAGTCTGCCCGCATGAGATACATGCCTTCTCCAAGATAGGATAGTGGATTAGGTGTTGATGAGCCATTAATCACCCATCTGGCTATTGATGGCTACTCCTTTGTTATAACTGAAAGGCTGGTTTGGGTGTTCCCAATATATGTCAGTAACACATATTATATAGCACTATTTCATAATGCCACAAATAATGATAGCACATACAATCCAACAGGATATGAACGTTCAACAGATCAAAACTCAAAACGATATCTCATGAGCTATATTTTATACAAAACATATCATAATTATAAGATAGTGGTGGATATGGGGGTTCGAAGGTGCTATTTTGAGATACAGAGTGTCACAAATATATATGTTGCTATGTGTTTATTTTAGAGAAGGCAAAGTCAAAGAACAGCACCTTGCACTTGGAAGAGAATGTTGTGAGGTTTATGATGGCTTTTACTTCCTTGGGAATTCATTCCACAGTCTTGGACTGGCCCTTGAGAAAGCTCTCTCTCCTGCACTGATGAGCTTTACACTTATTGTTCAGAGCTGTATCCAAGAAGCATAGCTGTCAACAAAAGTCTTTGTTGGTGAGCTTCAGGCAGTCTTTTAGATATACTGGCCCAGGCCATTGAGCGCCTTGAAGATAAGGATCAACTCCTTGAACTTGATTCAAAATTCTCTGGGAAGTCAGTGTAGAGCAGTGGTTCCCAACCTTTTTGAGTGAAAGCCCCACTAATTAACAGTAGGTAAAACATGCACCAACCCCCTTACCCCCCCAACCAGCTATAAACACATATAACCCTTATAAACACAGATAATGATAATAATAATCCCACTAAATTACATAAATAATAATAATAATAAATTACTCTTACCTGAGTAAGAAACTAAACCTTCTCCTGGCACAGGCGCCACCACATGCCGCATGTGGTCCTGCCTCTTCCCGTCCATCATGGACCGAGGGTAATGAGGCAGTGGGCGCTGGCAGGCTGGCAAGGATTGCTCCAGGCCCCTACAAGTGCAGGGCTGCTCTGCTCCGGCCAGACACCCAGCCCGCTTGGGGTTGGGGGGGCTGCTCCTCCGCTCCAGATGGCATGAGGCTTGAGAAGGCTGCTCTTCTGTTCTGGCCGGGTGCTGCTCTTTGGCTCCAGCTGGCGCGGAGCTCAGGACCACTGCTCCCTCAGGGGAACTGCTCCTCTGTTCCAGCCAGTGCAGAACTCGGGAGGCTAACTGACCTCAATATTACTGAAGCTTCATGAACCCCCTGTAATCTTTGGTGCCCCACCAAGGGGATCCTGCACCCCAGATTATGAACCATTGGTGTAGAGAATGGCAAACAGGTTTTATGTGCTTGCAGTAACATGTTGCTGAGGAGATATGCTGCAGTGCTGTGTATTAGTGCAAGTTTCCTAAGGTCTGAAAGCTTCGTGCCCAGGTATATCACTGTAGTCCAACCGAAAAGTGACAAAGGCATGAATAACTGAGGCCAGGTAATCATCTGCCAGGATGGGTTGGAGTCGTGCAGACAACCAAAGATGACAGAAAGCATTACTAGTAGATTTGTTATGTGAGAGTTTAGTGTCAGCACGGAATCGAAATGTACTCCTAAGATACAGACCAAATTAACCTACTGTAGGTATGGACCATCAACCAAACAAGACTACATCATGGCTGCAAACTCTTCAAAATGTTTAAATGCTTTTCTCTTGTGACCCATCCATGCCTGGGGTAGACCACCTGAAAATGCCAAGGTCAGGGCAAGCTGCAAAAGGAGAGCAGATTCTCTCAGCACTGGTGGGTGACACTGAAATCAGACTTCCCAACCAGCTACAAACAGTGCTTCTGATTCCCCACACTGGTTATCAAGAAGCTAAAACAAAAATATACACAGTCCCCTTTACTGCATTTCAGTCTCTTGCTCCTAATCAGCCTCTAGGTCCAGTAAAGAGATCAGTTATTTAAAACTCTATGCTCTTTACCAAAAAGTTTCTCCTGACTCCAATGGGTCAGCCACATTACCAAATCATTATAAGTTTGGATCTTACCCAAAATGCCACACTGCCAGCCAATCCTTTAGTAACTAAAACTAAAGGTTTATTATAAAAGGAAAGAAATAAACTATAAGAGAAATGTTAAATGATTAAAGCAATCACATACATACAAATGATTTGAAAGTCCATATCTATGAGGTTTTCATTAGAATTGAGGAGTTTGCAGGCTTGTATAGTTCCTCTGGTGAACATCCAGTAGCTGGATGGGCCTCAGTCCTTTGTTTCACAGAGCTTCAGTTGTAGAGATGAGTTGATTCAGAGGTAGGTGAAGACTAAAGACAATAGCTGCCTTTTATGTTCCTTGGCCTTTGCCATGCTGTTTGTGGAAATTTACAGAAATAAGACAGAGTCCAGGGTCACAAGAGTAAGTCCTGGTGACACATCAGGTGTAACCCAGGCTTCTCTCCCTGGGCCCATTGTACCTTTGAGTTTCCTTAATGGGCCATTAAGCATCTTATTGTTGTTGCCATCCTGTTTGGGGAGTCACCCAGAAACATAGCACAAGTAGAAATACACATATGCCTTACATATTTCTAACCTACATTACAAATATGACACATGCACATAAACAATATAATCATACTTCGCAAATTCTAACTTTTCTAACAGTACCTGATATGGCATATCTCATATGAATTATTGTAATTTTAAAATGTTGATGTTAAACAATACCATAAATGGTCCCCCTAATCCAGCATTATCTCTGTCTTGCTTATGTTCAGTTTCAGCCAGCTGTTCTTCATCCATGAGCTGATCTCAGCCAAGCAATGGGCCATCTTGGTAGTAATGGTGAGGTAAATATGGTGAATATAAATTGTGTACATATAAATGGTTCAGCATGTTTTGTTTGTGGTGTTTTGGTTTTCGGGGCTTTTAAAAAAAATTGTTTGGGGGGTTTTGCTGTGGGGACAAAACCACTTCTAATCCTGACTATGCAAATGGTTTGGAGGGACCTCCTTCCTCTTAGTTCTTTGTGTGAATGTTACAGAGACCAGAGAGGAGGAAGTTATGATGGACAAGACAGGAGATGATGAGTGCCTTGACAAGAGATTTGGTTGTCTTGGCAATAAAGACAAATCTTAGTAATATTATGGTGAAGGAAGGGAAACGTTTGGACCCAGCCTGGGAGAAATTGCTAATCGAGAATAGTTTGAAGATGACTCAGTTATGGACTGAGTTACTGGGATTATGGTGGCAGGATTTTGTTTTGTTTTGTTTTGTTTTAAACAAAACAAACTTTTGGCTTGGACAACTATACTTGACAATTCCAGTTTTATATGATGAAATCTTATCTATTCCACTTACCATTCCAATAGTAACTCAGGAGGGTGGTAAACAGAAGATACTAAAATTATACATCTTTAAATCATCAGGTCTTGATCATTTGCATCCAAGAGTTTTAAAAGAGCTGGCTGAGGCATTTGCTGGCTTGTTAATGTTAATCATTACTGACTCTTGGGACACTGGGTAAATTCTAGAAGATTGGAAGAAAGCTAGTGTTGTGCCAATATTTTTAAAGAGTTATTGAGATGACCAGGGTAATTATAAATCTGGCAAAATAACCAAATGACTCAATTAATAAAGAATTAAAGGAGTTTATGGAAAATAGAATCTGTCAAACTAATGTGATATCTTTTTCTATGAGATTACAAGCATCAATAAAGGTAATAGTGTTGATGTACTACACGTAGACTTCTGTAAGGCGTTTGACTTGGTACCACAAAACATTTTGATTGAAAAGCAATAACAATACGAAATCCACATGGAAAACATTAAATAGATTTAAAAGTGGTTAACTGATAGATCTTAAAATGTTCTTGTAAACAGAGAATCATCATTGAGTGTGCGTATTTCAAATGGGGTCCCTTAGGGACCAGTTATTAGCCCTATGTTATTTAACATTTTTTTTAAATGATCTGGAAGAAAACATAAAATCATCACTGACAAAGTTAGCAAATGATACAAAAATTGGGGGTAGCGGTGGTGAATACTGAAGAGGACAGGTCATTGATACAGAGTGTGCTGGATGACATGGGCGCAAGCAGACAATATGCATTTTAATACAGCCAAGTGTAAAGATATATATCTAGAACAAAGAATGCAGGCCATACTTACAGGATGATCTACTCTATCCTGAGAATCAATGATTTAAAAACATGTGGGGGTTGTATCAAGTAGGAGTAGCATGGGCAGCAGGTATAATAGGCCAGAGGAGACTAAGCATCCGCTGGTGCAGCTGCCACTGAATGCCTGGGCCGAGGTGGTCTCGCCTCTTCCCATCTCTGCTCTGCCCCTTCTCCAAGGCCCCATCCCCCTCCCCCGCAAGACCCCCCACTGCCACTCGCAGCATCCCTCTGGGAAAAGGGGGCCAAGTGGAGGAGGTGGCGGGGCCAGGAGTGGGGATGGCAAGTGGGCAGGCTGTGAGCGGAACAGGTGGGACAGAGAGCTTCACCTGCCGCCCATGAGGAGTAGAGTGATTATATTACCTCTGCATTTGGAACTAATTCAACCACCGCTGGAATCTTGTATCCACTTCTGGTGCCCACAATTCAAGATGGACGTTAATAAACTGCAGAGGATTCAGAAAAGAGTCTGAAAAAAGATTAAAAGATTAAAAGCTCAATCTATTTAGTTAATAGAATGAAGGTTAAGGGATGACTTAATCACAGTTTAGAAGTACTTACATGGGAAACAAAAAATGTATAATAAGCTCTTCAGTCTAGCAGTCAAGGCTATTATACAGTCCAATGGCAGGAATTTGAAGCTAGGCAAATTCAACTAATCATTGGAAAAATTTACCAATGGTTATGGTGGATTCTCCATCACTGGCAGTTTTTCAGTCAAGATTAGTTATTTTTCTAAAAGATATGCTCTAGTTCAAACAGGAAGTAATTAAAGGAAGTCCTATGGCCTGTATTGTACAGGAAGTCAGACTAGATGATCACAGTGGTCCCTTCTGGCTTTATAATCTGTGACTCTGTTAATTATATTGTATTATTTCATAAATAGGATATTAAAGCTACACTGAAGTCATCACCCTATGCAAATATAGATTATTTGAAAGATACTCTAAATTAAGAGCAGATGATTATTAATGTTATCTCCCTCCTCTTTTCTCTCCAGCTTGGATAAGAAGCATTTTTCCTTCCCACTCCTCTCTTCTCTCCTTTCCTCATGTTTGTATTATGTTTTTTTTTCTACACTATGAGAGTGGTGCTGCATGTTAATGACTTTTCGGACTACACCAAGTGTTTCATTTTGAGGGTAATATCTTTGGAATCTGAACAGTCATGCTGTATTTTCTATGAGCAGCTGAATTCAAACATCCAGTATGCAAGCTGAATATTTTAGTCCTAGATGCTGTAATGCAAGTGTTGTGAAAACAGATGCTAATCTTTTTTCGGAAATCATGTCTTGTTACTGAGTATTACAGATGTGAGGTATTTCCTCTCCACTTCATTAAGGGTTTTTGAAAGCTAACACTTCTCTGCTACCTTGTTCTGTAACAAACATAATAATAATAATTCATAAATTAAATCCTACGTATAAATCAAAACAAATGTTACCCACTTGTGTGTATAATTTGTGCAAAAATAACAGTCTTTCTGTATTAAGCTAATTTATTATTTGAGTATTTTTCTTAAAGGGCACCAGCTTCGCTGGCATCCCTCTAGCTTCGCAGCAGTGGCACCCCCAGGGCTCCGAAGATGGAAGCTGAGCCTTCCTACTTTTTATTGTTTTTCTGAGTTCCTCATATCATCCACTCGTGTCACCTAGACATGATGTGGACTTTTTAAGCCAACAACTTAATGCTTGGGTTTTGGTTTTGTTTTGTGTTCCTGTTGCCAGTAATTACCAGTTGCAATATTTAAATTTTGGAATGATTTGATATTGCCATGGACCCGTCTTACCATGCAACCCACATTCATCCTCCTGCTTCTCAGACTCCCTCCTCACTTCTTTTTCCCTTACCCACCTCCATCCTTTTCCCTTCAAGCCATACCTCTCCCCTCATCTTATTATGGCTCCTCTACCTCCCTTACTCTGTCTTTTTCTTTACTGTGGAGCTGGGATCAGATAATGGCATCTGCAGCACCACATACAGACCCCCATGCGGAATAAAGAAGTGGCCTGGGGAGGGTTGACTCAGCAACATGAACTACATGTATATGTCGCCTTATAAGGGAATGGCATAGGTTTAAGCCATATCATCCTATAGGGATACGACAAGGGTGATGTAAGGCACCGGTGCATGGTCAGCAAGTGCTCGGCGATGTGTAAGCCTCTGGTTGGCCAAATGCCAAGGGTCACCTTAAAAGGCTATGCAGCAAATGCTAGCCAATGGGTCACCCTAAAAGGCTATGCAGCAAATGCTAGCCAATGGTCACCAAGACATAGCAAACTGTTGCATGTGGAAAACTATAAAACCAAGCTGCCAAGTAGCAGCAGCCAGAGAAGAAAAGGAATTGCCTAACACCCAGAGTCTCGAGCGTGTTAGATTCAGTGGGCTGACACATCCTTACTAGCCTGCTTCGCAATGGCCTGATCACCCGAAGTGACTCTCTCCCATCTGCAGAATCTAAGCAAGCGGTCGTTTAAGTTTGGCCAAGATGATTTGTTATTATCTAAGCTTAGTGAGTATGAATTAACTGTTTATTGTTGTCTGTCTTGTAAACTTTCTAGAGGAACTCCATAACTGGGCACCCTAGTGTCACAAAAGTGACAGCCATGCGTTGATCCCTTGAGATCATTAACGCAAAAGTCTTGGGTGGCGCATTTTGTCCTTCGCGCATGGAGTTCCTCCTCCTTTACTATCAGTTGTTAAAAATAAAGAATTTATTGATTAAGAGAAATAAAGCCTCGCTGCTGTCTCTTTGACCCCTCCGTATCATATAATTAGAACCTTATTCGGTACCTATTGGTTCCGTCTCAACATTTACCAAACTCCACAGGTAAAAAAAAAGTGAAAGCCTCCATCCTGCAAACACCTATGCTCATTAATTCTTTTCTGCATGTGTTATACTATAGAACTCAATGGGACTACTGGTGTGTATAAAATTACTTACATGCATAAACATTTGCAGTATCAGGCCCTACATAACTCACTTAGCTACCAGCATCTACAAAGAAACAAGGAACTGCTATGATTTGTACGCCACATACCAATACACCAATATAATCTTATTGCTGTTACTCTTATTTTCCATCTCCCCTTCCTATCATTCTTTTTTGTAATCATTTGTTCTGTAATTTCTAACAAGTCTCTGATCTTTCAAAGACTTACATGATATAAACGCTGTAACAACTGTAATGGGACAATGCACATGCATAAAGTTAAGCATGTGTGTCTTTTCAGCATCAGGACCATTGCAAACTCTCCAGAACAGGGACTATGCATGTTACTTGTCTATAAAACATCCTGCACAGTATACATCATATAATTAATAATAGATTTTTTAGGATTCTACAGCAGCTAAGTGGAAGCACCACTGTGCTCTGAAAAGAAAGTGTGATATAGAGAGGATGAAACATAACAAATTTCTCAAAGCCTATGCTGAGGCTATATTACAGGCCAAGAGAACCTTCCTATCAACCTCTTTTGAAGCTGCAAAATCCTGCCCCAAAGGGCTATTCAGTGTGATAAAGCCACTTAATCAATCCTGAACAACTACAACCTACACTATCTAGTTGGTGTCAACCATGCTGAACATAATGGACTAAAAATATGCATTCAGTATGGAAAAAAATCTAGACTAGAGTTTTCTCAAAAGACCTCACCAGCTTGAAGCTAAAATTAAAGCATGTCTGAATCCTCAGATATCATAGTGTTGAGCACAGCACAAATACCTAGAGAGATTAGGGAAAAACAAAAGTAAATTAGCTAAACAAAGCCCCTCCTTATCAGTCTTCAAGGATAAAAAGATACTAAATCACCATCGAAATAACTGCAGAAGGAGAAAAACTTTCAGGATTCTCAGTGTACCAGAAAACACTAAGGATGCATATTTGCATCGCATTTTCAAAAAATAATTTTTAAATCTTTGAGATCTTAGTGTTAGACAGTATACCTGACCTACTCAATATACAAAAGTGGCACCAGGCTCCTTTAGCAGTCAGCTAAGGACAAAACAAAAAATGGCAATTGAGGGTTTCTGGAACTGCATACTTCAGAATGCCCCTGTCCCTGAAGAGAAAATCTCTCTTGAAAATAAATATGTTTATTTCCAGGAGTGAGTTTTCTGACTGAAGTTGAAAAGAGGGAACTTTTTTTTAAGGACCTCATCCCACATTTACTATGACAAAATTTCCATTGACTTCAATGGGAGTCTTTTCTGAGTAATGAGTTTATGTTTGGGCCTGTAAAATTAAGAATTAAATTTCAGGGGAAAACCTAAATATTTAGGGCTTACCCTCAGCAAATCTGTTCATTATCAAAACTATTTGACCACCACTGTGTATCTGACTCCCAACGAGAGTGATCATTCTTCTTATGAGCATTTTTCAAGGCACAACATATCCAACTTAACTGACCTAAGTCACTAGATATTTTCATCGCAGTATTTATGCCAGGATCTGTGGCTTTTGAATTTAGGTTGAAAGTTGTATTTTGTGCCAATTCTTTCCAATAGTTATTCACAAAGTTAGAAATGGAAAAGGCTATAGTAAACCAGCCAGTTCATCTCTCTGCAAATACCTATGTAAGCAGGGTCTGAATGAGCTCTTCTCTGACCTCTAGTGACACGCTGGGGAAAAAGGGTTCAGGAGCAGACTGTGTTTACACAGACAGGCCTACTTTGCCTGGGTGCACAGTGTGATGGAGCTGCTTTGCCAAAATGATCAATGTTAGCTGGTTTTGGTTACAAATCATGCTAGTATTTGAATGCAGGGGTAATTAAATGTTGTTATCCTTATTGTATGAGTAAAGGGCAGCACAACTGTGCTTAGTACGCGCTGCTTGAGGGGGTCATCTTAAACTGAACCTCACTTGCTAAGCAAAGTAGGGATTCCAAATCCTAGTGAAGATTAGAATGGATGGGAACAGATGTTGTGGACTCTGTCTAAGGAGTTCTAGATATTGTTTGACCTGCTCTTCTCCAATGTTTAGTGACATAGCTGATTAGATTCAGTTGAGAGTCTTCATATCTGGTTGGTGACTCCTACAGATGATCTCACTGCTAAGCAGCTTAGGAAGTAAGTCTAAGACCTTATGTAGGGACAGTGAAAGACAGCCCAGAGAGTGTGCTGGCTGAGTGGTTACCCACTACCAGCAAGCAGTGGTGGCAATGAACCAGTGGTGAAAGAAAAGCAGCGGCAGCAGAGAAGTGGCATTGCTCAATAGTTCATCCCCACAGGTAGGAGGTGAATGCACATTGAACCTGCATTTTCACTAACCAAGGACAGCCACCTGTGAGTGGGGTGCAGCAGGGGGAGTGATGTGTTAAAGGGGACATTCATTTGTCCACCTTTCCCACTGCATGGTGGGAAATTGAGGCAAAGGACACTGCCTAACATGCTGTTGGGGTGGGTTTGCTTATAGTCATATGCTTTTGAATGCGGTTGTGGTGTTTTCCTGAATTAATGCTTGATTTATTTTCCCTTTTAATAGAAGTTCTCTTTTGTTATACACAGACTCAGTGCTTGCGAGTGGGGAAGTATTATCTCTTAGGGGTGCCCATGGGTGGTGTTAAGTTTTCCCAGATTACTGGATGGGAGCTCAAGATGGTTCTATTTTCTGTTTTTGAGAGAAAACCCTTGACATTGAACCTATCCCTGGTTGCTGCTGACTCTATCTAGCAGAAGGGTTACACCTACAGTACATTTTATAGTGATTTGTTCATAAATGTTTCATTTAGTGTATTCACTGTGTTCTAACACTGAAATCCTATTTTGTTTTGAAAATTATGAACACTCAGTGTTTGCTTGAAATGAAATATTTGAAAAGAACAAAAGAGTTACGGCAAACTGTAAGATCACAGCATTTTCCAGCCACATTCTCATGGATGTTAAAACAACACACTTTATATATAATACTCCCTCCTCCCACCGGCCACCCCAGGTCAACCCCACTGTGTGTGTATCTATATACCTGCACTCATGTTACTATGTTTTTATTTCCTACTCTTCCCCTATTGAAGTCAATGAAGCTATAACAGTTTACAGCTGCTGAGGATCTTCTCCCAAGTGTCAACAATCTTTATATCAGAGTTTATTTGCCCTCCCAGCCCAGGAATGAAGAGAACAGTCTCTATTATCTATGCTCAGCCATTTATATTTACTTGGACCAATAACAGGTGCCCTTTCAGATCCTCAGCCTAATCAATTATTTGCACTCTCAGTTCTTTGTAGAAAGAAAATGATTTTTCCTGTAGCCCTGCTGGAGGAGGGGTTAGAAATCTCTGTTCCTACTGAGTTCTTTTGCAGTTTACTAGTTTTTTTTGTGGTGAAATGAGTTTCCTGCAGTAAAGCTATTCCACCATTAATCTTTTTATTTTAATTAAAAGCTTTTTCCATTAGAAAGGGGACTGATTCCTTTCACTTTTAATGATGTCATTTTAAAACAGATTGGGCATCTTAGTGTAAAGGACACTTGTTACCAATCCCTGCTCTCATATAAGGTCAGACACTCACAACATTAAACTAAATTATGGAGGCTTTCCTAGGCAGGAGGAACTTTCTAGAAGACAAAAGAGTAAGAATTACAGCAAGAGTAGCAGTATGTTCATATAGCTTAATACTATTTCCATCCTAGTCCCATTTGTTTTTCTCACAATTCACTTGCTCAGAACTTTCTGAAATTTACTTTTTGGGTTGAAAGATCTCTGCTTAGTCTCTATCCAAAGGTGAAATTGTTTCTGGAAAGCTTCAGCAAAAGTGGTTCAAGTATGTGGAGAATGAGAAAGAAAAATATTACATTTCAAAAAGTGTTTTAAAAAACAGCTTTTACATCAAATGAGCTACTGGAAAGTTGAAATTTGTGATGGAAATAGCTCTGGCTAAGGAAAGTACCTTTGATTGTTCATGAGAAAACTGCTTTTAACCAAGTTTTGAGCCCTTGAAAATCATATCTTATGCAGGCCTCTGCAGAATCAGAGTTGCCCTCCTCAAGGAGTGAATTTCTGCTCAGGCACAGCTTCCTCCAAAGTCCCAGAGTGGCGTACATTGGAAAACCATGCTTTCACTGGCATGGATCAACCCCCAATACTACATGGGATAAATCATTCAGGGTCAGAACCTCTGCAAAGGTAAAAGATCAATAAATTCCACAAGATGTATCTGGCAGGCAAGGTTTGTTGGTCCACATTGGCCTTTCTGCCATCCAGTTAACACAAAACTCATGGGAAAATCTCAGGAGATTCGCTATAGGACCACTGGTTTCCAAACTGGGGGGAGCATACCACTCACCCCAGGAGGAACACAACAAGGTTATCAAGAGTCACGAGAACCTAACTCCTTTCATTCACTGAGGCATTTGCTGCTGCTGCTGCTGCCAGGTTGGAAGAGCAAGGAGGTGGGAGAGACCAGGAGTGAGGTGCACAGCCTCTCCCTGCCAGGGGTGGGGGGGAGGAATTCCAACTCCTCGCATATCCAGATGCTGATGTGGTGTGTCTTTCCTTGGGAGGTGGTTCCTCTCTCCCACACAATATCTTGCACATGCATGCTGAGGATTGCACCAGAGCCAGAGGAGCCTGTGGCTTGTGAGTGATTCTGTGGGGTACCAGAGGCAGCGGCACAAGTGAGGGTGAAGCCCAGCTGTCTGTGTCCTGCTGAGACCATCTGCCCAGTACATGTCCTGGGCAGAGGATGCTCACAGGCTGGTGACAAGTGGGGTGTCCTGGCCCTCACACATCTGTGGAAATACTGTTTCTTAGAAAGAAAGAAAGAAAGAAAGAAAGAAAGAAAGAAAGAAAGAAAGA
>ML675601.1:97260828-97401814 GCA_007922155.1 Mesoclemmys tuberculata
AGAAAGAAAGAAAGAAAGAAAGAAAGAAAGAAAGAAAGAAAGAAAGAAAGAAAGAAAGCAAGCAAGCAAGCAAGCAAGCAAGCAAGCAAGCGACACAAATTTCTGAAGGGAGAGGGAGACATCAAAAAAATCTGGGAACCTCTGCCAAAGGCCATGGCAATAGTGTAGACAGAGGATCAGCCATTCAATGCTGGTACCCAAAGGAGATGCTGAGGCTATGGAGTGGGACTCCATATCACTTTCCATGAGAATGTCATTTTGGATTTGCATTGGATGCATAAAGCCACTGTCCTCCGGTACATCTTCCTACTACCTGGCTTCTCCCTAAATTTGCAGAGCCCCGGGGTGTGTGTGTGTGTGCATGTGTGCACGTGTGTGTGTGTGCACATCCACAGACGGTGGGGAAAATAAGTCTTTTATTGGTTTGTTTGTCCCCCGCTCCTCCTCCACCCCCTTCAACAGTTTCAGGGTCACAGGAATGAAACTTCCACTATTGTTTCTCCTCTACATGCAGCAGGATGGATGAGGATATGACCCCTTAGTTTTCAACAGTGAGCCACACTTTGCCAGGGACTATCAAAAAAATCCAAGTAATTTTAAATATATATTTGGCATTTTCTTTAAGCCACAATTGTTAAATTCTAGAACTGGCACATGATCTTTGGGGGTTAGCTTCTTATTTTCTTTCATACTGGAATTTGCATTCTATCCCAAAATAATCAGTATAGGAGCCAGTGGATTTGGCATCACTAAGGAGTGTTTAAGCCTCTCTTTGAACAGTTCTGAAGGAGGTGCTATATGCCAGTGGTTCTTCCTTTTTTTTTTCTTGGCGTGTGTAGGGTTTTTCTTTGTTTATTTTTTCATCCTTACTTTCTATTTTTGCACTGCATCAGCCCCATACTGCATACACAGGACATTCATGTCTCTTTCCTCAATCCTGGCCAAGACATAGGGACAGAGAATTCCTCTCACTCTAAGGCTATGTCTTCACTGATAGTGGCAAATTCGCCGCTGTCAGATCTATTTTTCTGGCTCAACTGAGCAGTCAGTGAAGACTCGCTCAGTCGATCCAGAAATGGACATATTAAGACCACCTGCTCAAGTGGCGCAGCAAAGATGGCGCGCAGAACAGAAGCAGAGAAGTTGACGGGAGTTACACAAGTTTTTTGCATAGCTTGCGTAACTCCCGTCAGCTGCCGCCGAATCTCGGAGGTAAGTGTAGACAGGGCCTAAGATAATGGCTCACCAAATCTGGAATGACAGGAGGAAGGTGGTCGGCTATCTCTTAGGCTATCATGTTCTTCCTCAATTCCCATCCCTACTGCTTTTACTCATCACTTGCTTGGAGGTGCATACACTGACCTTCTCTGTAACACGTTTTGCCCAAGAGCCTGAATTTAGTCTTAAAGCTGGATCTTGCATGGCACTTTTTTGTTTGTCTTACCATGAAGCAACCCTGATTTATGTTTTAACAAACACAAGGGCTAATACCCCACTCAGCAGGCAAACTCCCACTGACGTCAACATGAGTAAGGACGCAGTAAAAACTGAGGGCCAAATTCTACCCTGCTTTACTTTCTTTGCCATACCTTTAGCTTCGATGAATGCAAGAGGTGTAAATGAGGGCAGAATCTGGGTCTGAATAAGGACCTCAGGGTTTGATCCAGTTGCTAGTCATACTTAATTTTCAGACTCATGGTAAAATACAGCTAAAGTTCTCAAAAACAGATTTTAATTAACTCAGTGCTAATTTTCGTAAAATATTGCACATATATTCATATCATAACTGTTTCACCTTACTTATATATAGATTTTCCTTTCTTCCAGTTAGGAACAAGTCCTGAGATCCTTGCTCAATTTTGACTTACTCCTTCCCTTCAATAAAAGTGTTGACAGAGTAAAAACTAAGCAAGGACTTGGCCCAGAATTATTAGTTGCTATAATAACTAGTAACACATGCCAATGTATTCCTTTCTGTATGTGCGGAATAAGCCTTTTTTGTAAGGTTGTACTGCCAAAACTTGTGTCTCGCACTCCAGTTTGTCTTAATTGTACACACATATTGATCCATCAGAGCTGTGCATTGTGACAGGGGAACCACAAGCTTATATTTTTACGCTTATTTTATGAACTAATCTAAACAGCCACAGGAATTTGCTGTCATGGGACTGACACTCAAATACTTTGCTGGATTTTAACAAAGTCTGGATGAGTATACGGTTGATAATAGTTTGTATAACTATAAATGTCAAGATAAAGAAAATCAAATTTCACATTTCACAGCATAAGCTGGTCACCACAGGTCAGAGAGGATTTTTTCCCTCCCACCTGCAGCATTGCACAATTGGGAGAGGGTTGTCTACCAGGGCTCAATGGACTGTGACCTGACTCACAATGGCAAAACCATTGATGTAATTGATTTCAAAGCTTTTCATACAATGAATTACTTCTTAAAGCTAGAGTTCCTGTCACAGAACACTTACTCCCCAGTTCTGACTCCACACCTTTCCTGCGACAACTATATTCCTAGGGTATATGAGAAAGTAATATTAAGACATCATAAGGAGACAAGATGAAAATAAACTTACTTTGATGCCCTGGACATTTGGCTATGACCTCCCCTTTGGTCTTTATGCTGTTTATTTCTTCTCTTGGCCAATAGGGCTTTACATTTCTTAGGATTGAATCCACCGATTGCTGCAGCTCCCACTGCTCTAATCTCTTCAGGTCATTTTACAGTTTATTTGTTACCGTCCTCCTGTGTGTTGGCTGTTATACCTCCAAATTTGATGTCACCTGTAGTTTTTGATCCAGTCTGAGCTTAAACCAAAGAAATATCCAGTGCAGAAAGATATAAACCAGCTGTATAAGGTGCTGAGAGATGCTTGTTTGTTTTTAGTTTAGCTGACCAAAAAATAAAAAAATAAAAAAGGAAGTTTCCAATCCAGGAGCCCTGTGTCCTGAACTAAGCTACTACTATCAGGCAATATCAGTGCATGAAGACTAAGACTTTTCATCATTGTGACTGAAGCTGCTCAGTGGAATACCTGGAAGCAGCCCTTGGAACATAATTTGAGAACTATTGTTCTGAAGAATGGACATATTGTGTATGGCTTAAATTGTGACCCTGAAATCACAGGTCAAATCAAATATTTTATTGCAAATCCAGGGAAGATTATCCTTCCTATGATATATATCTTTATATATATCTATATATATCTTTTGTCAACTCTTATAATCTAGGAAGAGCTTGCATAAAACCTTTCATACATACGTTCACAATATTCAAATTGTAATAGTTTTCAAATGCTAGCTTATTTCCCCCTCCCAGATTATAGCTAAAAATCAAGATGCTGCTGCTGATAGATTTGGTGGTATAGCAACTCATACTTCAAGGCAAATTGCAGTAATTAATTAGTTATAACAGTATGTATGGTATCATATACTAAAAAACCTTTCCCTTCCAGGTTCCAGGGCTGAGTTATACTTAGAAGTCCAGACCCAAGCTCACTTCACATGAACCAAAATTAAATCATTCCAAACACGATCCTAAAGACAGAATATACCCTCAACAAGGGGTTTAGGGATTATTTTGGGCCCAGCCAGTTCTGCCCCACCACTCCTGCAGCAAATGCTCCATCTGGTGAAGCATTTAAAAGAGAAATAGCTGGTTTGGGTGGCAGAGCTGGAAGAGCGCAAACCTGCAGTCCACATCTCCAGCAGCACAGTGGCAGGCCTACACTGGACCCTGCCTAAGGGAAGGGAGGACACACCCCAGGAATAATAACAGAAAGGGAAGAATCTCCTCCTCTCTCCTGCAGGCGGGCCCTGGACAATGGTAATCCGTTCCCCACTACCTCCTGCCAGTCACTGGTTGCAGCCTGGACCACTAGGCCACACTTCCCTACCAAACCACAAGGAGGGGACCATTACAATAAGGAACTAAAAAGTGTAGCCCTGTAATTTAAATACAAATTGTCATTGTAAGGTCTACTGTTTAAAAACATGCAAATGTTTCAGTTTTAGTAATACAAATATAACCATTGTAGAAGCAGAGGATAGTTCAGAAGATGACTAAAATACTTCAGTCATTTGAGAAACTGAATTATTCAAAAAGCAGATCTTTATCTATGGAAAAGGGGAAATTTGAAGCATACCCACTTCTGAAGAGAAGAGAGAAGTAATCTTCCGCTCTTTGAGCTAGTTTAGCTACAAAAGCAAGGGTTCACAAACATGAAAAGTAATCCCCAAGAGCTAAATATTATTATTCTATAAATAGGGGTGGGCACTAAAAGAATATGGGGAAACACTTAGGGCTTGTCCACATGGTGTGTTAGTCTGCACTAGAGGTGTAAATTCTAGTGTGCATAATGTTACACATTATATGACCCCTCTACGCCCTTCTGGTGCACACAAAAAGTTCCCTAGGTTGTGTTAACATAGTGCTGTTTGAAATGAGACTACATTAATGCCATTAGGGAATTTTTCATGTGCACCAGCAGGTCCCTAGGGGCCAGTTAGTACAAAACACACTAACATTCACTGATATGTACACCTCTCTAGTGTGGACCAATGCACCATGTAGACAAGTCCTTAAGTATTAAATTTCTAGGTTAACAAAGTAATTAATATATGGAAAGAAATAGCCAGGGCAACAAGAAGAGTAGCTAGTACACAATGTTTTGAATAGGAGCTAGTAAAATATTTAGGCACATACGTGTTTGGTTACTAAAACTGCTGCTCCAAGAAGAGGACCTAGATGGACTTCTTGGACATTTTCCATTCTAAAATTTCCTACATTGCTATTACTAGCAGCTGCCTGAAGAGCTTTTCATATTAGGTTGAATCAATGGCCTATTTTTGTGACATGGTGCTGATGGTCAATCTGTAGACCCATAGGGTAAACTGAAAAGAATTCTCTGTAAGAAAGACCTTTCTGCTCTTCTGTTTCCTACAGATATGCACAACATGAGCTTTGAGCAAAAGAGTGAAGGAATGGAATCCAACCACAACCTTTGGGGAAGGTGTAAGGCTACTCCAAATTCCTTCCATGGAGGTAGCACAGAATCTAGACCTGCTACAGTGGAACTACGTTCCTTTCATGTCTCTTACACCCAGAGTTGGAATTTTACCATGTGAACAAGGTAGCACACAAATTTATTGAGTGAATTTGCCTGTGTGCTTTGCAGTTTTTCATGTCTTCATTAGTTTTTCAGATGAATCTCCACACACGCCATAATCTCATCTAAAATGTCAAGACCTTTGTATGTATTTGGAAATAATTGCATGCTGTGCGCTTTCACTTGTGTACTGTTTTCTCCCTCTTCTAGATAATTAATAAAGATGTTAAAAAGACCCGACTTAATACTGATCCCTGTGATACCTGACTAAACACTTTCTTTGCCACAAATAAATGCAGTGTCATTTGTCACTGCCCATTTTTACTGTGAAAGTGCACATACAGTGAGCCCCAGTTCTTGAAGTCAGTGGGACCCACTGTGCCCTGACATTATTCAGCTAAGCTAGAAAATCACAAACTGTAGTCTGTGGGAGCACTCGCTGGTGGTCTGTGTGACTTGGCTGGTCATCTGATCCTGGCTTCTCCCCATTTCCAGTTGCTAAATTGCAATAAAGGGAGGGGGAAAATACTTTTCCATATACACAACTAATGCACTTAGGAAGAGGCTTTATGTGAGTGTGAATAGGAGAAGAGATGGTTTGCACAGTCCTGAAAGAGTGGGGGAATTGGTTTGCAAGACAATCCATTAAGATGTGCTCTTCCATATGAAAAAATTGGACAGTTGAACTAGGCCCTTTCACTCCAGGCTAGATTAGCAGCCTGAGGACACTTCCTCCTCTTCCTCCTTATAGGAGTTATAATATACTTCCAAACACAAACACTACCTTTACCCTAATTGTAGAATAATAGAAGTTGGCAATGGAGAAGTTCTATTAGATTCTTTAGTCCATTTGCCTACCAATGAAGAATTGTTCTGCTTATTCTAACTTCTGGTGCTTTGCTCGGTGTAGTATTACATTTCTCAGTGTGTGGAAAAAACAAAAGAAAAAACCTAAGGTTTCAAACAGACCTTTATACTATCTACATAATTTAGGCCAAATGGAAGTTTTCCCTAAGAGCTGCAGGATTTAGCCCCTAACGAATATTTAGTATCAATGTCTGGCCCATTTGACTTTTCAGTTTTATTTGAATGACTGAAGAAATATATAATTTTTTGCCTTGGTTGCTTAAAAATCACCTCAGTGAGGTATTTTACAATGCAACTAACTGTTCCAGATGACTCCACTGTATCCCCCTTAAAGAACTTCTTTAGTTAAAGAAAGCATAGAAAATAAAAAATCTTTAGATAAAAGAAAAATTAGTTCTAACTGTATGTAGTACCAAGAACGTTAATTTTTAACACAGCACTTGGGCCAAATTCTGTTCTCACATCCATGAAACCACATTCAAGTCAAAAGTGTTGTACGGGTGTGAGCGCACAATTTGAATGCAAAGCGATTAATTTCAGTTTCCACAGAAGTCCAACTCTTTAATGGAAAGAATGGTCAAGTTTTTTGTTCAGTGCTGTGCCAGTTTTATACCTTATCTTAGTGTGGAACCCAGTTAAAGTACTAATTCACATTGTTCACATCTATAGCTGTTTGAGAGGCTAGTTAGCACTATAGATACTTAAGGCCCCAGTATTCTGCCAAAATTTTCCATGGCACTTACTGTAATCCTGCTACAGAAGTAGGGACCTATCACCAAATTTGCTGTTACATCCAATGGCATTGTTTCTCTCTCTTCTTTTGTGCAATTCTCTCTATAGTAGATCCCCACTTTTTTATTTCACTTGGGTTTGCTGTGGCATTTCTTCAAGACTTTCTTCAAGGATTTGTTTTAAATTAGTGTAACTGGTAAAGCAGACAAGGTAGATAATGTAGTAGGTGTTGTTGAACCAGAAAATAGCTTTTAATACAAAAGCAAACCTCATTGTGAAAAGTATCGTTCAAACAGATGACATATTGTAAATATCTGTGAATATTTGCACTCAACAGTGCACTTAATACTGTCATTTAATCAGCTAACACCTGTTTTTATGGCCCAACACTTCTATGTTGATTCATTACTATCCAGCTTTCAAACAGGTTGTAGATGGTTCTTTCAAGGTCAAGGGTTGCTTTAAGGTTAAACAGGCAGCTACTTACAGCACTGTATTTCTAAGGGGGCACTTAAATAATATTGTAGTCATTGTGGTCATCCCCAGGCTAATCCCAAGATGCTCCCACCAGTTGTGATGTTCAACACATGTTCCTTTCATTTTCAAAAAAGGTGCTCCTATTTCTCTTCCATCATGGGAAACAGGATCCTTTGGATCTTAGACACAACCCAGAATTCTTTGCATCAGTTATTCTGGCAATCTCTTTGAAGCAGCGTCACAGCTAATGCAAAGGATTCTGAGGCATGTTTGGCAACTAAAGGTTTCCTTGTAAATGCCTGAACAGAAATTAGGGTACCCTTTTGGAAGGGGAAATGAAACCAACAAAGTGAACTGATGAACACAAACACTTAGATACTATAGTGATAGCCGTACTACAAAAACCTAGGCAGAATATGATCAAAAAGCTGTGGGAAGGTAGAGGCAACAAAAGGAATAACATTTTGGGTTTTCCCCCCCAAACTATACATACAAAATTGTAACAATAGCCACTGAATTCAGTGGCTGAAACCCTTTTTATATAACCTCTTATATCTCTCAAAGCAATTGTTTCAGGCTCTCTGCAGACACTGGCAGACATCACTGCATCAGGTTACTTTCAGTTCATATTTACATATTTTTCACAATCATAAGGGCTCAAGATTTAATTGTGTTAAAAATGAAAGAATTATGTAGCAATGTATGGATCCACATAATATCATAATACAAGGGACTCTGAGTGTAATCAGTTTTTGACTACAACTAAATGCTAATTATTACTAAAGGAGAAAAAATAGGAGATTAGGAATGCAAAGAAAATATTTACATTTAAAAAACTGCTATCCAATAATGTAAGCCCAAATTTTAGGTTTTTAAAAAAGTATATTTTACAAGGCAAAAGCAAGCAGGACTGGCCTTTAAACAATTTAGCACAATAACATTGATTACAAGACCAATTTGGATAATTATATATGGAAATGACCATGATTAGTCAGAAATGTTCACACACACAAGATTTCCAACATCTTAATATGACATGTATACTTAACACAAACTCCTTACTATATGTCAGCAAGAACATGAGGTTATATTAAATAATGAGCCTGTAATAAGTTTATAAAGAATTTGCAGTATAACTATCTAAATAATTAAGACACCGTCCTTTTGAGGAGATTCTGGGTTATTAAACTTGACAGTCAGGATCTTATTATGTAGTCTCTATGTGACAATATTAGTAATAGAGGTGCCAGAGGACATGCAAAACCAAATTCAATATGCTCGGTGGAAGGGAGAAGGAATCGTACATTTTATATAACTGTTCTGTTTGGTATCATATGCCACAAAGTTCATTTCAGTGTAGTGAGAAGAACAAAGAGAAAAGCCCACTACAGATTTTAGGAAGGTGCAGTGACCTTCCTCAGAGCCTGGGCCCAAGGAAGGGCTGCAATGCCCAGCATGGACTGTGAAAGGGCCGGCAGGCCAGTCTGCCCGGCAACCTGGGAGCCAAACAGCGATAGGTCTGACCAAATGGCCAATCCGCCAAGAGAGGGGCGGAGCTTCTGCCAGGGTCAGAAGGATAAAAGGCAGGCCTCGCAGCTCAGTGAGGGACAGGCTGCTGCCGGAGGAAGATGTGATGTTCCACTAGCTGCAGCATAGGCTAGACCCCAGCCGGGTAACCACCTCAAGCAAGCGCCTCCTGGAGCAGAGGTGCCTGGAATGGCCCAACCTACTGGAGTCCCAAGGACTGGACCGGGCCCCTGAGCCCCAAGGACTGGATAGGGCCTCTGGGCCCCAGATACTGGACTGAGCCCTCTGAGACTCAGGGGTGGGAGATGCCCTCAGAGGCCAGCCCTGACCTGGAGGAGCTGCCCAAAGCCAAATCCCCAGAGCTGTGCGACCTGGAGGCATTGCCCTCGGCCGAGGAACTCCCGGAACCCGGTGACCTAGAGGAGCTGCCCTCCGCCGAGGAGCTCCCTGCCTTGCCACCCGTCAACAAGAAGGGACTGGTGAGCTTGTCATGGGCCGAGTACTCTAACGACCCCGAGGACCCTGAGGAACCAGGTACCTGGGGATATGGGGAGGAAGTAGCTCAGGGACAGCCATAACCAGTGGCTGAGTTAGGGGCGACCCCGTCGGCATGTTGCGGCAGGAGCCCCACCTACACAGTGGCAACACCTGTGCCACTGCTAGCACCCTGGGCTGGGACGCAGTGGAGTCAGGTGGGCCTGTCCCCCCATCCTCTGCCCCCTTCCCTAGCAACCCAAGGAGGATGTGCTCTCCCCTGCTGCTACAGACAGCGGACCCACTGCCAGCCTCGCCCTGCCTAAGGGCAATAGGCTGCTTGCTTGCCTGCCCTGCTAAGGGCCGGGGCGATAGGCTTCAGGCCGTGCACGTGGTCTGAGGACCAGGATTAAGCTGGGTGCAGAGACCTGATCACTCCCCTTTTTGGAAGGTGCAGTGGCCTGACTCAGAGCTTGTGCCCAAGGAAGGGCTGCAACAACCAGCTGGGACGGAACACTGGGCTACAAAGGGTTTTATATTTTATTTACATTGAGATTAGGTTCCAGAGAAAAGGAGAGACCGTTAATTGATCTGAACGAGGAGACAGACATTCTCACCAATAAAAAACATTACCTCAAGCAGTTAGGAGTTCTTTTTAAAACTCCGCGATGCCAGGCCAGAGAGAAGCTGAAGCAAACAATCCAGACGACACAAAAACAAATGTCGATTCTGAAAAGACAAAGTCCCCTGATAACAGATGTGACTATGGCAGACGTTCATTGAACACAGTTTTCAGCGGTAAGAGCAGAAACATTGGAGAGAACAGACACTCCTTTTAAACATTTATGGGCATTTTTTGTTTGTTTCTTAGTGCTTTACAGAGGGAGGGGAAAGCTCTGATGGGGGATGGTTGTTAAGTATTGAGATGAGATGGTGGCACCACTGAGATTCTCCCCTCCCCATAAAATAACTTGTTCAAGAGCTGTATAAATATTCTTTGTTTAAACAAATGCTCCCCATGATAGGTTCCCAGTAGAATGCTCAGAATAAAGGCTGCATGTGAACTCACTACTCGTAGAAGCCTTAACAAACAGACAGAATGATGGTGCTGGAAAAATCCACCCTGTTAATTGCCACAGTGAACTTCCTTTATAAAAATCTCACATTTCAGCTGTAAAATGTTCTTAAAATAAATATAATAAACCATAGTAACATTAATATTCTAAATGAAACATAGCAAAACCAGGGAAAGTCTGATTTAACCATGCTGTTCAGCTCTTAGAGGGAGGGAGGCTCATTAATTAAAATCACTTTCCCAATATTCAATGTTGTTTCAGTTGGATACAATATTCTGCACTTCCTGCTCTTGTTTCAGTCTTTGTTATGCTTTATTTTTTATTCTGTCCATTATTTGTTCCATTGAACTTTATTGCTCTTAAAAGTGGGAACAGAGAACCCAGTACTGCGACAGCTCTTAAGTGCTCTCATCTACCATTGATTTTAATTTTAATGAGCTGAAGGCACTATTCTATTCTATACAGTTTCTTATAGCGTGTTTATCCCTGTGACTAGCTGAGCACCTTCCAGTAGTGCAATAAACAATGTGACTAACATCTGTCACATGTTTATTCTCTCATCTTCTCCTGGGGGAACAAGTGAATGCAGTGGAGTGCTTTGTTCTGGATTTTAAAAAAATATATATTCACATGTTGCTATGTGTATAAAATGCAGGTTAAAAAAATGCATTTTATTCTGAGAACCATTCCAACCAAAACTACAGATGTCAGCATTGAAAAGTCATTAGTAGGATGTTGGACCAAATGCTGCCTCCCTTCTATGGGGTTCGAGTGTCTTAAATGATGCGCAAGAAGGGGCCTGGGTGTCAGGTGAAGATAGGCAAGGACAGTGCAGATCTGGAGGCTTAGGGTGTGTGCAGGGAAACTCAGCTGCTATTAAAGTCCATGGTCTGCAGTAGTGGCAGTGGAGCAGCTATGCTGAACTCCTGGATCAGTGGGGGAGGATCTTATCTATTGCACTAAGCTTATTTACTCCTGCTTAGTGTGAGGGATGGGAGGCAGCATTTGGTCTAATGGGAGGGAGAAAACAGGCTAAAATACTTCGGAGTAGATGGATTTTTTAGCAGAATCCTTTAAATGTCTTAGGACCTCTCCATCCTAACAAGGGATAATTGGCCTCTATGGGCAAGTCTTGCTATTAGCTACCTCCACCGGTAGAAGATAGGACACAACAAATGCTGTCCAGAACACTCAGGAAAACTGTGCTGGAACACTGTGAGCAACAATGTGTCAGATATGGGAGTTGCAAGCATGTTGTTGGACTCCTAGAAGCAGAAATAAATAACAATTTTCCTGACCTGAAAAAGTGTGTTTCAAGTAAGTTAAAACAACAATAGCAACAAAAAATGCCCTTCACTTCAGATTTAAAGGAAGAGGCTCAAAAAACAACTCCAAACCAACCAGTGCCGATCACTGCTGCTGTGATTCACAGATCATATAAATGACTTTAACTGAATTAAAACAGAGTCTGTGCAAGAGGATACAAACATGTAAACTGAGAGCTAGACCGTATCCACAAACTGCAGTATTGATTAACAATTGTGTTTGCATAAAGTCTGTGTGAAGGCTGAAGCAACCTAAAAGCTAATAGCGGCAACACAAGATTTAGATAAAGAAAAGGTTCCCAGATTCTCTCAGAGCATGGATCACTTCTTAGCAGTGAGATCATTGCATTGACTACCTCCTCTCGCAACCTCCCTGTCACGTTCATATTCACAATCTCACAGGCGCCCTCTTTTTCTCTCTTCCCCCAGTGCATACAGAAGAACTTATCTCCTCAGTTCATCACCAATCAATCTGTTTCTTTCCATTCAAAAGTAATTCTCCTTTCACCTACTCCTTCACAATGGTCCCCAGTAATGCCTGAGGCTTTAAGACACCATTGTAATATAAATAAACTATACATAATAGCAATCAGACTGTTAAGAACAGATGACATTTCTGTTAATTTCTCTCTATGCTCAGAATAAGACTGGGGATTTCCAGGGACTAACCCTATAGATCAATGGTTTTCAACCAGGGGTATGTGTACCCCAGGGGGTATGCAGAGGTCTTCCAGGGGTACATCAACTCATCTAGATATTTGCCTAATTTTACAACAGGCTACATAAAAAGCACTAGAGAAGTCAGCACAAACTAAAATTTCATACAAACAATGACTTGTTCATGCTGCTCTATAAACTATACACTGAAATGTAAGTACAAAACATGGTTACTTACCAGTAACTGTTGTTCTTCGAGATGTGTTGCTCATATCCATTCCACTTAGGTGTGTGCGCGCCCTCGTGCACGGTTCCCGGACAACTTTTTCCCCTAGCAGGCTCTGTAGGGGCCGGCTCCGGCACCCCCTGAAGTGCCGCGCTCATGCTGTGGTACATAGGGCGCCGCCAGCCCAGCAGACCCTCAGTCCCTTCTTTCTGAATCTCCGACAGCGGGGACGGAAGGTGGGTGTGGAATGGATATGAGCAACACATCTCGAAGAACAACAGTTACTGGTAAGTAACCCTGTTTTCTCCTTCGAGTGATTGCTCATATGCATTCCACTTAGGTGATTAACAAGCCATACCTGGAGGTGGGTAGGAGTCACCAGTGAGCTGCTCCCAGCACGGCTCTGCCGACTCGCGCATCCTCCCTCGACTGCTGGACGATGGTGTAATGCGAGGCAAAGGTGTGCACCGACGACCAGGTGGCAGCTCTGCAGATGTCGTCCAGGGGGGCCTTTCCCAGGAAGGCCGCCGACGCGGCCTGGGCCCTCGTTGAGTGTGCTGTCACGACCCCAGGAAGCTGGATGCCTGTCCGCTCGTAGCGGAACTTGATGCAGGCGGTGATCCATCTGGAGATACACTGCGTGGAGACCGGGGATCCCTTCATCCTGTCCGCCACTGCGACGAAGAGCTGCATGGTCCTCCGGAAGGGCTTTGTCCTCTCCGTGTAGAAGGCCAGGGCTCTTCTCACATCCGGGATGTGTAGTCTCCTTTTCTCCTCCGACTCATGCGGTTTAGGAAAAAACACAGGGAGGAAAATGTCTTGGTTATAATGGAATTGGGAGACTACGTTAGGCAGGAAGGCTGGATGCGGCCTCAGCTGCACCTTATCCCAGAAGAACACAGTATGGGGGGCTCTGAGGTCAAAGCTCTTACCTCAGAGACCCTCCTAGCCGAGGTAATGGCCAGGAGGAAGGCCACCTTCCAAGACAGGATTAGCAAGGGGCAGGTGGCCAAGGGCTCAAAGGGGGGCCCTATCAGTCTAGCGAGGACCAGGTTGAGATCCCAGGGAGGCATTGGGTCACGGACCTGCGGATAAAGCGTCTCAACCCCTTTGACGAACCTCATCAACATAGGGTGGGAGAACAGGGACCGCCCCTCCAACAGCTGATGGAAAGCTGAGATGGCCGCTAGATGCATCCTAAGGGAGGCTAGCGCTAAACCCTGGAACCTAAGCTGCAGTAGGTACTCCAGGATAGCCTGTACGGGGGACGTACCGGGGGTGATGCCCCACGACTCCTCCCAGCAGGTGAACCTCCTCCACTTGGCCCTGTACATGATCTGCATGGAGGGTTTCCTGCTACCCAGCAGAACGCGTTGGACCTGCGCCGAGCAGGCTCTCTCCGCCTCCGTCAGCCAGAGTCTCCAGGCCGTTAGGTGCAGGGAGTCCAGGTTCAGGTGCAGTAGGTGACCGTGGTCCTGGGAGAGCAGGTCTGGCCTCCTCGGGAGCTCGATCGGCGTGGCAACAGAGAGGTCCTGCACCATACTGAACCAGTGCTGTCTTGGCCACGCTGGGGCAATCAGGATCACATCCACTCTGTCCCTCTTGATTTTCAAGAGGACCTTGGGTAAGAGCGGGATGGGGGGAAAGGCGTACATAAGGGCCCCTGTCCATTCGATGAGGAACACATCGGAGATGGAGCCCGGCTCGCAACCCCAGAGCAAGCAGAACCTCAGGCACTTCCTGTTCCAGGACAACATGAACAGGTCCCGTCAGGGAACACTCCACTTGCGGAGAACTCTGGCAGCTACCTCCGGATGCAACGACCAGTCATGTCGGGGTAGAAACGACCTGCTGAGGTGATCTGCCTTGTCGTTCATGACCCCTGGGAGGTGAGAAGCGGTTAAACAAAAGTTGTGCTTTACCGCAAAGTCCCAAAGTTGAAGTGCTTCCTGGCAAAGAGCCGAGGAACGTGCCCCCCCCCTTGCTTGTTTATATAATACATCGCTGTGGTATTGTCCGTCAGCACCTGTACCATTTTCCCCAATACCAGTTCCCCAACTGGAGGAACAGTTTGCATGCTAGTCTGACTGCCCTGAGTTCTTTCATGTTGATGTGGAGGGCCGTCTCCTCCTGGGACCAGCGGCCCTGCATGCTCAAGCCGCCACTGATGTGGGCCCCCCAACCTAGGTCTGACGCATCGGAGATCAGGGTGACCGAGGGGGTCAAATCCCTGAACGGAACCTTCCAACACCGTCCCGGGGTTCCTCCACCATTGCAGCAACACTAGCACAGTGGTGGGCACTGTCACCACTCTGTCCAAAGGGTGCCAGCTGGGCATGTATACTGAGGCCAACCAACCTTGGAGAGGCCTGAGCCGGGCCAGCCTCACCACATATGTAAGCAAGGCCACGTGGCCCAACAGCTGAAGGCACTGCCTGGCTGTCATCGTGGGGCACCTCTGTAGTTGCGATATTATCGCTGACGTGGCCTTGAACCTCGAATGTGGGAGGAAGGCTTTGGCCCACACCAAGTCTAGGGAGGCCCCTATAAACTCTATGCGCTGTACTGGGGACAGAATCGATTTCTGCTCGTTGATGAGCAGCCCCAGACTGTTGCAGATGGCCTGGATGAGTGAGACTGCCTGGTGCACCTAAGACCTGGACTGCCCCTTATTAGCCAGTCATCCAGGTAGGGGAATATCTGGACCCCCCTGCGCCTCAGGTAGGCCACCACCACTGCCACACACTTGGTGAACGCTCTGGGGGAGGATGAAAGGCCAAAGGGCAAGGCCGTAAACTGGTAGTGGCCACCAGCTACCGTAAACCTGAGATAGTGCCTGTGGGCAGGAAGAATGGAAATGTGAAAATACGCATCCTTCAGGTCGAGGGCGGCAAACCAACCTCCTGGATTCAGGACTGGGATAATGGCCACTAGGGACACCATGCGAAACTTCAGTTTCTTTATGAACCTGTTTAACCTGCACAAGTCCAGTATAGGCCTGAGGCCTCCCTTGGCTTTGGGGATGAGGAAGTATCTTGAGTAGAACCCCCTTCCCACCTTGAGCGGTGGAATCGCCTCTATGGCCCCCTTGTACAGGAGGGAGTGGACCTCCTGAAGGAGGAGTTGCTCGTGAGATGGGTCCCTAAAGAAGGATGGGGAAGAGGGTGAATTGGGGGGGAAAGCTACAAACTGGAGGGTGTAACCCCGGCACATAGTGTCTAGGACCCAACAGTCCAACATGATGTCCCGCCGAAGACTGAAGAAGGGCCTTAGCCTGTCCTTGAAGGCCAGGGGTGAATCCAGTGGGGAGGTACTGATGCCACCCTCAGGCGCACCATCAAAACTGACGCTTCCCTTTGGAGCCTTGGGGGCGTCCTTTCTGGGAAGTGGAGGACGACCTGGAGCGGTCACGTCATCTGAAACCCCTGCTCTTGTCCCTAGCCCTTGCGGGGGGGGGAGAGGCCTAGGCGGTGGCCTAGGTTGCTGCTGTAGTGGCGGGCGCTGCAGCTGCTGGCCTCGCTGTTTGAGGGCTGTATAAGCCCAGGGAGTGCAGAGTGGCCCTAGAGTCTTTGAGAGCATGCAGCTTCTCGTCTGTTTTTTTTCTGAAAACAGACCGGCTCCATCGAAGGGTAAGTCTTGGATGGAGTGCTGAACCTCCTGGGAGAGCCCCGTAGACTGAAGCCATGCAGTGCGACGCATGGCGATAGCAGAGGCCATCACCCTGCTGGCCGTGTCCGCAGCGTCCTAGGCAGGCTGTAGAGCTGCGCTGGCAACAGTCAGTCCTTCTTCCAAGACTGTGGTGAAGTCCACGGCTTGGTCCTGGGGCAGGGACTCTGCGAACCTTTGCATAGAGTCCCATAAGTTCAGATTGTACCTCCCCAAGAGGGCTTGGTGATTAGCCACACTGAACTGCCAAAGAGGTCTAGTCTCCTGCTGTCTTTGTTTTTAGGAGTGGAGCTCTGGACCCCTGTCCCTCCTTCTGGTTGGCAGCATCCACAACCAGAGTCCCAGGGGCTGGGTGGGTAAAGAGATACTAGTGCCCTTCGGCCAGCACATAGTATTTCTTCTCGGTGCCCTTGGAGGTTGGGGCGACTGAAGAAGGGGTTTGTCATACCGCCTTGGCCAGGCGCAACACCCTTTCATGAACAGGGAGGGCTACCCTGGAAAGGCCTTGGGTCCCCACACACCCGAAGAGGGGGTCCATCTCCTCCTCCAGCACCTTGTCCTCAAAGTCAAGGTTGGAGGCCACTCTTTTCAGGAGCTCCTGGTGCACCCTGAAATCGATAAGAAGGTCCCTCTGGTCCCTAAAGGCCACCTCGTCCGGCGACGAAGAAGAGGACAAGTGGCATGGTCCTGTTGATGGGCCCTCACCAGGGTCCGACTCCTCTCCTGAGGAGCGGTCCCTTTCCTGCACCAGTGGTGCCTGAGGGGGAGCTTGCTGGGAGACAGAGGCAGGGGCCGACACAATTCCCTGCCCAGCTGTGTTCCCCACGGCCCCCAATATGGCCACTGCCAAAGGGGCTGGGGCCAACCCGGTGCTGGGGGCTGTACCTTGTCCTGGCATTGGGCCTTCCGGGAGCCCAAGCCGGGGGAACAGTGCCGACGGTGCCGCCTGGTAGAGCCGCTTCAGGACCCACTGGATGACCCGGAGGAGCGGCAGTACCATCTGGAATGGTGCCAACATCTGGACGAAGCCAACGACGAAGAAGATCGGTGCTGCGGTACTGAGGACTTGCGATGCCTCTTTCCTGGTGCCGGCAAACGGTGCCAGTAGCGGTGCCTCGGTGCCGAGTCCGACTGGCGAGGGTGGCTGGCAGACAACGGCAATCTGGAGCGATGCTGCCTCAGGGACCGGTGCCGTGACGAGTCGTCGGACTCCGAGGAGGGAGAAGAGCTATTCAGCTCGACTCTCTGGCCTCGGGTGGTGGGCGGCCATTGCTCCGGTGCCAGGCGCACCCACCCTTCGGGGACACCCATCACGGGTTTGCCCCAGGACACAGGCCCTGATTCCCTCGGCCAAGAGAGAGACAGAGGCGTGGGCAAGGCCAACAAGGCTCGAATCGCCTCAGATGCCTCCAGAGTGGAAGGGTCCTGGAGAGGGGCTCCCCCACTCCCAGGAGTCGGGGGAGGTTCCCTCGGTGCCAGTGCCGGAGGCTGCTCCCGCAGTTCCAGCACCTCTGGGCTCAATCCTGGCTGCTCCTGCGGTGCAGGGGAGGGAGAGCGCTCCACGCGTGGACGGTGCTTTCTCTTCTTCGGCACCGGAGACGTCCGGTGCCGAGGCACCTGTGGTGCCGGCGGGATGCTCTGCACCGACAAGACGCTCGGTGCCGAGGATGTCCGGGGCGGCTCGGAAGCCAGGCGAAGCGCGGACTCCATGAGGATCGCCTTCAGCCTAATCTCCTTCTCCTTCTGGGTCCTCGGCTTAAAGGCTTTGCAAATCCGGCACCGATCCTTACGAGGCTGCTCACCCGAGCACTTGAGGCAGCGATCGTGAGGGTCACTGACTGGGAAGGCCTTCCCGCAGCCAGCACAGTGTTTAAACCCAGGAGACCCTGGCATGGCCGAATGGCTTGAGCCTTAAGGCTCTCTAACTCTCCCAACTAACTAATTCCTAACTTAACTGAAAGCTATCTAAGTTCGGGGAGAACTGCTAACTAACTACAACAACAGGGAAAAATACTTGCAGGAGCAAGCGTTGTTCCAGTCACCATCACAGGGGGAAAGAAGGAACTGAGGGTCTGTGAGGCTGGTGGCGCCCTATGTACCACGGCATGAGCACAGCACTCCAGGAGGCACCGGAGCCAGCCCCTACAGAGGCTGCTAGGAGAAAAAATTGTCCAGGAACTGTGCACAAGGGAGTGTACTCACCTAAGTGAATGCATATGAGCAATCACTCGAAGAAGAATTTTATATTCTAATGGATTTATTTTATAATTATATGGTAAAAATGAGAAAATAAGCAATTTTTCAGTAAGTGTGCTGTGACATTTTTGTATTTTTATGTCAGATTTTATAAGCAAGTAGTTTTTAAGTGAGAGAAAACCTGGAGGGTACGCAAGACAAATCAGACTCCTGAAAGGGGTACACTAGTCTGGAAAGGTTCAGAGCCACTGCTATAGATAATAAATGTACACTAAATGCCTTCAAGGCTCTACAGGTTTTGTGAAAGTCTAGAAATTATGTTGTAGTGTGTGCATTTTTAGGCTACTGTCTATCCACTCACTGTGGACCTGATTCTGATCTCACTGCACACCAGTTTGATGTGGGTGTTTCTATTGAAATTGAGTCATTCCTTATTTACACTGGTGTACCAGAGTTCAGAATCCGGTTCAGAGTGTGCAATGGACTGCACAGAAACAAAAGTCTTCTCCTTTAATAATACACTATAAGCAAATGAACTTTTGCCTTGAGTGGAGGCTGCAACATAAGTCAACACTACAGGTAGTTTGATTTGTAAATTTGTACACAGTAAAATCAGGCATTTGATAAAGCAGAAGAATATTTCTGTTGGTTTCTCTGTTTCCTTCACAATTCACCTTATTTGTAAATCTCTATAATGATTTTATTGCAGCTCAGTTAAGACAGGTGATTGTATAGCTCAATAAATAAATAAAATGAAATCAAACCCCAGGAACAAACCATAGAAATTATTAATACTAACATGCAAAACTCTATGTATAATCACAAGCAATACTGACACAAGGAAAAGTGTGTATCGCAAGAACAGCCCACAGCCCTTTACAGAGCATGCCTATTAGAATATGAATAAAAGACCTAGTGCCATATGTATCTAAATGTTCATATGTAATAAACAACGAGAAGCACTTCATAGACCTTTTCATCCATAGATCTCAAAACCCTTATAAAAATCAGATAAATAATGACAATTATAACAGCTAGCTTTTTTGTAATGTTTTTCTCCAAGATCACAAAACCATTCACAAAAGCGGGTAAACACTATTACACTCATTTTACAGATGGGAAAACTAAGGCATAGAGAGGGTAAGTGTCTTTGCCCAAAACATAGCAAGTCAGTGACAGAGCTAGGAATAGACACCAGTGCTTTTTATTCCCAGTCTGGTGTCCCATCTACTGGACCATACTAAATTAGGTACATATATATCAATATGCATAGTGTACACACAGTTTTATACCTGCACATTTGTAAGTACATTATAACTAGAGGTGGTCAGAAAATCAGAGGGAGTGGGGGGGGGTTTAATATTTTTTTTTGTCAAAAAAGTTTTTCAGTTTTTGGCAACCAAAAACCCAAAGATTTCAGCCAAACACTGCTGAGATTGAAATTTTTCATCTGAAAAAGAGAAACCGGTTTTTGGCCTAAAAGGCTGGGTTTTGGCTTTTGATGAAAAATTAAAAGTGTTCTAGGACATCAGACACTTCCTGGTAAAAAGATTTTAGTCAGAAATCCAATTTTCCATTACAAGTTGCAAGAGAAAATTTTCGATTACCCATAATTATAACCGTAATTTCCTGAAAGATTTCAGAAAGGTTTCTGCTCACTTGTGCCACCCACAAATGTCTTTTCACTTTTTTCCCTGACTTCACTTATGCCTACAACACCTTCCCTGACCAGATCTGTAAGGGTGCTTTCTACTCTTTCAGATCCTTTTTCATGGCCCACTTGTGCTGTGACACCTACATGAAAGCCAGACAATGTATGACAGCAAGACTGAGGAGCAGTTGGGAAAAGTGAACCCATAATTACAAATCTAAGTTGTTTTAAAAATAGCAAATGTCCATAGTTATATCAAAGTTGTACATGTCTGTTGGTCTTTTTTTTCCCCACCTTTGTATATCACTCATCTTCTAAGACTGTAAGTTCTTCAGGGTAGGATCCGTGTCTCACTATGTTTGTTCTGTACCTACCAATGGATCTGACTTGGGCCTCTGAGCATCACTATACTATACAGCTATCAAATTACACAAAAAACAGCTAGGCTGGAAGAACATTACTGAGGTTGCAAAGTTAAGCACTCAAATTAGGAAATGCCAGAATTAAGGTTGCCTGTGCATTGAGCCCCCTTGTGCATATGCGTTCTGATACAGTTTTAATTACCTGATCACTTTCTATTTTTCCACAGGACCCCCTTCTCAGTCAGGGCACGGAATGGACAGTGTTCATTGAATGAGCAGCTATTTAATGTTGTTTCATCCTCTTTGTTCAACATGTTTACTGCTGTTTAGGCCTTGTTTACTGCACACTAGTTGACACTGCTCTGAAGGAAGAATTATTAATTTCCTCATGGGCTTTTCGAAGGCGCTCATTACTGTAGTATCTGAGGATTTAAATGGGAGTTAGGCACCTAAATACCTTTGAGGATCTGGGCCTGAGGGCTTCACAAACATTAATTAATTAATCTTCACAACACCTCTGTGAAGTAGGAGTTGGTATTACCCTGTTTTACATATGGGGAGCTGATACCCAGCTCTACAAAGGCATTTAGAAATCAGTGGAAGTGAGGACACTAAATACTTGTGTTCTGGGCCAGAGAGGTTAAGGTAAAAAATTTCCATGAATTTTGGATGCCCAATTTGAGATGTCTATGCTTTTTCAGAGTATTTAGTGCTATAGATCACATAATATGTTCAAGACACAGCCCCCACTGACTTCAGTTCTCACAGTGAGTGCTCAGCACTTCTGCAAATCACACCTTAGGGTATCAAGCTGGGCACCCAGAAGGAGAGGAACACATAATTAGTGACCACCTGTGAAAAGTCTGGTTGAAGTGACTTGGCCAATGTCACACAAATTCTATGGCAGAGGCAAAGATAAAATTCAGTTCCCCAGGACAGCATTCAAGTGCCTTAACCATGAGATCTGTCCTTTCTCTTTCTGCAGTCCTCTGTCTCATTTACTATGTATCTTCTAACTCTGCAATTAATGAGGCAAGGGTCTTGCAACTGCCTTCACTCCAGACCCCTGCTCCACCCACTGTGCAAATTCATCTGCTGCACTGACTGAGGCAGGGCGTCCTATGGAAAAAAAGAACTGGAGTCAGAACAACAGAACATTGTGCCAAGGAGTGACAAAGCAGCGCTCTTCAGATTTTAGGGGAAGAGTAAATCAGATGATAAAACAATTCTGAGTCATGTTTTCCAGGCTAAATGTTTGCATCATAAATGAAAAGCTCTAATGAGGGCTAAATGCAGACTGAAGACGGCTGGTGCTAAAAGTGCTTGTCAATTGTACCTTAAGCAATTTGGAACTCATTGCCTCATAGCATTAGGCCAGCCAATTCATAACAATGTTTAAGAGCAGACTAAGAGAGAAACAGACCCATACAAAAACTCCTGTATGCAAATATCTGTGACCTTTGAGCAAGTTTAAGTTCAGAACAAAAGCCCAATATTATTTATATTGTTTGGCCACTTTTAACTGAGTTGTGAGTCATCTTCTGTACACTGCCTGAGGACAGAGCCTTTCATGATGTATACAATGGGCTGGATTAGTATTCTTGGCACACCCAAACCTCCAAGTAATGACAGTGGGAAGTCTGGGTGTACCAAGAATACAGCACTTGGCCTTGTATATTTTCAGGACTGTCAATAATTATGAATGAAATTTTGAACAGCTCATCAAGACCCCTTGCACTCTGTGGCATGATTCCCCTACATTCTCCAACAAGAAAGCAAGATCCTGTGGTATTTCAGGGAGGCAGCTTGGAAAACCTGTGGCAGCTTCAGATACATTTACAGAATGGAGGTTTTAATGAATTAAATCTGAAAATGAGTAATACACTCAGTATGGCATTCCTGGTGTTTGAAATTTAATTTAATTTTACACTTCTTCTAAGTATTTAATTTATTTTGCCATAGAATTGTATAGTCAAAACACATAATCATATCACGGAAGTTATCAGAGGAAGATAATATGGTTCTGGCAGCTGACTATGGGCAGTAGGGGCATTTGGGAAGATATGGGAGGCCATTTAGGATTGTGAGACAAGATATTCGCTAGATATTTCTGCTGTATCTATCAGCAGTGAAAGTTATTAATGTTGATAGTGACATTATCATCATTAGGTTTAGTCGACATTCCATGGTAATGTATGAAACAGTCCACACCTTCCTCAGAACTACTGTCTTGGTTAAGTCTGCGTGACTTGCAGATTTTTACATAACTATGCTGTTTTTATTGGTTCATATCTGAAAAGGTTTCTTCACAATGGTAAGGACTAGAAACAGGTGGGTTTTTGTTTTTGTTTTGAAGCTAGACATTCTACAGCCCAGCTCCTCAGCATTTCAGATTAAGTGGCTTTTTAAAGGAATTTATCCCCCTGCTACACATATGCTTTTCTCTTTCAAGAGCAAGGAATGGTTTTCTTTCCACTCATTCCCTGGTTCTAGTGCTGTCTCTCAAGACAGTTAGATCTTTTCTCTTGGCCAACTGGCAAAGCTGGCGGTCTGGCACAATTTCTTATATTCTTTCCCTCCCCTAAACTTATACCTATGTTTGCACACAAGTGCTTCTAATAGGATGCTATGTGACAGGCCATTTGCTCTGATCTTTAGTGCTTTGTGCTGCAACAAAATGAATTTGATCTGTCCTCACCCCAGCTGAAGACCATTAAAGCTGGTTTGTTTGTTTGGGGTTTTTTACCCTACACTGTGTGGCACTCTCCTGGAAAGAGCATGAATAGCTCATTCCATGTCCACAAATTCCCCTTGTAAGGAACATTTGGTCCTGTATCACAGCATATAAGGAGGGAAAGAGATTCACGGTCAGATGTCATAGTGATCATTCACTTTTACATCTCATGTACGTCTACTGCAGTCAAACTGAAAGCTAAAAATGTTCTTAATGCACCCTGAAGGTTGAGATCCAGAAAACACAAATGTTAGGAAATTCAAAGTTCTCTCTCTGAGGATTTTATACTGCCTCGCATAGTGTCTGAACATGGTATACTCATCACATAACAATCCCACTGAGACTAGAGTCCTGAAATAGATGACACAGGGTATATCAAGATCATAGAATCATAAAATATTAGAGTTGGAAGGGACCTCAGGAGGTCATCTAGTCCAACCCCCTGCTCAAAGCAGGACTATCCTCAGCTAAATAATCCCAGCAAGGGTTTTGTCAAGCCTCAGTTTAAAAACCTCTAAAGATGGAGATGCCACCACCTCCCTAGGTAACCCATTCCAATGCTTCACCACCCTCCTAGTGAAAAACATTTTCCTAATGTCCAACCCAGACCCCCCCCCACTGCAACTTGAGACCATTGCTCCTTGTTCTGTCATCTGCCACCACTGAAAACAGCCTAGCTCCATCCTCCCTGGAACCCCCTTTCAGGTAGTTAAAGGCTGCTAACAAATCCCCCCTCATTCTTCTCTTCTGCAGACTAAATAGGTCTAGTTCTTTCAGCCTCTCCTCATAAGTCTTGTGCTCCAGCCCCCTAATCATTTTTGTTGCCCTCTACTGGACTCTCTCCAACTTGTCCACATCATTTTTGTAGTGGGGGGCCCAAAACTGGACACAATACTCCAAATGTGGCCTCACCAATGCCGAATAGAGAGGAATAATCACTTCCCTCGATCTGCTGGCAATGCACTTACTAATGCAGCCCAATATGCCATTAGCCTTCTTGGCAACAGGGCACACTGCTGACTCATATCCAGCTTCTTATCCATTGTAACCCACAGATCCTTTTCTGCAGAACTGCTGCCTAGCTCGTTGGTCCCCAGTCTGTAGCTGTGCATGGGATTCTTCCGTCCTAAGTGCAGGACTCTGCACTTGTCCTTGTTGAACCTCATCAGATTTCTTTTGGCCCAATCCTCCAATTTGTTTAGGTCCTTCTGTATCCTATTCCTCCCTTTCAGGGTATCTACCACTCCCCCTAGCTTAGCGTCATCTGCAAACTTGCTGAGGGTGCAATCTACCCCATCCTCCAGATCATTAATGAAGATGTTGAACAAAACCAGCCCCAGGACCGACCCCTGGGGCACTCCACTTGTGACCGGCTGCCAGCTAGACATGGAGCCATTGATCACTACTTGTTGAGCCGTTTGCTCTAGCCAGTTCTCTATCCATTTTATAGTCCATCCATCCAACCCATACTTTTTTAACTTGGAACTTGAGTCAGAGAGCCAGTGTGTCCTGGAGTGGTTATTATTGATAGGATGCCTGGGAAACAGGAAACGTGGAGAATTAGGCAGGAAGCAATGCAGCCACATGGACAAAGCATGGCACTCAGTTTAATGAGGTTTCACTTGTTCAGCTTAATCTGCATTCAGCTTCGCTCTTTGCTAATGAAACATGGTGACGGCATCTGAGCTGAGTTCTCTGCAGTGAGAGTCCTGGAGTGTGATGTGAAGCACATTGGGGACCTGGATTTTATAGCTACAAAGCTAGCTCAGTAACAGAGCTGGGCACAGGAGGAGTCTGAGTTGTACAAAGGCCTGGCCATGCAGGAGGATGACAATAACAGGAAAGTAAAACCTGTTATTTGACCTTATTGGGGAACAGGGCAGAGAGATCTGCAGCACTCTAAAGCTCACCACTGCCTCTAGCCTCACGGCATTCCTGGGAGCCCTGGGACCTATTTCTCCCCAAAGCAGAAAGAAACTGTGGAGCGATGCACATTTTCACCAGCGATCAATCCAAAGGGCAGGGGATAGATCTGTGTTCCTGCTTTACGCACTCGGGTTGCTATGTGCAATTTTGGGGACATGACAGACTCCTGGATTCAGGAACAGCTAGTCTGTGCCACTTGGGATCATCATCTGCAGGAGCAGCTGCTCCAGGAAGACTATCTCACATTAGACAGATGCTTAGACATGGGGTGTACAGCAGAAGCCTCAGGAGAAAGGATGAAATCCCTAGGAGCCATAACACCCCTAGAAGTACATGCAGTGAGATAACAGCAAAGGAGGGCAGGGTTCCATACCCATAGTGAGTGCATTTACTGTGGGAGACAGCGTGAGCAGGTAAAAGGGAAGTGCCTCGCACTGGGACAGCACTGCAAGGACTGTGGCAAGTTAGCATATCAGGTTCAGACTGTTGGGACAGGAAAACAGCAAGGGACAAGACCAACCTCTGTGCATATGACAGTATTAATAGAAAAATTCCCTGTGCAAGTTCATCTGGTTAGCAGGGCCTCCTGTAACATGATTCCTCAGGGTTAGCTGGACTCAAACACATTATTAAAAAGAGCAAGCACGATCTATGCTCTCACTGTACGTTATTAATGTAGCCTGTAGGAAAATGTGACCTCATAGTAACTAACCTGAAAAATAACAGATGGTATCAGCTGAAGTTCGTGGTCCCTTCTTGGGGAATATAGCCAGAGAAATCATGGACATGATCAGGGTGCAGCAGTGCAAGGAGCAAAAGGGGAATGCCATGGACAATAAGACAGCAAAAAAGCATACGGGGATGTTTTCAAAGGCAATGGGTGCCTCAAAGGAAAGCTGAGACTGTCACAGTGGAACCTTGGCTTACCATGAAAAAAAAATCCAGTGGCACCATGTAATCCAGGACGCAATGATCTTGACAGTCTGCAAAGCAGGGGTATCATAGCAGAGCAGGGATATCATAGCACATGTAGAGGTCAACACAGCCTGGGTAAGCAGCATGGTGGTAGTAAAGAAGCCATTAGCAGGCGAATTACTCATCTGCACAGACCCAATGCCACTGAACTGGGCATTGAAAAGATGCCACTATCCACTGCCTGCAATTGATAGCATCTTGCCAGAACTTTTTGAAGCCAGAATCTTTACAGTCTGTGATGTGAGGAAAAGATTTTGGCATATAAGCCAGCAGAAAGAGTCCAGTATGCTGACAAGCTTGGCAACACCATTTGGTCCCCACAGCTGGCTGTGCTTGCCAATGGGTATAAGCCCAGCACTAGAGATGTTCCAGAGAAGACTCACCCAAGAGTGGTACCTGGGGTGAAAATAATTGCAGATGGTATCAGTGAAGGGAGCAATGCTAGCTGAATGAGACCATTAAAGAAAACTAAAGCTTTTCAACAGCAATACAGGGACGAGACCATAAAAGCGGAACCCAGGAAAAACGTGACTCAAACAGCATGAGGTGGCATACACTGGACATCTAACTAGAGCAGATCACAAGATCAAGGCAGCCAGAGACAGGCCAGCTCCCATGGATGTGGAAAGGATGCAGCACTTTGTAGGAATGATACATTTTCTGTCCATGTTCTGTCAATGCTGTTAAGCACTGGGGAGGCTGTTAAGCACTGGGCCATGGGTGGTCTTGTCTAATTTCAGGCCAGGAAGCTAGCCTAGTGGTTAGAGCAGAGGTAAACAGGCCTAGTGGCTTGAGTCCAAATTCACAGCCAAGTTATCAAGTCCAGAGAGTGAGCCGGAGCTAAGAATCAGGAGCTGCAGTCAAAGCCATGGTCAGAAGCTGAGTACCAAACCAGGGAGCAAGCTGAGAACCAGGAAACAGGAGCTGAGGGTCAGAGCCAGAGTGTCAGCCAGAAAGGGACAGGAGCCAGGGGGAGGAAACCAAGAGCCGGCAGGGCAGCCAGAAACACAGCTGTAGGTGTGGAATATTAGTGAGCATCCAATGACTCAGTGCTGCTGCAGGGTTTAAGAATGTGCCTGCTGGAGTCTGCAGCCAATCAGGAGGCCAGACTCATTAGCTGACTCAGCTGCGGGCAATGATCTGGGTCTGGGTTCAGCTGTGGGTCCCTGACACTCACTTAGTTGAAGTAGCAGAAGTTGTTCGTCAATTCACAAGGCAGGATGCTGAGTGGGAATGGGCAGGTCAGCAACAGTGAGCATCTGACACCCTGAAACATATGATAACCCATGCCTCTGTCTTGAATTACAATAAGCCAGGAGAGCTACTGACAATCCAGTGTGCTGCACTGGAGAAAAGATTAGATGTCGCTCTTTTGCAGGAGCAGCCGGTCGCTTATGCCAGTGTAACCCTTCTGCCAGGCAGAGTCAGCAGCAGCAAGGGCCAGTTTCTATATGCAGGGGTCCCTGTCAATGATACAACACCAAACTGGCTTGAGCTCCCACCCAGTCACTTGGGAAATCACACACTGTCCCCTGGGCGCCCCAAAGGGCAATACTTCCCCTCTCGCAAGCACAGAGTCTGAGTGTAGAAAGTAACCCTTTCAGTAACAGAAGAGAGGTAACATAGCGCTGGTTTGGGAAATGGTGCAAACAGAATTCATGAACTCAATGAGCCAAACCCACCCCAGAGTGCAATGCGTGTCCTTCGCCTCTCCCTTCGTGCTTTCCCCTGTACTGGCCATCGTAGTTGCAATGTCCACCTCTCGGTTGGGGCTCAGCTTGTCCCTTCCGCAAACTCCTGCTGGACACAAGCTTGACCAGGCCTCCTCCGCTGCTGTCTCCCACCGACCGCTGACTGCATCTGTCTGGCACCGACCGCGCCTAGGTCCTGCCAACCGTGCCTGGCTCCCGCTGACCCTCAGTGCCCTCTGTCTACAGCTGCTAACTGAGCCTGGCATCTGCAGGTGCTGACCGCTCCTGGCTCCTGCTGTCTGCTGGTGCCAACCGATCCCACCATCCGCTGGCATTGACCATCGTTGCTTCTGCCATCTCAGGTGCTACCCACTGCTGGCACCTCTCTGGTGGTTGTCAGTCAAGGTTTCCCAGTCTCTCTAGTGATTCAGCTCTTAGTGAATGTCAGCTCATGGGAAAACCTTCTGCTGACACAGGAGCAATGTCCCTGCTTTTAACAAACAAAAGACTCCAAGAGGAATCATTAGTTCTACCATTTAACAGTGGGAGGGGATTGTCAACCCATGCCCAAGGGTAGCCCTTTGGCAGGGCTAGTGCAATCTCAATAGGAGACTCCTCTCTCCCCCCCTTGCAATGCTGAAACATCCGTCCACCACCCTTTTGGGGCTCTATTTGGGTGAGAGTGAATTTTTTATCAGAACAGCTAAACACAGATTTGATGCCATTTGTTCATACAATCGAAAGACAACTTTTCATTACCCCTGCAGTTAACACAAAAGTGACTTGTAACACAATACCAAACACTGACTATTTCCCATCATGCTCAACACCAAGTGTGCTTATGCAATATGCTGAGTACTTGATTGTACTCATGCAAATACAAAGCCCATGCAAATAACGTACCCCCCCTTTCAGCTGCTCAGCAGGGAGGCCTCGCTTACATCAGCATAGTCCTGTCAGAGACTGAACAGAGGTATGCCCAAATAGGAAAAGAGCTTCTGTCTATGGTGTTTGAAGTGAAGCAATTCTATCCATACATGTGTGACCATCCAGTAATACTGCAGTCAGACCACATGCTTCTAGAGATAATCATAGCAAAGTCCCTTCCTAGCGCTGCAAAGACATTGCAGCGTATGTTGAGGCACCTCCAGGTAGAGATAATATATTGTTCTGGATGATTATGGTGTTAGATGACAGCCTACGCAGGGCATGTATACTGAGCATCAGCAAAGTGTGGGAAGTGGATCAAGTCATGTTCATGGATTTAGTCTCCCAGTTTCAACAGCGAAGCACATGGAAATCAAAGAGGCTACTAAAAAAGAAATCCAACGACAGGCAGTCAAGGAAGCAATGGTAGCAGGGTGGCTAGATGACAAAATCAAGTACTGGTAGAATCAGAACCATGTTTTCAAATTAAAGATGAGCTGAGTGTACAGGATGGAATAGTATTTTGAGGATAGAGAGCAGTTGTCCCTACCTCATTACATAAAGATATCATGCAAAAAATACATGCCTCACACCTGAGCATTGACAGCCATCTCAGACAGGCTCAGGAGTGTGTTTACTGGCTGAGAATGAATACACAACTCCAGTCTTTAATAGAAGGGTGTGACATGATGGTCATGTGATAACCACCTGCAGAAAGAGATTTTGTTACTACATGAGCTGCCCACCCAACCATAGGAAGAGGTGGGAGCCAGACTTATTTACCTTCAAGGAACAGTACTTGATTTCAGTGGACTGCTATTCAGACTTTTGGGAAATCGATTCCCTAACTGATACAAGAAGCAAGTCAGTGACGGGCAAACTGAGGGTCCACTTTGCAAGCTATGGCATTCCAGACAATGTATTCACCAACAATGAACCCCAGTTTGCCTCAAAAGAATTCAAGAAATTTGCACACAAATGGGAGTTTGACCACCATACCTTCTCCCCACCATACTCACAGAGTAATGGGTAACAGCTAAGGCCTGTTCCACAAGGCTGTTTTTTCTAGATCACATCTCTTGTAAATTTTTTTTTGACACTCAAGAATCACCCATCACAGCTGTGCCAAAACTGTGCAGCGCAGACACTATTGGGATGAAGAACCAAAACCCTGCTACCAATGAGGGAAGACCTGTTGCAGCCAGAAGGATGGCGATACCATCAGGAGGAGATGGACAACAATCAGAGAAAGCAGGCACTGGAGTACCACAGCTCAGCCAAGGATCTACTGGACTTGGAGACAGGCACACCTGGGATGATCCAGCCATTAGAGAGATACCAGAAGGAGTGGACATGAGGAATGCAGGGGCAACTTGGACAAAGTGGACAAGAGGGTCAAAAGATCTGAAGGAATAGGAGACATGTACAAGCCAGCAGACACAAGACCCAGAGGGAGCCTACAGAGATCATCATAGAACAGAAGGACACAGAACCATTTGAAGGTCAACGCCACAGAGAAGGAGGAGACTCTACAGAAAGATAGTTTGCTAGATTTGGAGATAAGTGACAGGGAGACAGAGAGATCACTCCCAGTGTGGTTGCCTGTTGAGAAGATCAAACTAGTCACCAGTCGAGTCTGTGGTAAAGACAAGACTCCATCTTGGTGATGTGCTAGCAATCTCTGGCTGAAGGAACATGGAGTGTGGGCCTACGCATCAATTATTTGTTTTTAATGTTAATATTAAAATGTTTGTAAAACAAGGAAGATGTGTCATGATCAGTGGAACTGGAGTCAGAGGGCCCGTGTTCCCTGGAGGGACTGTTATTGATAGGACACCAATGGAACTAGGAACACGGGAAGTTAGGCTGAAAGCAACTCAGCCACATGGACAGAGCAGCACATAGGATTTAATAAAGTTTCACTTGTTCAACTTAACCTGCATTCGCTGTTACTTTAATCTTTACAAATGAAACACAGGGGACCGCAGAACCAGCCCAGTAGAGCTGCTATGCCCCTTCCCATGTGTGTTTGGGGGAAGAAGGTTCCTTTATTGTGCACCTTTCTGATACCAATACCTTTTTATTGTTTGATACAAAAGTCAGCACTGCCAATAAGATGCTTAGTCCAGCTCTCACTGTCAATGGCAAACTCCTGTTGATTTCAATAGGAGCAGGAGATGACCCAGGATTTTGGTGACATTTTAATGCCATGTAATATGGATTTATGTAACACACTGCACATGAAAAATAAATTAAAATAAAAAGGTAAAATTAAAATGCATGTAATCAAAAATAAGGACCAAAATCTGGAGACCGGGGACTGGTTTGGAATTGGTTGATTTGTTTTCACTTAAATAAAAGTTGGGGCTCTTTCCTATGGAAAAGACAAAATAGTTCTCTTTCACTAATTTCAGTAAATGTCACACAAATTCTTCTTAAAACACCTAGAAGGGAACTAGAAATCTGTTCAAGAAAACAAGGAATGTGAGACATTTAAGCTTCTGCTTGCTCCCATCTGTGTACATGAAATCAATGATGTGGACAGTGAATTAATTACTTTTCCTTTTTATGTACCTTAGCTGGCAACAGCTGTTCTAGACACTTTGCAATATTCCACCAACCACAGTATTGTTTGCTAACATTTTCTAAGTGCTCTGGTAGGCATCTGGCCATCTTGTTAGCACCAACTGTTTTGTGTCACTTGCAGCAGCAAGGGGCTTTGCTTTAGGCCCATACAGGTGCCTTGGAAATAATCAAGAGCAATCTTGGTACCTCATAAAAGCTGTTCTGTTTATTTAATTGTTTTTGCATAGAAGCTTCTAATTATAGCAGTGCGGAAAATTTCACACACAGCAGCAGCCTCAGACAAAATGTGGCTTTTAGAGTAATACAAAGAAAATGTCTTTTCACCTGATTTGACCGTGTGAAATTTGTTGCAAGTGAAAGTGCATCTGAAGGATCAAATGGGGGAGGAGATGCTAAAATCGAAATATAGACATTGTCTGCATGAGGGATTAGCCCTAATTTCATCCATTAGTGGTCAGCAACCAACATAGTTGCACTGGCCCAAATCCCTAGTGTACACAAGGAAAACTGTGATTTGCACTGGTTTCAGCACAGATAAATTCAACCAGTGCCAACTGTAGCTTTCCCATATATATGCTAGGGGTTTGCACCAGGGCAGCTATACTGACTGATGACCACCAGTAACTGAAATGAATTAATTCCTCATGGAGACAAGGCCTTACTCTCTTTCTTTGTTTAGTCATTATCTGAACTCTGGTAACACTGGACAACAAAGATTTTGCTTCCTGAATACTTTTGGGTATATCTTATGGATTTTGGGCTGCTGATTACAAAAATCACCATGAAATTTCCCTAATACGTACCATTGTTTTGAAATCGCCTATATTTGTTATTTCAATTCATAATTTAAGTCTATTAAAATGTTGCCCACAATGTAAGCTGAAAAGTTTTCTATCTTATGTCCAACCATGCCTGGGCATGCAGTGACACTGCACCTAGTGCAGGCCACACAACATGCAGTGGGAATGCTAAGGCTTAGGCAGGGCAGATGCTGGCAGGACAGGTTTTAGAAAAGCTATAAAAGCATTTTGCACACCGTTCTATGCATTGTGTTTATATCAGTTTGCATTCATGTTGATGTGCATGCTGTATGCACATAGCATATTGTGTTGTTACCTGGCAGCTCTGTGTTCTTGGGGAACCAGGGTGAAAAACCCCTATTCTATTTCTGGCTCACCTGAATCCCCCCCAGCCTCTGCTTGCACCAGAAACAAAAGCTATGAAAAGGCTGTGGGAGACACACCTAAAACCCTCCCAACAAGGGTGATAGGATTAAGACAACTCCCCAAGCCTCATCTACATGGAAGATGTAAAAAGAGGCATCTCAATTAGCACATGGAATGGAGAACTGGAGCCTCATTTACATCGAAGATGGGACAAGAATTAGCATGAAGAATGGAGAACCAAGCTCCAAAGCAGGAATCGCACTGACTTCTGGGATTGGCAAGGCAGGGACACACTGCATTATGGGAGATCTCTGCTCTTGATGTAAATGAACTCACACCTACACCCATCCAGCTCCACAGTTATCAGACCATTCGAGTATTGACATGCAAAACACTGAATCTGCCTGGTTGCATTGTGAGCTCCCCCAAGGAACATTGACCATAGCTGGGAGTGATCAGCTCCTATTGTCTAGCATAAAGAAAACCTCCCTGAAGAGACATTGTTTACCCACAAACAAACCTGATTCTACAAAAAACCCCTACCCAAGTTTAAACCCTCTCTTGCTTTCCTCTTCTGATGCCTGGACCCACATGCTTTCCTGACTGATCCTGTTGTGGGGTTTGCCTTTCCCTCAAGTGTTCCTGACCCTAAGCTGAACAGCCTGTCTCCTGGGAACTTCTGAGCTGCAAGGAGTGGTGAGATCCCCCCCCATCTTTCCCAATTCTCTCTCTCTCTCTCTTTAATCCAGGTATAACTTTCTACTTTTGTAAGCCAACCTGGGCTAGCCTTCTCCAATACCCCTACTGTAATTTTGTTGTATTTAAGTGTTAGATTGCTTTTCTCTCCTTGTATGGCATCACTATTAGTATCATAAGTTTTATATACCTGGCAATAAACTAACTATTGTAATCAAGCTGGTTGCCAGTTTCTCTCTCTCTAAATACATTTACTTCTTTGTGTTCTTGGCTTCCCTACCTTGCTCTGCAGCAACGCTTCTTTTACCTAAGCCAAAGATCCCTGGAGTGCCCAAAATCCTATGGGGTTTGCTTATCAAGGGGGTTACTGCTAGAACAATTGTGTTGTGAAGAGGCATATAAAGGGGGTAGCTGAAAAGTGCTGCTCTGCCTAGCCTACGGAGTCCAGAGGCGCATAAGGGTGACAGCTGAAAGTGCTGTTTGACCCAGCCTGATTGAGTCCAGGGGGCACATAAGGGGAACAGCTGAAAGGTGCTGTTTGGACCCAGCCTGCTCATAAGTGTGCTCCATTCTGGTGCGGTGCAACGGGCACATGAGGGTGGCAGCTGACAGTGCTGTGTCACCAGCCTGCTGAGATCAGGGAGGTATAAGGGGTCAGCTGAGAGTGCTGATAGCCCGGTCTGCTCAGACGCACTCAGTTAATCTGGAATGGTTGTGTGTATCTGTGGGGGGTTTATTTGAATCTGAAAACCTTAGGTCCTGCAGGATAGCTCCATTGGGAGGGGACTTGTAACCATATGAACACACCAGTAACACAAGCAGCACACTAATAGGATCACACCCCCTTTTCCAGGAAAGTAACCCTAATAAATAAGCATACCCCAAAGTGACGGGCAAATCTGGTAACAGTGTGTACTCACAATAATAAAGTAATTGTATTTTCAGGAGGATTTGTGATAGCAAAATGTCTCTCCAATGTAGCAACAGCTGCGATACGTTCTGTTACATTTGTGGTGAATATACATTTAAACCTCAAAAATGGAGCATGACTGCACGTATTAAGAAAGCGTATGAGCTCTACTTTGGTTGTAAAATTGGTGATCAGGACAAAGCCTGGGCTCCTCACATTTGTTGCACAACATGCGCTGTCGATCTTAGAGCTTGGCTCAGACGTATTCGGAAGTCAATGCCATTCGCTGTCCTGATGATATGGCGAGAGCAGAAAGATCATGTGACAGACTGTTACTTCTGTCTGACCAATGTGTCTGGGTTCTCTGCTAAAAACAAGAAATCCATTGGATACCCCAATCTTCCTTCAGCCATGAGACCTCTGCCACATGACGACAGTCTTCCAGTACTGAAGCCACCAGAGACATGGAGCCTAGAGGAGGCAGACGAAGATCCCATGATGCACGAGCCAGGAATGGAAAACGACACTGATCCAGATTTTGAACCATTTATGTCGAGTGAGCTTCATCTGATAACTCAATCTGAGGTAAATGACCTGGTCAGGGACTTGGGTTTGTCAAAGGCAAAAGCAGAATTACTGGGTTCAAGACTGCAAGGATGAGGTCTGCTGTCACCAGGCATGAAAATTTCTGTCTTTCACAGCTGCCAAGAAGATTTGACACAATTCTTTGGTCAGGTCGATAATCTGTGTTTCTGCACTGACATTGATGGGATGTTCACTGCTTTGGGTTGCCAGCAAGACCAAAAACAATGGCGTCTTTTTATTGATTTGTCAGTGTTAAGCCTGAAAACTGTGTTGTTACGCAACGGCAATGTCCACCCTTCAATACCAATTGGCTATGCAGTACACATGAAAGAAACCTATGGAAATATGGAAGTTTTGCTGAAACACTTACAGTACAGCAACTGCAAATGGAACATCTGTTGTGATCTGAAAGTAGTCGTGCTACTACTAGGAATGCACCTCGGATCCACCAAGGACTGTTTCATTTGCGAATGGGACAGCCATGCTAAAGAGTCTCATTACATTAAAAAGGACTGGCCACTCCGTAAGCAGTTGGTTCCAGGGCAGAAAAGTGTGGCACATAAATCACTTGTAGATCCGACAAAGATATTTTTGCCTCCTCTTCACATAAAACTCAAACTGATGAAAAATTTTGTGAAAGTGATGAACAAGGAAGGTGAAGGATTTTGATATTTGAGACAGATGTTTCCCAGAATAACTGATGCCAAGATTAAGGAAGGCATTTTTGTTGGTCCACCAATCAAACAGGTCATCAATGACAGGCAGTTCGAAGAACTTCTAGTAGGGCCAGAGAAAATTGCATGGAAGGCATTCAAGGATGTTGTTGAAAATTTTCTTGGCAACAACAAACTATGTGCAGCTGGTTGACAACATGCATCAAGCATACAAAACCATGAAGTGCAACATGTCACTAAAGATTCATTTTCTGCATTCGCATTTAGACTTCTTTCCTGCAAATCTTGGTGCAGTCAGTGACAAGCATGGTGAAAGGTTTCACCATGACATTGCGATCATGGAAAAATGGTATCAGGGCAACTGGAATCCATCAATGCTGGCCAATTATTGTTGGACACTTAAACGAGAAGCCTCAGACACTGAGTCCAAAAGAAAATCATCAACAAAACATTTTAGCTCAGTTGAACTATTGCAAAGCATCAGCACTGGTATTAGATTAAACGCATTACATTCAATAAAAGTCAATTTCTTGTTTCTCCAAATTCCTACGTGATACAAGTAGCCTGAAATTATATTTGTGTTCATCTTCAAGCGGTCTAGCATAATCAAAAAAAATTTCTGAGGAAGCAACACTTTTGAAAAAATTTGTTGTCCAGTGTAATGGGAGTAGCAATGGTTACTTGACTAAGGAGTGCTGGGGAGGGAACTTTCAAAGCTAAGCACGTTAGCACAGGCATGAGAAGGAAAGTCAGAATACAATTAATTGAATTAGACTGCTCATCAAATGAATATTTAGGATGACATGTATCTATATATGCCTATAGGGTCCGAAGAGCCTGAACAAGTTAAAAAAGTCTGCCCTTGTAAATCTTCTCTTCTATTCCTTAAAGACGAATTGCACTGCTTTTAAAATAACTAAACAAATGAGGCTAGACTGTGGCTAAACAATCTGCCCTGTATAGTGACAGCCTGCAGCTGCACTTCCCCAAAAGCATTCCAGGAAAGAAATTGTGGGTCAGAGAGGCCTGATTCCTTCTCTGCTCCCCCGTGGATCCTGAGTGGCAGCAATCTGCTACTAGTCCATACCAGTAACAGATTACTATCTGCTATGCATCAGATCAGCTCTGCTGGCTGGTGCTTTGGAGTGGGTGGAAAGCCTTGGGGAGCCAAGGTTCCACCCATTTTCTTCCCCTTGGCCTTTCCATCAACTCACCTATGCAGGGATGGAGAAAATATTGGACACACAGTCCTTGCTTCCTCATCCCCTTGTGTCTGCTTGAGAGATACAGAGAGACCACACAGGGTCATAGGACGTGGTAAACTTACTTTCCGTTATGCTCCTGCATTACTGCACAGCCCAGGCATGATCTGGTCCTAAATAAATAGAAAACACTGTTTAAGATCCCACATAATGAACAGGTAATGCAGTTCGATGTAAAAGTTGCAAATAAATACACAGGAGACCTTCTGTAGAATGCAACAGTCAGGCCAGATGGCAGCTTTTGCTAAGACTACAGGCATTAGCTTAGAACTGACAACCTCATAGCTGGAGACCAGACCAGCTCACCTGTTTGCTAATTTAACTCAGAATAGGTATTAGTCATATAAGAATATATTTAGTGGTTAGACTGTATGAAATGCTTGTAAATGGCTGCATGCATTAATTTCACTTGTAATATCGGTATTCCATGCTACAAGAAAATATGTAAGTTTTTCTTTATAACTTTGAAAATGTTTGCTTGGAACTTGTGAACCCAGGCACAGGAATTGTGTGTGTGTGTCCCCGCCCCCCAAGGAATATCAAATTCAGATGGGCCAGCAAGGAACATCATAATACAAAGGATTGGTTAATGGTCCTACTGAACCTGGGAAATGCTATGTGCAAGGATTGGGGGAAACAGCCTGTGAACTAGGAAATTGAATGAAGGAAATAAAATAAAGTCATAGGAAAATTTTCTCCCTCTCTTAGCTGTTTGAAGTCTGAGGCAAAGATCCCTAGGGGTTACTCCTGAGTCCACCCTGAAAGACACTCTGTCACTCTTAGGATTTAGATAAGTCGCGTGAGTGTATGTTTGCTTGCTTTCACCTGTATATAACTCTCTTCTTTTTCCTACTTAATAAACCTTTAGATACTTTATTACAGGATTGGCTACAGGCATCTGTGACTCCATGGTAAGACTGTTGTAGTGATCAAGGAGTTCCCATTTGTTACTGGCTTGGTGAAGTCTAATTGTAGAACACATCACCAATTTGGGGTGACTGCCGTTTTTGACAGTCTGCCCTGAGGTAGGCACTCATGGTTGTGAGCCACTCCAGACAGTATGAAACCACTGGTTTTTCTATAAATTACTCTAGAAACCTATTGAATGTCATAAAGTGATGACTTTTCTACAGGGAATTCTAAACCATTCCATAGAGCACAGTATGCAGCTAACAAATCTATTTTCACTTTCACCTGTCTCTGCAGGAGCCCCTCCTTTCTGTGTGATGAGAGCCTTCTTGCTGGTGCTAGGCTCAGTCACACACATAAACTTATTCTACATTTTTTATAACTGGGTTTGCAGTCTCCTCTTCTTGACCAATAACATCAGTGTTATCTTCCTCATTAATCGTCTCTGACATGCAGTTGACATATTTTGGCAACCTTATCAGTGAGATTCGTGCTCTGTAGCATTCTTGTTTGGCTTCAGCCTGTGGGAGAAAAGGAGGACAAGAAGTCCTTGAACTAGGCTGAGCTCTCATGATAAACTTTTAATAAAAGAGACATCTTCCTTTTTGATCTCTCCCTAGATTCATTAAGAAACTAAAAGACTGTCTCTTAGTCTATGGCTGTAGCACAGTGGGGCCCCAATCTCAGTTCTCCAGGTGCTAACAAAATACAAACAGCAAATAATATTTACTTCTATATTTTAACATGAAAAATTACATTTCCCCTCATTTCCTGGTTAATCAACACCCTGGATCAAGGGATCTAAAAATCTATCAAGAATCAACTCCCCTGAGTTCTTAATATACTCTATGGAGTACTGATCTTTTTCATGATGATCAAAATGCCATCCTCTCCTCCTGAAAACCCACTCTCATGTATGTCCTGCAATGACATTGCTTCCACATTTTATTGCTTACAGCAAGCGAATGAGAAAGATGATGTGGACAATAGGAACATCTGTTCAGAGCACCATACATGTAGCTTCATCTAAGAGTTGCAGGAAAATGGAAGATAGTTCATGGTGAGACCAAGAGATGTCAGTGAGATACACAGAGCCACACCATCGCTCTATACATGTCCTATGCAGTAAAGTTTTTGGGGCAGGGAATAGGTCTTATTCTGTGTTTTCTAAAAAGCAATGAACATACATCTGCAGTGCTATATGAATGGTTAATGTGAATGGATCAGGTCTTAAAGCATTTAATCAGGCAAAACTCCCACCAGAGTCTGTATGCACTGTGTCCAACTCAGAATCAGGATGGGGGTAAGGCCTTCAGCATTAGCCCATTAATAGTAATCTTTGTAAAATGTAATGGTTCAAAAATTGATTAAAGCAGCCACACTGCCTGTTCAGTAAGATTCTGGTTTGAGGTAGTGTTGGGGCAGTCTGTTTGGCATCTACAACTCCCTTGTAGTTACAGTGTGCTGCAAAGGAATAGCCAAAGTAATTATAGCCTCAGCATGAGATGGCTAGCATTACTGCTGCATTCTCATGTCGCATTAAGAAATCATGGGCAATTAGATGGATGGAATGTGCACGTGAACACATTTGCCACACAGATGACACATTTTCTAAACCAGCAGCATATTGCAAAGCTCCAGTTCTTTTGATCTAGAAAGAAAAGTGTCCTTCTGTGATGTGTGCTTTCTTTTGAAGTGATTTGGCACTGGTGCATGTGTTGGCATCTCTGCCACCCCCTTGCCACCAGCCTGGCTTTGAGGTGCTCTCTTTTGACCTCCCTCTCCCTCTCCTTACTTTTTGGTTCTCTTCTCTTTCTGTGACCTTCATTAATATAAGTTTCACTTGCCTCTGAGTCTTTGCTACCTCATGTGCTGGAAAGATCCCCTCTGTGTTTATAACAAGGCTTTGGAATAATGGAATAGATACAGCTCCAAAGAATCCATTCTAGCCTCTACACAAAACAGTGCACACAGGGACTGTAATGGAAAAACAGAGCTTTTCACGGCTTCATCAGTAGTTCAAATCTAGATGATGTTGGTAATGAAAGAAAGAAAGCTATCACTTTCTCTCAGCTGTCTGGTGGTGTATACAAAATGTCTTTGCTGGTCTCAGTTCAATTCCCAATAGACTGGCATCCACCTCACAAAAAAATCCCAACACTACTGCCGCCATATTTGGCAGTCACAGCAGGGAGGCTCATAGGAATTGAACCAACTCCCACTCAATAGATTGTCTCTCTGGACATCAGGGTCCAAGCAGTGTGGGGCGGCTTGCTGTCCTGCCTGTGTTAGACATCTTCTTTGGACAGGCAGAGGACTCTAGCCTCCATAATTCTCAGTCTGGTGCCTTTCACTAAGATCCAGTACATGCTAGGACAGTTGGTGTCTTAGCTACGGGTGGAAGCAGCTTAGCCTGGCTAGGCAGCCAATCAACCTGCAGGCCCTTTACATTTAACCCATGATTTAATGCGTTAATTATAGACTACCACTCACAAGTCCTATGAGTAACTCACAGAGAAGAGGCTGTTGCTTTATGTGCTTCTAATCCCACTGGCCTTTTCACATCTTTTTTTCTATCCTTTCCTCTGCTTTTTACTTTCTGTTTCCTTCCTGCACTACACAGTGACAAACAATGCAGGCTGTCTGTCGTCCCATGTTCCTTTTCTGCTGAGTATCCCTTCCACTCCTTCATAAAAAAAGACAGATGCTTCTTTTACACCTTATTTCCTTAGGATACCAGTTTCTCAGAGCTCTGTAGCCTTTGCCCCCTCAGTTCAGGGCTGCAATTGGCACCACGTCCTAGTGAGGGGTTGTGCAAATTACTTAGTTTCCTTTCAGATAGCAGATAAGAGAAAACTAGCATTTCTGCCCCTCGCCACTAATAGTACTAAGTAACACGAGTCCGTGCTGGACAAAGCTACAATCTGCATGCAGAGGAGTTATTCTATGGTACTGGAACTGGAACTTTGTGAAAAGAGCCACTTTAAAACCACTTAGGAGTTTTGTAGCCTGTTCTCAGCACCTCATTTATCTGAATCTATTCATAAGACAGCATTGGAATGAGGCAGTTTTACTTTTCAGCCTCTGCTTTACCAGATTGTGTTGCTTAAACAACTGAAGCCCACAGACTTCCTGAGCTAGGCTCATAGTGTGAGCCCCAGAATACTAGTGATAACGGCAGAGATTTCTCACCAAGGGCAGCCAGAAGAGCAAATTAATACTTTTCGCGGGGGATGGTGGTGGTGGTGGGGTGTTCTATTCCCTTTGCCTTACCATGGGCCCAGGGGTGCCCAAAGTATTACACCTCACAGGTGCCTGACATGAGGCCTGCAAGCATCCTCATGCTTTTGCCAGCAGGTTGAGGATAAAGTTTATCCGCTGCAGGTTTTTTAGTGCTGTTGAACCTAAGCAGCTGTTTGTCTATGAAGGAAGGTGCAAGCAAAAGCACGTATCTTGAGCGTATGCATTTATTTGTGATTTTTCAAATTATGTTAATTTAGATGCAGATTAGGTGCAACACTCAAGCACCTAGCAAACTGTCAGCAAGACCCTTGGGATTGCAAAGTTCAGGCCCTTCTGCATTAAACTATGCCAGGCAGCTTTCTTTCTCTTGCCTCCTGTGCTAATGTCACAGCTCCTTCACTGAGAATGAATCAAATGGCTTTCAGTGCTCTCTATCTTTCCTCTGATAAAGGCGCTTCAGTACCTACGCCACACCTCCCATCTGTCAGCACCACACTGACCCTTTCTAGTGCACTTGACACCCATATCTCAAAAGCTCTTCTTGCTGGTTATGAGCGTGAATAAAATTATGAGTGCAAATGCTCTATTGACAGCTCACAGGGCACAGGCAACATTGCCCAGCATTATTATTATTGAAAGACAATACGCTCACATTAAAAATGAGGTGTTTTTCAAATAGACTAGTGAGGGATGAATGCAAACATATATAACAGGAGCTTAGAAGTGAGTGCACTGTTGTGAAATTTTCATCCTTCCTAGTAACTAAGGCGATCAAAGTGTGAAAGTGTCCCAGGCCTGCCAGATGATCAAAGAAAGTGAATTTGTCAAGTTCCCAAAACCGTTCTATGACTACAGGTAAGAACATAAGATATTTTAGGAACAGGCAAATGCCATCAGGCCTGATTATCCTGCCCTTCTTTTAGTTCATTCCTCATTCGCCTCAGATTTTGGAAGGTGTGTCGTGAATGAAGCAGAGGGCCTCTGGACCCTGCCTCAATCAGTGCAGGGGCTGGATGGCATACAGTGAATGAAGCAGAGCACCAGACATTGCACAAGGCAGACAAATAAGTTTTGAATTTATTCACATCTCATTCACTGTGCACCAAAGGAAGCCAGGGTCTTACAAGAAGGATTGTATATGATGACATAATTGAAGACTCTTGTAATGCACCATTGGGTAGAGTTCAGTGTTCATTTCAGCATTTCCTGACTTCTGAGTGCTTCACTTTGCAACCTTTAACATTTTTTCACGTGGATTCTTTTTTTTAAATGTGGAATATTTTCTCTCTCCTTTAGTAAATAGTTATTTAGATCTCAAAAGGTACTAATTACTGGATTTTCATTTAAGACTAGCCTGGTAACCTAGCGCTAGTGCTCTGCATTACCATGTGGGTGACTCAGGTTCAAGTACAGGTCTCTTCCTCCCACATTGGTAATGACTGGGGAGACACGGTACATCTACGCTGCAAACTGGAGGTGTAATTTCCAGCTCGAGAAGACATGCACATGCTAGTTTTAATCCAGCTAGCACATTACAAATTTAGTGTAGCCACAAGTAGCGGGAAGGGCTAGCCACCCTGAACATGTCCTAGCTCTTGGATGGGTACATATCAGTGTGACTAGTGTCTCACCCTCATGATGGTTACACTACTATTTCTAGAATACTAGCTCAATCAAAGCTAGTGTGGGTATGTCTCCTTGAGCTGGAATTCACACCTACAGTTCGAAGTGTCTACATATCCACAGTGCAGGCAGCATAACCCAGACATGGTTGGGAACAGGAAGGAAGCAGCTCACCAGTTCCTCGTCCAGCCAGTTAAGGAGCATTGAGTTTCCCAATCCTTTGAAGCTAGGATGTGCATTTCTGAAAGTGTGGGGAAGGACAAGCAGTGGATCATCAAGGATTCTTAATGGATGCAGAGGATGCACTCCACAAGGTGATACACATTGTACTTAGGTCTGGTCAACACCACAGAGTTTTGTCGACCAAAGTCAGCTTTTTATGCCAAACCAGTGGTGGTGTGCACACTACAATGCTCCCCCAGCCGACCAAACTCCCCTAATTTAGCAACAAAATAAAACCACTTTGATGAGAGGCGTAGGGCTTTTTGCGCCAAACTTTTAGCCACAAAGTGACAGTGTAGATACTGCACTTGGTTATGTCATGGTAGATGGCCTCCAGGAGCTATCCCACAATGCCCATCCTGACCGCTCTGGTCAGCAGTTTGAACTCCACTGCTCTGCAGCCACCTACTTTAAAGGCCTGGGAATTTTTGAAATTCCAGTTCCTGCTTGGTTAGCGTGGAGAGCTCACATAACATCTTTCCAGTTGACCATGGTGCCTCCAGGCAGCAAACGCTCTCCTGCCTGGAGCACACTGGAGCTGTTGGATCTACTGAGCATACAAAGAAAGGAGGCTGTGAAGTCCCAGCTCCACTCCAGCTGTAGGAACTTCAGTACTTACAATCAGATTTCTCATGGCATGGTAGAGAAGGGCTACGAACAGGACATGCTGCAGTGCTGTATGAAAATCAAGGCACTGCAGCAGGCATATAAGAACACTAGGGAGTCAAACTGGTGCTTTGTTGCTGCACCAAAGACCTGCCACTTCTATAAGGAGCTGGAAGCCATCCTTCGGGGCGACCCCACCTCCACTGCCAAGAGACCCATGGATACATTGGCAGGGTCAGACACAGTAGATACTGGACTCAACCCCAGGGAAGAGGTTGTGGATGAGGAGGTTAAGTTGGAGGATGAGGCGGAACAGGGCACAGTGCTGTGGGGAGCCAGGACCTCTTCTTGACCCTGGAAGGTTCAAGCCAGTCCCAGTCCTCTAGCTTTGCTGTGCAGGATGCAGGAGAGGGAAGCTCTGGTAAGTGATCTCTTTTAGTTGATGCTGCTCTGATATATGAGGTACAGCTGTCTTTTTTCTTTTTTTGGTGGAAGGGATAGAAATGTACAAGAGTAGCTGTGGTTGTCCTTCCCATTCCCCTGTACAGCTAGGCATTACAGCGGCACTGGCTTTACATATTCTGTCGCCTTAGGCAAAATAAAAACACGTGCCCTGTCCCCACAAGAGGAAAAATTTGAGAATTACATTCTCCCATCTGAATTGCCTACTTCACCTATCGTTAAGGCTGGCCTGCATTACAGTGGAAAAATACGTTAATGCACACTGAGATTTTGTGAGAATCTTCCAGAGAGACCTCTAAGAAACTTTCCTAGAGGTACTTGTCAATCCTCTGCCGAAGTTTCCTGGGCAGAGCTGCTTTGTTCCAACCCTCTTTGTAGGAGACTTTCCCGTGCCAATCAGCAGCCACGTGTGCAGGGACCAAAGTGGCACACAGGCGAGCAGCACAGGGACCTGGGCTGAAGCTGCTCACATGGAGGTGATGCACCCTAGCATCCCTGCTTACTCTCAGGAGTGACATATCAGTTTCTATGGCCTCCGCCTGTGGAAAATGGTGGCACAATTTAGTCCCTAGCTAACTTCAGTGATCCCCTTAACAACCATCAAGACCCTTTTCCCAATCTTGAGCCCTTCCCGCCACTTTCAGGGCAGAACTCACCATGTTTAGGGCATTTGCCAAGCTGTGGGCTTGCCAGGAGACAGCGAGAAAGATGTATTTTGGTGTAATGATTCAATGCTGTTGTGCACTAACACTCATGCTTCTGTTTGTTTCATAATAGCAATTGGATCATTTGCAGAGTACAAATCACAGTCCAGAATCATTAAAATTTTCATGCAAACTGACTAGCACTCCGAGCACGGCACAGTATTGTTTAGAAAAACACCTTATTGGTGCTCATTGTCAAAGTAGTCTCTCAAGACCTCTCTGATTTGAATGGTCCCTGTTGTGCTCCTCTAACTGCTGTGATATCTGGATGCCCAAACTCAGCCTCTAAGTGATCCTCCTCACAAAGGGAGACTTTTCATCGTTTGCTTCACAAATATTATGGAGCACAAAGCAGGTGGTGATAACCATGGGAATATTTTCCTCATTTAGGTCTAACCTACCATAAAGGCAGTGCCAACATGCTTTTAATCTGCCAAATGCACAATCAATGGTCATTCAGAACCTGCTCCTTGCTGCTGAGGCTGGAGCTCCCAGGATCACTATGGGCATTTCAACATCCCCCATTAGAATCTTTTGGTCTGGAAAGAAAGTCCCTGCTTGCAGCTGTCTGTGTAGGCCAATATTCCTGAAGATGCATGCATATTTCACCTTCCCTGACCAACCCGTGTTGATGTCAGTGAAATACCCACAGTGATCCACAAGCACCTGTAGTACCATAGAGAAGTACCCCTTTTTATTGATGTATTCCATTGCAAGACGGTCCGGGACCAAAATTGGGATATGTGTGCCATCTGTCACCGCGCCAGTTAGGGAATCTCATTGCTGCAAAGCCATCCACTATTTCATGCACATTTCCAAGACTCACAGTCCATCGTAGCAGAATGCAATTAATGGTCCTGCACACTTGCAGCAACACAACCCCCAACAGTGGATTTCCTGACTCCAAACTGATTTGTGACCACCCAGTAGCAGTCTGGAGGTGTCAGTTTCCACACGGCAATTGCCACGTGTTTCTCCACTGAGAGGGCAGCTCTCATTTTGGTGTCCTTGCGCTGCACACAGTTGCATGAAGGTGGCTTTGTGCATTCAGAAGTCCTGCAGGCACTGCTCATTATTCCAGAACGGTGTGATCCCACCATTTAGTGCTTGTTTCCCAAGCCCAAAAACCACAGTACACTGTGTGCAGCTCCTCCATGAATGCCAAAAGTAATCTAGTGTTGCTTCTTTCCATGGCACACAGCAGGCCAGTAGCCTATCTTTCCTGTTCAGATTGGGAGCTCATGATATACTGCCTGACCATCCGCAATCTGTTCAGAACACTGACCACAACAGTGGCGAGCAGTGCAGGAACCATCCTTTCAGACAGAGATGGCAAGCGCACAGTAAACAGGGGCCTTTGAAAAATGCCGTGAAACCCATGGATGACAACATGGAAAACTGTGCATTGTGGGATGTTGAGCCCGCATGGATGATGAGCTGTGATCCTCTGTGCTTTCCCACAACTCTTAGGTGCAGAAGGTGGCGAGATGCACTGTGTGGATATGCTCTGCCGACAGAATTAGTGCTGTGCGAACGGGCACAAATGCTGTAATTATAGTGGTTTCTGATTATTGCTATAACTTGCATCGACAACCGTCTGCAGCTAGACATGGCCGTAATGTTTGCCAGAATGAGCACTCAACTCAGCATTCACCAGCCCCACGCTGCTCATCCCACTATTTTTGCAATAGCTGCTTGAAAGAAGGAATTCATCTTAAGAAACCAAACCAACCAGAGAGATTACAAATGAGAAAGGGCAGGGTGCACACTTTAGGACGGAGTCTACAGAAGTACCGGGCAGTCACCTGGCATTCACATGGGCAGATAAAATGTAAAGCCCTGCCAGCTGGTGCTGTAATTTGAGTAGTGTCGGGATGATGTGCTCTGTTAGCATTTGCGTGTGTATCCATGGAGAGGGCCATGTTTCAGTGGTGGATGACACTATCCCCTCATGCCTGACCCACCACGCAGCAAGGTTGTGAGGTTTGATTATGGAATGTTTGCAAAGTGCTTTGAGATTTTTTGGATAAAAACATCCATAGAGAAAGACACACTCAGAATAAAAAATATTGCAAACTTCTGACTTAGCTGTTTGTAGTCCAGTTTCAAGTAAAACAATCATTTCAACTGTAATACAGGTGGGGAAAAATCTAACACAACTATCTGATTTATAATCTTATGGAACCAATAGCAAACCTCTTTATTGATGTTTCTATATAAACAGCAATCATCATAACATTATGTATTTCCATACATAAAATTCGGAGGCAAATTCCTCTCTGTCCTGCAGATCCCAGACCTACTGGTATGAAATTATTGCCATAACAAATGTGAAACCATTCCAATGAGGTTATGGAAATTTTTGTTAAGTAAAGCACTACCTCACTCTCCTCTTATGTTTTCATCTGTGACAGGTCTCTCTTTTTGGATCTTCATTCTGCATTGTATTACACTATGGGACTAAGCTGCAAAATACCAGGATGACTTGGCAGAGTTCAGGAAAAAAAGTTGTATCAAGACTACATACTTGAATCTGTTTATTCAAAACTGATAGTTAATTGATACACCCTTTACAATCTATTAACAACCTTAACATCAGAAAACATGGCAAACTCATATGCTTTCTATGAGAAATGAGGAAATACATTTCTGCTGTCAAGTATTAAATGCCCATAAGGTGACAAATGTTTTACATCCTACCTGGAAAATATGATTCTTAATGGTAATACTATCACTGCTGCCAATTCTTTCAATTTTATTATGACTCTAGCAATAGTTGATGTATTTTTTCAAGCCCCAGCTCCTGGAGTCAAGTGATGATGAGAATCTGAACTTTATCTTTATTTTTTTAAGTGAGCATCTATCCCTAAAAAATCTTTAAAGCATGACCTGTGTGCACCCTGAAGATTTAAAAACCAAAAGACACAGAAAAACAACTGAAAATGTATTATATTTTTTAAAATCACATTATTTTAAAGCCAATCTCATGATTTTGGGGGCATGACTTTGAACTCTCAGGGTGAGCAACACTACACTATGCACCAGGAAGGCAGTTAGCTATTTAAAGTTAATATATACATGCTGCTCGATCTGTTGCTGAAAGCCTTTCCTGCCAAGTGCACCCTTTGCACTTGCATTCATCATATTTGCACATGAAAAACCTCATATTTTCACACATACACTGGGCCATAGCAAGTACAAACAAGTGCTTATGTGCTCGGATACCTTTTCGGCAAGTTCAAATGCCATTGCACAAAGTTGTAGGTGCAGTGTAGGTGCTCATATCTGAAAATGTGGCTCATAACCTCCTAGGACAGTTCTGTGTCATTACATTCCTGACAGTGACACCATGGGTTCACTTAATTAGAGCTATCTAGTACAGCGGTTCCCAACCTTTTAGAGTGTGCTGACCCCTTTTCAACCTCCAAACATTTCATGGACCCACCACATGCTACCAGTTGCAAAATAAATTACAGCAGTAGGTTTTTCGAAACTATATGAAGTTATTTTTTATTTGCAATTGTACATTTCCTTGGTGAGGATGTTGTTATTTTTCTTTTCCGCAGACCCCATGTAATAGCCTCGAAGGCCACCAGGAATCGGTGGACCACAGATTAGGAACTGCTTATTGAGTAATGTGTTAACTAAAAACCTGATGAAGAATTTAAAAAAAAAACAAAGTTATTTCCCTTGCCTCTCCCTCAGAAAATTAAAATTTCACACCAGACTCTGTAGACCTGAGAGATGAGGTATGTTTCCAGAAAATATCTTGCCATTATTGAAGATTGGTGGAAACATCCAGTTAATCCGGTGGTAAAATATGAGCAGTAGCTGGATTTATTTTACTGTGTGTGTTTTCACTAGTTATTGTGGAGAGAGCTTTACACAGGCAACATTTCATCATATTACTAATATCCTGACACCTCACTGCACCTACTCGTTTTCCATGGTCGATACATTCCATTAGGTGCTCAGCCATCTAGAGTTGCCTCTTATTGCACATCAAATTTCAGAAGCACCAGGATGAGGTATGAATAGGAATGTGCCTTTACATCACACCATCAGGTCCATCCACCTTTGTCTTGTTAACATTCTGCAGTAGAAGGTAGAATTGTTGCTAGGATACGGTATCTGTGTAACTGTGGTTTTCTGCCTCAAAACAAGACTCAGCTCAAATCAACATCACTAGCTTTACCATGCAGAGAAGGTGCCAACCTGATGGCTTCAGTCACTGCTAAGGTATACCTTCCAGGTCAAATTCATCCCACAGAAATCAACGGAATCTTACCCAGATTGAATATAGCATTTATGGTAAAATTGATCCTGTTTCTATAAATGTAAAAAAGTACAACAAAACTAGCAAAACAACCACCATACCATATAATAATATACTTAGTTCTTATATAGCATTTTTCACTGGTAGGTTTCAAAGTGCTTTACAAAGGAGGTCAGTACCACTAGCTCCATCCTACAGAGGGGGAACTGAGGCACAGAGAGGCTAAGTGACTTGCCCAAAGTCACACAGGAAGTAGAGTAGGGAACTGATTTCAGATCGTCCAAGTCCTTTTTGTTGAGTGTCCTCACCACTGGACCATCCTTCCTCTTAAATAAGGGTAATATACAGCACAATGGATAGGACAGATGGTCTTATGGGTAAAGCACTGGGGTGAGAGTCAGAGGATGCGGTGTCTGTTCCTGGTTGTGCCAGAGACTTCCAGTGTGACACTGAACTCAGTCCTGCATGGCCCTCAATGCCATCAGCTTGGATTGAATTCAGCAGCAATTGAGGGCGTTCCAACACTTTGCAGGACGCGCTCAGCAGCCTGCAGCTTTGGGCCCACTCTGGGTCTCCATTCCCCTGTCTATAAGATGAGGCTATTGCTGATCTATTTTATAGAGCTATTATGAGACTTACTTCATCTGTGTTTGTAAAGAGCACTGAGACCCCCATACGGAGAGTGCTGTAGTGGGATGTCTTATTACTAACGTGCTAAACGGACCCACCATCCAGTGGACTGAGCAGGAAAAAGGCCTGGGGTCAGTGTAAGAGTCATTGAAACCTTCAGCCCAGTATTCAGCAGCAGGAAAAAAATGAGCACGAGCTCAGAAGTATTAAGGCAGCACCCACGGAACCGGCACAAGGGCTGCTAAGAACAGCAGTCTTGGTACTCCAGGGGGAGGAGGGCCTGCTGGCTCCTGTTCCCCATCCCTGGGTGGGGATCAGGATGGCAAAAGAGGGGAAGGGGAAGAGGATAGGCCATGGCCTTGCCCTGCTACTGTGGACCAGGACTGGTGCACTGGTGGGGGTGAGTAGAAGCTATCTGCTCCATCCTGATGATTTTCACAACCTCCCCCCATCCACGCCCAGCTTGTGTGAAAGGAGCAGCCCTGGCAAGCAGACTCACTGGGCCTTTGAGGCGTAATCACCCCAGCATAGCTCTGCTTTGCCCCCTCCGCAGAACTATGGCTTAACAGCCACAATAATCGAGCTCTTCGGGCTCGATTCTTCATTATGCCCGAGCTCCACTTGGGCCCAGAGGAGAGTGGGGATGGCAGCTTCCTGATCTTCAGCCACCGGCTCAGCGTAAATTAAAGGTGCAGGGAAACAGCTTGAACTCACGCCATTGGCGAATCAGGCACAGCAGAGCCTGCTCTGCCACATGCCCTCTCCTCCCTGCCTCATTCTGCCCATGCCCAGCACCTGGCATGCCCACGCCCTCTCCTTATGCTGGGGAAGTGGGGGGCATCTTTCCTCAGTGGAGCGTTCCCTTGCTCAGAAAGAATCCGCCACCAGCAAACCCTGGCAGCTTTAAGACCACTTTGCACTGCCTACACAGAACTAACTGGCCTCAGTCGATTGGGGAGCCCAGCCATTGTCTAGGAAGAGACTAGGAAGTATTGATGCGGTCACTGTATAAGCCATTGCTAAAGGCCGTCTGGAATAGCAGTGCCATCCTGCTCCCTGAGGACCCTAACTCACATGAGCATTCTCATTAATTTCAGTGAGTCTACTGGCATGGGAACCAAGTGTATGGGAAAGTGTTTGTGACGGATCAGGCCCTTGCAGTGCAACTATTTCTCTTTCTCAGGATGGCTGTTGACTCTTGCTCTCTTCTAGAAACACCAAGGCAGCTCTGGGGGAATGGGATAGCTAATCCCAGGGCATACAATATATTTCTCTGTCACGCTTTTGAAAGACTCACTTTTCATCTTGAAACACTCAAACACAGGAAAATGTTACCTTTGTCTAGAGCAGAAATAACTTCATTCAGGATTTTTTGCCCCCAGCTCCCTCGAAAAATGTGTGCTTTGATTGTCAAGGCAAATATGTAGCTTGAGCAAAGAGAACCCGCTGCTGACTCTGCCAGTCAACCAGAGATCTAACCAGAGATACCCAACCAAGACAAGTTCCAGCAAATAAAGAAGACTGAAGCATGTTACCTGGGACCGAAGGCTGGTGGCACTTTAAGTGCTTGCTGAACAGTGGCAGATATAGAAAGATGCAGACAAAGAGGTATCTAAAAGGTCACACCTCAAGCCTCCTCACAGATATTTTTCTATAGTTCTCAGGCTACAGTGTAAAAAGCCTCGCTTTGCTCCCAAGAGCATTCACCGCTTGGGGAGGCTGACATTTAAAAGACATTCTTAAAAGTAATTTGGCATTTGTGAAAGCTGCCAGCTTGACAGCTCTGGAGACTGAAGCCCTCCGCAAGCTGAGCAGACACAGCACAGGCTATGTAAGGGCAGCCGTCTCACGCTGCCTCTTCTGAAGAGACTATCTAGGGAGGAGAGGTGATTTTAGAGTCCCTGCTCATCCAACCCTGGGCCTTTCTCCTGAGAATGCTAGCAAGGGTGTGGCAGTGACACAGTTAGGTGGACACCTGCACACTAGAAACTGGATTGAGACCAATGAATTTTATTTAGGTCACCAAACAGCTGTCAGGTAGTGACAGTGTTTGGTCACTATTGACGTGGTAGAATCAACTTGGCACCCTGCTGGTGAGAGGCTCTACAGCCCACTCCCAGTCCCCTGGCCCGCCATACAGCTAGTCACGCCATTTAATTATTTCCTTTTGGAAATTCCCACTCTATCCAGCTCCAATTCTCATACTGGTTGCTAGAAATTACACAATAATAACAGAGAGGAGTAGTTAAATGTGTCGAAAACAGCAGGAAGCCCTTGTACAAAAGGAAGCATATTACAGAAGTCTAAAGGAGTAAACAATGGGCCATTGACTGCGATAGGGTAGCACAAAGCCACACTGCCTAGGTTTGCTCACAAAGGGACTGGGCCTCCCTGGGTTGGTCATGGGAGAAGCATATTCTCTTCTTCAACACTGACAATCTCTGGGGGCTATTGTGGATGGTGTTGGGGCCTTGCTCCCTCCATGACTCTTTTGTGGCAATTTACACCCGGAGGCACATGGTGGGAACAGTCCTTGAGCCACCTAATCCTTCCATGTGGGGTGGTTGCAAGGGGACTTTCCTTGACCACTCCCTACATCTGGGCATCTGCACTAGGGCTATGGACAGTCTGGTGCAATATTAGCAGAATGATAAGAACTTGGGCCCAACCTAGTTCTCGGTTAAATTATTTTAACCCAGAGCAACTTCACTGAAGTCAGTGGAGTTACTTCTGATTTACACCAGTGGTAATACAGCAAAGTCTGGCCCCTTGATGAGAAAATACGATTCCCAGAAGAGCTGTGTACTTTAGTACAAAAGTGCATCCTCCCCCCTTCTCTGGCCTTTTTTCTTTTAGAATGACTCAGTTACACAAATTCCTGCTTGCAGTTGCCTTTGGTTTCTGGAGCAAATTTGCTGTGAGTCACTCGTTCTCATTTTAGCTCCCTTCGCATTGTCAGTGGATCTAGAATTGTGAAAATCAGAAACAAATAAAATCACCATGATGTGATTTCAAGAGAATTCATATCCTGATATTAATTTGCCCTCATGTACAGAATCTCTAAGTTGGCATTCAAAAGCAGACTCTCCACAGGAATATTATTAGTGCTCTGCAATCATACCAGAACATATGGGTGGGTTTATTTCTGTGGTTTGCTATGGATTCATATTCAGTTCATGTGTACTTTAAAAACACAAATGATGACGAAATCATGACATATTCATAAGAGGTAACAGACAGGAACAGCCACTAGGGATATTGGCCCATATAGTGTCCTGCCGTTAGCATTGGCCAAGAGGGACAGCTTCCTACCAGAGGGAGCCAGCTCCATCAAAGAGAGGAAGAACAAGGGCCAGCAACCACTTAGGGGAAGTCTCTCCAGGGAATCCCAGAATCTCACAGGACACCTCTGCTCAGCAAAATCTGAGGAGCGGAGAGCACTGTGGCCAGAACTCTGATATGGGGGTAACTGAGGAAAGAAAGCTGCAGGGAGACTTCCCCTCCAGGGTCAGAGAAGACCAGGAAAGCAGCTGTTAACACCAGCCAAAAGCAAAGGCCTGGTTGGAGTAGCCTGCAGTGAGGGGCAAGCCAAAAGAGCAACAACCTGAGGAGGGAAGAGGCTTGAGGAAACATCAGGCTACAAGATGTCCAGAGTTTGGAAAGACCTGTTGAGCCCAGTAAAGGGCTAAAGAAAGTATGGCACGGGGGAAAGATTTGTTTTGGTTTAAACTGATATTTAACTGTGATGCTGTTCTAATAAACCAGATCCCAAGGAGAGGTGTTATTTTACATGCACAAGTGTCAGGGGCAGCTTTTGAGAACTCCAAGAAGGGAGTGAGACAGCAGCAAGGTCCAGGGCCAGTTCTGGTAAGACCCTGTTACGGTTTGCTTTTGTTAAAAAGTATTTAACAAGAAAGCACTTTAGACTGGATTCTCACCAGCAGGGAGGCACTGGCTGTGAATCTGAAGGTGGAAGACAATTTGAGTGACAGATCATGCGATGACAGATTTCATGATTCTAAGGAAAGGAAGGAGTGAGGGCTGCAGAATAAGAACAATGGATTTAAATAAAGCAGACTATAACAAACTCAGAACTGGTAGGTATGGTTCCATGACAAAAAGAATCTAAAAGGAAATAGTTCCAGAGGGGTAGCCATGTTAGTCTGTATGCAGCAAAAACAACAAGAGTCCCTGTAGCACCTTAAAGACTAACAAATTTCTGCAGAATAAGCTTTCCTGGGCTGCAGCCCACTGCGTCAGATGGGGTTGCAGCTCACAAAAGCTTATGCCCGCAGAAATTTGTTAGTCTTTAAGCTGCTACAGGACTCTTGTTGTTTTTAAAAGGAAATAGGCGTTCAGGAGTGCTGAATGGCAATTTCTCAAGGAGACAATATTAAAGACACAACTGCAAACTATCCCAATGCAAAGGAATGATAGAAAGAAAAAGAAGAAGCCAATGTGGCTCTGTCAGGAGCTCTTTAATGATCTGAAAATCAAACAAGAATCCTATGAAAAGTAGAAACATGGACAAATTGCTAAGGAGACATGCAAAAGAATGGCACACCCATGGAGGAACAAAATCAGAAGGCTCAGGCACAAAATGTGTTACACCTAAGCTGGGACATAAAAGGCAATAGGAAGAGGTTCTTCAAATACATTAGGAGCAAGGTAATGATGAAGGAAAGGGTGGGTCCTCTACTTAGTGTTGAAGGAGTGCTAATAACAGATGGCATGAAGAAAGCTGAGGTGTTTAATACCAATTTTGCTTCCATCTTTATTTAAAAAGTTAGTGGCATGGGCAGGGGGGAGACCAGCTCCCTGTGCCACCTCTTCCACCTGTGGCCCTGCCCACACTTCACCCCAGGCCATGCCCCCTCCCCCGCTTGCCACACACACAACATTGGAGGGACATAGTAAGTGGGGGGTGTCTCCTGGGGGAAGGAGGGCTGAGAAGGAATGCAGTGGGTGGGTGGGGTCGGACTGTGAAGGAGAGGAGGGATGTGGTGAGTGGCAGGTGGGGGAGTGAGAAGGGACCCACGTGGTGAGCAATGGGGACCTCCGGAGAGGGAGGGTGGAGTGGAGGAGAGAGGAGCAGCCAGGCAGTGGCGGGAGTCTCAGGGAAGGGGCGGAGCAGGGATAGAAAGAGGTGGGGCCACCATGGCACAGGTGTGATGGTGACCAGATACATGACACAGGGAAAGAACAGGTTAAAGAATATATAGATAAATTCAGGGCCTGATTAAATCTACCCTAGGGTTCTTAAGAAATTAGCTGATGCAATCACAGAACCATTAGCAATTATCTTTGAGAACTCCTGGAGGATGGGTGAGGTCCCAGAGGAGCAGAGAAAGGCAACCATAATACCGATCTTTTAAAAGAGGAACAAAGAGGACTGGGGGATTATAGATCAGTTAGCCTAATTTTGATACCTGGAAAGATTCTGGAACAAATTATTTAAGAATCAATTTGTAAGCACCTTGAGGATAATAGGGTTGTAAGGAATAACCAACCTGGATTTGTAAAGAATAAATCATGTCAAAATGACATAATTTCCAGGGTTCCCAGCCTAGTGGACGGGGAGAAGCAGTAGATGGGATATATCTTGATTTTAGTAAAGCTTTTGACACAGTCCTGCATTACATTCTCATAAGCAAACTAGGGAAATGCAGTCTAGATGAAATTGCTGTAAGGTGGCTGCATAGCTGGCTGAAAGACCATACTCAAAGAGTAGTTGTCAATGGTTTGCTTCAAACTGGGAGGGCATATCCAATGGGTCCTAGAGGGATCAAGTCCTTGGTCTGGCATTATTCAGTATTTTTATTAATGATTTGGCGAATGGAGTGAAAAGTATGCTTATAAAATTTGTGTCTGAAACTGAGTTGGAAGGGATTTCAAGCACTTCGGAGAATAGGATTCAAATTCAAAAGGACTTTGACAAGCTGGAGAATTGGTCTGAATTCCAAAAGATGAAATTCAATAAAGACAAGTGCAAAGCACTTCACTTACGAGGAAAATAATCAAATGCACAACTACAAAATTGGGAATGACTGGCTAGATCAGTGTTTCCCAACCAGTGTGCCACTGGTGTGCCGTCAGGCCTGAGTAGGTGTGCCATGGAATTTCTTGAAAAACTACTTGAGTTCTGAGTTGGCTCGTGAATATCCATGAGTTCATTTGGAGACTATATGGTGGTGTGCCTCAAAATAATTAAATGGTATCAAGGTGTGCCATGGCAGAGAAAAGTTTGGGAACCACTGGGCTAGATGGTAGTACTGCAGAAAAGGATTTGGGGGTACAATGGATGACAAATTGAATATGAGTTAATAGTATGATGCAGTTGAAAAAAGTTAATCTCTTTCTGGGGTGTATTAACACAAGTGTTTTTAAGACACAGGGGGTAATAGTCCTGCTTGACTCAGCACTGGTGAGGCCTCAGAGGAGTACGGAGTCCAATTTTGGGCATAATTTTTAGGAAAGATGTGGACAAATTGGAGAGAGTCTAAAGGAGAACAACCAAGATAGTAAAAGCATTAGAAAACCTTGCCTATGAGGAAAGGTTTAAAAACCTGGACATATTTAGTCTTGAGAAATGAAGACTGAAAGGTGACCTGATAACAGTCTTCAAATATGTTAAGTGCAGTTATACAAAAGACTGTGATCAATTGTTCTCCATGGCCGCTGAAGGTTGTAGAAGTAATGGACTTAATCTGCAGCACGGGAGATTTAGGTTAGATATTAGGAAAAGCTTTCTAACTATAAGGATAGTTTAGCTCTGGAATATGCTTCCAAGGGAGGTGGTAGAATCCCCATCATTGGAGATTTTTTAAAAAAAGATTGGGCAAACATATGTCAGGATTGGTCTAGGTTTGTCTAGGTTTATTGGGTCATGCCACAGCACAGGTGGGCTGGATTTGATGCCTTTTCGAGATCCCTTCCCACTCTACTTTTCCATGAATCTATGAAAAAAGTGAGGGTTTTTTTTAATGTAAACATTCAGTATCCCACCTCTTAATGTAAGAGCTCAGAAAGTTTCCTATGCACATATGAGAGGAATCCAAAAAGTCCTACAGCAAAATAGGCCATGAAAACAATCTGAAATGAATCTGCCTTCTTTATACATCATGAAGCACAAAAAAGGGCACAAATGCAATTTCTTTTCCCTTGCCAGCTGAACTTGTAACACCCACATTACTACAAAGGCAACTTAGGTTGGCAGTTCTTTAATTATATCTCAAGTGAAATTTTGGCCAGGAAACTGGAACCAACACCTGACCCTTATGGAAAATGCCTGGGTATATTTGCTGATGTGATCAGGACCTTACTTTATATCTCATGTGGAACCTGTCAGGACCCATACTAGACTTTGGCCCAGTAACATTGCAGAGGGAAAATGCCACTTTCTGCAAAATGTAGATTTTCTTTGGAGGTCACTCCCCTGGTACTGACCCTCTTTGTTTTGTGACAGGATCACAGCAGCAATCGGGATGCCTGAGGTGGCAAATTCCTCAGGGTGACTATATAGAGTGTAAGCAAGATTTTTGATTGCTGTTAATGACTGCTCTCACTTTCATCAAGCTGCCCCCTCTGGCACCAGGCTACCAGTTTAGCCACTCCAAATACATTTGTTGGAGGTAGCTAATACTTTCAAATGCTCAGTGTGCAGACTTTGGATTTGGAAACCCCCTCTTCTGTGGCACATTGGCTTCTAGACCTGGTACCTGTGATATACAGAATGACTCAGGCCCCTCATGCTGCACCACCAGCAGATTTTGGCCCTAAAGCCAGCATAACTGGCCACAGAAGGATGACCACGGTGTTGAGAGAGCTGCACTAGCAGGTCTTATGCTATCCCTCCTGCTGCCAGCCTCAGGGGTGTGGCTAAGGGAAAGAAAGCATGGCTCCTTTTGTCCCTTAATCCCTGACTACTGCACTGGCCCTTTCATGCTGCTCTAAGGTACACTGGGAGCCCAGTCTGGCACACAGCTAGCACAGGATCAAGGGGATGTAAAGGTCACCTATGCAACCCCTATTCTGAGCTGTACTGTATACTTCTCAGCCATTGTTAAGGATCTGGGTCAGTATTTCTTAGATTTCTTAACCGGGTTTGAAATTTGGTTCAGCGGCTAGAGAATTACTATTTATTACGTACAGCTATGTACAAACAGCGGGTAGAAAAACGCATAAGGAGAATACTGAAGAACATAAAAAGTGAAAGCAATGCTGTTACATTTAGATCTGCCTATGTATGCTGGTGGCACAGTCCAGCTGGGATGTGGCCACCCTTCCTTGGGCTCAGGCTCCGAGGAAAGCCACAGCGCCTTACTTTAGGGGAATAAATGGTGCCAGTTACCAGTCTCTAGCCCTGGCCCCCAGCGGGGTGGGCTTCCTTCCCAGTCTGCAGCCCACTGGCCCTCCCGTAGGGCAAGGCTGATATAGGGTCTGAAGCCCCGGCCTTCCAATAGGTGGGCTAGCAAGCGGTCTGCCTCAGACGGGCAGGGCAGCGGAAGCAGTTTACAGACCCTGGCCTGCAAGCTAGGCAGCGCTGATTGGGCAGTCAACAGCCCCCGGCCTTCCCACAGGCAGGATTAGCAAAATAGTCTGGAGCCCCTGGCCTTGCAGGCAGGTAGGGCCAGGAGAGCTTGAAAGTTTCTGCCTCCAAGCTCAGAGGTACCCAGCATTCCTGGGGTGGTTAGGGGAGGGGGACGCAGGCCCACCCGACTCCACTGTGTCCCAGCCCAGGCCCTAGCAGTAGCAAAGCAGTTTGCCACTGACTCAGCAGGGCTCCAGCTGCAACACGCTGACGGGGTTTAGCCCGACTCAGCCACTTGCTAGGTGGCTGTCCCTGGGCCACTTCCTCCCACCCTGTGCCCGGGTACCTGCAGGTAGCAGTCTCCCTCCGGGTCGCTGGGGTAGAAGGCGAGCAGCAGTCCCACAAGTCCCTCCCCATCAACCGACAGCAGGTCTGGAAACTCCTCTGGCTTGTCCGGGGGTTCCTCCGGTCCACTGGGTTCAGTCAGCTCCAGGGGGTCCCCAGTATCAGGCAGCTCCTCCAGGTCAGGGCCAGCCTCAGGGGGTATTTCCCACCCAGGAGTCTCCATTGGCTCGCCTCAGCTACCAGGCCCCGGTGGCGCTACCCAATCTCTAGGGTTTGGCGGCCCTCTCCAGTCACTCGGGCCCAGCAATCTGGACAGGTTTTGGATGCTCCGCTCAGTGGGGCGGTTGCTCCAAAGAGCTGCTGGGTCTGTGAATGGCCTAGGCCGCAGCCTCTGGGAAGACACGTTTGCCTCTGGTGGCAGCTTCCTCCCTACTGAGCTGCTAGGCCTGCCTTTTATAGTTCCCTTTCCTGCCTTGGCTCCGCCCCTCTGTTTCTGAGCAGTTTGGCCTATAGGGCCCTGTTCTGCCCAGCAGGGATGTCGGGACCCTTGCTTGGGCCCAGGCTCTGAAGAAGGCCACAGCGCCTTCCTACAGCCTAGTACCTTAAAGGCTGAAACTGAACATTACAACAAACATACTCCTTCCTAAGCATACTTAGAAAGCAGACAGGCAAGAGGCAGGAATCAGTGCAGTTAACATACTTATAACACTGATGGACTCTTCCAACTGCCATGCACAGGCTGGTCAGCTTTTTAAATTCATGGCTATGTGCTGACAAGATAGGGTGATCTGTGCATTTCTTCTCTTCACCCTGTTTACTTATGAAATATCTTACAGTCCTATGTACAACAGTGGCAACATAACCGTCCTCTCTCAGCTATGTGCATGCAAGATCCCATGATGTCTGAGTTTAAGGTGAACTATTGATTCTCACTTGGTCAGTACACAAAACAGTTAATAGTGTATCTCTCTGCTGGGCTGTAGAACAGGTTATGTGTCACATGGTGACTCAGATTTTTGTTTTGAAATGTAAATTTGAGAATATTTTCCCAGCTGTGTATCTCAGCACCTCATAAGGTGCTTTCTCCAGCTCTCTTTGAAATCAGTTGGAATTAAAGTAGGTCCCAGATCACAAGATCACCACACCCTGGTCACCCACAGTAGGAGACCCACACAAGGCTTTAGTCATATTGATCATTATTTCATATAGTTCAGTCATGTTCACCTTGCTTTTTTCTCTGCAAACTAAATAACCCTGGATTTTTGATCCTTTCATCCCATGTAAACCCTCCTACCACACAATGCGGATAACCAGGAAAATGTGTAACTGACAAGATGTGCATAACATTGGGAATGTCTGTTTTGTGAATAATTTCTTATTCCCTACACCTGATAATGGTTATGGATTAGTGAGAAAATGCTGCACTTGTTTATAACCTCTCAGAACTGCGTGTTTTAAATTATTGCCAAGAGTTTTGTTTTTAATGTTCAATTTCTCATTGATTTCAGCCTAGTCAGATTTTTTTTAATTGCGAATGTTTTAGTTTGCCAATCAAACATTGGTGAGATTCATTTAGTATAGCTCTCAGAAAGCAAGCACATAGGTCAACAATATTATGATCACATTCTGCTCTACTTAACATGTTAATACTCACTAGTTACCGAGCAACAATAGAATCATTTTAACATGATATTTAAAATATATTCAAGGTTCAGCTTGCTATGACATCTAAGTACAGAGGAGAAAAAGAACACAAACATATCTATTAGTCAAAATCAAACCCTAGATACATCAACAGGGAGGGCCACATGGCACAAACAGGCCATCTAGCATCAGTGTTTGTCATTAACTATGACCCAAAATGTGGGGGGGAAAACCAACAATAATTAATATTAAGAGTAATATGTGTTGACTGGCACATGACCTTACTGATGTTAGGATGCACAGCCATCTTCCTCGGTCCAAAATCACACAGCTTGTGCTGCCTGTCTAGTACTGGCTGTCAAGAGTAAGAGAAGTAAAGTGAAACTGACACAATATTGGCCAGTTTCATTCTGTTGCATTTGCTGGGTCATGGGGAGAATGTTCTGTGCAGCTGTTCAAGCATGGGAATAATCCTCTTATTGCTACTGGGGGTGCTCTAGGTATTGGAAGGTGAGCTCAATTACCCTATTTATTTTAATATCAGGAACATTACAAACAAAAGACCCTCACAGTTACACTTATGAAACCCCATTATCTTAGGTTAGGTTGCACAGGTGTTATGAGTGCGTTACTAGACTAAAGTACTCATGACTATGCTAGTTAATGACAAAACAAGAGGGATATGGCAAAATCCCAGTCTTCAGTATGCTCCTCTATAACACATGCCAAAATTTAACCTAGCTGGGAGTCAATCAGGAAAGCCAGCTACTCTTACAGTGTACTAAAGTCATGAAAAACAGTAACGGCAGCAGAATATTATCCCTGAGCATGAAGGATGGACTCTATGAATTTAGAATCAGGAGGAGGGAGATAGTGGGCTATTAAATATATTCCAGTACTTTGGATACAAATCAAGATAGAATTGCACATCTACCATTGGCAGCATTAGTAGTAGAGCAATAGGAGGGAAATTCTCAAGAATTGTCAAGGCAGGTGAAGCCTCTGTATCTCAGTTTCACTGTGTATACAATGAGGATGATGCTTTCCTACCTCATAGGCCAGGACTGCCAGGCTTAGCTTAGGGTGGTCATAAAGCATACTGAGATCCTTGGATGGAAGTGCAAAGTGATGAATGTGATATAGATTTCTTTGTGACCTCAACAAACACTACAGCATTGGTTTCTCCCTCCCATTAAGTCTGTTTCTCTACAGCTAACCACAGGCATATTTGGCACTTGATAAACAAGCTTCAGAATTCCACATGTGAAATATTTCTCCTAAATATTTGCTTTAAAAATGGTTTTTAATAATTGTCAATATAAAAACAAAGAATGATCCATCCTCTGTTGCCCAGTCCCAGCTTCTGGCAGTCAGAGGCTTATGGACATCCAGAGCAAGGAGTTGCACCCCTGACACTGCTCTTTACTTCTCTCCATTCTGAAAACCATTTACTCCTACCCTTTGTTTCCTGTCTTTTAACCAGTTCCTGATCTATGAAAGGACCTTACCTCTTATCCCACGTCTGTTTATTTTGCATAAGAACCTTTGGTGAGCCATCTTGTCAAAGGCTTTGTGAAAGTCCAAGTGCACTATAGCCACTGGATCATCCTTATCCATATGTTTGCTGACCCCCACAAAGAATTTTAATAGATTGGTGAGGCATAATTTCCCTTTACAAAAGCCATGTTGACTCTTCCCCAACAAATTTTTTTCATCTCTGTCTAATAATTCTGTTCTTTACTAAAGTGTCAACCAATTTGCCTGGTACTGAAGTTAGGCTTATCAGCCTGTACTTGCCAGGGTCACCTCTGCAGCCTTTTTTTAAAAATTGGCATTACATTAGCAATCCTCCAGTCATCTGGAGGCTGATTTAAGTGATAGGTTACCTACCAGTCAGTTTTTCAGTTTCATATTTGAGTTCCTTCAGATCTATCGGGTGAATGCCATGTGACCTTGGTGACTTTCTGTTCAACATCTTCATTAATGATCTCAAAGATGGGTAGATTGCACCCTCAACAAGTTTGCAGATGACACTAGGCTGGGGGGGTAGATACCCTAGAAGGTAGGGATAGGATACAGAGTGACCTAGATAAATTGGAGGATTGGGCAAAAAGAAATCTGATGAAGTTCAACAAGGACAAGCGCAGAGTCCTCCACTTAGGACAGAAGAATCCCATGCACAGCTACAGACTGGGGACCAACAAGCTAGGCAGCAGTTCTGCAGAAAAGGACCTGGGAGTTACAGTGGATAAGAAGCTGGATATGAGTCAGCAGTGTGCTCTGGTTGCCAAGAAGGCTAATAGCATATTGGACTGCATTAGTAGGAGCATTGCCAGCAGATCGAGGGAAGTGATTATTCCCCTCTATTCGGCATTGGTGAGGCTGCATTTGGAGTATTGTGTCCAGTTTTGGGTCCCCCACTACAAAAAGGATGTGAACAAGTTGGAGAGTCCAGTGGAGGGTAACAAAAATGATTAGTGGGCTGGAGCACGAGGAGGAGAGGCTGAGAGAACTAGGCTTGTTTAGTTTGCAAAAGAGAAGAATGAGGGAGGATTTGATAGCAGCCTTTAACTACCTGAAAGGGGGTTCCAGGGAGGATGGAGCGAGGCTGTTTTCAATGGTAGTAGATGACAGAACAAGGAGCAATGGTCTCAAGTTGCAGTGGGTGTAGGTCTAGATTGGATATTAGCAAAAAGCTTTTCACTAGGAGGGTGGTGAAGCACTGGAATGGGTTACCTAGGGAGGTGGTGGAATCTCCATCTCTAGAGGTCTTTAAACTGTGGCTTGACAAAGCCCTGGCTGGGATGATTTAGCTGAGGTTAGTCCTGCTTTGATCAGGGGGTTGGACTAGATGACCTCCTGAGGTCCCTTCCATCTCTAATATTCTATGATTCTATGCTTTATTACTGTTTCATTTATCAATTTATTCCAAACATTCCTCTACTGACACCTCAATCTGGGACAGTTCCTCAGATTTATCAGCTAAAAAGAATGGCTCAGGTATGGGAATCTCCCTCACATTCTCTGCAGCGAAGACTGATGCAAAGAATTCAATCAGGTTCTCTGCAACGGCCTTGTCTTCCTTAAGTGTACCTCTTCATTCCCTCTGAAGCAGCTGGCATTGGATATTCAGATAGATGGACCATTGGTCTACCCAATATGGCTGTTCTTCCAAAGCCTAGAGAGGGCAATGGAAGTATCAGTAGGGATGTTCCATGGAACAGCTGTTATCAATGCAGAACTACCAGTAAGTGTGTTGCCCACTTACCCCCAACTCAGTACCTCACAGCTTTCTCTTAAGAACCCACATTCCTCTCTGAATCCACAAGTGGAAAGAACCTAATCTTGCAAAATAGCTGAATTCCACCAATATAGCATTCACCCCTTTTCACAGAAATCCCTTTAAGGGAGCTCTGTAAATTTGAGTTCCACAAAGTTGTAAAGGATTGGGACTACGGCAGGTAAAAGCACTGGGTTCTTCTGGATTCTCCTATCCAACCCTACGGAAAAGCTGCACAAGTTCAGTTTCAGACTGTATTTATTCTGTTATTTTCTGGAAATCCCCTTTGAAGGGAGTTGCGTTAAGTAGGAGAGGAGAGAATGAGTCCTTTGTTTATTAATGCTCTTCCTTGAATCACTGGTTGGAATAACTCTTACTTTGTTCTACTGCTCATGTGTCTCTTTGCCAGTCTTTCTCACTTTCAACTCTGTTCTTGAAATTTTCCACTTTTTCCCAGCAACGTGAACTTTTCAGTAAGAGAAAATACATAATACATACAATTAATAAACTAATACTTGTACTGAAGTGACTTCAAACCAGATTAAATGAGAATTTGTAGAACTCCCTAATTGCAAGAACTGTTTCATTCACTTCTGTTTCTCATATTTACATGATATAGTCCTTACAAGCACATTTATTTTCTCCAGTTCGTAACATGAGTCCATTTAATCTAGCCATTCCTTTGTTTGGGAGGGATGGCTGCATTCCATTCCCTAGTTTCAGGCCCATCAGAGCTGTGAGCAAGAATAACCTGTGACATATTCCAACTGGAATGTCTTTCTTTAAAAGGAGTTTCTGGCAACATTCCCAACACTGCAAGCGCAGGATCAGGATCTGATTTCACCTCTAGTGCTGGAAATAGCCCCTCAAAAATTTTTCTTCAACAGTTATTGCGGAGAGATGGCAACAAGAGTTAATGTTTAGCTAATTTGCTGTTATAGTTTGCTCGCTCTCTCTCTCACTCACAGACATACACACACGCCAAAGGCCTGAAATTTCTAATCTGCTTTCTTTTACCAGGGAGAATTTTTTAAAAGGTTTGAGGGTAGTTAGAAAAGGTGTTTATCAGCTATGAAAGTTCACAGAAATTATAGGTGTATATTTTGGAATTTTTTTCCTACCACTTTCTTGCCAGTTTCATCACTCCAAAACCGCCAGTTGTGGTGTGTCATATTGTCCTGCCTGTAGAATAAGATTTAGTACATCAATAGTATTTTGTGCAAGACTGGTAGGATAAATTTTGGATTTATTTGCTACGTTTGATCCAATCCAATGAGAAGTCTAGGCAGTTTGTAGAAGTCTGCAAATTGTACTGGATGTACTTCAGAAAGACTGCAGCCACAGACTGCCTGTATCAGAGCTATATCGAAGCTGGCCAGATATTTGAAATTCAGCATGTTTGTGGATGAACACTGCCGTGGGGATCCCACATGGGATATAGCTACTGTTGTGGAGCTTGCTATTTGGAATCCCTGTGGTAGTTATAAACCTAGAGGGACCTTGGAGAGATTATAAACCTGCAAGGACCCCTGAAGAGGTTTGCACAACAAAAATAGTTCACAAATAAGAGAAATAGGTTCCAATCCCATCTTCCAAAAATGCTAACACACATGAAAGAGTTAGAGAACCATTCATAAAATGGGTTTTAAAGAGCCCAATGAGATTTCCAGATCAAAAAAATCTGAGAAACTGGAATTAAATTTGTAAATATATATCAACAACTTTGGACGAAAACTTAAAAGAGTGTCATTAAAAAGAAGTCGGAAAACCAGGAAATTCAAAATTAAAAACACACAAACCCCTTTGATCCAAAAGCTAAACATTTGATAATACAAAACACAAGCTAAAGTAGACTTAAGACTGCTCCCTTTCTCACTATGTCCTGAGACCAAATTCTTCTCTTACTCACCCCAATGCAATTCAGGAGGAAGCCCAGTGAAGTCAATAAGGTTACAAACAGTCATAAAACTTGTGCAGCTGAAAGGAGAATCCATTACATTCTGTGTAAGGCAGATGTTAGTGTACAAATATCACAGCAACCATCTTAAACATAATACATCTTGGCAATTTGGAGACTCACCCTATCACTTTGGCCATGGACAGTAAAAAGCCCTTGTCCTGTAGCTGCAGACATCTCAAATTGGGTCCACTGTAGTTTCAACAAGTTGTTATGTTGGTAGCTGAATCGTGAGAGCATACAGGCTTTACTACGTCCACTGCCACAGGCCAGCTGGACTTGTTTACAATGGAATAAAAACTATTTATTAAGATTGAGATCTTAATAAGCAATCACCCTTTTTCACATACCATGATCTGTCACACATGATGTCCTTCTAAATATAAAGATTTATTAAAAGTGAAAGAAACAGCATCAATACAGCAGGAGAGGAAAAAACGCTTTACTAAACAAATAAACCCCTTTGACTCAGTCATTTGCTTGATGCTTTGGCATTGCTAAAGGCAAGCAGAACTGAAACAGGTTTCTTTGGAGACTCTTCACTCTGACTTTTGAATACAAACATTAGATAAGCACTACTCCACTACTGGATGGTTATTTCACTCTGTTCTTCCAGAACCTTTCTGGCTAAACAAATACAAGTGATGAACAAATTCAGATGGTATAAAATGGAAGCCTGCTGGTAACCATAACTATACAGTGATGACTCTGGCCCATAATGAGTTTGTCATAATTACAAAACTTCCTTTTATATAAGGCCTCTTTAAATGTCCCAAGCCCAGACTTACAAACAGGCTTGATTGAAGGTGTTACTCAAAATAAGACCAAAATCTCTGTTGCGTTCATGACACACAGAGAAGTTAGCTAAAACCATAAATAGTCTTGCCAGAAGCTTATAATGTAACACTTCTTTATTTCTTAGCATTCAGAACAACAATGCACAAAAGCGCCAGACCAGAGAGACACTAAGCAGGCTGCTCCCTAAAACAGAGAAGCACAACTCAGTTCACCTTACTCTAGACTGTCTCTCTGCAAACTGACTGCTGCTCAGCCCAAATTGCATGCTTCCTCACACAGCACCTAGCCTGCAAGCAGAACCAGGAAAACCCCCTGAAATTTAAAGCGACAGATTACAATTTTAGTACAGTTTTAATACACCACAGTCTTTTTCTCCCTGGTCTGTATTGGACGATGACGTTCTGGGAACTTTTTTCCACATTTTTTGTATGTGAACTTAGCTTTGGGAGAAGGTTCTGGCTTATTTGAAACCCATGAAAGCAGTGGAGCTCCAAAAGGTACCTCCCTCACAACATGAGGAAAGGACCACAAAAACGGGGCTCAACTAACTGGGGGGACAAATATTGAGAAAACAGGCATAGGAATGGAGCTATAGGGTCAGAAAAAGGGAACCAGAAGGTAGCATCCAGGAAGGAACCCCGGACAGTGCCCACAGCTCCAAACAAGTGTGAAGGCAAGTAACGTTAGACTGAGTCCTCTCTTCTAGTTTGGATACTGGATAGTTCATATTCTTGATTAGTCTCTGACACTAGAGAACCAAACTGGTGGAACAGTATCAGTGCAGTGTATCAATATTAACAATGCTATTTATGGTGTAGTTTTGCCCACGTCCTCACTTGTGCTGGACTGTGGTAACACTGAGCATCTATCACACAGTTCCCAGCGCTACAAGGTGTGATGCAGTGGGCTGGGGAAGATTTCCAAAGGCTTTCTGGGAACTCAGTAGAACTGTGGGAGGTCAAGCTCCTATGGACACCTTGGAAACATCTCTAAGTCTTTCTTACTAGATAAGAGGCTTTACATCACTTTTGTGCTCCCACAAACCTGGGCCAGCTATGTGCCAGTGCCATTGTCCAGTCAATGCCCCCTTTGCTCCAGCCATGCCCCCTATACTGCCATGGGGAGGAGGGGGGTGTCACAGGCACTGCTATGCTAGCTCTGTACCACTGGAAAACCCCAATATGGTGTGGAGATCCTCCTATAGTTGGCTATATCAGCTTTAAACTGCTTAGTTTAGTGATTGCTTTAATCCTAATGACTCATACAAAAATTGAAGTGGCTGCTGCTGTTTTAATCTGCAGCTCAGCTCAAAGGCAGGCCAGAGTTCATGCATATTTTGCAGAATGCATTTTAAAGGATTGGGGAAATCCCAGAATCCTCCTAAAAGCAAATCTTTTTCGTAGATTCAAGACCAGAAAGGACCACTGATCATCTACTTTGCCCTCCTGTACACACAGGCCATCGGATTCTCCACAGAATCTGGATTAAAGCATGTCTTTTAGAAAAAGTTCTTTTTGACTTTTGTCCTTAGAAATAAATGGTGTTGACCAATAAAACTCTACCTAGCACGAAGTCTCCATATTTACCAAACAATCTGGGAACTGGGCAAAAAGCCTTGATAATGTTCCAATAAAAATATATACACACAATAATGTAATGTGGTTCTTCCTGTTTCCAAGGCCCTCAGTGCCATGCACCTGCCTTCAACACAAAGATCCTGTCCCAAAAATTACTATTTCCATTGGCATCCATTTTGTATTAGCCATCATTCGCCATAACACAAATACACACACTTCTGGATGTTTGTTGAAACTAATTATTTGTTTTACAGTAGTGTCTAGAGACCAGAAACCACTATGCAAACATACATACAATAGAAACTATCCCTGTCCTGAAAATATTACTACCTCTTTGTAAGACTACAGACAACAGATGGATCAAACAGACAGATGGGGGAGCCCAGGGAAACAATGAGATGATATTGATCAGCACGGTAGAGAGTGGTCACAGCAAACCTGCCTGCCTGACCAGTGTTGAATTTTTTGTGGTCCTCACAGCACAGAAGGATTTTAAGGAGGAATCTGAAAAATGGCATGGAGGCTGCTCCCAGCATAAGGAGGAAGCATGGGAGAAGGCAGCAAAGTACATGAAGGACAAATTTTAAAATTGGTGATCACAACTGGCATCATGGAGTCTTCTCGACTAATTGTAATATTAAGTAGTGGAAGTTAATTAGATTATGTAATACCGTTCTACTAAGGACCTAAGGGATCTGTTCTCATTTTGTTATCCAGGGATTTATGTATGCAAAGTCTGTGCATCATGACACTTGTAAATTTTTCTGTTTCAAATAGGAGTTTTGCAAGTCCAAGGTCAGTCTTTGACATCCTATTCCCTTTGCTGTGACACAATGGGTCAGATTCTCCACTGAAATAGGGCCCCTTTGCATGGCTCAGGCAAAGCAAAGGAGCTAGAATCTGGCTCTAAATTGCCAGCAGGAAATTCCCCTGGCATAGAAGAACTCCCCGCTAGCATACAGCTGGTGGGGGCAGTATGCCAGCAACTCATCAACCCCATCACCAGCAAAGGATGTTTTTAGAAGGCGGGAGGGAGCATGCTGGACTGGAGCTTTACTACATCTATCCTCCAGGATACTCAATACTAGTGGTGTAAACCAGTGGTTCTCAACCAGGGGTGCGTGTACCCGTTGCGGTACACAGAGGTCTTCCAGGGGGTACATCAGCTCATCTAGATAGTTGCAACAGGCTACATATAAAGCACTAGCAAAGTCAGTACAAACTAAAATTTCATACAGACAATGACTTGTTTATACTGCTATATATATTATACACTGAAATGCAAGTACAATATTTATATTTCAATTGATTTATTGTATAATCATATGGCAAAAATGAGAAAGGAAGCACTTTCTCAGTAATAGTGTGCTGTGACACTTTTGTATTTTTATGGCTGATTTTGTAAGCAAGTAGTTTTTAAGTGAGGTGAATCTTGGGGGTATGCAAGGCAAATCAGACTCCTCAAAGGGGTACAGTAGTCTAGAATGGTTGAGAACCACTGGTGTAAATGACAACAGGTCTGCAGCTCTTCCAACTGTCATTAGGACAAGAGCAGAACAACTTTCAAGCTCAAGGACCCATAACTAGCTTCCTGACCCACTGGCCCCTCTGCTCACACCTCCTCCCCATGGCCCCATATGCTGAGCAGACATCAACCACAGGAGAGAACCTGACTCACTGTCTCCTCAGAGCCCGGGCGGAACTGAGACTTGGCTCCGCTGAGGGGAAGAACCACAAAATTGTCATTTGCAGCCCTTTAGTCCTGATGCAGCTCTATGCTCTCCCCGTCCCTAAATTATGCTGATAACCCTCTGGCAGTACCCCCTTCCTCTCTGTAGTGCAGAAAGTAGGATGGAAGAAAATGGTGTAGAACCACTCTACAGCAGTCAAAGATTCTTTAGCTGACCATTTCAGGCAGCTTTAGAATGGAGTAAAGGGAACGTAGCATGGGCCAGGATCCATCTCACTGTATTCATTTTATTCTGGTTAAGGCCATTGCAAAACTGTGTGGTTAAAATGCCTCTCCTCCCAAGATCTACAGTGTCACCTGCACAAGACACATGAGAATTCATGGTCTGAGGGTCACGTGTCTTAGTCTCACTCTTGAATTCAGGAAGTCACTGGCCATATCAAATGTATCACCGCTACATGAGACACAAAACCAAGGGTCTGACCATTTATGGTCATTAAATGCCTTACGGCACAACTTCCCCTGCAGTTTCAGTAGAATGCATGTTCAGCTGAATTCTTCTTTACGTTCTATTCTTGACTGCTGGGTGGTTCTGCTGTGCAACAGTAAACAGCGGCTGTGTTCCATACCAGAAGTGTATCTGTTTCAGTTGTGGGCGAAACAATCCATTTCGATCCCTTACCTTCTTCACAGAGACATGGGTCAGTAGGCAAAGATTATACTCACATGACAATTTTTCAGTAAATGTAGGGAGTGACTGATGGTTTTAGACAGCAGAGGCTGTTGTTGGGAGAGATGTCAATAGAGTTGGTTCATAACTATTTTGAGCAAACAATGGCCACTGCATTGGCCCACAGAGTAACTGCACTGTCAGCATCATTCAGTATACTGCAAAGCAGCTTTGGGTATCTGGAGAAGGAATGGTATTGCATACAAATAAATTCTAGTCTAAAATAGCAGACAATACAATCCTGAATGGCTGGCACGGTTTTCTAATGGCAACTCAGCTAGAAGGCAAGCCATATTGCAGTGAGGAGAGTATGAAAGAGTGAATGAACCACATATAACAGATGTTTGCCATGCTGCTTAATATAAGACACAGTGGTGATAAGGCCAGATTAAAAACCTACACAGGACAGAATGCTTTTAAAATCCATCATTGATAAAATGATCAAATTTATGACAAAAGTCAAGTATCCGATTTTTTAAATGTTTTTTAATATTTTTATTTTTTTTAAATGATCAATAAAACACTAAATTTCTCTCTTGTTTAAAAAATAAGTTACAATTAAATCTCATCAATGATAAAATGATCAAATTTCTGATAAAAATCAATGATCCAATTTTTTTAATTTAAATCAGATTTTTTTTATTTTTTTTAAAATCATCAATAAAACACTAAATTTCTCTTGTTTAAAAAATAACAGTTACAATTAAAACTCATCACAAACATGCTAAACCTACACTTATAGTCTCATAAACATGAATTAATGGCTCGAGTCTGTCCAGGAATGTAGAGGATATGCTCAGTATATTGAAGCCTATATCCATAGCCTTAAACAAATTTCACAGAAATTGTTGCTGCATTGCTGATGCTGTTAAAATTTGGAAGGCACTTCAAGAGACACTGAAGAAAGAAATACCTCACCAGAAAGGTAAAGTGCAGGCAATAAAGAAGCAAATGGCTCAAGCACTAACTCTACCTCATTTACTTGTGGACATTCTTGACCCCAGATATAAAGGTAGATGCCTAACTTCTGAAGAAAATGATGCTGCCATGGCATGGGCATCTCAAAATCATTTATGCCAGTCATAATAAATTTCAGGGCTGGAGCAGAACCATTTAAACAGTACATGTTTACTGATGATGTTTTGAACAAAGTCAGTCCCCTGAATGGTGGAAATCATTAGCCAGGCTCCTTGAAACAGAGTTCCTTCAATTGCTAAACCAACTTTTCACAGCAGTAGCTTTCTTTGCAGGCAGAGAGATAATATTTTTATCATTTTTATCATTATTCACTCAAAGCTAAGAAATCAACTGGGAGTTGAAAAAGCAGGAAAACTCGTATTTGTGTTTCAGTCTAGCAATAAAAATGACAGTAGGAGTGGGGAAGATGAAAGCTAGTTATCGAAGTTTTAAGAACAGCATACATTTAGTGTTGTGATGACTTGTTGTGTGTAAGAGTTAATAAAATTTCAAAACTAAAAAAAAAGTTTAAGGACAGCCAGCAGCTGGCAACTCAGGAGATTGCTGCAATTGCTAATGTGAAACATTAATGTAACTTTCTAGATTTAGTTTAATAAAATATAAGTGCTATTGTGTTTGTGTGTGTGATTTAGTTCTTACCATTCCTAATGTACTGCTGTTGCATCTGCCGCTTGACTCAGGTAATGAGTATTACGTACTATTTCCTAAATTAATAAAAATCAAGTTATCTAAAAAATTACACAAAGTATACCCTTCTAGATGTTGTAAAATGCTGTATTGAATTGTAAATTCACATGTTTTAGTGATCAGATTTGCACCATTGTAAGAAATATGTGAAGAAGTATCAGTGGGAAACTTGATTTAAATCAATGATTTTCTCTTGGTGATTTAAATCATGATTTAAATCGCCTTAATTTAAATCAATCCACCATGACAAACTGTATTTAAAAGCCATAAAATATGAGGAAATGATAGTTATTTAACACTCATGTAATGCTCATGTAGGATGTTAAAAAAATGGAAAATAATAGGATTAATAAACAGACTGATTTAGAATTCCAAAGGTGCATGTAGCCTGCAGGCATGGCCTCTCTTGGAGATTGTCAGTGAGGGAGAGCCAAACCCCCTCTGGGGAGCAGAACCCAGAAGTACGCTCCCACCTGACCAGAAGCAGAAAGGCGGGACAGGAAGTATAAAAAGCCAGTCTTCCAGCTCAGGGAGGAAAAGGCGGCCAAGGTAGAAGGATGTCTTTCCCCTGGTGCCTGGGCCTGGACCAGACTATTACCCTGAGGAGAGACTGCTGGAGCTGCCAATTGCCTGGGGCCCTGAGGACCTGCTGGAGCTACCTCACCCCGGCAATCCAGAGGAGACCCCTGGACCTTACGACCTGGAGGAGCTACCCGAGCTGCCAACCCCCTGCAAGCCAGAAGAGTCCCCTGCGATCTAAAGGAGCTGCCCTCCGCAGACGACTCTGAAGAGTTCCTGGACCTGCCGTCGAGCAATGGGTCTGTCCCTATAAAATCAGGACAACTGGAGCAGGCACATCTTTCAGTACATCATTCTGCATGTCTTTAGCAAAAGTGTATTTGTTTCCTGTGTTGTATTTCACTTTACAGATATAAAATGATCTGTATTATTACTGATTCTTGGTATCATCAACAGGGTCCAAGCATAATTTTTTCAGGCCGAGTACAAACTTGTAACACGGGACCCCTCCCCCACACATACCCATGGGTAAAGTGTATCTCCTCCCCGGCCCATGTGGGGGCCCTGATCATCAAGTCCAAATTCTAGGCTACTGTAGTGACTAATGCTGGGAGTAATTTCAATTTTCTACTGAATTTAGTACAAGCATTAGCAAGATTTTTATATTTCAGAGATCTTATGGGGAGCAGTATGTCTACTTTACCAGCTTGTACAGTGCCTAGCACAATGGTGCTCTGATCTTGTTAACAACAGCTATAATTCAGCATAAAAATTGGTGCATCAAATGCTGTAGGGATAGAAGGGCAGACTGCGGCAGGAAAACAACAGACAGGAGGATATAAAAACTTGTAAGATAATTGCCCTAAGGCCAAATTCTGCTCCAAGTTACTCTAGATTCACTACACAAGTGTATCTCCACTGAATTTTTAGTGGAGCTACTCCAGATTTACCTGGGTTTAGCTCTGAGTAGAACTGACTGTTTAGCTTTTCCTGCCATACCCTCTTTTTCCACCCTCTCTGAATATAAGTTACCCTAGTTTACACTGATTTACCATTGTGTAATGTAGATGTCTATTTACACCCTCTCTGTATTTGACCTTGTACTTCTCTTGTAATTAGTAGAGTTATGGAAACTAAACAGGTTTACATAAATGGTCTTTAACTCTCACAAACTGCTGTATTTCACACACCATGGTATGCATTTCAGCTTAAACTGGCTTCCTAATGCACTTGTGAATATAACTACAAAAGCTTCACACACACACAATCACAATTCACTGTTTCCATAGTAACCACTATACTTCAAAAAAGAAAAATCAGAGGGAGAATTAAAAAGGTCAGACCTCAAAGAAATGGCATAAACCAACTATGAGCTCGTGTTAGGGGAGCTATAAAGTGCTCAACGTTTAGAAAAAACTTTTGGGCCTAATCCCATGTCCAGTGAAGCCAATGGGGATTTTTCTGTTGACTTTAATGGACAATGGATCAGGCTTCTTACGAATAATGTGATCATGCCAACCACATGGTGGCAACTTTGAATTGCATCTCTACCTTCACTCACTAGTGAAACTTCAACTGAAAATTTTTAGCTGGTTCCTTATGGATCCAATCAGGTTCCAGAATTGTGCAGCAGCTCTAGTGGTCCTTGGAGTTACTGACCAACCCACTAAAACTAGCAGAGTCCAGCAAAAACCAACAGAGACCATCTGAAGGATTCTAACAGAGTTTATTGGAATTTCCATTAGAATATTCATAGTCATGAATTTCAAATATAAATATTTTGACCACATCTTTTCTGGTGATACAGTTTCTAGCTGTGCTGCATAAATCGATGACTGCTGACTTTATGGAATTTTGGGTAAACGCACAAAAAGCTCTATTGCCTTCAGCTAACAAAGTCGCTACCTCCTCTCAATGGTAAAGCACTTGTCCTGCATCTAGAAAGACCCCTGTGATTCCAAACCACAACTATTCTCTGGACATTTGTTAATGGCATAAGATATGGCTGATTACTCTGAGGAGTTTGTGATGGACCTGGTTTTTCAGGAAGGCACCTGATGTAATGTGTAACATCCATGAAGTTATCAATGCAGGGTAATATTTCTGTCCTACAAAAGGGCCATCAGCATTACTGTTTGCAATATAAATCACCAATACAAATAGAAAATAAAAATGAAGCCACTGAAAATGTTTATCAGGATGACATTAAAATAGGGTTAAGCAGCCATTAAAAATATCATAATTCTAATTTTGTTTTTAAAAGGAACTTGACTTCCTTATTCCCATTAAGGCAATGTTTCCTTGCCCAAATCCCACGGCTAGTCACTTATTCATTCGGTCTTGTGTAAAACATACAAGCTAGAGCTGTTCATTGGCTAGAAGGAAATTAGTGTGTAACTGGGAATTTTATCCAGGCCTCTTGCTTCCATCCAGCTGAGATAATAACCCTGCCCTGCCGGACTGTCTGCTTTCCCATCACTCATTTCCTTTATGCTACACATATTTATGCCCAGTTTCAGAGGGGTTTTTTTGGTTTGTTTTTTGTTTTACTGTTTCACAATTAAACATTTCATGACACTTTTTTTAACATAAAAAAGAACCAATTTGTATTCAGACTTTAAATTTAAGGTTGCTGCAGTCAGCTCCTGGCCAAGCATTTTAACACCTACATCTTTTGTCTCAATGCTGAGCATCTAAATTTTCTGCATTAAGGAGAATGATCTTGCAGCTCTTCTGTACACAGATCTCACTTACATAAGCAATACTACTGATTTCAGGCAGGAGTGGTCACTTGAGTAAAGATTATATGCATTACTTGGGGCTCCAAGAGCAGGCTCTGGACCTACAATTTTCATCTACCATAGCAGTTTTTCTAAACATTGTTTGGAAAATAATCAGTCACTCGACCATTAAATCTCCCTTTCAAAAAATACCATTTTGTACAATTCTCAGTGACATCACAATAAACTAAACAGACCCAACCTAAAGGAGCTACTAGGATGTTTCATTCTGGGAAATCAGAGTTGTCCAACCACAGCTCATAAAGGCTCTCATCTAGAGCAGCAAAAAACAGGCCCAGCATCTGATCTTAAAAGGCTGGTTATGAAATAAAGTTCTCAGAAAAATAAGTGCATCTCCAAATTGGGTTTTGCAGACAGGTGATGGGGAACCACGCTGACTGAAAAGCTGCTGAGCTGATGATTTATAACCAGTAAAAAGTCTATCGGTTTATAAATTGGCACAAGCCTATGAATAGTTTCTGGTGATTAAAAACAGCCAAACTTGCCATTAAATGGGGATCAAAAGAATTCATGAGATTTTCAAAATGCTCTTTGACCATTACAGGGTTTGAATTGTATTTTCCCAGCATTAAAAAACAAAACAGAAAACAAAACCTTCAAGAATTTGCAAGATGCTATAGTTGAAGCTCCTGGCCTTTCATACCTTATTTCATATATTGTAACTGTGTATTTATAGTCAAGGAACTGCCAAGACAAAAAAGTTGCTCATAAGTTATTTGCTCTGCTAATGCACAGAAAATGTTTGTGATAAATTGACAGGGAGCTCATCTTGCTGACTGCTCCAAAAATATTGCCTTAGTCTGTGAAGCAGCACACTGGATGTCTTACAGCTGGCAAGAAACAAGAGTGCAAGAGCATTTAGTGTATACTTTTCCTATATATTTACCAGATATTAGTATATACCACAGTGTGAGTTCTGATCTCAGTCCCATCAGTGTAAAGATGGAGTAATACACTATTGACCTTATGGAGTTAGTCTGGATTTACACTGGGGTAACGGACGTTAGAACCTAGCATCCTGATCATCACTTATTTTTCATTTTGAAAGAAAGTTAATCGAATAACGATAGTCACAGAACCAAAGTAAAACTGAGTGGGTTCCTACTCACAGTTAACACCGCACACACAGAACAGGGAATTTCCAGCGAGAAATCCCCTTGCATCAAGTCTGTGCGCAGACTCTGCATGAGTCTGTGTGCAGCCACATGAGAGAGAATTCTGACAGGGCAATCAGCTACCTGCAACAGGGAAATCAGTCCTCTATAAGTTAATTTAGCTGAAAGTGAAAAAATATTTTCTGGTATAAGAATTTTTTTTTTAAATATAAGTCTATAAAATACACACAAGGTAGTTGAGGTAGTATCTATTATTGGACCAACTTGTCAGTGAAAGGGACAACAGAAGTTAGTCCAATAAAAGATATTACTTCACACACCTACTCTCTCTAATATACTAGGACTAACACACCTACACCAACACTGCAAACAGTCTGCAGCATTTATATTTGCCCAGTTGACAACTCACCTCAAGAGACAGGCTCCATTCAAGCCATGCTCACCCTTAACCTCTTCTATGCCCCAATGGAACATGGTTTGGGGTATGGTTTTCCATAGGCGTGTGCAGCACATTTCATTAGGGTGTGCACCCAGGGAATATTTTTTTTTTTATTAAAGGCAGGGAGTTTGCAGGGAGATTTCACGGCAGAGAGTGACAAGCCTTTTACTCTCTGCCATGAAATCTCCCTCGACACTCAAATTCGGCGGCAGAGTATGCCACAAAATCACATGGACTTTTCCTCTCTGTCGCGAGTCCTGCTTTATGGCAGCAGCGCATGGTGCCTGCAGCCATGGGCATTAACATGTGACTGCAGGCATTAAGGTGTGCCTGGGCACACCCGGCACACCCCGTGCACATACCTATGGGGTTTTCCACTTTATAAAGCAAGAAAACATTAGAACTCCTCAAAGAATGCCTCGGAGTGCATCTGCGCCCAGGTGTTTCCAAGCTAGCTGCTCCACTGGCACTAGTGACTAGAGCTCTAGTGTAAACAAGGCACCAGTGCTGTGCAGCGTCATACAACACAGTAATCAAAACACCGGCACCTTCTCTACATTAGAACTTTCACCACTGTGGTCACTACTAATGGTGGGAAACAATAGGGCAAAGAAACCTCAGGAGCCACAGCACATAGTAAAACAGGAGCCCCACGGACCCATTGCTGCCAGCAGCACCTCTAATCCACTTTCTCGCTCTTTCATCTCTTATTTCCTTCAACATTTTCTCATTTTTTCCTGATTTCTGCTGCCTTTTTTCTTGCTTACATAAAGCTTTTTCTTACCTTCCTTTTCTAATACCTGGAGAAGTGCTTCAGTAGGTGCTGAGAGCCACCTGCTCCTGCGTCCTTTAGAGAGAATCTAGTTTCCTCCTTGGGATGGGGCACTGGCAATAGAACTGGTGTGCTTCTGCTGCATAGGGACTGAATAATGGATGAATTGGTCCTACACAACAGAGCCCTGCTCTGTGTGAACTTCAGAGCTGGCAGCACCTGAGGGGCAAAAGGGGTGAGATAGGGTGGGGCAAGGGAAAAGAACAGGTGGAAGCAAAAAGGTCCATTACTAAGCTAATCCTCACTGTGAGGATGGGCATAAAGGCCATTGGAGGTTACTCCAGCTACTGGATTGGATTAGCCTATGCAGAGTAGCTTGTAGATGCTTCCTACAATGAGAGAAGGCATTTTTCTGTTGAAGTGATTAAACCACCTCTCCAAGAGGCAGTAGCTAGGTCAGTGGCAGAACTGTTCCATCAATCTAGCTCCATCTATAGCAGAGGTTAAGTTGACCTAATATCACATAGAGTGTGAAATTTTTCAGAGCCCTGAATGACAGACTAATTTATAGGTGTAGACCAGGCCTAAGAATGGAGAAATACCCAGCGAGATGTTTCAAAGCTGCATTCCAGGCTTTGTACATTCTGTAGATGCAGTATTTGTCTCCAGCATTAAAGTTCTTTTCTGGCTCTACCCAACACCCCACCAGAAAGAACCAGGAGAATGCACTGATCAGAACTCTTCTCTCTCCCTAAGCTCAGCCAAAGCAAGAGCACTGACCCTATGAAGGGCTGTCCTCCCGACAAATAAATCTGAAACCCCAAGACACATACTCAGCCTCCACAATGCACATTCACTTAACTTTGTTCCCATTTCCTTTCCATGGTGTCTAACTTCAAATGGAAGATCTCCTCGATCCGGTGTTGATCTGTAAGGACCTTTTGTGGAACAGAGTCGGGCACCATTTCAGATTTGGTGGGGGGCAGGGGTGCCATTTCAGATCGGGGAAGGGGGGTAGGCAACTTTAACCATGAATCCAGGGGTGACTTAGTCTCCTGAAAACTAGAGGGCTTTTTGCAGATAATAACTTAGTCATTAGCTGTATCTAATTCCTATATAAATAAAGAAAATTAAATAATGATTAGACCCACTAACCTCTAATACTACCATGTTCTGACATGTTGCGTCAAGTCACTTAAAGGACACTGGTTAGGTTTAAAATTTTAATGTATATTCTTATTTTGTTATTAACTGTAGAATACAATAATTAAAAACAACTGTAGAAAAATCTAGATTACTTTTTCTAACATTTAGGCTATTTACTTTTTGCAGTTCACCAAGCTTGGAACAGATCATTTAACTTTTGGAAACATCCTACTCGGTTAGGGCAAGGCCCGGTGAATTTATACTGCACCTGCCTGCAGCTCCAGGGATGTTACCATACTACAAATAATAGATTAGAAACTGACTTTAAATTGGAATGAAACATACTTTCAAGTCACTTTCACAGTATTGCCAACCCCAAATGTTAAAAAATCATGAGTCAGGCTCACCACAAACCATAAATTTGTCTTAAAAATCAAGAGACTACATAAAAATAATAGATTTAGAGTTTTTATTTACCTTCTGTTTTTTGAGCCTTTAGGGCGCCTTTAGCGTGCATGTTTTGAAGCTTTCTCCACACCCACGAGGGCTAGAAACTTTCTTTAAAAAAAAAATAAAAGGATGAAGGCTGAAATCATCACATATCCACTTGACTCCAGGAGCTGGGGCTTTAAGGAAAATAATAATTATCATGAGACTTATGACAAAATCATGAGAGTTGGCAACACTAACTTCTGTTTAAAGGCTAATTACTTTCCACAAGACTCTTAAACACAACACTGCAGTGACTGAGAATATTTAAAACCAAACACCAAGAAAATTCCACATTTTAAAGTTGGAAAAAAAAAAAAAAGGAGTCTTCTGAGATATATCAAGGCCACCGCAGACAGGAAAAAAAATAAACAGGCATAGCAACCCTAGGCAGCTCTTCCTTTTGAAAAAAAGTTGGTGGGTCAAATTTTCCAGTCCATAATCAGGTAAAACTTCTATTGCCATCTGCACCTCCACTCACAGATATTAACATGTGCTCAGTAACTATACTCTTCATACTTAAATCTCTGAGCCACCTTATCCAGAGCTAGGCACTTTATATGCATTGGCTCAGGGACTACATTTTCTGGAATATTCTGAACAGAGCTGAGAGCACAGATGGTGCCCTGTGAATAATAAAAATCATGACAATAATTGTCAAGTTTATGACCTCTGTAGATGTAATTTCTGTTTTGTTCTGGAATTGACCTGAATACAGCTGACCCCTCCCCCCTCCAATTCCTGTTTCACAGGCTCATCTAAGACTTTCAGATCCTTAATTTAATCACCAGCCCTTTCCTATCTTAATCACCCTGCCTCTGTTTGTAAACAAAATACTCATTCCCTGATCCCAGGGGCACAAGCTGGGAGCAGCTAATTCACATTCCATAGGCAGGCTGCTCTGCAGTTAAGAGCTGTGCCTGGGGCTAGGACATGGGCCTCGATCAGTCCTCCTGTATGAAACTTGGGGGGCTGGAGCCTCTCCTTCCCCCCAAATGGCACCCCTGCCTCATGTACTGGCAAGCTGCTCCACACACGCTTTCCTCCAGCTGCATGTCATGATGTGCCCAGGTAACTCCAGAGCTGAGCACTGTTGGCACACACCCCTGCTAGGTTTACGGTTTATCCACCCCTGCTGCTGGATCTGAGGAGCAGCATAGATGCTTGCTTTTAAGGCAGCCTCTCATCTGCCCTCCCAGATAGAACACAAACACTGAGAGAGGACAAAGTTCAAGAACTAAATGAGGAAAACAAAATACAAGTGGAGAATGAAGAGCTGAGTGGCCCCATTTGAACTTGGCTCAGGCTCAAGTTAAGCAGTTGAAAGAGAACTTCTGATCGATTACAGTAATGTTAAAAAAATGGAGATGGAAATTATCTATTGGGATACTTATTTGTAGAACCTGCCATCTTAAATTCATTCTGTACAGAGCAGTTCAGACCCCGAAGACTTTCCACCCTGACTTTCCATCTCAGTAGCGTCACATTTGAGGTTTCAGTCCATTCTGTTTAAACAACTGGAATGCTGTTACAAGGAAAGCAAAAAAAAAAAAAATCTGATTCTGTTTAAGTTTCCTGTTACAAACTGTGCATGTTTTGCTCGTTGCAGCAGTAATAGCTCCAGCAAAGTGACACTTAAAGGCCTGCATCTGGAAGAATTAAAATGGAAAGATTTCCCAAGAAATCCATTCTTTTCTGCCAGCAACAGGTCTGAGCCTGTCCAGCTTGCCTCTTTGGAATGTCTGTAGTTTTTAAGGAAGTTGGCTAATCTCTCTCCAGCTTTCTGCTCACCACTTTTTGATCCTCCTCTTGCAGCATTCTGCATTCATGTGCCAAAGACACACACTGGAGCTCAGATTCTATTACTGGTTTTATCACTGAAAACCAGAGGACATTAATTTATATACAGCCCTTTTCAGGCAGAAAACATGCTCTGTTTTGTGCAGCAGTGATACGCCAACAGTGGTCAGCGATCCACAGCCCACTTGCTGGGGGGCCACACAGAGACGGCAAGCTATATTGGTGCTGATTCCACCTCCTTTCTTCTCAGCTTTTTCTACATGCGTCCAGAAGATCCTGGCTGCCTGCCTGTAGAAGCAGCCATAGAGCGGTTGTATGAATGCATTTGGGAGAGGCAGTGTCCTGTAGGAGTGAGAATAGAAGGTTAGGGCCTCCATCAGCAAACCCCAACACTGATTGGGGGGAAATGTTACATAGCAAAGCGCTTTGAAGGGCCTTTCAAATTATGCAAAGGGATCAGTGGTTCAACTTTCTGTATCAATATTATTATTCCACTGCTAGAGGACAGACAGTATGTATACTGTGTGCTGTTGCTATACAAGGCATGGGATCTTCTGCTGTGATTCAGAGTACTGCTGTAAAGAGTTTGAACGCTGTATTTCCGCAGATGGTGCAGATGTACGTTCAGAAACTAAAAAGAGGCCAGACAGGTTTTACTAGTCCATTGCTCAGGGCATTTAAAACTACCTTGGACAATACACTATACAATATACTGGCCCCAACTCCGGCCTCTGCTGTGGTTCCTTTATGCTACCTCTGACGGCAGAAAAAAGGCTGTACAGCAGCAGTGCCCACATTTTCTCTCTTGTGCTTGCATTCCCTCTCCCCTACGAATGGATTGTGTCCATGCTGCTCCCAAGCTGAGGGCTGGAGCCTGGACCCAGGGGCTGGAGCTGCAGGCCAGAGTCAGGAGTGGGGTTGGGGCTAGAGCTGCTGCTGGGGCCTGGGCCAGAGCGGAACTGGGGGCAGAGAAGGGCTGGATAGTGCTCCCTCCCCACTCCCCATGGGTGCTGTCCCAGGCTCCACTGCAGCCCCCCAGACGTTCCTCCACATCTCCGAGGGGGGCACACCCCAGAATCTGGGGACCGCTGCGGTAAAAGCACCCACCAGGAATCCCACAGTGGAGGTGGATTTCCCAGGTGAGGCAGAGCTGCTGTAACAGCTCTATGCCACACGCATCTTTGCAGCCCTGTGATGGGGGCCACTCACCTCTCATGGTGCCTCCTATCAGTTGGGTGCGACTCTGCACACTCCCCCTCACCCCCACCCAGTGCCCCCTGTCGGCTGTTAACCTCATCAGGAGGGTTTTCAGTTGTCCAGCCCTCCGGCCAAGTCACACAGTCAATATAGATGAACAAATCCTTTCAGGATAAAAGATCCAACAGGCCCTTTGCCCTTGTTAAAGTCTTTAGCCCTGTCTGTGGGCTCAGCCCTCAGTCCCTTTCGGGCCAGCGTTAGGTCCGTCCCTGCCCTGGCATAGGGCAGTGCTCCCAAGGCTTCCTCCCTGGAGATTCTTTGCCTCACCAGTTCTTATTGCCCCAGCTCTCCAGCCAGGCCACTCCTTCAAGGTCAGTCCCATTCTGGGGTAACCAAGTTCAAAAAATGGTTGGCCCTCTGCAGGGTCTTCAGCCCTGTCCTTGAGCCCTTTGAATTCTAGCCCAAAATTCTTGTCCCCTTCTTGGAGCTTTGGCCACTCTGCCAGTGGCTGGTGGGGGTACCTGGGTCTGCCCACTACTCCAGGTCCCAACCCAGGTACCCAATAAAGAACAGCCATGTGCTGCTTCCTTTAATACGTGCTGCTGCTATTTCCTGGGCTGCTTCCCACCCACCACTTCCTCTTCAACCCTTACCTCAGGGCTGAAATTCTCAACTCCTCTTCCTAATCAAATTCCAGTGCCACCAGAACCTGATTTCTGGTTCTCCCCTGATCTCCAGCAACAAGCACCCTTCCTCACTCCTCTGGTCCCCACCAGGAACTGAACTGACCTGCTCAGAGATTGCCTCTGCCGCGTCTTTTATTTGAGCCTGTTCTGCACGGATTGGCTGCTTCTCTGCAACCTTTCTAGGCAGGCCTGGAGGATCCACCTTCACTGCTCCTTTTCTGGGGTGAGGGGTGGTAGGACCATGAGGCGTCCAGCAGGGGGCCTCAAAGGGCCTGGTACATTGCATCACAAGCCCCCAGCATACAGATGTATTAGGGGTATGAGTTGGGGAGAAGTAGCCTGGCTAAAGTACCTCTGCACACGGACTATTCTTGGGATCATTACAGCCCAGAGTAAACTAGAGCAGCCCAGTGGCTACAGTAGCTTGTCCCAGGGAGCAAACTAGTGCCCAGCCATCCCCAGTATCCAGTGAGTCTCAGAAAACATAGTTACTTACCAGTAACTGTTGTTCTTCGAGATGTGTTGCTCATATCCATTCCACTTAGGTGTGTACGCGCCCTCGTGCACGGTCAATCGGAGAACTTTTATTAGCAGTCCCTGCAGGGGCCGGTCCAGCGACCCCGTAGTGTCGCCGCCATGCGGCGGCACAACCGTCGCTGCCGGCCCCTCCCCTCTTCAGTCCCTTCTTTCTGCCGACTCCGACAGTGGAGACGGAGGGTGGGTGTGGAATGGATATGAGCAACACATCTCAAAGAACAACACTTACTAGTAAGTAACTATGTTTTCTCCTTCGAGTGGTTGCTCATATGCATTCCACTTAGGTGAATAACGAGCCTTACCTGGAGGCGGGTAGGAGTCAACGTCGGGCTGCCCTTAGCACTGCCCTGCCCACGCGCGCATCGTCCCTGGACTGCTGGACGATAGCGTAGTGCGTGGCAAAGGTGTGCACAGAAGACCAAGTGGCAGCCTTGCAGATGTCTTCCAGGGGAACCCTCTCCAGGAAGGCCTTCGACGCGGCCTGGGCCCTTGTTGAGTGCGCTGTCACTGGTCCGGGAAGCTGGACACCCGCACTCTCGTAGCACAGCCGGATGCAGGCGGTGATCCACTTGGCGATGCCCTGTGATGACACGGGGGAGCCTCTCATCCTCTCTACCACCACGACGAAGAGCTGGGTGGTCTTGCGGAGCGGTTTTGTTCTATCGAGGTAGAATGCTGGTGCCCTCCTCACGTCGAGGGTGTGTAACCTCCTCTCGTCCTCGGACCCGTGCGGTTTGGGGAAAAACACAGGGAGGAAAATATCTTGGTTACAATGGAACCTAGAGACTACCTTAGGTAGGAAAGCTGGGTGAGGCCTAAGCTGTACTTTATCCCAGAAGAACACCGTATAGGGACGTTCCGAGGTCAGGGCTCGCAGCTCAGAGACCCTCCTGGCGGAAGTGATGGCCACAACGAAGGCCACCTTCCAGGACAAGATCAGTAGGGGGCAAGTGGCTAAGAGCTCAAAGGGGGGCCCCGTCAGTCTGTCAAGGACTAGGTTCAGGTCCCAGGGAGGCACCGGGTCACGGACATGCGCGTACAGCCTCTCGATTCCCCTGAGAAACCTCACCGACATGGGGTGAGATAATAGGGACCTCCCCTCCACCGGCTGGTGGAAAGCCAAGATGGCTGCCAAGTGGATCCTTAGGGAAGCCAACGCCAATCCCTGCTGCTTGAGCTGCAGCAGGTAGTCCAGGACCACCTGCACGGAAGACGTACTGGGGGTTATGCCCCGCGACTCCGTCCAGCAGGTGAAACTCCTCCACTTGGCCTTGTATGCGCTCTGGGTGGAGGGCCTCCTGCTTCCCAGGAGCACATGTTGGACCTGCTCCGAGCAGGTTCTCTCCTCCTCCGTTAGCCAGAGAGTCTCCAGGCCGTCAGGTGTAGGGAGTCCAGGTTGGGATGCAGCAGGCGACCGTTGTCCTGGGAGAGAAGGTCCGGTTTCTTCGGGAGCTCAATCGGGGGAGCGACTGACAGGTCCTGGAGCAGGCAAAACCAGTACTGTCTCGGCCACGCTGGGGCGATCAGGATGACGTCCGCTCTGTCCCTCTTGATTTTCAAGAGGACCCTGGGCAGGAGCGGGAGGGGGGGAAACGCGTACAGGAGGCCCCCCGTCCATTCAATCAGGAACGCATCGGAGACGGAGCCCGGATCGTGACGCCTGAGCGAGCAAAACCTCGGGCACTTTGCGTTCCAGGCTGACGCGAACAGGTCCAGGTGGGGAACACCCCACTCGCGGAAGATCATGGTGACCACCTCCGGGTGAAGAGACCAGTCGTGTTGGGGAAGGAACGACCTGCTGAGGCGGTCTGCCTCGTCGTTCCTGGCCCCCGGGAGGTGAGAGGCGGTTAAACAGAAGTTGTGTCTCACCGCCATGTCCCAAAGTCAAAGCGCCTCCTGGCACAGTAGTGAGGAGTGCGCTCCCCCTTGCTTGTTGATGTAGTACATTGCAGTGGTATTGTCTGTCAACACCTGTACAATTCTCCCGAATAAAGCGTGGCGAAACACTTCGCAAGCCAGTCTAACAGCCCTCAGTTCCTTTACATTGATATGGAGGGCAGTCTCCCTCCGGGACCAGAGACCCTGTGTGGTCAGACCACCAGTGATATGGGCTCCCCACCCCAGGTCTGAGGCGTCCGTGATCAGAGTGATCGAGGGGGTGGGTGCCCTGAAGGGAATTCCCTTCAACACGATTTTGGGGTCCAGCCACCAGTTCAGTGACCCCAACACCGCAGGGGGGACTGTTACCACCCTGTTCAGGGCATGCCTGCTGGGCATGTACACTTTCTTTAACCAGCTCTGGAGGGGCCTGAGTCTGAGGCGGGTGTCACGCGGGCTGCATTAGGAGGGGGGGGCATTTGTGTTATTTGACCTTAATATGTCAAAATCATAGTGATTCATGTAAGACATACCATGTCAGGTACTGTTAGAAAGGTTATGATATGCTGAATAAGATGATAATATTTGGGTTCATGTGTAATATGTGTAAGGAAAGTTATGGAGATCTTTGATATCCCTGTATTTCAAACTGTGCTGTGGAAGACACACCCCAGACAGAGAGGCGGCAGGACAATAGCTTGCTTAATAGCCCATTCAAGGCCTTATCAGAAGCCAGAGGCCTAGGAAGAAACTAAAGGCATACCTGAAGAGAGACCAGGATTGGCCCATGTGACTATGGACTTCATTTTGATTCCAGTAAAGTTCCACAAGCCACATGGCCAATAACAGAGGGTATATAAGATCAAACCACAGAAACCATTTTGTCTTCGTCTTGGTCTTTGCCTTGTGTCCTTGTTCCTGTCCAGCTGCGGACACACCTCTGGATTAACACATTTTGCAACTGAACTAAAGGACTTAGACCCATCCAGGTACTGGATGTAAACCAGAGGAACTATACAAGCCTGCAACTCCACAATTGTTCTAGAAACCTGATGTATATGGACTTTTAAATCATCTGTATGTGTCTGATTGCTTTAAGCCTTTAACACTTCTCTTATTGTTTGTTTTTCTTTTACTAATAAACCTTTAGTTTTAGTTACTAAAGGATTGGCTGGCAGCGTGGTATTTTGGGGTAAGATCCAAACTTATAGTGAACTGGTACTGTGGCTGATCCTTTGGGATCAGAGGGAATCTTTAGTAAAGAGCATAGAGTTAAAGCAACTGGTCTCTTTACTGGACCTAGTGTCAGTTTTGGGAGCCAGAGACTGAAATGCAGTAAAGGGGGCTGTGTGTATTCGCACAGTGGCTTCTTGATAACCAGTGTGGGGGAATCAGAAGCACTGTTTGTGGCTGGTTGGGAAGTCTGACTGTGGTGTCACCCACCAGTGTTGGGAGAATTTGCTCTCCTTTTGCAGCCTGCCCTGACCCTGGCATTATCAGTAGGCTACCCTGGGCACGGACGGGTTACAGCGGGCCAGCCCCACTACATAAGTGCAGGAGGCCATGTGGCCTAACAGCCGTAGGCACTGCCTGGCTGTTGTCGTGGGACACCTCTGGAGTTGCGATATTATCGCTGCCATGGCCTCGAACCTCGAGCATGGGAGGGAGGCTTTGGCCCGCACCGAGTCCAGGTGGGCCCCTATGAACTCTATGTTCTATACTGGAAATAATGTTGACTTCTGCTCGTTTATGAGCAGCCCCAGGGTATGGCAGGTGGTCTGGACAAGGGAGACCGCCTCGCGCACCTGCGACTTGGTCTTGCCCCTTATCAGCCAATCGTCCAGATATGGGAAGATTTGGACCCCCCTGCGCCTCAGGGAGGCCGCCACCACTGCCATACACTTCGTGAACACCCTGGGGGATGAGCCCAGACCAAAGGGGAGGACCGTAAATTGGTAGTGGCCACCAGCTACCGTAAACCTTAGGAATTTCCTGTGGGCGGGAAGGATGGAGACATGAAAGTACGCATCCTTCAAGTCGAGGGCGGCGAACCAGTCCCCTGGGTTCAGTAGTGGGATGATGGATGCTAGGAAGACCATGCGGAATTTGAGCTTTTTTATGAACCTGTTGAATTTGCGCAGGTCCAGTATGGGTCTGAGTCCTCCTTTTGCCTTGGGGACGAGGAAATACCTTGAGTAGAATCCCCTTCCCACCTCGAGTGGTGGAACCACCTCTATGGCACCTTTGAGAAGGAGGGTGTGAACCTCCTGGCGGAGTACATGCTTGTGAGATGGGTCCCTGAAAAGGGACGGGGGGGCGGAATGAGGGGGTAGCCAGCAGCTGGAGGGCATAGCCCCAGTGGATGATCCTGAGGACCCATTGGTCCGATGTTATCTCCCGCCACAGGCTGATGTACGGTCTTAGCCTGTACCAGAAAGGCAGGGGGTGGCCCAAGGAACGTAAGGGGATGCCACCCTCGGACGCAATGTCAGAATTGTCTTTTGCCCTTGGGGCCCCGGGAGGGGCCTTTGAAGGAAGACGAGGGGGTCGCAGGTTGGTCACGCTGTCCTGCGCCCCTGTTCCTGTCCCGACCCCTGGGAGGGGGGTAGGGCCTAGGCGGTGGCCTAGTCTGCTGTTGGTGCCGCTGCGGTGGTTGTTGCGGCTGTTGGCGTGCTTGCAGTCTTGCCGCCTGGGGTGTGTAAAGGCCCAAGGAGCGTAGCGTCGTCCTTGAGTCTTTCAGGGCATGCAGCTTCTCGTCCGTCCTCTCCGAGAAGAGGGCGGCTCCATTAAACGGCAGGTCTTGAATGGAGTGCTGCACCTCCTGTGACAGGTCAGTAGATTGCAGCCACGCTGCCCGCCGCATAGCGACAGCGGAGGCCATAGCCCTACTGGCCGTGTCTGCAGCGTCAGACGCAGTTTGTAAGGCTGCACTGGCTACTGTCACCCCTTCCTCCAGGACCATGGCAAAGTTGGCGGCCTGGTCTGAAGGCAGGGACTCCGAGAACCTTTTCAAGGAGTCCCACAGGTTCAGATTATATCTGCCCAGGAGAGCCTGATGGTTGGCTACCCTGAGCTGGAGCGCCCCTGTGGAGTAGACCTTCCTGCCGAAAAGGTCTAATCTCCTGCCCTCTCTGTTTTTAGGGGAGGCGCTCTGGGCACCCTGCCTGTCTTTCTGGTTGGCAGCCTCTACCACTAAGGTGCCCGCGGCAGAGTGCGCATATAAGTATTCGTGCCCCTTGGCTGGCACATAATACTTCTTCTCGGCGCCCTTAGACGTGGGGGCGACCGAGGCAGGGGTCTGCCATACTGCTTTGGCTAGGCGTAAGACCCTTTCATGAATGGGGAGGGCTACTCTAGAAGGGCCTTGGGTCCCCACCCGGCCGAAGAGGGGGTCCACCTCTTCCTCTAGAACCTTGACCTGTAAGTCTAGGTTCGCGGCCACCCGTTTCAGGAGTTCTTGGTGGGCCTTAAAGTCAATGAGTGGGGCCCCTTGGTCCCTTATGGCCGCCTCGTCTGGGGACGACGAGTACGAGGGGTGGCGGGGTCCTGTGAAGGGGCCCTCCCCAGGGTCCTCCTCCTGGGAGGAAAAGGATTGGTCACCCTCCTGCACCGAGGGTGCCTGTTGAGAATGGGTGACCAAGGCAGGGGCCGGCATAGTTCCCTGCCCCATCTGAGCCGCCCATTGGGCCCACATTGGCCACTTCCAGGGCCCCTGGGTCCAGCTCAGAGGCAGCGTTGGTGCCGAGGGCAACGCCGGCGCTGCTGCAGGCGGTGTCGGTGTCGGCGCCGCGGGAGGTCTGCGGTACCGGGGGTTGTGGTGCCGGCTGCGCCGGTGCCAGTTGCGGTACCAGTGATGGTTGCTGCTCCTGGCGGCGGGTCCAGGATCCCGAGCCAGGGGTGCGGGGAAGGCGACGGCGGTGCCTGGAGGAGACGCTCCGTGGCCCACTAGAAGAAGAGTCAGAGGAGCGACGTCGTCTGCCTCGTCTGTAGGACGATCCCGAGGACGAAGATGGAGATCTGCGCCGGGGCGGGGAGGCCTTCCGCGGTCTCTTCCTCCGTGCCGGGGAACGGTGCCGAGCGCGCCGGCTCGGTGCCAGGCTGGAGCTGGAATTGGAGCTGGAGCGGCGACGGGAGCGGCGTCGGGAGTCCTCTGACGACGAAGGGGGAGAGGAGCCTCCGGGCTCGGTCCTTCGGCGTCGGGCGGTGGTGATGGTGGGCGGCTGGACGTCCGGTGCCGATGCCGCCCACACTTCGGGGACACCCAGCACGGGTTTGCCCCGGGAAACAGGCTCTGGGCCCCTCATGCGAGGGGGTGCCGGAGGCGTGGGCAAGGTCATCAAGACTCGTGCCGCCTCAAACGCCTCCGGTGTCGAAGGAGCCTGTAAGGTAGGTCCCTCGCTCACGCGAGTCGGGGAGACCTCCTTGGTTGGTGTCGGAACCGGTGCCGGGGTCGGAGGCCGGTCCAGGGAATGCACCTCTGCGCTCAACCCTGGCCGCTCCTGCGGTGCGGGTGAGCTTTCCACAAGCGGGCGGCGCTTCTTCTTCTTCCTCGGCACCGTGCTCCCCGGTGCCGGAGGTGCGCTCCGCACCGAGGACACACTCGGTGCCGTGGTGGACCGCATAGGCTCAGACGCTGGGCTGAGCGCGGTCTCCATTAGGAACGCCTTCAGCCTCACTTCTCGGTCCTTTTGAGTCCGAGGCTTGAAGGACTTGCATATTTTACATCAGTCTCGCCGATGTTGTTCCCCCAGACATCGTAAGCAACGGTCGTGGGGGTCGCTAGCTGGGAAAGCCTTCCCGCAGCTAGCGCATGGCTTGAAGCCGGACGCGCCGGGCATGGCCGCGGGCGTCTGAGCCCGAAGGCTCCCTAACTAAACTACAAAAAACCTCTCTAACTGAAAACTAACTTAGTTCGAGGCGAACTACTGACTAAATACTCACTTTTAAGGCGAAACAAAAACCTGAGAAGAGCAGGGTTAGTTCTCGACCGACCGTCACGGGCGGAAAGAAGGAACTGAAGAGGGGAGGGGCCGGCAGCGACGGTTGTGCCGCCACATGGTGGCGACACTACGGGGTCGCTGGACCGGCCCCTGCAGGGACTGCTAGTAAAAGTTCTCCGATTGGCCGTGCACGAGGGCGCGCACACACCTAAGTGGAATGCATATGAGCAACCACTCGAAGGAGAACTGGCATACAGGTACTTTTGCTCCCCACACCCACTGAGACATGTCTAGCTGAGTTTGTACCCCATTCAGAATCTGGGCTATTGCATAGCACAAGATGGAGCAAGGCACACAGAAAACTTAAGTTTGGTTTAGTAAAGGGTCACTTAGAAAAAACAGGGTTACTTACCAGTAACTGTTGTTCTTCGAGATGTGTTGCTCATATCCATTCCATTATAGGTGTGTGCATGCCACAGTGCACCGGTTCCCAAAACTTTTTTCCCCTTAGGAGATCCCGTAGGGTCGGTGCAGGCGCCCCCTGGAGTACCGCGCTCATGCCATGGTACAAAGGGCACCACCGACCCCACGGCCCCTCAGTCCCTTCTTTCTGCCGACTCCGACAGCGGGGACGGAGGGTGGGTGTGGAATGGATATGAGCAACACATCTTGAAGAACAACAGTTATTGGTAAGTAACCCTGTTTTCTGTCTTTAGTGATTGCTCATATCCATTCCATTACAGGTGATTAAATAGCCATACTTTAGAGTAGGAGTCATTGGTGAGCTGCTCTCATCAGCACGGCTCTGCCGAATCCTGCGTCCTCTCCTGCCTGCTGCACGATGGCGTAGTGGGACGTGAAGGTGTGGACCGACGACTAGGTGGCAGCCTTGCAGATGTCCTGCAGGGGCACCTTTCCCAGGAAGGCTGCCGAGGAGGCCTGGGCCCTGGTTGAGTGCGCTGAAACTGGCCCTGGTAACGGCACCTTCGCCCGAACGTAGCAGCACTTGATGCAGGCTGTGATCCAGGTAGAGATACGCTGGGTGGAGATGGGTGAGCCCTTCAATCGGTCTGCCACCACCACAAAGAGTTGCGTGGACTTCCTAAACAGCCGCGTCCGCTCGATACAATAGGCCAGGGCTCGTCTTGACATCTAGGGAATGCCATCTCCGCTCCACCTCCGATCCATGCGGTTTAGGAAAAAACACGGGGAGGAAGATACCCTGGTTACAATGAAACTGAGACACCACCTTCGGCAGGAAAGCCGGGGGGGGGAGGGGAGGGAAGGGAGCCTCAACCGTACCGTCTTTATAAAAGACAGTGTAGGGGGGCTCCGAGGTTAAGGCCTGTATCTCAGAGACCCTCCTAGTCGATGTAATGGCCACCAGGAAGGCTACCTTCCAAGAGAAGGTGAGCAGAGGGCATGTCATGGGCTCAAAGGGAGGTCCCGTCAGCATGGTGAAGACCAGGTTCAAGTCCCAGGGAGGGACCGGGTCGTGAACCTGTGGATATAGCCTCTCCACCCCCCTAAGGAACCTAACTCACATGGGGTGCGAGAATAGTGACCTCCCCTCCAATGGCTGGTGGAAGGCCGAAATGGCTGCCAAGTGCACCTTGAGGGAGGCCAATGTCAGGACCTGGAGCTTTAGGTGGAGTAGGTATTCCAATATAGCTTGAATGGGCGAACAGCTCGGTGGGATGCCCCAGGACTCCGCCCAGCAGGTAAACCGCTTCCACTTGGCACAGTACACCACTCTAGTGGAGGGCTTCCTGCTACCCAGCAGAACCTGTTGGACCTGTAATGAGCAGGCTTTCTCTCTGTCAGCCACAAAGCCTCCATGCTGTCAGATGGAGGGAGTCCAGGTCCGGGTGCAGCAGGCGACCCCGGTCCTGGGAGAGGAGGTCATAATGCCTCGGAAGCGGCAGTGGTGGGGCGATGGATAGGCCCAGCAACATGCTTAACCAGTGCTGCCTCGGCCAGGGTGGTGCAATCAGGATGATGTCCGCCTTGTCCCTCTTGATCTTTAAGGGGGTCCTGGGCAGTAGCGGAGTAGGGGGAAACGCATACAAGAGGGTCCCCGTCCAAGTTATAAGGAATGCGTCGGATGTGGAGCCCGGCCTGCGACCCCGGAGAGAGCAGAACTTCTGGCACTTCCTGTTCCCGGATGACGCAAACAGATCCAGTTGGGGAACGCCTCACTTGCGGAAGATAAAAGCAGTCACCTCTGGGTGTAACGACCAGTTGTGCCGAGGTAGAAATGACCTGCTGAGGTGGTCCGGCTCGTCGTTCCTGACCCTTGGGAGGTGAAAGGCAGATATGTGAAAATCGTGCCTCACCGCAAGATCCCATAGTAGCATGGCCTCCTGACACAGCGCTGAAGAGCGCGCACCCCCTTGTCTGTTCATATAATACATGGCCACTGTATTGTCCGTGAGGACCTGCACCACCCTGCCCTGCTTTAGAAAGTTGCGAAAAACCTGGCAGGCCAGGTGGATTGCCCTGAGCTCCTGCACATTGATGTGCAGCCCTGCTCGTCCACTGACCAGAGCCCCTGGGTGCTCAGGTCAGAACTGATATGGGCTCCCCACCCCACATGCGAGGCATCGGTGATCAGTGTCACAGACGGTGCCAAGTCCCTGAAGGGGACTCCCCTCAGGACCTCCCCTGGGTCCCTCCACCAGTCCAGTGATTGCAAGACCTGAGTGGGAACCGTGACCACTATATTCAGGAAATGTCTGGCTGGCACATACACCAAGGCTAGCCATGCTTGGAGGGGCCTGAGCTTGAGGCGTGCCAACCTCACCACATAAGTGCAGGCCGCCATATGTCCCAACAGCTGAAGGCAGTGCCTGGCTGTCATCGTGGGGGACCTGTATAGGTTTTCTATTATGGTCGCCATCACTTGGAAGCGAGGTCATGGGAGGAAGGCTCTGGCCTGTGTGACATCCAGGGTGGCCCCAATAAAGTCTATGCACTGCACTGGGGTGAGGATGGACTTCTGCTCGTTTATGAGAAGCCCCAGTCTGGTGCATGTTGTGCAGGTGAGGTCCCTGAACTTGCCCCGGATCAGCCAGTTGTCAAGGTAGGGGAAGATCTGAACCCCTCTGCGGCGAAGATACGCTGCCACCACCGCCATGCAGTTGGTGAATACTCTGGGGGCGGAGGAGAGGCCGAATGGAAGGGCCACAAATTGGTAGTGGCAGCCAGCAACCACAAACCAGAGGAAACGTCTGTGACCGGGAAGGATGGAGATGTGAAAATACGCGTCCTTCAGGTTGACGGCAGCATGCCAGTCCCCCGGATCTAGGGTGGGAATGATGGAAGCCAGGGAGACCATATGGAACCTGAGACGCCTGATGAATTTGTTCAGATGAGGGAGGTCCAAGATAGGCCTTAGTCCCCCCTTTGCCTTGGGGATAAGGAAATATCATAAATAGAACCCTCTTCCTCTTTCTCGTAGAGGAACCTCCTCCACCGCTCCGAGATGGAGGAGAGGGTCCACCTCCTGGACAAGGAGATGCTCGTGAGAGGGGTCACTGAAGAGGGATGGGATAGGGGGAGAGTCCAGGGGGAAGGCCGTGAAATGGAGGGCATAGCCCTTGAGAACCCAACTGTCCGAGGTGATGTTTCTCCACTTGGTGTAGTACGGCCGGCATCTGTGGGCAAATGTTAGAATGGGATCCAGAGGACGGGAAGGGGTGCCACCCTCGAACGCACTGTCAAAAGTGGCATTTGTTGTTCTGCCCTTTAGAAGTCCCTTGGCGTTGGCCTGGAGAGGACCCCGAGCGGTCACATTGCCTGGGTCCTCCATATCTGTCCCGACCCCTCTGGGATGGAAAGGGCCTGGGAGGTGGCCTGGTGGCCTAGCATTGGGGCTGCAGCTGAGACTCATGCCTCGAGGCCTGCGGCGTGTAGAGCCCCAATGATCTTAATGTGGCTCTAGAGTCTTTTAGGGCATGCAGTTTGCTGGGCAAATAGGCCAGTGCCATCGAAGGGTAAGTCCTGGATAGATTGCTGGACCTCCTGGGACAGCCCCGAAGACTGCAGCCAGGAAGAGCATCTCATAACCATGGCTGAGGCCATAGCCCTGCTGGCGGTATCTGCTGCGTCACTGGCAGTTTGTAAAGTCACCCCTGCCACAGCCACGCCTTCGTCTAGAACTGTGATGAAGTCCACCGCCTGGTCCTGTGGGAGCCCCTGTGCAAACCTCCGCAACAAGAACCAGAGGTTCAAATTATATCGCCCCAGGAGTGCCTGGTGGTTGGCGATCCTCAGTTGCAATGCCCCTGTAGAGTAGACCTTGCGGCCAAAAAGGTCTAGCTTCTTATGCTCCTTGCCCTTGGGGGTATTGCCCTGGGCCCCCTGCCTGTCTCTTTGCTTGGTGGCATCAACCACAAGAGTCCCCGGAGCAGGGTGATTAAAGAGGAAGTCAAACCCTTCTGAGGGCATGTAATATCTTTTTTCTGCACCCTTAGAATTTGGGGCAACTGAAGCAGGGGTTTGTCATAGGTTCTTTGCCAGCTTCAGGGCCCGTTCATGAAGAGGCAGGGTGACCCTGGATGGCCCTGCTGCCCCACACACCCCAAAAAGGGGATCTTCCTCCTCCGATAGCTCCTTGAGCTCAAGCTGTAAATTGCTTGCCACCCTTTTAAAAAGTTCTTGGTGTGCCTTAAAGTCTGGCAGGGGCGCCCTATGGTCCCTGGCAGCCGCATCGTCCAGGGAAGACGAGGAGGATTGTGGAAGGGGCCCTGCTGAGGGACCCTCCTCAAGGTCAGACTCCTCCTCTGAGGAGTGGTCCTTGTCCAGCTGGTGTGGTGGGGGTGCTGCTGGTTGAGCCCCCAAGGACTTTACCAATAGAGTACCTTGGGCCATTTGAGTTCCCCATGGCCCCCAAGAGGGCCACTGCCAGTGGCCTTGGGTCCAGGCCAGTCCCAGCACCAGTGCTGTCTGGGGTTCCCCTTGGTGGTACGACTGGGATCCCGAGTCCTCAGACCAGCACCGATGCTGCTTATGGTACTGGTCACCCCATGCCGACGACCTGCTACTAGAAGGGGATCTCCAGAGCTGGCGTCTATGGTGCCGGTGGCCAGTTGAGGAGCCGGAGGAGCTGGAACCTGATCTCCGCCGATTTATGTCGTTGCTTGCCCACTGGGGAACTGGAGCAGTGTTGGCCGTGTCGTCGCTGCTCCGAGCACGAGCAGCAATGTGGTGCTGCTGGAACTGTTGGTACCAGGGACTGCAACAGACAGTCATCCAGGGATCGAGGCCAGGACCTGTCCGGTGCCAGGGCTAGCTCCTGGCTGTTTGCCAGTGTTCGAGACTGATGTCGAGTCTGGGTCTCTGGCCCCATAGTCCGGGCCGAGCTGCGAAACGGATTGAGACCGGTGCCAGGGTCTGGTCTCTGGCACCGAGAACCATGCCGGGCTGTGCATTGGGGATTGAGACAGATGCCGTGGTTTGGTAACCAGCACTGGGATCCGCACAGGGCTGTGCGCCAGGGATTGAGACCGGTACCGTGATCTGGTCTCAGGCACTGGAATCCACACCGGGCTGTGAGCTGGGGATCGAGGCTGGTATCGTGCAGGACTCGGTGCTGGAGAAGCCGAACGTTGATTTCGTCGCAATGCAGAGCTGGAACAATGACGCCTCTGATGTGGACCGCTCGACCTTCTTCGATGCCGCCATGGCATCAAGGGAGAAGAGGACCTTGAGTCCAAACTGGAAGGGGAGCTCGCACTCTCTACCCTTCCTAACCATCTGGGGGGAGACCTGGATGTCCGCCTCGACCACCCACCAGAGCCACCCAACACGGGTTTACCCCAAGACACCGGTCCCGGTACCCTCGGCCGAAGGGGGGATGGGGGCGTGGACATGCCCATGAGGGCACGTGCCACCGCGAACACCTCTGGTGTCGACGGCCCTTGCAAGTGCGCTCCCCCACTCCCAGGGATCGGGGGAGGCTCCTTGTGGGGAGATACCAGTGCCGGAGCAGCCTCCATGGCACCTGGTTGGGGCACCTCCTGGCCTGTTACTGGCTGCGGAGCAGTCTCTTTAACGGTGACCGGCTTCTTCTTTTTCTTGGGTACCGGAGGTTGCTTACGTGTCTCGGGTGCTGGCGGAGCGCTCCGCACCGAGGAGACGTTCGGTGCTGCAGGGGAATGGGATGGTTCGGAGTCTGGCCGGAGCGCTGAGTCCATCAGAATGGCTCGAAGACAAGCGTCCCGCTCTTTCTGTGTCCGCGGCTTAAAAATCTACAGATCTTACATTTGTCCCTGCGGCTTTGCTCCCCTAAGCAACAACGGTAGCTCTCGTGAGGGTCACTCACGGGGAAGGGCTTACCGCATGCGGCACAGGACTTGAAGGCGGGTGAACCCGGCATGGCTCCGACGAAGCTAGCCCTTCAGGGCTTCTTAACTAAGTCTAACTACTTACTACTAACTATTTACACTAACTACTATGAAAAAACAGGGGAATGCTGCCTGCAAGGTAAGAAGCAGAAGCAGTTCCAGTTACCGACATGGGCGGAAAGAAGGAACTGAGGGGCCGTGGGCTTGGCGGTGCCCTATGTACCACGGCATGAGCACAGTATTTCAGGGGGCGCCTGCACCGACCCTACGGGATCTGCTAAGGGGAAAAAAGTTCTGGGAAACGGTTCACTGTGGCATGAACATACATATAATGGAATGGATATGAGAAATCTCTCGAAGACAGAATGGATGATTTTAGTGCTCTGAAAAAAGAACTGGAGACAGGATATAGGAAAGTGATCTACTCAGATCTTTGTTGTGACTGGTGGAAATAAAGGAAGACCACCACCAAGGCTGGGGTTAACCTGATTCACACCAGCTGAGGAGCCAGTCCGCAGAGTATGGAAAGAGCTTACAGTTTTTCATAGACCAGACAAAAGAAGAGACGACCTGATATGAGGCAACAGTCCAGATAAGTTAAAATTAAACAGTGTTTGGGGGTGCTGCTGATGAAGAAAGCAAGGTGGGAAGGATATAGCTGGAAGACAGATTTTAAGGAGGGATTTTAAGAAGAGTGCTTGATACGCAAGAAGTGGGAGCTCCTCCAAGCACAGAAGGCAGCATGAGCAAAGGCTTGGAGCCCTAAAGAGGGAAATGATTAAAATACCCATGAGGAGAGATGGCTGGGAGTAGGCTGATGGAGGGAGAATAAGAACAGGGATGTACAGTAGGGCAGAGGCAAGAATATACAAGCCTTGTAGATGAGGACAAGGAACTTGAATTTGATACAGCAAGATACAAAACTGGTGAATAGATTAGACAGATCCTGGAAAACTGGAAGTATGAGCCACAGGCCCATCCAGTGGCTGTGCATCCATCCATAGGTCAGAGACCGGCAGCAGGCCTGAGGGTCTATGCAGGCTCCGGCAGGTTAGATGGATAGCTTCTGTTGTACTGCCAGCAACGAATCCTGATGTGTCCAACTGACCCTGTTGGCTCCTCTTCATCTGGCTGTATTTTAAAGAAACCTTATTGAAGGTGCAGGAACAAACCATTCTGATGTGCAGAAAAAAAATAGCAAATATGGTAGGCGACCAGCTTGGCTTAACAGAGAAATCTTCGGTGAGCTTAAACACAAAAAGAATGCATACAAGAAGTGGAAGCTTGGACAAATGACGAGGGAGTATAAAAATATTGCTTGAACAGGAAGGCCAAAGCACAATTGGAGTTGCAGCTAGCAAGGGATGTGAAAGGTAACAAGAAGGGTTTCTACAGATATATTAGCAACAATATGATCAGGGAAAGCGTGGGCCCCTTACTGATTGGTGGAGGCAACCTAGTGAAAGATTATACGAAAAAAGCTGAAGTACTCAATGCTTTTTTTGCCTCCGTCTTCAGAGACAAGGTGAAGACTTTCCAGCACAGCATGGGGAGGAGGTGAAATAACAGGTTCAGGACTAATTAGAAAAGCTGGACATGCACAAGTCCATGGGGCCAGATGCAATGCATCTGAGGGTGCTGAGGGAGTTGGCTGATGTCATTGCAGTGACTGCTACTTGGAGTGGTTCCTGGCCCAGGGCGCTAGACCGACAGGACATGGGAGAGGGGCGGGGGGAAGACTTGGCACACTACTTCCCAAAGATTGCTGACCCCTACTATAGCCCATGGGGATGCAGCCAGCCATAAGGTGAAGCTTTATATTAGAATTTTGTGCAGTTGGAGCAAGGGAACCAATAAAGGGCATAGTGGTTACTGATGTAATGCTGTGAGAGCAGATAAACCAGCCTATTTCCAACCAGGAACCCACAGTGCATCCAAAATATTGCTGCTTCATATAACCTGTACACTGTGGCTAAAAGAGGAATAAAATGAAAAGGCAGGCCCCTGCACTGACACAGCAAAAGCATGCATAAAAATGTGTGGTAAAGTAGCTTCTTCAAAGCAAACCAATATGTAAATGAGTGAGGGAAGACCCTTAAAAGGATCAGGAGTTTGAATATTTATCCCATCTATCCAAACCTGTGGAATGCCCCAATTGGCACTGCAACAAACCTTTGCTCAATCACTTTAGCACCTATCTTGTGTTGACTTGTTGTAGGGAAGGATCAGTGGTCTGCTTACCACCTTATGTCTTTGGTAGGACTCTGATTTCCTTTGGTATCTTTGTGCTACTGGCCCCTGCAAGCCTTATCTGACTTTAGATTATTTTTTGAGAGTCCACCTCATTTTTCCATTTCTAGTACAGGGTATTTTTAAATTTCAGATCTTTGAGTATTTCCTCTTGAAGACACATTGGCCACTTCACCCTCATTTTCAACAGAATTATGGTAGCTCAGCCTTCTTCCATGCTAATGGATTGTAATGTTGCCATCTCCCTGTACTTTTTAGGGGATTTGCTCTCTTTATAATGAAAGCAGAAGTGTCTGTTTGCCTCCTGTTTCTTTCTGAGAAGAACCAAATCCCAACTGGTCAGGATTGTGTCTTCCTAAAATTTCTTAGTTGCTATGGTGATGGATGCTCTCTATTAATATCTAAGGTAGAAACACGTTTTTAAATGGCTACTGCAGATACATAAAATTATTTTGATAAGCGCATCAGCAGTGGTTTGGTATGACTGATACCACAGAAAAATCATTGTCAAGACTGAAATCCCAGTTTCTCAGATTTCTGTTACTCTTTGACTTAAAAAACCTGGGAGTGCCCCATTTCCTAGCTATTGGCAATAGGGATCTTACAATTAATTGCATCTGTTTCCTATCATACATTTCTAAAGTACCTTTTTGTGTACGATCATCTCTAGGCACTGGACACAGACAAAACACATATTCAGTTCAAGCACCTGAAAGGCTCAGGACAAAGATCTCTCGCACGTAACAGTAAGCAGATACTGAATTAGCTCTAATGTCATTAGGCAGGGAGTTTCATAACATTAGGGCTCAACCAGCAAAGGCTCTTGCACCATCAGTCTCAAACCTGTATTTAAACTCTGTTAATCAGTTTACAGAGGTATGCAGAGTACAAGACAGTACAAGGATGGCCACGTTTTTCTAGGAGGCCAGTATGGTGACAGATCAGAAGTGTGATAGTAATTTGTACCAGTGTTTAGTCTCTGTGCAGCATTCTTGATCTCTTAGGAGTTTTCACAAGGTACTTTCTATTTATATGAATGAATTGTTCATAATGATGTAAAATCATAAAGGAGCACAGAACTCTCCATAGCATAACAACTCACAAGTCATAAAAGGCTTTTTTAGTCATCTGATCAAAATATTGATCAAGGAATAATTTAGGTCCATATTAACTCCTAAATTCCTACAAAGGTAAGAACTGGCAACAGAAATACAGGTAGCAGTTCTGGGGTCTTTTTGCTAATTGAGGAGAATGTCAGTTGTTATAATTAGGCTTCAGCTAACCTTCAGACAACCACCTGTAAACACATCTGATCACTACCTCTAAAGTGCTTTACTGTGCTTAATTTAACCTTAATTATTAACCTTAGCAGTTAATGTTAAATTTTAAACATATAATGGAGCAAAAATAGTAGTAACCCCTACACATTTGTTAGGCCTGTGGAGATGTCTTTTTCTGTATCTGATGCTTTCTAGACCTATTTTTAAAGTATCTTATTTAATTTCTGGATAAATTACTGACATCATATTCACCTCTAATGACCAATGTGGCAAACGGCCGACTTCTCTCTAGGGCAGCGGTTCTCAACCTGTGGGTCGCGACCCCGGCGGGGGTCGAACGACCAAAACACAGGGGTCGCCTAAAGCCATCGGAAAATACATATTTCCGATGGCTTTAGCCGCTGAGAAGTCGCGCTACCATCTGTAGCAGCGCTATTCAGCTGGAACGCACACCGTTATGGATGCGCGTTCCAAACTGAATGCCTGCGCGCATGCGCAGACGTGATTGCATCATCCGTCCAGGGCCTAAGGGGCGGGGGAAGCGGGGGGAACGCTCCACAGTCCATAGCAGCGCATTACGTGTGTCTGGCGCTTGCTGACGTCATCAGTGGGCGGACGCAGCAAGCGCCGGAGGACAGAAGCCCAGGAGGCGGAGAGCCAAGAGAGCCTGCGAGACAGCCTGCTGGTGTAAAAAAGGTTAATAATGTAAAAACAGTACACACACCATACACACAATACTGTGTAAGTGTAAGGTGCTTTGTGTGTAATCATTATACAGTACACAAAGCAGCTTACACTTACACAAAGCACCATACATTTACACAGTGTGAACTACATCAGTCTTATACTATAAGAGACCACTATAAGATGTAGTTCACACTGTTCTATATAGAAAACTTGCCACTAATCTGGAAAAAAACAGATCCATTAGTTAAGCATGTGAATACGGCCCCCTGGTCATAGTAACAGGTGTGTAATAGAAAACAACACAGGGAATAGTAAATAATAGGAAACTTTAACAAACTATTTAGACGCGACCATCTTTTATTTTTTCTTTAGCAAACCGTCTCATGACAATGGATCGTGTAGACAAGAATATTAGGAAAAGAAAATATACTGAGGATTTCTTGCAGTATGGTTTTACCTCAATAATTACAGCAGGAATTGAGAAACCACAATGTGTTATTTGTTGTGAAGTTCTCTCAGCTGAATCTATGAAGCCGAACAAACTAAAACGCCATTTTGATAGCAAGCACCCAAGCTTTGCTGGCAAGGATATCGACTATTTTAGAAGCAAAGCTGATGGACTCAAGAAATCTAGATTTGACACTGGTGGCCAGTACCACAAACACAATGTAGCAGCTGTTGAAGCGTCATATTTGGTGGCACTCAGAATCGCCAGAGCTATGAAACCTCACACCATTGCTGAGGATTTACTGTTGCCAGCTGCAAAAGACATAGTTCGAGTGATAATTGGAAATGAATATGTTCAGAAATTGAATGCAATTTCCTTATCTAACGACACTGTCCGCAGAAGAATAGAGGACATGTCTGCCGATATTCTTGATCAGGTGATCCAGGAAATTAAATCTGCACCACTACCAATATTCAGTATCCAGCTTGATGAATCTACAGACGTGGCAAACTGTGCACAGTTATTGGTTTACGCAAGGTATATTAATGATGGCGACTTTAAAGATGAGTTTCTTTTTTGCAAACCGCTTGAAACAACAACAACTGCACATGATGTTTTTGACGCAGTTGGTTCTTTTCTAAAAGCGCATAACATCTCCTGGGAAAAGGTTTGCGGTATTTGCACAGATGGTGCTCCTGCTATGCTAGGATGTCGCTCAGGATTTCAACGTTTGGTACAAAATGAATCGCCAAAAGCAATCGGAACACACTGTATGATACATCGCCAAATATTAGCGACTAAGACACTGCCGCAAGATTTACAAGAAGTAATGAAAAGCGTCATAACATGTGTCAATTTTGTTAAGTCGAGCGCCTTAAACAGTCGGCTGTTTTGGCAACTGTGCAACAAGCTAGATGCGCCAAACAATGCTCTGTTATTTCACACTGAAGTCAGATGGTTATCAAGAGGAAAAGTTTTAAAACGTGTCTTTGAGCTTCGTGATGAACTGAAAACATTTTTTAAACAGAAAGCAAGACCGCAATTCGAAGCACTTTTTAGCAATAAAACTGAGCTGCAGAAAATAGCTTACTTGGTGGACATCTTTGTCATCTTGAATGACTTAAATTTATCACTGCAAGGACCAAATGCAACGTGCCTCGATTTGTCCGAAAAAATTAGATCATTCCAAATGAAACTTCAGCTTTGGAAAAATAAATTGGATAAAAATAAAATTTACATGTTTCCTACATTATCTGTCTTCTTTGAGGAACATGACATTGAGCCAGACAAAAAAATTATGATAACTTCTGTGAAAGAACACTTGCACATGCTTGCAGACGAAATTTCATCATACTTTCCTAATCTACCTGACACCCCATTTGCACTTGCCAGAAGTCCATTCACAGTGAAAGTTGAAGATGGTCCGGAGACAGCGCAAGAAGAGTTCATTGACCTAATTAACAATGATGCAGCGAGAACAGATTTCTCTACAAAATTCTGGATTAAGTGTTTACAGTTATATCCTATTCTGTCTGAGACTATGCTGCGCCTTCTTCTTCCTTTTCCAACAACATATCTTTGCGAAACAGGGTTTTCCAGCTTGCTGGTAATCAAGTCTAAATACCGAAGTAGACTTGTTGTGGAAAATGATATTTGCTGTGCTCTTGCAAAGACCGCCCCAAGAATTTCTGAATTGGTAAGCAAGAAGCAACCACAACCATCTCACTAAATTTGGCAGCATACTGTTGCAAAATATTGCACTGTTGTTTACTGTTATATTACTGTTATTATATTTAAACCCATGCTATGCCATGGTGAAATGTTATTTATTTGGAATTGTTGTTATATTTAAACCTATGCTATGCCATGGTGAAATGTTATTTATTGGAATTAGTAATAAATATTTCTCAACATATAATTAAATATTGTTTTTGTGATTAATCACTATGTTTAAATTATGTTTGATTTGTAGCAATGAGAATACATAATGCATATCAGGTATTTACATTCCGAATCATAACTGTAGCAAAATTACAGTTTTGAAGTAGCCACCAAAATTATTTTTTGGTTTGGGGTCACCGCAATATGAGGAACTGTATTGCGGGGTCACGGCATTAGAAAGGTTGAGAACCACTGCTCTAGGGGGTCTCGCACTTCTGCCTCTCGTAGTGGGCCAAGACGTCTCTGGTCACCCCGTCTTCCCAGGGAGGGGAGTAGGAACCTGGGCCCGCCCGCTCCTCCAGGTCCCAGCCCAGGGGCCCTCTGAGTAGCAGCTATGTGCTGCTGGCACCTTACTTGCAGCTGCAGGCTTTTCCCCTGAGCTACTCTCCTCCCTCTGTCTTTCTTGCTTCTTGAGCCCAGTACCTTCTTCAGGACTCCACCTCTCTCCCACACACCACTGAACTCTGTTCTGTTCTCCTCCATGACTCCACACACCACCGTACTCCGTTCTGTTCTCCTCCACTTCACACACTCCTCTGCTCACCCCACACTTATTCCTTCAACTCCACCCTGTCTCTCAGGAGTAGAGGGTTTTTATAGACAAGTGGGTGGGGCCTTAATTGGTGTCAGCTGACACTAATTACCTTCTAGTGACTCTGGCTAGTCTATAGGGAATAAATCCCGGATCATTCTAGCACTTATATAGCGCCCTTCCAGAACTTTCCTACTGCCCTCTGCCCTTGCTATACCACACATCCCCCCCCCGCTCAGCACCACAGGGTTGGGCTACTTGGGATGTGAGGCAGTGTTGGCGCGAAAGGGCCTCAGCGTTGCCATGTTGGCTGCCGGCCCTATGCTGCACCCGGAAGTGAAAAGGCTGTAGGGAGAGGAACCATCGGGTCACTGGCATTCTTCTCCTTGTTAGCGTGCATCCATTGGAGCGGGGCATGGTCTGTCACCAGGATGAATTTCCTCCCCAGTAGATAGTATCTGAAGGTTTCCATGGCCCATTTAACTGCCAGGCACTCCTTTTCAACAACCGCATACCTCTGCTCTTTAGGGAGGAGTTTCCTGCTGAGATACAGGACGGGATGCTCCTTGCCATCTATTATCTGTGCCAGGACAGCGCCTAGCCCTGTCTCCGAAGCATCTGTTTGGAGGATGAACTCCTTCTCAAAATCCAGGGCTATAAGCACTGGGTGGCATGATCTTAAATCCATGAATGCTTTCTCAGCCACCTCAGTCCACTTCACCATATCTTGATCCCGAGCTTTTATCAGGTCAGTCAAGGGCCCTGCTCTAGTGGCAAAGTGGGGGATGAATCTTCTGTAATAGCCCACGATCCCTAAGAATGTCCTGACCTGTTTCTTGCGGACTGGTCGGGGCCGGGCCTGGATGGCCTCTACCTTGTCCCACTGGGGCTTTACTAGACCTCTCCCTACCACGTATCCCAGGTATTTGGCCTCGGCTAGCCCTATTGCACACTTTGAGGGGTTTCCAGTGAGTCCAGCTTTCCAGAAGGTATCGAGCACTACCTCTACTTTCCCCAGATGCGTTTCCCAGTCGGGGCTATGGATAACCACATCATCCAGATAGGCAGCAGCATACTTGGTGTGGGGTCTCAATAATTTGTTCATCAGTCGTTGGAATGTTGCAGGGGCCCCATGGAGTCCAAAGGGGAGGACGGTATACTGAAACAGACTGTCAGGTGTGGAGAAGGCGGTCGTCTCCTAGCATCCTTGGCTAGGGGAATTTGCCAATAACCCTTGGTCAGGTCCAAGGTGGTGAGATATCGGGCCTTGCCCAATTGGTCCACTAGCTCGTCGATACGTGGGATCGGGTAGGAATCAAAGTAGATATTTCATTCAGCTTTCTGAAATCGTTACAGAACCTGAGGGTGCCGTCACGCTTGGGAACTAGGACGATCGGGCTTGACCACTGGCTATGGGACTCTTCGATAACCCCAAGTTCCAGCATCCTCCTTACTTCTGTTCTAATCTCTTCCCTTTTGGCCTCTGGTATCCGATATGGCTTTATCGTTATTTATGCTATAGGGTTGGTGCTGATGTGGTGCTGGACCACCATCATACAACTAGGCTGCTTTGAGAACACGTCCTGGTTTCTCTGGATCGTATCAATGACTTCTGTCCTTTGCTCTGCGGTCAGCTCAGGGGATATTCTCAGCTCCCCTTGTTGGACATCTGTCTGGGGGGGAGGGGGGGGTTCTTGGGCGATCAGGTACACTTCTCAATCTCGCCAGAGTTTCAACAGGTTAACGTGGTATAATTGTACTAGTTTTCAGTGGTCTGGTTGCCTCACCTTGTAGTTCACTTCTCCGACGGCTTCTACAACCTCGTACAGGCCTTGCCAACTGGCCAGGAGCTTGCTTTCTGCTGTTGGCCCTAGCACCATTACCTGCTCTCCTGGCTGAAACCTCTGTGCCTTTGCCCGTTGGTTGTAGTAGGTCTGCTGGGCCTCTTGAGCTTTCTCCAGGTGTTCTTGCACTATGGGGGTCACCCAGGCTATCCATTCCCGCATCTGTGCCACATGCTCAATAACATTTCTTCCTGAGTTGAGCTGTTCCTCCCAGTCCTCTTTTGCAATATCTAAAATACCCCGGGAATGGCGACCGTACAATAATTCGAAGGGGGAGAATCCAGTGGACGCCTGGGGGACCTCCCGTATCAAGAACATCAAGTATGATAGTAAGGCGTCCCAATCCTTTCCGTCCTGTGCCACTACCTTCCGTATCATACTCTTGAGGGTATGATTAAACCTCTCAACCAGGCCATCCATTTGCAGATGATACACTGAGGTCCGCAGGGCCTGGATGCGAAGCAGCGTACATAGAACCTTCATTAATTTGGACATGAAGGGGGTCCCTTGGTCTGTCAGGATTTCCTTAGGGATGCCCACTCTAGCAAAGACTTGGAGCAGTTCCTTCGCAATTGCCTTGGATGTGGGGTTCTTAGGGGAATGGCTTCGGGATACCGGGTGGCATAGTCCACAATGATGAGCACACTTCGATGACCATGTGCTGATCTTTCTAGTGGCCCCACCAGATCCATGGCGATCCTTTCAAAGGGAACTTCAATAATGGGCAGGGGCACTAACAGGGCTCGCAAGTGAGGCCGGGGGCTGTGCAATTGACACTCCGGGCAGGAGAGGCAATATCGCTGGACCTCCGCCCGTATTCCTGGCCAGTAGAACCTTCTCAGAATTCGGTCCAGGGTCTTATCTGCTCCTAGGTGTCCCCCAAATAAATGACTATGGGCCAGTTCGAGAACTGCCTTTATGTGCTCCGTGGCACCAAGAGTTGCTCTACTTCTTCCCCCCGTATTGGGGTCACACGGTACAGCAGGTCTCGTTTCAGAATGTAATAGGGCCCGGGGCCCTTAGTCTTTCCCTCCACGGGAACGCCATCAATCTCTGCTACCTTCTTCCTCACGTTCGTGTATAATGGGTCCATGGCCTGGTCCTGTCCAAAATTTCCCCGTAGGGGTCCTAGCTGGCCTGCCTCTACGGGCCCAACCTCATTTTCATCTCTGGGTTCACACCTACTAGTGCTGGGAACCACCCCTGGGTCTTCACTAGTTTGAGTGGTCTCCTGGCCTCCCAAACAGGTTCGTCTACCAACCAGGGCAGCTTTCTGGTTCTCAGCCAGTATCCGGGTGCCTAACCTCGTCTGCCCTCCTTTCCCACTGGGATTTCCAGGCTTTCCTGTGGGGTGAGAATAGTTCTTGGGCAAATTCTGCAAAAACAGGGGCAGGGCTGATTGCCTGTGCCTCAGTCTTCACCTGGGGTTTGCTGCCCAGCCCGAGCTCCACGGGTGGGAGTAAGTTCTCGAACCCTGGGAAATCCCTACCAATCAAGACCGGGTAGGGGAGCCTTGGGACCACCCCTGCCATCACCCTGGTGGTATTCCCGAATCTCGATCTGTACTAGGATTGCGGGGTAGAGATTTACAGTCCCGTGTACACAGGTCACCCCTGTGCGCTTGGCCTGGGTCAGCTGGTCTTGCCTTACCAATTTCCCTGAGACCAGTGTCACTGCACTTCCCGAATCTACTAGGGCCATGGTGTCGATGCCATTCGTTTTTACTGGCCTTGTATATCCATGGGGTTCTGTTAAACCACAGACCACAGCACCCCCCATAATCCCCTAGATTGCACTGCCCTGTTGGGGCACTGGGCTGCTATATGCCCCAATTCCCTGCATTCATAGCAGCGGTACTTTAGACTGGCTGCCCCCTTCTGCCTTGGGCTATCTGGTCACCCCCCCACATCCTTGCTCCTTGAGTTCCCCGGCCCTTTCCCAGTGTCAGGCCGCTCCTCTGCGCCCCTGTGCTCGGTTCCCATTTTCCTGGGTCCCCCAGCAATCCAGGAACTGGGTTTGGGGACTGTCTTCCGTGCCCACCACGTCTTCTCTCAGAGAGTTGGGGCCAGTTCACGGGCTGCCAGCTGTCTCTCAACCAGGGTGACCAACTCGTCGTAGATGGAGGGGTCATTCTGACCAACCCAAGCACAGAGGTCTGACAGTAGCCCCCTCGTATACTGGTCCAACACCAGGAGTTCCAACATCTCTTGGTGCTGAGGACCTCAGGGTTCAGCCACTTCTGGGTCAGATGGATCAGATCAAACAACTGCGACCGCAGTGCTTTACCCTCGCTGTACCACCACTCATAGAATCTCCGGGCTCGCACGGCTACCGTCACTCCAGATCTGGCTAGGATTTCTGCCTTCAGCTGGGGGTAGTCCACAGCAGCTTCCACCGCCATATCATAATAGGCCTTCTGGGCCTCTCCTCCTAGGAAAGGGGCAAGGATGCTGGCCCACTGATCTCAGGGCCAGGCTTCCCTCAGGGCTGTTCTTTCAAAGGCCAGGAGGTATGCCTCTATATCATTCTCCGGTGTCAACTTCTGCAGCCAGTTGCCGGCACAGATGGTCTGTGCCCCACGTGGCTGCCACCTCGCCCTATCAGGACTGTCAACTGGCCTGCTACCTCCTGGAGTAGGGCGCAGTCCTGGGCAGCCTGGCTCATCAGCAGGCAGTTAGTCTCCTGCTGTAGCCTTACTGCCTCCTGCTGGGCAGCTGCCTGGACTCGGGTAGCCTCCTGCTGGGTGGCCGTGGCTTGCATCAGGGCTTTTACCACCTCCCCCATCTTGGGGGTGTGGTGTGCTAAAACCACCCTGGTTTAAGTCCACTGTGCGATCACTCCCACTTCTGACACCACGTGTGGCAAACGGCCAGCTTCTCCCTAGGGGGTCTCGCACTTCTGCCTCTCATAGTGGGCCAAGACATCGCTAGTCACCCCGTCTTCCCAGGGAAGGGAGTAGGAACCTGGGCCCGCCCGCTCCTCCAGGTCCCAGCCCAGGGGCCCTCTGGGTAGCAGCTATGTGCTGCTGGCACCTTACTTGCAGCTGCAGGCTTTTCCCCTGGGCTACTCTCCCCCCTCTGTCTTTCTGGCTTCTTGAGCCCAGTACCTTCTTCCATGACTCCACACACCACCGTACTCCGTTCTGTTCTCCTCCACTTCACACACTCCTCTGCTCACTACACACCTACTCCTTCAACTCCACTCTGTCTCTCAGGAGTAGAGGGTTTTTACAGGCATGTGAGTGGGGCCTTAATTGGTGTCAGCTGACACTAATTACCTTCTAGTGACTCTGGCTAGTCTATAGGGAATAAAGCCCGGATCAGTCTAGCATTTACATAGCGCCCTTCCAGATTTTTCCTACTGCCCTCTGCCCTTGCTATACCACACCAATGATCTCAAAGCATCATTGACAATCACTTACAGCACTCTTGTAAGATAGGTGTTATTCCCAAGTTAAAGGTAGGGAAACAGCCAGGGAGAAGTTAACTGTCTTCCCCAGAACTGAACTGCAGGTCAATAGCAGAGTCAGGAACAGCATCTAGATCTTCTGAGTACCAGTCCTATGCTTTAAGGATTAGACCATGCTCCCTTCCTCATATAACCATCCCATGACAACACATCACAGAGTGCCAAATTACTTACAGTACACCATCCAAAAAATGTATACTGGCCAGAAACAGTAAAGACTCTAGGAAAATGAGACAATTGATTTTGTCCTACAAAACATAAGGCCACCATAAGCCACTGACAGCCTCCAGAATCAAAGAAAACCAAAAAAATAACCATGCTTCAACACCATAAATGTTAAAGCTACATTTGTCTAAAGTGGGTGGCCTCCAATCTGCACAAACCTTTATGCCTCAATCCTGGAGAATGGAAAAACATCCTCTTTTTTAATACTCATAGTTTCAGTGTGGTCAGTGCAAAATGGAAAGAAATTAACGCTGAATCACTCAAATGAAATAATATCTTTAGTTCTGTTCTAAAATGGTAATAAAATAAACTTGTCTATTTTTACATCTTTATTTATGGCATTCATCCACACTCAAAATACAATTACAAATTATACTGAGAGCATAATGGAAAATGTCACTATTTAATGTAACATAAGACAGTCTTCTTAATAGAAATGGACTTACCTATACGAGTGAATGTAGTTTATATATAACAGCTTATGTTTCTCTATTCTTAAATAGATTAGCAACCAATTAAACTGTTTAGAAGAGAAGCTCATTTTGCTGGTTTTTGGAGGCTTCCCTCTTTGCTGCATTTGTACCATCAGGGAGAATAGCTTCTAACTGAAAAATAAGATTCAGAATGCTTCAGAAGCAATTTAGAATTGATGCTTCAATGAGAAGCCTATCCAACATCACAAAGACAAAGATGCCTGTCAGTCAATGCCCACACCCTAGAGACAAAAAATATATATTAACAGAATAAAAAGATGTTAGTATATTTACTGTCTATCATTTACCATAATTGCTAATTCTGCAAGTGTTCAGTTTATTTTGCAATAATTTAGGATCCTCTGAGTAAAAATATCCTTCTGCTGTTTTATTAAAATTTGCTGAATTCACCTAGGTTGGGATTGTCAAAGGCACTTATGGAAGTTAAGCACCTAATTGAAACTGAGTTGGAGTTGGGCACCTTTGACCATCCCAGTCTTACTGCATATTTACTCAGTTTCCATAAAAGCGTATTAAATCATCAGATAGTCTAACATCAAATTAACAACAACAAAGACCTGACATTGGGCCAGATTTCAATTTACATAATATTCCCATATATTAAGACACTCACTGAAATATTACATTATGTTAACCCAGAAAGTGACCCATCAACTTTTGAGTGTCATTTGAAAACTGTTAAAACTGACAGCAATATTACCAAAATTGTATCCCAATTGAACCCTCCCACAAAAACGCAAATGAAATGGACATATTGTTTATTGTAGTCTCTGTGGAAACACAGTTATCCTACGTGACACAATGTTTCACAGTTACACAGAACAAAATGTTTAAATCGCTTTTCAGCCATCTTTGCAAAGAAAATGTTTCCTTAAAGGTATTTCAAATGAAAATGTTGCATTTTGAAGTCAAATTCTCAGATTTTGAAAAGCAAAAGATATTTGCTTCCAAAACACTACAGACAATTTCAATTTCAAGGATTTCTCCTCACATAAATCTTAACATATCACCAAACTAAGTGGAAAAAAACCTCTGTGATTTTAAACTAATACATAAAATACATGATCCAAGGATGTCAAAGGAAGTTTAAAGAAGTTATAAAATTTGAAATATTTCTCATTCTTTAAATATATATGTAGTTTATAACCATACACATGAACATACTGAATGCACATAGGAAACTGCACATTAACAGCACTGTATTATGTAAATGTCAGAATATATGAAATTATTCCAATTATTTAATCTAGGTACCTTTTTATAAGAATACTCCTCCTCAAAAGCTGAAGCATAGGAAAAGTAGATTTTTTTTTAATGGAAATCAAGATGATTTGGTCCTGTACCAAGACAAATTTTTTCATGCTCAAGGACTTGCTGTTTATTTATGAAGGGCCTTTTATAATAACCATATTTAGACTACTACCTATATGTTTTGATTAGAAGTCAAGACATGTCAGAGGTTGCCTAGGAATGCTTTAGAATTTAGTGTTGTTGGCAGCAATTAATGCATCTCTCTTCCAAAAGGGTTAGCAGTACATATAAAAGGCAAATAGTATATACAGCTGCACCAGGAAAAGAATGATAAGCACAAAACAAAGATTAGAACTCAGGAATAGACCATTGTGCCTCTTTTCATTTGCTTTAATGCACCAGTTCAGGCTGATTTTCCACAAAAGGAAGCACCCCACTAACATAGTATGCAATTCCGAGAGAGAGAAGGGCAATGACAACGATCAGGAGTAGCACCCTCCAGAAGCCCAGGTCCTCCACAAACTCTTGCCATGTCGTGCGGAAGCTGGAAAGAACCCCTTCACCTTGTTGCAGGTTTGGATTAAGGAGGGAATGGCTTTCCATTGCACTGTGAAGGATTAAAGTTATAAATACAGTAAGTAAAAGAATGAATCCTTAAGTATAACAGTAATCCTGCTAATACAACTCAAATATTCAAAACTAAAAATTAAATATCTTCAGGTTTACCATATTTACTCATGATCTCAAGACAGCACATAAGAAAAGGACCTTCAAATCAACATACAGTAGTTGAAAAGCAATCCTTCAAGAGAGATGCGCTTATAATTTATCTTTTCAAAGAATCTTTGATTTGGATACAGAGAACTACTTAAAAAAATATAAGAAAATTTATTTCCTCTGCTGATGAATGAAGGAACCACACAAACAGCAAAAGAATGGACTAAGGGCTTGATTACACACTTATGTATGTATGTAACTTTACTCAGTTGAGTAGTCCCACAATTTCCCACATGAGCAAAGTTATGTATGAGCACAAGCGTTTGCAGAATCAGGCTCTTATTGAGTATAGAGAGAAGCAGTGAAACTGGCTATGTAGACAGTGATGTTAAGGCATAAAGTAAACAGAGTAAAAACAGATTCCACCCCCGCCCATCCGATATCTCTTCAATTACAGTAATCTTAGGCATATCCTGCAACAATAATAGGAAAAAAAATTTTTACAGAAAAATAATTTGTGAGTTAACACTATTGTTTAAATGTTCTTACTTCTGATCTGACTAAAGACGACAATAACACATGCCTAGAAGGAAGATTCATTTGTGAATCTTTTTTCTAAAAATACACTTCTGATTATCATTAATGTTATTCATGTGACGTTTTTCCTCATTATGAAGTACAAGTACTGAATAATAATTAGAGCAAGCACCAGTTTACTCAAGTATCACTGTGTCATGTGCAGAAATATTCAAACTTTTTCAGTAAAGTAGCTTGTCTTTTTTGATTTTCAAATATTTACTTCGTTGTAAATCTGTGGTGGTTTGCCCATAACCACTAGAGTTAGTCATCTTCCCCGTTTATTATTATTTCCTAACAGAAGAGAGGGTTTATTAAAAGGTATCTGTTGGCATAGAACAGATCTACTCACTAATTAAGCACCAACTGGTTAATATATAATCACTTCAGAGGTTAAATAAAAGTACAATGCAACCTAAAAAAAAAAAAAGAGGTCAGATGTTCGTTGTTAAGAAAACCATGACACAACCAAAGTTCCTCATTGATTTCAAAGAAATAGAAAATGTGGCATTGCAACCAAATTCAAAGCAACCTTAAAAAGGCAGCAAGTGCCTGAATAAAACTATTTTGGAAAAATCTGTAAGTGACAAATCCTAAATGTTCATTCTGCTTCTAACAAAAGTGTTCAGTGTTGCTTTTGTTATAGTTACAGGTCACTAGGGCTACGCATACAAGCAGCTTCTCTATGTTAAAACAGAGAGGGAGTATTCTGCCAAGGGGTAGCACAATACGATACACAGTGGGGGCAAAGAAAAAAAGAAGAAATCTGAGTTGGGAACCTCGTTTTGTCCTTTGCTCCTCAGTCAGAAGCAACTAAGTGTAATGGGGAGGAAGCATTAAACTCAGCCAGGAAAGGAGTGAACACTATTTCACAGCTCTCTAGAAACTTCTCCTGTCAGTTCAGGAATGAAGTTCAGAATCTCCAGAGTGAACTGCAATTATCCTCCCGTGGCTTCATGCATAGTGAGAGTGAGGGAGGAGAGAAACAAATGGGGATTTTATTTTGACAGCCTCTAGAATCAGGAAATAATACTAAGAGGAAGGAGTGAAACTAGAAGTCTGAAAAGCCAACTCCCAAATAGTGCTGTTACAAGGACACAGACTATTTAATTACAAAGCACACATGCATTCATTTGCTTCTAGTGCTGTTTGGATCTATTTTTATTATACAAAGTTATCTTACAAAAGAAGATACTTCAGATATTTTAAATTTGCTCAGAAACAAGCTAGGAGTAAACGAAGTATGTAATTCCAAAAGGCAAATTACAGGTTTCCCTGACAAATCAAACAAGAGAACATTAATAAAGGTCATAAAAGGGAAAGGAAGTTACAGGCTTTAAAGAGACACTATCACTTCAAAAATCATCACTAACTCCAAACCCCATTAGAGTCAATGGTAAAACTCCAACTGACTTCAACAGGGCTTGGGCATCACCCCATATGTTAAAAAAAACAAGCCTACTTTACATTTTATATCATTAAAATTTTGTAAGATTCCAAAAGGGACTGAACATTTATATGGATAAGAAGAATATCCAGAGTTAGAATAGTTACTGCTAACAATTTGAAAAGAAATGTTTATCTCATGCTTCAGGGTTTAAACCAGGGATCTCAAACTCAATTGCTGTGGCGGGCCGCATTTACATTGAGTGGAGTTCAGGGGGCCGCACATGACACACACTACTCTACTGTACCTTTCATGCTCTACTCTCCGCCGAAAAAATCTCCACGCAGGGTAAAATTCGGCGGCACAGTTGGAGAGAGAGGCTCTCACAGGGACTTGCAGGCTCCACTGTCCGCCGTCAAATCTCTCTGTGGGGCCCACATTCGGCGGCCATTGCCTTTTTAAAGCAGCACAGTAGAGCAGAGAGAGAGGCTCACACAGGGACTTGCAGACTCCACTGTCCGCCGTCAAATCTCCCTGTGGGGCCCACATTCGGCGGCCATTTCCTTTTTAAAACGGCCACAGCTTCCCGGAGCTCCGCTCAAAAAAAAATTCCAGCACAAGCCTGCAGCCGGATTCGGACTGCGGGCCGCATGACACAAGCCCGCGGGCCGCAGTTGGCCCGCGGGCCGCGAGTTTGAGACCCCTGGTTTAAACCAATCTCTAGCAATTAGGGAGAGACCTAATGTAGAGGAAAGATTATCTCACATCTGCCTGCTCTGGGTTTCTTGCTTATTACTCTGAAACATCTAGTGCTGGCCACTGTTGGAGACAGGACACTGGATCACATACACCATGTATCTGATCCAGTGTGGCAATTCCTATGCAAAAGTAGAAAATATTTTAAAATGCTAGTTTTTCTTTTCATTGTTTATTTAGTTGGCTTTGCATTTCTCTCAGCTTGGAAAATGAAAATAGACTGTTTTCACTTTTGTTTATAGGCAAAGTCATGTATATTCTGAAGCAAACTGGACTTATATCCTTTAACAAAACTTTTTTTTTCTGGTGCAGTACCAGGCAATTAAAAAAATATATAACTGAATTAAATATAACAAGCAACTCAATCAGTACCATATCTTTTTGTTACATCTGTATTTTGACATTAAACTCCATTTATTTTGCATTCCCCAATATTTTCAATATGCCACAATACTACATTTTTGTATTAACAACCTATAACATTCTTGCAAAAGTTGGCATTAAGTGAAGCTAGAGTTCTGGCAGATGAGGTGGGTAAATGAGAGGCTATTTGAGTTTCTTGAATGAGTAACATTAGCTGATTGTTTAAATTTCATCATTCAACTATTTCACTGCTTATCATTTTAGCAGAAACAATCATTAGATTTCAGAATAACCACACCAGCAATTAATGGAAGCCTGTAAGAGAGAGGGTCCCAGAGCTGGGCTCCAGCCTAAGCCCAAAATTCTACGCAGCAATTAAACAGCCCCTTAACACCAGCCCTGTGAACCCCAAGTCAGCTGGCATGGGCCAGTAGCAGGTGTCTAATTGCAGTGTAGTCAAACCCTTAGTTTCTAGAGAATAATGTTTTAGGATACTTGGAGACCTTCTTATAACTAGTTGCTAGTGAATTTCATTTTCAGATTATCTTGCACCAGTAAAATGGTACAACATTTGGGTTGTAAACCCTGTAGTGGAATACTTAGCTGTTATAAAAACTTTTTCACTACAAATTAAAAAAAAAAATCACAGAAAATTTTTTATTGAACTTAGTTTTTCTGAAAGATCATTTTTATAGATCTTTTGTTCCATTCTGAGAAACGAACAGGTCAACTCATGTAGCTAGCAGAAAACAATATGGATCCACCAATAAAGATATACTTTATACAGGTGCTTTTATTTTTTTCCAGTAAATATCTGTCTTATAATACCTTTCACTTTCAGCAGTCTGCATGGTTTCCATCTTAGAGTGAGTGCCTCTGTTAAATCCTTTCACCTCCTGCTCCTCCAAAGACTCCAGCAATCGAATCACATCCTTATTTACTCCTCTTCGTTTTGCCAGAACAAGTGGTGTTGCGCCTTGGTGATTGCTAAAATAGTCCCCCCAAGAAAAGGGATGAGGGAAGAGAATCCATAAAATGAGAATTCTAAGATAGGATGAATCTGCATAAGTATGCAACATAAAATGTACTGACCAATAAGTATTTAGGACTAGTCTCTAGCTACACAGAATAGTGAACTTTTCCTACTTATAAAAGTCAAAGAATAAAAGACAATTGTACGAAAAATTCTGTACAGTTTATTTTTAAAGGATACAATCCTATAATATTCTATTCTTGATACAAAGTCAAAAAACCTAGTATAATGGGGCTCAAATCCTGATTTCAGCCTTTGGATGTGACTGCAATATTAATAAACTAATAACGTGTGGGTATAGATATCTATCTATCTGTGTATAAGGCTTTATATTACTCGTTGAAATCAAAGTTTCTTCATAGCTCCTGGTTGCATATGGGTGTCAGAACATTAGGCAATAAACAAAATATGAGATGGGTAAATCCTCCTGCTTCTATCTTTAAAAAAACCAAACCAAGTACGAACAAATTTGTTGCCTTCTGATTAGAGGCTGCCAGCAAACAGGTGTTTGGGATAAAGAAGAAAGGGAAAATATATGTAATGATCCTGGTGTCATGCTGGCTGGCTGCGGTGGAAGGAGGCGCAATTTATTATGTTGATTAACATCACTATGTCAAAAACATAGTAATTCATGTGAGATATGCCATGTCAGGTGCTGTTAGAAATGCAATATATAATGTGCTAAGTAAAATGATTATGTTTATGTTCATGTGTTATATGTGTAATGGAAGTTATTGATATGTTTGGTATATCTGTATTTCAAATTGTGCTGTGTCTGGGTGACACCCCAGACAGGGTGGCTGCAGCACTATCTTACTTAATAGCCCATTAAGAAATTAACAGGTACAAGGGGCCCAGGGGGAAAAGCCGAGGATATACCTGATGAGTCACCAGGACTTACTCATGTGACTCTGGATTCCATCTTATTCCTGTAAAATTCCACAGGCAGCATGCAAAGGCAAAAGGGTATAAAAGGCACTGCCCGACATCCATTTTGTCTTTAGTCTCCAGCATACTGAGACCCATCCAGGTACTGGATGTACACCAGAGGGATTATAAAAGCCTGCAAACTCCACAATTCTATTAGAAACCTGATATATATGGACTTTCAAATCAATTGTATTTGTCTGATTACTTTAATCCTTTAACATTTCACTTATAGTTTGTTTCCTTTTTTATAATAAACCTTTAGTTTTAGTTACTAAACGACTGGCTGGCAGCATGGTATTTTGGGTAAGATCCAAACTTATATTGATCTGGTACTGTGGCTGACCCTTTGGGGTCAGGAGAAACCTTTTTGGTAAAGAGCATAGAGTTTTAAATAACTTCTCTCTTTACTGGACCTAGTGGCCGATTGGGAGCCAGAGACTGAAATGCAGTAAAGGGAGCTGTGTATATTTTTATTCTGGCTTCTTGATAACCAGTGTGGGGAATCAGAAGCACTGTTTGTGGTTGGTTGGGGTCTGACTTCAGTATCACCCACCAGTGCTGGGAGAATCTGCTCTCCTTTTACAGCCTGCCCTTACCTTGGCATTTTCAGGTGGTTACCCTAGGCATGGACAGGTCACACCTGGGCTGGCCAATAATTAATACTGCTGATACAAGGAGATCATGGGCAGTTCCAATGATCAAAGATGAACAGAAGGCCCAAGGGCCTGAACTTACTGCTAGCTGCCATTTTTTCGTGTGCTGGGATGCATGGGCAGAAAGTTCTAAGAACAACGTGACCCTGGCTAACCTAATTGTATTCAATAAAATAGCTAGTTATTTAGTATTTGGAGTACCTGTGTCTGGACATTAGCATCTAACAGCTGCTGGGAGGTAGGAAGAAGGAATACACAATATTTAAAAGAAGGATTCATTCTCAGGTTTTGAGGAAGGGGGAGCACTGTAAAACAGCCCTGTCATCAAAAGAGTACAGGAAAGAACTGATACACATTTACTGTATTTTCTTTGTTTTTACAAGTCAATTAAAGCATCTGGACAGTGGTACAGAAAATTCTAAAAATATGGTCACTTCAAATTATTCTGTGATGCCATCCACCCCCTCCTGGCTGTCTGGCCAAACCAAGGATAACAGTGCCATCAGCTAGTGAGAGGCAGTGGTTATGCCAGGCCAGCCCAACATCTCCTGTTTCTATTGCCTTTCATGATGCTCATGATAAACTAGGAGTGAGCCCATGCTTTTGTTCTTTTTTCATAACTGGCATTTAAAAAGAAATTGAACATCACTGAATGTACCATTAAATCATTTGTATCAGGCAACTGATTTGTACAAAATCCTTTTGAAAGAGAGACTAATATACCATAAAGTGGTCGTCAAAAAAAAAAGAGAAACAATAAACTTACCAAATATCAATTTTGAGTCCATTAGAGACTAAGAACTGGATGGTATCCACATGCCCACACAGGTGAAGAGCTGTGTTACCTTGGTAATCGGTGGCCAGTAAATCAGCACCAAATTTGTGCAACAGCTGACAGATGTCTACATTTCCTCTAGCTGCTGCAAGGTGGAGACCAGTTCGGCCACGACTGTCACGAATATTTGGATCAAAGCCACTCTCCAGCAGCCGCTTGGAGTAGTTAAAATCCCCATCAATACAAGCCTGCAGCAGAGGCACATTTGTCTGAGAAGAATCATTTACAAAAATATAAGACATTGCTCCGCTTCTGTCTGGTGTATGTGGCAAACCTGCAGTTAAAAATGAGATGAAATGATGGTGAAGCGAAGTAAATAAGTAAAAAGCAAACACCTTGCAAATGCTTTCTCAAAGAAGAATGGAAAATAATATTGCACATTGTTTTAATATGCTCCAGTCTTTTCTGGAACATAGAGAATGCTCCTTTTAATCCTGTTCACACCTATTGGAACAGAAATGCATAGCCTTGTTACTTCAGAAGACTGTTAAAGCACCACCATGAATGTAAGGCAATAGGTAAACCCCCATCGAGGAAGAGTTCATGCTCTGTAGTTTTTATATTAAAAAGGAAAATTTGATAGGTCCAGCCTGTGAGCTAATTCTGTTATAAAGGGGCAAGGGGAAGTGTCACCTTTTATAACTCAGATTACAGAAAACATAGTTACTTACCAGTAACTGTTGTTCTTCGAGATGTGTTGCTCATATCCATTCCACTTAGGTGTGCGCGCCCTCGTGCACGGCCAATCGGAGAACTTTTACTAGCAGCCCCTGCAGGGGCCGGTCCAGCGACCCCGTAGTGTCGCCGCCCTGCGGCGGCTCAACGGTCGCTGCCGGCCCCTCCCTCTTCAGTCCCTTCTTTCTGCCGACTCCGACAGCGGGGACGGAGGGTGGGTGTGGAATGGATATGAGCAACACATCTCGAAGAACAACAGTTACTGGTAAGTAACTATGTTTTCTCCTTCGAGTGGTTGCTCATATGCATTCCACTTAGGTGAATAACAAGCCTTACCTGGAGGCGGGTAGGAGTCATCGACGGGCTGTCCCCAGCACTGCCCTGCCCACGCGGGCATCGTCCCTGGCCTGCTGGACGATAGCGTAGTGCGTGGCAAAGGTGTGTACGGATGACCAGGTGGCAGCCTTGCAGATGTCTTCCAGGGGAACCCTCTCCAGGAAGGCCGCCGACGCGGCCTGGGCCCTTGTCGAGTGCGCTGTCACCGGTCCGGGGAGCTGGACACCCGCACTCTCGTAGCACAGCCGGATACAGGCGGTGATCCACTTGGCGATGCCCTGTGATGACACTGGGGAGCCTCTCATTCTCTCTGCCACCGCGACGAAGAGTTGGGTGGTCTTGCGGAGCGGCTTGGTTCTATCGAGGTAGAACGCCAGAGCCCTCCTCACGTCGAGGGTGTGTAGCCTCCTTTCGTCCTCGGACCCGTGCGGTTTTGGAAAAAACACAGGGAGGAAAATATCTTGGTTACAATGAAACCTGGAGACTACTTTAGGTAGAAAAGCTGGGTGAGGCCTAAGCTGCACCTTATCCCGGAAGAACACCGTATAGGGGCGTTCCGAGGTCAGGGCCCTCAACTCGGACACCCTCCTGGCTGAGGTGATGGCCACAAGGAAGGCTACTTTCCAAGACAAGACCCGTAGGGGGCAAGTGGCCAAGGGCTCAAAGGGGGGCCCCGTCAGTCTGTCAAGGACTAGGTTCAGGTCCCAGGGAGGCACCGGGTCACGGACCTGCGGGTACAGCCTCTCGATTCCCCTGAGGAACCTCACCGACATGGGGTGAGAGAAAAGAGACCTCCCCTCCACCGGCTGGTGGAACGCCGAAATGGCTGCCAAGTGGACCCTTAGGGAAGCCAGTGCCAACCCTTGTTGTTTGAGCTGCAGCAGGTAGTCCAGGACCGCCTGCACGGAAGACGTACCGGGGGTTATGCCCCGCGATTCCGACCAGCAGGTGAACCTCCTCCACTTGGCCTTGTATGCACTCTGGGTGGAGGGCCTCCTGCTTCCCAGTAGCACACGCTGGACCTGCTCCGAGCAGGTTCTCTCCTCCTCCGTTAGCCAGAGAGCCTCCAGGCCGTCAAGTGTAGGGATTCCAGGTTGGGGTGCAGTAGCCGACCGTTGTCTTGAGAGAGAAGGTCCGGTCTCTTCGGTAGCTCGATCGGGGGAGCAACCGATAGGTCCTGGAGCAGGCAAAACCAATACTGTCTCGGCCACGATGGGGCGATCAGGATGATGTCCGCTCCGTCCCTCTTGATTTTCAAGAGGACCCTGGGTAGGAGCGGGAGGGGGGGAAACGCATACAGGAGGCCCCCCGTCCAGTCGATCAGGAACGCGTCGGAGACGGAGCCCGGCTCGCGACCCCTGAGCGAGCAGAACCTGGGGCACTTCGCGTTCCAGGCTGATGCGAACAGATCCAGGCGGGGAACACCCCACTCGTGGAAGATCATGTCGACCACCTCCGGGTGAAGAGACCAGTCGTGTTGGGGGAGAAACGACCTGCTGAGGCGATCTGCCTCGTCGTTCCTGACCCCCGGGAGGTGAGAGGCGGTTAAACAGAAGTTGCGTCTCACTGCTAGGTCCCAAAGTCGAAGCGCCTCTTGACACAGTAGTGAGGAGTGCGCGCCCCCCTGTTTGTTGATATAGTACATCGCAGTGGTATTGTCTGTCAACACCTGAACCATTTTCCCGAATAAAGCATGGCGAAACACTTTGCAAGCCAGTCTTACTGCCCTTAGTTCCTTTACATTGATATGTAGGGCAGTTTCCCTCCGGGACCAGAGGCCCTGAGTGGTCAGACCACCAGTGATATGGGCTCCCCATCCCCGGTCTGAAGCGTCCGTGATCAGGGTGACCGAGGGGGTGGGGGCCTTGAAGGGAATTCCCTTCAACACGATTCTGGGGTCCATCCACCAGTTCAACGAACCCAGAACCGCAGGGGGGACTGTTACCACCCTGTTCAGGGCATGCCTGTTGGGCATGTAGACTTTCTTTAACCAGCTCTGGAGGGGCCTGAGCCTGAGGCGGGCCAGCTCCACTACATAGGTGCAGGAGGCCATGTGGCCTAGCAGCCGTAGGCACTGCCTGGCTGTTGTCGTGGGGCACCCTTGGAGCTGCGATATTATCGCTGACATGGCCTCGAACCTCGAGCGTGGGAGGGAGGCTTTTGCCCGTATCGAGTCCAGGCGGGCCCCTATGAACTCTATGACCTGTACTGGGTGTAGAGTTGACTTCTGCTCGTTTATGAGCAGTCCCAGGGTATGGCAGGTAGTTTGGGCGAGAGAGACCGCCTTGCGTACCTGCGACTTGGTCTTGCCCTTTATTAGCCAATCGTCCAGGTATGGGAAGATCTGGACTCCCTTGCGCCTCAGGGAGGCTGCCACCACTGCCATGCACTTTGTGAACACCCTGGGGGATGAGGCCAGGCCAAAGGGAAGGACCGTGAACTGGTAGTGGCCACCAGCTACCATAAACCTTAGGAATTTTCTGTGGGCTGGAAGGATGGAGACGTGGAAGTACGCATCCTTCAGATCTAGGGCGGCGAACCAATCCCCTGGGTTCAATATTGGGATGATGGATGCAAGGGAGACCATGCGGAATTTTCGCTTTTCTATGCACCTGTTGAATCTGCGCAGGTCTAGTATAGGTCTGAGGCCTCCTTTTGCCTTGGGGACAAGGAAATACCTGGAGTAGAATCCCCTCCCCACCTCGAGTGGTGGAACCACTTCTATCGCGCCTTTGAGAAGTAGGGTGAGAACCTCCTGACGGAGTACATGCTCGTGAGAGGGGTCCCTGAAAAGGGACGGGGGGGGGAGTGGGGGGGGTAGTCTGTAGTTGGAGGGCATAGCCCCAGCGAATGGTGCTGAGGACCCATTGGTCCGATGTAATCTCCCGCCACAGGCTGAGGTACGGTCTTAGCCTGTCCCGGAAAGGCGGGGGGTGGCCCAAGGAACAGGGAAGGGAACCACCCTTGGACACAATGTCAAAATTGTCTTTTGCCCTTAGGTCCCCTGGAGGGGCCTTTGAAGGAGGACGAGGGGGTCGCGGTTTGGTCGCACCGCCCTGCGCCCCTGTTTCTGTCCCTACCCCTGGAGGGGGGGTAGGGTCTAGGCTGCGGCCTAGCCTGCTGCTGTTGCCGCTGGGGGATTTGGTGTGGCTGCTGGCGCGTCTGCAGCCTTGCCGCCTGGGGTGTGTAAAGGCCCAAGGAGCGTAGCGTGGTCCTTGAGTCCTTTATGGCGTGCAGCTTCTCGTCCGTCTTTTCTGAGAAGAGGGCAGCTTTAGTGAACGGCAGGTCTTGTATGGAGTGCTGCACCTCTTGAGACAGTTCAGTCGACTGCAGCCAGGCTGCCCGCCGCATAGCGACAGCGGAGGCCATAGCCCTGCTGGCAGTGTCTGCAGCGTCAGAGGCAGTTTGTAAGGCTGCACTGGCCACTGTCACCCCTTCCTCTAAGACCATGGCAAAATCGGCAGCCTGGTCAGGCGGCAGGGACTCTGAGAACCTTTTCAGGGAGTCCCATAGATTCAGATTATACTTGCCCAGGAGAGCCTGATGGTTGGCTATCCTGAGCTGGAGCGCCCCTGTGGAGTAGACCTTCCTGCCGTAGAGGTCTAGTCTCCTACCTTCCTTGTTTTTTGGGGTGGCGCTCTGTGCACCCTGCCTGTCCTTTTGGTTGGCAGCCTCTACCACTAGGGTGCCAGCGGCAGGGTGCGCGTATAAGTATTCGTGCCCCTCGGCTGGCACATAATACTTCTTCTCGGCGCCCTTAGACGTGGGGGCGACCGAGGCAGGGGTCTGCCATACGGCATCGGCCAGGCGTAGGACCCTGTCGTGGAGAGGGAGGGCAACTCTAGAAGGGCCTTGGGTGCCCACCCGGCCGAAGAGGGGATCCACCTCCTCCTCCAGAACCTTGACCTGTAAGTCCAGGTTCGAGGCCACCCGTTTCAGGAGTTCCTGGTGGGCCTTAAAATCAATGAGTGGGGCCCCTTGGTCCCTTGTGACCGCCTCGTCTGGGGATGAGGAGTACGAGGGGTGGGGTGGTCCTGAGGAAGGGCCCTCCCCAGGGTCCTCCTCTTGTGAGGAGAGGGATTGGTCACCTTCATGCACAGAGGGTGCCTGTATGGAGTGGGTGACCGAGGCAGGGGCCGGCATAGTTCCCTGCCCCATCTGAGCTGCCCATTGGGCCCACATTGGCCACTGCCAGGGTCCTTGGGGCCAGGTCAGAGGCGGCGCCGGTGCCGAGGGCAATTCCGGCGCTGCTGTCGGCGGTGCCGGTACCATGGGGAGAGGTACCTGCGGCACCGGGGTCTGCGGTGCCGGGTGCGGCACCGAGGTCTGCGGTGCCGGGGGCGGCGGTGCCGGTTGTTGCGGTGCCGGTTGTGGTGCCGGTGAGGGTTCTCGCTCCTGGCGGCGGGTCCGGGATCCCGAGCCAGGGGTGCGGGGGAGGCGACGGCGGTGCCGAGAGGAGGTGCTCCGCGACTCGGAGCGATGACGCCTGCCTCGCCTGCGGGACGACGCCGAGGATGAGGATGATGATCTGCGCCGGGAGGATCTCCGTCGTCTTTTCCTCGGTGCCGGAGAGTGGTGACGAGAGCCCCGGCTCGGTGCCGGGCTCGAACTGGAACTTGAGCTGAAGCGGCGGCGGGAGCGTTGATGTGGGCCTTCCGGCGATGAAGGGGAAGAGTCTCTGGGCTCAGGCCTTCGGTGCCGGGTGATGGCTAAGATGGGCGGCTGGACGCTCGGTGCCGATGCCGCCCATCCTTCGGGGACACCCGGTGCGGGTTTGCCCCGGGAAGCAGACTCTGGGGCCCTCATGCGAGAGGGCGCCGGAGGCGTGGGCAAGGTCATCAGGACTCGTGCCGCCTCGTAAGCCTCCGGTGTCAACGGAGTCTGCAAGGCAGGTCCCTCGCTCACGCGAGTCGGAGAGACCTCCTTGGCTGGAGCCGGGCCCGGTGCTGGGGTCGGGGGCCGGTCCAGGGAGCGCACCTCTGTGCTCGACCCCGGCCGCTCCTGCGGTGCGGGGGAGCTCTCCACAGGCGAGTGCCGCTTCTTCTTCTTTTTCTTCGGCACCGTGGCCCCCGGTGCCGGAGGTGCACTCCGCACCGAGGATACACTCGGTGCCGAGGTGGACCGCGTGGGCTCGGACGCCGGACTAAGCGCGGTCTCCATGAGGAATGCCTTCAGCCTCACCTCTCGGTCCGAGGCTTGAAGGACTTACAGATTTTACATCGGTCTCGCCGATGTTCTTCCCCCAGACACCGCAAGCAACTGTCGTGGGGGTCGCTAGCTGGGAAAGCCTTCCCGCAGCTAGCGCATGGCTTGAAGCCCGACGCGCCGGGCATGGCCGCGGGCGTCTGAGCCCGTAGGCTCCCTAACTAACTATAAAAACCCTTTCTAACTGTAAAACTAAGTTAGTTCGAGGCGAACTACTAACTAAATACTCACTTTTTAAGGCGAAACAACAAACTGAGAAGAGCAGGGGTTAGTTCTCGACCGACCGTCACGGGCGGAAAGAAGAGACTGAAGAGGGAGGGGCCGGCAGCGACCGTTGAGCCGCCGCAGGGCGGCGACACTACGGGGTCGCTGGACCGGCCCCTGCAGGGGCTGCTAGTAAAAGTTCTCCGATTGGCCGTGCACGAGGGCGCGCACACCTAAGTGGAATGCATATGAGCAACCACTCGAAGGAGAACTGAACAAACACACTGGGCTCTCAAAGCAACAGCTTTAGTAACAAAGAGTTTTTATTTACTATATATAAAGTCACTAAGGGGATTTCCTCTCTCATTTATCTGTTCCTTATTTACATCTGTACAGTAGTGACAACTGCTGCAAAATTCATTGTTACTATGAGCATTAACTCCTTTCTTCTCTGCAGGAAATTACACTTTTTAGCCACCTCTGCAGAACCTTTTTATACCGCACAATAGGTGGGCATGGTGTTTTGCAAGCAACTATAAAGATAAGGTCCCTATCTAGAGAAACTAAACTTATACAAATGACAAAAATAATAGAACAGTTAGACAACGTGAAGATAACAATGGTAAATCAAGAGGGTTTAGAACTGTGGTGGGTGCAATTTCCACACTAGGACCTCCATCCAGCAAAGCAAGGGAGTAGTCCCACTGGTTTTAAAGATAAACACCTGCTTTGTTATTTTGGGCCTAAAAGTGGAAGGTAGAAATTGGTTGCACCATAGATTTCTTGATAATTATTATTTGGTGAAATATGATTCAACTGACTAACTAGAGATAATAGGTATTGTGGAACAAGTGAGTTTCAAGGACATATCTGAATGGGGAGAGTATGAATATGTAGCTCCCAAGATGAAGTAAGTTTGTTCCATGCATGAGGGCCAGTGGGTAAGAGGCATGAAGACAAAAATGAGAGAAGAGGAAGAGAATGGTTATGCAAGAGGATTCACTGGTGCAGAGTGCATGAGAGGGGAAGATAAGAAGTTATGAGGGCTGGGAGGGGGTGTAGGAGAACAGTACAGGGCCTTGCAGACGAGCACCAGGTGGCTGAACTTGATATGGAAGGTAAATGAGTAGCCAGTGAAGAGATTTGAACACAGGAATGATGTGGTCCAGGTGGTGGGCAGTGAAAAGGATTTTACCAGTTGAATTCTGAATACTGGAGTGAGAAGAGAATCAAGACATCAGAGAGGAGGCACTTAAAATAACAGGTCTGAAAGAGGACCAAGATTTGGATTAGAATTTTTCTGGAGGGAATGGAGAAGAAATAATGGCTCTTGGCCACTTAGTACTCCATGCTCATTACATACCTCTAACAGATTAAAACCAAGATTCAAATTAGCTATCTGAACTTTTTTGATAACATACTTAAGTACTTTAATTCTCTTGCCTATATAAGGAAGCCTCCCATCCTAGTGCACTCATTCGGCTGGAAGAATGGAAATATGGACAGCAGCCAAAGAATTAGATTTAAGATTTCTCTGGGTTTTGGGGAGTTTACACTGTTCGTGCTTTATAGCTCTTCTCTAGTGCTTGAAATTAATCATTTTGCAATATCTACTCTACATACCCTTTGGTTTTGAATGCTGTTTTAATTAAGAGACTATTCAAATTAATAAGTATTATTTATACCTCACTAGTTGTCATTTCTCATCTGGACAAATTCTGCTACCAAAATGTATGTATTAACACTGTTTAATTTATCAGGGCAAGAAACAAAACTGACTTCTTTTACCTCTGATTTCAAAGAGGGAGAGAAGGGGAATAACCTCCTGGCTCCGAATAGCTACATAAAGAATGACCTAGTAAGTCAACACCTATGCAGAATAAATTTTTCAGTCTGCAAATACTATTTATGCAAGGGATAATTTATTGCCTACTTGAAAGCCCTCTCTTCTACAATCATTTCTAACAACAGAAAGCCATGAGATAGTACCCTGAAGGAGAACTATATTGTATGAACGAACGGCTTCCATTTTATCCAAATATGGACAAAGCAATTGAAGAAACACAGAATCTATCTGGTACTTCCAACTGAAATAATACAAGAATTCTGGTGGGTTGCAAGGCTAGATCTCTACAGCAATCTACATCTTCTTGCCCGTTTCCCTTCCAGAATTAAACTGGCATAACTGTATCTTCTTCAACCTTAACTTTTCCCACAAGCTGACATGCACAACCTCCAAAAGATGCAATTTTCACAATGAAGCTCTATACTAGATATACCTTAAATCCCTTTAAAATCGTCAAGTCGCACAATTCACTTGTTCCTAAGAAAACAAGATTTTGCCTTCAGTGGTTGCAGGACACTGGGTGGGATCCTTAAGCTTGTTTAATAAAATATCTTGTAATGCACCAGCGCAAATCTGTAACAAACAGACAATTCCATTAGAAGAACAGAATAGAACTTCATGAAAAAGAATGGTGTGTTCTGTTAAATGTGCATTTGTTTGTACATCTGGTAAATCCTTCTGCAGTTCTCCAGGCACTTTACATGCAAATCCTAATGGAAAGAGCTAATGACCAGAAAAAAATTTACTAGACTAAGTATGCCAATGTGGCTGTGGTGTGTAGGTGTGTGTGAAGCAGCAGCAGTTATCATGGAGCAGGACTGGAAGTAGGGTGACAGATAGCAAGTGTGAAAAATCGGAACAGGAAATGGGGAGTAACTGACATCTATGTAAGAAAAAGCCCCAAATATCAGGACTGTCCTGATAAAATCAGGACATCTGGTCATCCTAATTGAAAGTATTCTGGTTTAGAACTGATACTAACTAGAATTTGCAGAGACATGCACACTGAAAGGCAAAGGAACTAGGATAAACCTTTAGTGGTTCATAGTAAGTAAACAAAAACAAGCAAAAATAAACCTCACTTGCATGGCTTGAGCATTATGGACAATACAATTGACATATTCCAACCCACAAAACATAATCCCAGTATTTCAACATTCAGGCTACCAACCTCTGCCACATACAAACTAGTGACAAAGGTAGAACAGTCCCTCTCAAAATCACCAGTCCCCTAATGTCAAAAACGTTAAACAAAAAATACACTAATGTCTTGAACTGCACCCGTGAAGTTTTCTGTCACCAAAATACAGCAAAATTATGATGGTTTATTTGTTCATTTGTTTATTTATTTGGATAAACTGTGGATTTAGCACTCAGATCAGAAGTTGCAAGCTTATGCAGAACATATGTCAAAGGGTTACTTCTGCTATGACCAGTACTTGTTAAATGGATTAGAAGAAATACTAAAGTACTAACCACTCTTTAAAATGGTTTCAGAAAGGTGCATTTGATGGCAGCTCTAAATATAAGCAAAATACAGCGACATTTACCAGTCACCACAAATGTATGAGACAAACTAAAAAGAAAGGTATGTACTATAATATTGAGCAGCAAACCTACTATTCTGAATATTTGTGAGAATTACCACTGTTGCACCTGGAACAAATACATCTAATCTGATTCAGTGAATTACTTGTTCCAAAAATCTGGCACTATTTGTTGAAAAATGTATCTTCTAATAGACAAGCAGTATACTTCTGTAACAAAGGTATGTTTTTGCTCGTTTTGTTGTAGTGATATGAAATTACTATTTTAAAATAATCAATTAGCGATATCATTCCAAGTGAAAAAAGGTGCTAAGAGAATGTCAGTTTATTCTAAGTTTATGCAATACATACAGACTGAACGCAGTAGTGTGATCACAGAGTGCATTTGTACTATTAATGAAAATTATGCAATAATTGCTTCTTCAGTGTCATAGGAGATTTAGCTCAGTGGGAATATCACTCTAAAAGAAAGAATCTAAGGAAATTATTCTGTTTTCAAGAGGAATCATAGGGGAAATGATTAGACTGTCAGAAAAGTTATTTACGTTTACTTATTAGAAGCCTGATATCTGTAATTTTGCTTGTTACACTAATAAGTCAAGCTTTTTTCTCTTACATTTTTTGTGCTCATTTATACAACACACTGCAGAGGCAACAAGGGAGGAATTATCTTTAGCAATTCAAATCACACTACTAGCTACAATTTGTAAAATCTTATACAGCTTGTAAATATGGAATTTATCAACTCTTGGTTAATTTTATTTTGCTGCAAGTGGATGTTTTCTTCTTTGTATTTCTTAATATGTAAAAATCAGAGCAGCTAAGTGAAACAGCTACCAGCCAGAGCCATAAAGAGACAAAGAAATAGCTGAATCATTGATGAGACAGGATAACTGTTGGGGACAGGTTCTCCCTTTCTCATACGCATCACAAAAGTATTAGGCCCGGTCTACACTTACCTTTGCGATTCGGTGGCAGTCGATGGGAGATACGCAAGTGATTTACATCACTTGCGTATCTCCCGTCGACTTTGCAGCGTCTCCTCCGCGCGCCGTCCACTCTGCGCTGCATTGAAGGGAACAGCACTCCCTTCGATGCAACGCTACGCCACTTACCAAGGTGGTTTTCTTGCGTCGCTTCCTGGATCAACTGAGCGCGTCTATACAGACCACTCAGTCGATCCAGAACAATCAATGTGATGGCGGTGAATTTGCCACCGTCAGTATGGACCCAGCCTTAGTTATGATCAGGGATCCTAGAAATCCATTTGCCACAGAAAAACACAGAATTTGCATTATTAGAGAATCTTCAGTTTTTGCATTTTGTGAAAAAATAAAAACATATATTAACTAAATATTATTGAAAGTACCAGTGTCGCTTATTCAATGTGTATAACCTTCCCCTCTTGTTGATTTTTGAATGCGCTTTAAATTTACATACAGTCAGCACCAGGTGGCTGGTGGTTTGGTTAACATGAAGAGCTGGATAATGAATGCTCAGATAAATGGGATTCTTCTACTGGTTATCAATAAAGCATCGTGTTCAACTGATATCTATAAACTTTGTGGCTAGGGAAACTGAAGTTCAGCATTTCATTTTAACTGCGGAAACACGCAGATTTTTATGTTTTTTTAATCAGAGAATTTGGGATTTTATCACAGAAAACTAGGATCCCTAGTTACAACTGGCCAAAACCCATTAGTCACCCAGTCAGTGCTACTCGTAATATATCAGTTCTCCAAGAAAACTAGGAACACTCATGCCATCTCAGAAAATGAATCAGAGTAACTGCTACTACCTTTGTGCTTTAAAAAATAGATTAGGATGCATCAAGATGGTGTCAGTGATTGAGACTTCCCAACATTAATTACTGCTTCTGACCCCCAGAGTCAAAGTGTCAGAGAATTACCACTTGGCAATATTCTGACTAGCAGCAAAGGAATATTTAGAGTATGTCAACAAATCATTGTACTCTGATGGCGAACATAAATGTAAGTGATACTCAGCTGACACATAAGATCTACATTCATTAACTCCTCAATTGCATATAATCTTCTGTTCTTTTATCATACATTTTCAGTGTATCTAACTGACACTGGTGTATATAGCCTCTTGTTTTTTTAGAGTAACAAAGCATCCATCTTAAGCAGTTTGCTATAGCAGTGTGCCCACATCCTCTGAAAATGAGGTTTCCTGTTCAACTGGGATTGCATATAAAAACACATTAAAATAAGACTCAGCTCTATTTACTTGTGCATGCAAGATAAAAACAAAATTAAAATGATATAATGTTATCCATAACACACAAACACTTTCTAGGTACTTATATGACCCTTCCTCCATCACAGCAGTTATGTGAGTAACAGTCAACTATTTAAAAATAGACAAACAAACAGCTCTCTCTCCCCCTTTCTTCCTGGCACGTAGGAGAAATTACTTGGTTAGTTTACAGGATACTTTTGTATGTGGATTTCTTTGGCATGTGGAAATTGAAGTCGAACAATAAGTTTTGCAATTAGTTCTGAAAATGTTAAGATCTATTGTCATTTTTGCTTAGGGAGAGAGTTCCATAGAATTCCATCCAGCTCCTCTGAAAGTTCTGTATCCTGCAATCACGCGCCACCATACTCCCACCCACTGGATTAGTTTAATTGTTCCAGTGAAACAGAACTGCTGTGGGAGGCAACCTCTCAGGTAGCCAGAACCAATCCCAAAGAGGGCTCTGAATGGCTCTCAGATAAAGGGTTACACATATACAGATCTATAACTACACTAACATATAGTACTTGGCATTTTCCCCTTCTCCTGCCTTTAGCTATTTTCTGAAGAGTTCCTCTTTCCATGGTTTTGGCGTTCTTCATCCAAGGGTCATAGAGATCATTTTTAATGGCCTGCTATCATTTCGTGTTTTATCAGACAGGATGCATGAATTAGTGGCAGTGCAAAAGCAGCACCACCTATGTCATTTGCTGCACACTAAGGAGACTCAAGTGTTAAATCCTTTCTACTAACTGAGACCTGAAAAATCCAGTTTAGAGCCGAAATCTTTGTGATTTACCAAAGTTGGGGGTAATCATTCCCATTTTCTCTCAACAATCTTAAACATGAGTGATTTGGATATTGACTTTAACAATAACCTTACACTGAGAAAAACTGTGGCATATATTGTCTAGCTCTTATGTAGCACTTCTAAGCTACAGATTGCAAAGTGCTTTACAAAGGAGGAAAATATAATTATTCTTGTTTTAAATATGGGTAAACAGACGAACAGCGAGGAAAAGTGTCTTGGCCAAGCTCACCCAGCAAGTCAGTTAATGGCAGAGCCAGGGACAGAACCCAGATTTCTTATTGCTATCCAGTGCTCTATCCACTAGACAGCACTGTCTCCCAGTACAGTGTAACGAATGTTTTGTACAAAAAAACTGATCTTGCTCTGTTGCAGGAAAGCATGTTACTTTACACCAGAGCTTTACTGATGAGGGGATTCACACACATTTCTACTACCAACCATATATGCAAATCAGTTGCACCAAATGCATTTTTACAGCCAGAATTTGTTTCAGAATATTTCACTCTTTAATGGATGCCTTTAAAACCCTTCTGAACCTTGCCCATTTTTATCCTTTAGATAGGGAGTGTTCAGTGAAGAGCTTAATTTACTGTGATGTTGAACATGCCAGTTCAAATTACTTGCAGCCTTAATTCACTGCAATTGTCTCAGGCAAAGTGGATACAGTAACTGAAGGAAACTACTGACTACTTTAACCTCAACATAGAAGTATAAACAATATTTGCTGGCTAATGCCAAAAGTTCTAATACTTCCATCTTTATGGGAAGTTACTGAATCGCACTTTTCAGAAGTATAAATATCTTCCTGCTCAGAAACCTTCATGCAAATACCCCTGCTGCTGGGACACTGCAGGAATGCAAAACAAGGATTTCCAGTAGTTAGTTCAAGGTCACTGAAACATTTTTTGTTTAAAAAGCTACTGATACATTATTTTTAGCTCTTGTTGATGCATTTCATCTTGAATTTGCTGCAGCTCCGAAAAGATTCTTATGCAATAGGAAACAAGTGCCAGTGCCATAAGAAATCAATTCTTTAATAAGGGAATTATTCTCAAATTACCAAAGTACTGTTTGTATGTGGATGAATAGCGCCACCATGTGACCTGCTGAGTTCACATTCAGCTGCAGCAAACATCATGTAAACCCCTCACTATTTCTTAATGCTTGTTCCTCTGGCTGTTTTCTTGAAAAAAATCCAAAGGATCCTGAAATCCAAAATAATTCTTGAAAAGTTAGAGGGTAACTTCTGCAGCAGAGTTACAAGACTCTTTTCCATCTCACTGTTTACCTCTAAAATCATGGAGTATTGTCTGGTAGCATGGAACTTTGGTCCTAAAATATCTCTAATCACTTATGCTAAAGATGGTTATAATGTCTGGTTTTCAATCCTATTCTACTGATATTAGGAGTTTGGACTTGGGCCATGGGTTGCAAGATAAGGCCACTTTTCTTCAAAAGACCATTTCTTTTGCCTTTGTACAGAAGAACAGTTCACACACAGTCAACAGCTTAAGTACCTTGAGGTTACTAAAATGGAGAGACTTACTGCATTTCAGGGACATGGAATTGAGTGTCATGGGTAAGTCTGGCATAGTGTAGTCCAGCAAATTACGATACATGCATTACAAACCAGTCAGCCATAAAAACTTTATTATATTGCCTTCTTTCTTTTTTTGGCTGTCATCACTGATCACATTCTAGGTAGGGTATGTCTTCACTGCCAGAGATACTGCCGACAGTGCAGGATCCATTTTGCAGGTTTGATTGAGTGGCAATGAAGGCTTGCTCAGTTGAACCTGGAAGTAGATGCCGGTAATCCACTGACAAGTAGAGTAGTGCTATGTCAATCGGAAGGCATTTCCCATCAGCACAAAGCAGGGGGGATGCTACGGTAGGTAGACGTTAGGAAGTCAATGGGAGATACGGAAGCTATGTTGCGTATCTCCTGTCGACTGCTGCCGAAATTCGCAGTAAGTGCAGACCAGGCCCTAGTGTTATATCTTGGCACACACCTCCCTTTGAATATTTGTGCTTTGGTTTATTAGCTTACATTTTTCTAGGTTAAATCTCCTATCCATACATTTAATCTCTCTTGGCCCCTTCATAAGGTTTCAGTGTTCTCATTGGCATTTACAACACTCAGTCCCACTTAATGGCTAACAAACAAAATCAGGTCATTTTAGGGGAACTCTAAGTTAGCAAAACCATCTTAAATTTATGCATTATTCATCTTCAGTAAAAACTTAAAAAATACATTGCTGGCTTGTTTACAATATGTCCTTATTACTAATATGCTTATTGCTAATTCTGAAGATCATGAAATAGATACCATCAGATTTACAGATCTTTTTACGCAACAAGACAGACACATGTATGATCATTAACTAGACATCTGACATTGGAAGTAGGTTATCATAGCTAAATATGTGATGGATTGTAATAGAACATCTGTTAAGAAGTGGGTAAATCTCTGTCAGTAAAATATTACTTAAAATATTTTTATCATATCATGTTATGCAAGGACTGACCTCATGTGGCGTGAAATGATGCAATGGCACAGTATTTTTAGGCTACATTTCTCATGAGTACATACTGCTGCTAAGCACTAATCCTTTCAAAATTTAAAAAATAGAAGCTAAACTCATAGAGCAATAGCCTAGTATTTAAATACCTTTTTCCTTGTCAGTAATGATTGTTGAAAAAAATTAAATAGTTCATTATGTATTATATTTGGTATTTTTGTATTTTTCTAGAAAAATCAGTAAAGAAAAAATTAAAAGTTAAAAAAAGAAAAATTCCTGTTCTCCAGGTTAGAGAGACTCACCCATAACCTGTTCAACAGGATTACACACCACAGCTATCTGCCCAAATTTCACATCTTAACTGCTTCCAAAAGAATCACCCTTCCAGGAAGTTGCTATGGAAAACAAGACAAGTTTCCAGGCATCAGGAAACAGCAAGAGCAGCTTATATACAGACCTTAACTAAACAGCTCACGGTGTATTTTAACTTCTGCTAACTAAACTGCCTTCTCAAAAGCTGTGCAAACCAAGAAACCCAAAATTTGTGACAACTGTTTCAATTACTTTTGTTTTCATCAGAGATTAGCTATTGTCCTCGGTTCACCTACCATCACTATCAATTCTGACTCTTCTGGCTAACATAGTGCTTGTATACACAGGGAAATTGACCAGCTAAGGTCCTGTCTACACTAGAAAGTTTTGTCAATGCAAGTTACAGTGATGATCAAAAAGTGCTGTAATTATACCACTTGTGCCTGTCCACACAGCACTCGTGTCACCGAAGCATATCCACAGTTGGTGATCTAGCATCGACAGAGAGACCACTGCACCGTGGGCAACTATGCCATTGTGCAATTCATCACCTCGTGCAGCTAGAAGTTGTGGGAAGGCAAAGAGGATTGCAGTGCATCATGGGTGCAGACTCAATGTCCCATGATGTAGTGATTTCCATTCTGTTATTCCCTGGGTTTCCAATCGCATTTCGAAGCATTTTTCAATGGCCCGAGTTTCCTGAGCACCTGCCATCTCTATATGAAAGGATGGATCCTGCACTGCTCTCCACTGTTGCTCTCAGTGTTCTGAACACAACGCAGCTGGTCATACAGTATATCATGAGCTCCCAACTGGAACTGAAATTTGAGGTGCCCAACCTGCTGTGTGCCATGCAAACAACAAATAGAACCAGATTACTGTTTGCACTCATGGAGCATCTGCTTGCAATGTGCTGCGACTTTTGGGTATATGAAACAAGCACTGAATGGTGGGATCGCATTGTTATGGAGGTCTGGGATGATGAGCAGTGGCTGGCAGAACTTTCAAATGCACAAAGCTAGCTTCATGGAACTCTGTGCAGAGCCTGCCCTATGGGTCAAGCACACCAGAATGAGAGCTGCTCTCTCAGTGGAGAAGTGCGTGGCGATCGCTGTGCGGAAGCTGTCAACTCCAGACAGCTACTGATCAGTCGCTAATCAGTTTGGAGTCGGGAAGTCCACTGTTGGAACTGTGCTGTCGCAAGTGTGCAGGGCCATTAATTGCATTCTGCTACAAAGGACTGTGAGACTTAGAAATGTGTGTAAAATAGCGGATGCCTTTGCAGCAATGGGATTCCCTAACTGTGGCGAGATGATAGATGGCACACATATCCCAATTTTGGCTCCGGACCATCTTGTGATGGAGCATATCAGTAGAAAGGGGTACGTTTCTACAGTACTGCAGGTGCTTGTGGATCACTGTGGGCATTTCAATGACATTAATGCGTGTTGGTCAGGGAAAGTGCATGACGCACGCATCTTCAGGAACACTGGCCTGTACTGAAAGCTGCAAGCAGGGACTTTCTTTTCAGACCAAAAGATTCCAATGGGGGATGTTGAAATGTCCACAGTGATCCTGGAAGACCCAGCCTACCCCTTACTACCATAGCTCATAAAGCCATATACAAGCAACCAGCAAGGAACGCTCCATTAACAGGCTGAGCAGGTGTTAAGTGACTGTTGAATGTGCATTTGGCAGATTAAAAGATCGCTGGCAATGCCTTGATGGCAGATTATACCTAAACAAGGAAAATATTCCCACAGTTATAGCTGCCTACTGTGTGCTCAATATTTGTGAAGCTAAGGGTGAAAATTTTCCCCTTAGGTCGAGCGCACAGGTGGATCACCTTGCGGCTGAATATGAACAACTAGATGTCAGTGCTATTAGAGGGGCACAATGGGAGACCATTCATATCAGGAAGGCCTTGAGGAACTATTTTGACAATGAGCACGAATAAGGTTTCTTTGTAAGCAGCACAGTGCCATGCTATCACCGCTACCCAGCTTGCGCTGTATCAATGTGAGGTGCAACAACCAGGTGCAAGAAACAAATAAAGACTGCTTATCCTTCATATAGGATGTCTTTATTAAATAACAATTATTCCCAACACACACTAAAAGCTATGCTGGAAGGGAGAAAACAGTGAGGGACAGTGCGAGCTATGACAACTAGGTGTAAGTCCAGCTATCATTCTGGAAGTAGTCTGAAGGGGTGGAGTGAACAGGGTACCAAGATAAGCCGGGAGTTTGATAGGAATGTGTGGATGGAGTTTGGGGAGGGCATGGAAAGCAGTTCTGTATTGGCTGCAAGGACAGATGAGCATGCATGAATTCAGTCTGCAGTGTTATGAGCGACTTTAGTAGCTCCTTTTGTTCCTCATGGCTTTTATCATGCGATCATGACTTGCTATCACTCGCTCCTGGTTTTCCCTCCTCTCCTACTGTGACAGACTCGCAGCACTCACTGTCGGACTGGCGCCTCCTGCTGATGATCTGGGGAATAGCTTAAGCAGACGCCCACATCCACGGGCATGCTCTGCCACACTTCCTGGAAGTTCACTGGTAGTCCTGCTCGCCGTCATCAGGACCCACCGCATCCTCTTCCTGACCGGGCCTTCTGGCCAAGCCACAATCCATGTCCCCCATCCCCTTCTTGGGGATTCTGCAGTCCTGGATCCACCACTTACTTCAGTGGCCTCTGCAGTCTACCACCACTCCAATGGCAGCCTGGGGGAGGTGGGGAGGGACCCAGGACCGCCCACTACTCTGGGTCCCAGCCCTGGGAGCCTATGTGCGCCAACTTTCACTGCCTCTCTCCTAACTCCTTGACAGACTTGCCTGGGCCACTTCCCAGCAGCCCCAGGACCTCTTTCACCCTTGTATCAGGCCACTGCTCTGTCCTGGGTGCTGACTTTCTTCTGCCTACAGGGCAGCCAGCCTTCCCTCCCTGAGCTCCTGGGATTGATTGACCCTGTTCTGCTTGGCAACTCCCTTTTATACTGGGCTCTAGGGCCCGACTGGCTATTCTTCATATCCTTCCCATTGGTTGCTTCTCCAAGGTCCTTTTTAACCCCATCCTCGCCAGTGTGGGGCAGATGCCCCGCCACACCTACCTATCAATATTCTGATTTTTCAGAAACAGTCTCTCTCTATGCCCTTTTTCTTGTTTTTTCCACCTCAGAGGACCAGAGGAGTTCTTGGAACATCTCTTTGCTTCTCCATGGTTGTTTTCTTATCAGTTGAAGGAACCTGGCAGGTGTGAAGGGGTTTCCCCTCAAGGACACATCTGTAGAAGCACAATAAACAATGAACAGAAGCATTATTGTGAGTGCAACAGCACTGATGCATTACTGTAAAATACCCCTCTTTCTTACTGTTACCTGGCAAGTGCACAGCTTGACGTTCAGCCAGGGCATCTTGAGTTGTGCCAGGGGAGGGGCACTCATGCTGGGGAAAAGGTTCTGAGTGGTTGTTTGGGGTGCTGATGCAGGTAATTTCAAATCGTGCCACCATTTTCCACAGACGGGGCCATAGACGCCGGTATCTCACTCCTGAAAGTAAGCAAGGATGCTACGGTTCATATTCTCCATGCAAGCAGCTTCAAACCAGGTCCCTATGCTGCTCGCTTGTGTGCTGCTTTGGTCCCTGAACTAGTGATTGCTGATTGGCATGGGAAAGATTCCTACAATGGGGGAAGCAACAAAGCAGCTCTGCTAAGGAATCTCCAGCAGAGGATTGGCGAGTATCTCCAGGAAAGTTTCCTAGATATCTCTCTGGAGGATTCCTGTGAAATCTCAGTGTGCATTAACACACCCTTCTGCCACACTGCCTAGCTGAAAAGGGAAATGAGAAGCATACGCAAATACAGTTAGTCATGTGCATTTTTAGCCCTTCAACTAGCTGTATAATGCAACAAAGCAAAGGACAGATGTACCTCATGTAACCGAGCAGCATCAGCTCAAAAAAATCACTTACCCAAGCTTTCCTCTCCAGCTTCCTGCATGCCAGAGCTGGAGGGCTGGGACTGGCTCGAACCCTTCAGGGTTAGGAAGAGGTCCTGGCTCCCTATGTCAGCAAATGACCCAGCCCCTGCTCTGCATCATCCTCCAACTCAATCTCCTCATCCATGACTGCTTCATGTCCGCTGTCCCTGTGCCTGCAGAGGCATCCAGGGGTCTGGTGGTGGTGAAGATGGGGGTTGCTGCTGAAGATGGCTTCCAGTTCCGTATAGAAGTGGAAGGTCTTTTGCTCTGCATCAGAGTGATGGTTTGACCCCCTAGCTTTTTGGTATCCCTGCTGCAGCTCCTCGATTTTTCCATGGCAATGCAGTGTTTCCATTCATAGCCCTTCTCTGCCATTAAATGAGAAGTTTGACCATAAATATCCAAGTTCCTTTGGCTGGAGTGGAGCTGGGACTGCACAGCCTCCTCTCCCCAAATGTTGATCAGATCCAGAATTTCTGGTGTGCTCAAAGTGGGAGAGCGTTTGGTGTGTGGAGCTGCCATGGTCTGCTGGAGAGATATGTGAGGTCTCCACACCACCTCAAGATCTCCTGGGACTTTAAGGGGGAGGGGTGGATGGTTGCAGAGCAGCATAGTTCAAACAGATGGCCAGAGTGGTCAGGATAGGCACCGTGGGCCACTTCCTGGAGTCCACTTACTGCAACATAACCAAGCACAGCGTCAACATCGATGCTTTGTTGTTAAACGTTTGGTGCAAAAATGCCGCTTGTCAAGATGGTTTTATTCTGTCGCAAATCAGGGGAGTTAGGTCAGCGAATTAGGGCGGGGGGGGCGGCTTTGCAGTGTACACCATCACTGTTTTGGCACAAAAAGCTGGCTTTGGTCAAGAAAAGTCTCTAGTGTAGACCAGGCCACAGATATAGCAGAATAATTATTCTGCTATAGTTATGCTGTTATAACTCTTCCATGTGGACACTATTCTAGAATAATTAATCACTACAGCTAGACTATTCTTTTTCCCCATATAGACAAGCAAACACTTCCTGCTGGAGCAGTGGTCCCCAAACTGTGAAGCAGGCCACTTTGGGGGGCACAGAGGAACATCTGGGGACGGGCGCAGCAGGGCCCAGGCCAGCACCCTCGGGGGGTGGGGAGGAAGTGTTCCCGCTTTGCCCCCAGCTCAGCTCTGGCCCCACCCCCAGCTGTGGTCCCCATTTTCAGGCCCTGGCCCCCACTTCTGGCCACAGCTCCATTCCTGGCCTCTGCCACAGTCCCCAGCCTAGCCGCAACTCCGCTCCTAGCCAGGTGGGTGTGGACACATTCTAATACTGGTAAGAGGGGGCACGAGAGAAAAAGTTGGGGGACCACTAAACAAGAGTCTACCAACATTGCTCCTAGAGGGATTAATTTGCGGGGGAGGGAGTGTGAATCAGCAGATAGGAAGGAGCAGGAGATACCTGACCTGAGAATACTCTGATGCCATGTAGTAGGACACTGCATTACTTCTACACTACTGAGCTAACCTATGAAACTTTTAAAAATACACTTTATGATTCTAAAGTTTAAATAAACCATAGGCAATTCATTTTTGTTTCCTTGTATTTATAGTTCTTTTATAACTAATGGAAATTGCCAAATTAACTGAATTAAAACTAAAATCTACTTGTCCTCATAACAGATGCAAGGACACTGGCAGTAATAGCTTCCCCACCCAGCAGTGTTCCTCAGCTTTGAAGAGACAACCTGCAGGGATGAACACTCATTGTCCATTCTGTCTTTAGCCACTTTGCTGAGATTGCCAGTTACGTGCATTCATAAAGTGACCATCATATTATCAGGGCTACAAGCATGCATACCAGTTGTCATGATGGTTTTTGTGATGAGATAAACTTTTTGAATTCTGGGTATCAGACATCTAAGAGCCAAAGGTAAATCAAAAAGACAAAGGAGTGGCCTTACCAGTAAAGTCGAAGGGCAGTGCTCTGATAAGAAGCCCCAGATGATAGTGAGGCTGCTGGGATTTCTAACAGGCTATTATATCTTTTATAATCACCACTGAGTAGGAGGTATCTGATAAAACTGACGCTCCAACCTCTATATGCTGGAAATTTGAAGGAATGTTGGTTGTCTCCTCCCCTGCAGAATCTCTGGGGCCTTCAGAAGGGGTCTCTGCTACTCAACCCTTCCTCTAGCTTCTTTTTTTGGTTTCTCTTTCCTTGTGTGTTACTCTCTGGTGCCCGTGTAGCTTTTCCAAGCAGGAGAAATATGAATTTGACATAATTTCTGAGCGTTTCACTGCTGTTTAGAGGATTTTGAAAAGTAGCAATGAAACAGCCCAGTCTTTTTAATCCTACTCTGTTGCTTGGAAAATTTGTGAAAATTCAGGAAAACAGCATTGTGCAGCTCAACCATCCAATTGTGAACTGAATGTATTTTCACAACTGCAAGAGATAGAAAATTCATTTTTTTAAAAATAAAGCTTAAATTCCGGAAAAATTGATAGCCTTCGGCCCCACACTCACCCCAATAAATTCCACATACCAGTGGATTGTGAAAGCCCTGATTTCCAAATATTTGTATTCATGATGTATTTTTAAAACGCAAACCAAACGATTGCATCATAAGTTGCATCTATTCAAAAGCCAAATGAAAATGTAAACAATTATTTTAAAGTCAGAGCCTTTCTGAAATGCCCTCCTGATACTTTACTGAACTCAAGTCATACTTTCTTCCATGGAAGAAAGAATATTTAATAAAAGAATTCAACTATACTTATAAGTGAGCTGTAAGCTGTTTAAACAAAACTCACACAATCAGTAATGACCCCAATAGTCATATAATAAAGGCATTTACCATGTTAACATTTTTCCCTCTAAAAAAGAAAGTTATCCTGTGCATTCATTTGCAGTTCGCATAGTTGGAAATAAATAAAATGATAAAGGTATAACTATCTAGTTACGCAACACATTCAGTAAGTTGCATAAAAATCAACATTTAGAAAGCACAGCAAATCCCAGCAAAACAAAACCACTATTCAAACTGCAATATCTGCTGATGTGCAGTGTCTGTGGCTTTCGAAGTACTTCTGCCACAATAACAAAAAGGTCAGTCAATTAATGATAATGAGACCAACAGGCAAATGAGGATAACTGACATTTTACCTGATCATAAAAATAACTTTAAAAGCTAGCATTTGTAAAAATGTATGTATCTGATTGTGCCTTTCTCCCGCCACATTTCACCTGCAATTTGTCATCTTAACCCAAATCCTCACAACCAGGATGGATAAAAATCAATGATTTTCTTTTAAAAATAAAAAAAATCTGATTTTTTTGTATTTAAATCCGATTTTTTAATTTTTTTAAATCATTAATAAAATACAAAATTTCTCTCATTTAAAAAAATAACAGTTACAATTAAATCTCATCACAAACATGCTAAACCTACATTTACAGTCTCATAAAAATGAATTAATGGCTCTAGTCTTACGTTGGATGTTGTGAGAAAAAAAAAGTTTAGCTTAGCTAATCCTCCTGGCTTGTTTAATTCTTTAGACTCATAGACTCATAGGTCAGAAGGGACCAATATGATCA
>ML675601.1:97402214-97460804 GCA_007922155.1 Mesoclemmys tuberculata
TGCCTATATTAGTACTAAACTTAAACAATTCCTCTCCCTCCCTAACTATGTCTAGAATTTATCACCAAGTATATGGTGCAGTAAGAAAAATCTAGAGCTACCAGTTGCCACCGGGTGTCATTTTCTTATTTTATATTACATAATACATGCCCCTTATATTGGAACATCATGGGCACAAGAGCATAATGGTGATTCCATAAATCTATTTCCTATTTTACTTCAGCATAATTCAGCTTTACCAAGGGAACCCATCCTATACTTGTTTTCTCAAAAAAACAGAAGTGCCAGTGAGTTCTATGGGGCTTACTCCAAAATAAGTGCACACTAAGTGCTGTCAGTCTTAGCTTTTTTTGGTAATTTGGAATCGGAACTGCATCCTTGCAGAAAAAAATGTAAATGATTAACTGAATAGTAGAGTGAGAAGAACTGAGAAGAATGACAATTCAAAATCAGTTTTGAATTTTATTCCAGGATCCCATTTAAGCACAAGAGACTGACTGTGACTGTCTATCTGCAACAACTTCAGAACCAGCTGCTGGTACTTTTGGCAGCAGTGCTGCAACTGAACGTATTTCAGACAACAAAGTATTAGTAGCAAGCAAGAGATTTCAATCATCCAGTAAAACCACCAACATGGATGGGTTTGTAGTAAGGTCCAACAAAATTCCATAGATTAAAAGATTGTTCGGTTCATTTATGCCACAAATCCTCCTTTTCACATTGTTAACAATAAACACTACACTGACATGGTTGGGTTCTAACGACCAGGCTGCACTCCACCTGGTAGTGGTGGAAGGTTGCTAGATACAGTGTAGGAGAAGGAACTGGAACAGTGTGCAAGAAATACTGAGGGGAAATTTGCCAATTTAAGCCTTGATGGGTGGAGCAATGTCCACAATGATCCAGTAATATGTGCCTGTATGACTACAGAAGATGGGGTTGCATATCTTTCAGAAACAATAGATACACTGGGAAATGCCCACACAACAGCCTATTTAAAAGAAGTGGCAGTGAAAGCTGTAATAAACTGCGAACAAAAATTCAACTTTCACGCGCGCAGTTTTGTCATAGACAATGCTGCGAATGTGGCAAAGATGAGAAGATACTTAGAAGAAAAAACAGAAGGATGCTCCTTAATAACATATGGCTGCAGTGTCCATTTAATGCATCTTTTAGCCAAAGATTTAAGTACGTCTACTCCAGGAATAAAAGAAAATGTTATTGAAGTCACGAAATACTTCTGTAACAACCATTTTGCTTAGCTTCACTGAAGAGAGCAGAAGGATCCAAACTAATTCTCCCTCAAGATGTTCCATGGAATTCTGTGGTTGATTGTTTTGAATAATTATTAAGAACTGGCCTATTCTCATAAAACTTTGTGAAGAAAACCGTGATAAAATAGATGGAAGTATCTCATCCAAAGCATCTAACATTGGATTAAAGAGGAAGGTAGAGGCTATGCACAGTATACTGAAGTCTATATCCAAAGTCTTAAACAAACTTCAGAGAAATTGTTGCTGCATTGCTGATGCTGTCAAAATTTGGAAGGCACTTCAAGAGACATTGAAGAAAGAAATCTCACCAGAAAGTTCAACTGCAGGCGAATGGATCAAGCACTAAATCCACCTCATTTTCTTGCAAACATTCTCGACCCCAGATATAAAGGTAAATGCCTAACTTCTGAAGAAGATGCTGCTGCCATGGCATGGGCATCTCAAAATCACTCCCCAGTTATGCCAATCATAATAAATTTCAGGGATGGCGTGAAACCATTTAAACAGTACATGTTTACTGATGATGTTTTGAACAAAGTCACTCCTTGAACTGGTGGAAATCATTAGCCAGGCACCTTGAAACAGAGTTCCTTCAGTTGCTAAGCAAACTTTTCACAGCAGTAGCTTCCTTTGCAGGCACAGAGAGAATATTTTCATCGTTGGGTATTATTCACTCAAAGCTAAGAAACCGACAAGGAGTTGAAAAAGCAGGAAAATTCGTATTTCTGTTTCAGTTGATGAATAAAAATGACAGTGGGAGTGGGGAAGATAAGAGCTAGTTGTAGAAGTTTCAAGGACAGTGTACGTTTAGTGTTGTGATGACCTGTCTGTTAGAGTTAAAATTTGAAAAAAAAAAAAAAAAAAAAAAAAGTTTAAGGACAGCCGTCAGCTGGCAACTCAGGAGACCGCTGCAATTGCCAATGTGAAACATTTATGTAACATTTTAGATTTAATTTAATCAAATGTAAATGCTATTATGTTTGTGTGTGTGATTTAGTTCTTACCATTCCTAATGTACTGCTTGCTGTTGCATCTGCAGCTTGACCCAGGTATTGAGTATTTCCTAAGTTAATAAAAATCAAGTTATCTAAAAAATTACACAAAGTATATCCTCCTAGATGTTGTAAAATGCTGTATTGAGTTGTAAATTAACATGTTTTAGTGATCAGATATGCACCATTGTTTAAGAAATATGTGAAGAAGTATCAGTGATAAACTTGATTTAAATCAATGATTTTCTCTTGGTGATTATATCGCCTTGATTTAAATCAATCCACCCTGCTGCCAACACTTAATGCACACATTTAACTGTTCACAGGAGTAGACCTACTCACAAAAAGGCATGAGGTTAAGTACATATGTAAATGTATGAAAGATTGGGATCTTAGACTGTAAGATTTGCAGGACAGGAACTGATATAAATTCCAATTGCATCAGAAAAATTAAGTTTTAAGGCTAAAACACACTAAGATTGTAATTTTCACATTTTTCAAAACTGAAGTTTTCTTCAAATATCTTTTTTCTTTTAATTCCACTATAGTGTTATTTGGTCTTATTTTATGTAGAAATTTAATACCAGATGACCCTTCTCCAAAGCTAATTATTATTTGAAAACCTCTTTATTTTTGCAATGAAGGCTGGTATCCAAAAGAATGAACAGCAATACCCAGATTTCCTAAAAATGCTTTGAGAGGCAATTCACAACACCATGAGAGAGTGGTAAGAAACTGTACAAAAAAGAGTTACAGCACTTAGAGGCTTGTGATCAAATACAGTCACACTGAACTGTCATTAAGAATCCCAGTTGCTGCAATTTTTCCTCCAGGTTCTTTATTATACTTCTTAGAGCCTTCCCATAGTATCTCTTTTCCTTCCCATTGTATTAGCCTCTTTTCTGTCTTTCAGGCTAACAAGCAGTGTTCATAGTAAGCATCACTTTATATATAAACTTTTATTTGATCCTTTTTGGCGCTGTTGAACAAAAATATTAAACTTTCTCACAACTTGCTCTGATCTATTACTAGTCCTTCACAACCCCCACAAGATTTTAGAACATATTGGAAGGCAAGTGGCCAAAATATTGTAGTGAAAAAAATAGTATTAATGGTAGGAAAACAACCCAAAATAAAACACAGCCTTAAAATAAAATAGCTAAAGGTGGAAGACAACTTTCAAGGAAAGAAAGGGGGGAAAGTAAGTACAGTGGGGTTCATACTGTGTGAAATTTAGGGCTTGTCTACATGGGGAAATTATTCCAAAATAAGCAAGGACATGCATTTAAAGCACAACAGCTATTCTGGAATAACTCTCCATATGTACACTTATTCTGCAATAAGTGTCCATGCAGGGCCTAGTGCAGAGTAACTTATTCTGGCCCATTTCCCTGTGAAGACAACCTCTTAGTGATGTGAGGATAGTGCTCAAAGCTATTAAAATCAGTGGGGCAGAATTTCCATTGCTCTTGAGCTACAATTGCTGGAAAGCTGCTCTAAATTACTCCCAAATGCAACTGTCCTCCAGGAGCTGATCCACAGGCAAGAATAGCTTTAACTATATGGTATGCTCTGGTACCATCTGCTATACTGGGATCTGAGAGGAGGGAGTAGTATAGCTCTATTCTAGCAGCTCTATGCCACTGAAGGAAAAAATCTTACACTAGGAGTATACTCTAGTGGCTGGGGTTGCCCTTTATGTTGTTCTGGCAGTGTAAAAGGGCTGCAGAATACAACAGAATTTAGCCTACTGAATTTAGAAGTGAATGATTTATCATCTAGTCATTCCCCTGCTAGTGCAGAACTGTTCCCAATTGTATGCATGTGATTATCAGGTTAAAAGCAAATTTAAATTTTTTTGCTTGTATAGCTAGCTAATATCATTTTAGACAATTACAAAAATTAAAAACCTAACCTTTCGCCATTTGTGTTGCTGGTTTTCTCCCATCAACATGCCTTTCTCTTCAACTCACAAGGTGAATGTCTACTCAGTTTCATTTTGATACTCACCCAGTGGCATGATTCTAAAATATTTGGGTTGCAAACACTACACAACTTTCATAGCTTATAAAAAATACAGACCCCACAGTCCTGTTAATTAACTTACTGGCTTGTAATTTGTAAAAACAACAAAAGAAATCAGAACACGGAAGTAAAATTATCTAAGGCTTGGTCTACATCACAGACTTATATTGGTATAACTCTGTGGTTCTCAACCTGTTTACACTGTGGGCCACATCTGCAGCTCTATATGTATTGTGTGAACCACCTCAACACAATATATATACTACCTGAGGATGTCACATGGGCTGCAGCTGTGTGCTGAATGGGCCTCAAGTAGCCTGCAGGCTGAGAACCACTTGTATAACTACATCTATCAGGTCTGTGGAAAATGGACACTGTTATACTGACTGAACTCCTGGTGGAGAAAGCTCTATGTCAACAGATCTTCTCCTGTCGACATAGCTACCCGCCTCTTGGGAAGGTGGATGTCAATGGAAGGTTCCCCGTCCCCATAGGTAGCATCTTCAGTAAGCACTACACTGGCACAGCTGCTCTGCTACAGCACTGTAGGTGTAGACAAGCCCTTAATATGTAACACAAGTGGACCCTAATCTTAACTGAGGCCTCTGAGTGCTACTGCAGTCCAAAGAACAAAAACCTTTTAAACTGAGATGTCAACCATTTGTCTTCAAAGACTTATTTCAGACTAACAGATCATCTCACTGTTACAAAGATTTTCCTGATAGACCATATATTCCTAATTCCACCCCATTATTCTTAGTTACATTTTTGGTGGAACAACAAGGTAACTCCTCTGCCTCCTCACAGTTTACATGCTTAATATTTCTTGTACATGTTTACAACTCCAACGCTCCTCTTAGGTATTTAGTCAAACTGTACCTATTTGTGGTTTTGCTCATTTTCCTCAGAAGTCAAAGTTTGACTGTAAAATGGGGAATTTTTTTCTCACTCACTATTATTTTTAGCTTTTCATCCCCTTATCATTTTAAAGGCCTCCTCCCCTGCCTTCACAGTGACACTCCAAATATTTGTAGCCAGTTACATCACCGAGGCTATGCTGAGTTAGCTACTGTAGTCTTCTCATGTAGGCTGGCCCCTCCAAACCCACAATCATCCTCATGACAATGTTCTGGTTAAGCTCCAATTGCTCAGTGATGTCCTTCCCACCCAGGTGCTAAAAAGCAGAGTGAGTCAGCTGTGCCCCAGCGCAGGCAGGCAAACACACCACATCGCACTGGGAACTTATCCCGGTGCCTAGCCAGCACCTCCGCTGTTTCTCAGCACGGATGGGAATGCACAATCCCTTCCTCCTCCTTCCCCCTGGACCTGCACCGCGGGTAGTTAGCACGGCGCTGTCGATACACCACCACCGGCGCTGTGCCAGACGCGGGCCCGGGGCCGGACGAGGCCATTACCGACGAGAGGGCAGGAACAAGTCAAGCCCCGCGAGCCGGAGGGTTTCTGACTCTCTGGCCCGCCTCCTTCCATCTGTCGGCATCTCCTCGACCCCCGTGGCCGGCCCCGGCTCGGAATCACCGCTCGGCCTCTCTGGCCGCAGGCCGCGGCGGCCTAGGCCCGGCTCCCGCCTCAGAGGACAGCCCCGGCGGCTCCCGCAGCAGCGAGCGGCGCGAGGGCCCGGTCGCTAGACGGGGCGGCACCGGCCGGCCCTGCGCCCCAGGCAGGTGCGGGGCTACGCCCGCGACGCCCGCAGCCAGCCCCCCGCCCCGGGCGCCCTCAGTAGGGAGCGGGCGGGCCCCGCGCCAGATCCCGTCCCGCAGGCCTTGCCTGGCTCCGGCTCCGGCTCTGGCTCCGACACCGACACCCGGCTCGCGGCCAGTCCCCGTCGCCGTCCCGCTACCGACAGCGCCGCGCCGCGCCGCCGGCCCCGCTTCTTGGGACTCACACGCCGAGGCCGGAGCGGAGGCCGCGCCACCTGCTGGCCGGAGGTCGCCTGCACCGTTCACGGGGCCCTTCCCGGCGGCCGAGCTCGGGCCTGGTCTGCGCGGCGCGCCCCCGCCTGGCCTCGGGGCCGCAGTGCGACGTGAGGCAGCGGCCTGCAGGGGGCGCAGCCCGGGACCCACGGAGGGCACGTGACTGCAGCGCGGGGGCCGCCTGCTGCGGTTGGGGCACCCCTGCGGCCGCCGCCCGCAGCGAGCTTTGCTGGCGCCGCGCCGCCGCCCCTGCGGTCTCGGCCCAGAGCAGGGGACTAGCGCATGCAGCGCCACGCGCCGAAGACCTACAGCTCCACCAGGGCTCCCCGGGCCGCGCCTTAGCCGGCGTGTGCAGCGTCCCAGCCCAACTACACGGGTCCAGCTACCGAGGCGGTGCCAGCCTTCAAATCTGTCAGTCTTGAAGTGTTGGCAACTGGCCATGGCATAGGAGCACAGACACTGCCGCATGGATCAGGCCAGAGCCCTTCTGTCCAGGGCAGCAGCCTGAGCTTGTCTCCAAATGTGGCCAGTACCTGATGCCTCAGAGGAAGGGGGGTAGGAACCCCAAGGTGGGTGGCTGTGGAATGTGGTGCACCCCCACATTAGGTCCATCCTGACCTTGTAATAGTTAGAAAAATGCCCCAGGGTTTAAGGTAGAGGTTTGTTTCATCTAAAGATGTGGTTATACACTTAGAATGCGTGCATCTGAAAAAAGCCTTTGCTAGCTTAGAAGAAATAAATTGCATGTTGGTAAGGTTTGTAAAGTAACTCAGTAAACTTGCTAATGAATGATTATACAGCTTTTTAGCCCTGGGTCATTTTAACATTTCAAGGAAAAGAAATGTTTTCTTTACAATCTGGCTGCCTTTAAAGAAAATGAAGGTAGCACTGATACTGAACTTGCTTGTAAAAGCAGGCTACTAATTTATGCAGGCTTTAATAGTGCCTTGTAATTTATCAATTTTTGACCTTAATTTTCCATAGAATAGTGAGAAACCTTTTTTGTGCTTGTCTCTTGTTGGTAATTCTAACTACTCACATTTCTTAACAAGGCTTCGTACATTTTTATTTTTAAAACAATGATCTTAAGAATGTAATTTTCAGTCATTTAAAAAGAAGTTACACTCATGCCATGTGAAAAAAATTAGTGCTGGCTAAGGTGCTGCACAGACAGCCCTGGAGCTATAAGTCTTCACTATGTATAGGAGAGGTCCAGCATGGGTAGAGGCTGTGCAAGTTTCCTGCACCCAAAAACGCCACCTACCCCAGATAAGTTTCATGCATCAGAATAATTACCAGTGATGTTACTATCTTTCTTTGTATCATCACAGACTCTCCTCCTTTACAGAGAACTGATTATAATATTTTACGTATACTTAGTCTGATCTTCATTTTGTTTTGAATTCTTTCCTTCACATTGCATTTTTTTTATTCTTTTTACAAAACTTTCTGATCAGATTCTTTATAATGGGGTAACAATTTGTCCAGATTATTTGATAGGCACCTGCTATGCACAGATCTAGTGATGTCTTTTGCATTCATCTTACAGTCAGCTTTCCTTTTATACATCATCATCATCATCAGCATCATCTACATCATCAGCATCTACAGGTTAGGCTGGTCTACAAACATATGGCGGGGCCCCAGAGCACGATGTGACACTTTTGAAATGCTTTCCTCTACATTGTAGAATGGTTAAAGTGTATTCTGCCCTATTTGGAATTCATTATAGGCCCACATGATAAATGTAACACATTTCTAAATGTTTACTGTCAGTCTACCATGGCTGGTCTTACGATATGACAGGTACCAAAGATCATCAGACATAAGTGATATACTTGGATCATTTTGAGAATGACCTAAGATTTGTATTTGTGTTCATAGTGCAGGGCTGGTGGCAGTGGGAAGCAGCACAGGGTCTACCTTCCTGCTGGTCCCATTTGCTGAGGGGCAGATGGAGGTTTGGCTTTGCTGGGACAATAAAGACTCTTTTATCCTAGTTAACTGTTGGGCTCCAAGCAATTGCTTGTACTTAAAGGTTGCCCCAAAGGGAACCTGGGATATGAAGATGATAATTAGAGACTTTTACCAAACAGCAGAGGTTCTGATTTAATTCTCAATGGTTAAAACCTAATTCCAACAATATTTCATATTCATTAACAACATTTTTTGGCATTCAAGTGATTTCCCATTACATACATTTTTAAAAGTAGCAGCTGTTACTATTAAGACAATAATGGATTACAGGTAATTTAAGTTATGTTAACGCAGTGTATAATGGGTATTATTAATTAAGATAAGTGTACCATCAACAGCTTACGCAAAAGGTGGCTATTGCAGTTATTAGCATTACTGTACTGTTGATTGTAGGCCTCGCTTTTAGTTTAGTATTAGATACTGCTGAAAAGTTTAAACGTTAAAAAAAATTTCAAGCCATTAATAGAAGTTAAGTAATTGTTACTCATCATTTATACCACTGATTGAAATTTTTCCCTATTGAAGTTTGTCAGCTAATTTGTTTTCATCGTGTGTATAGTAATTTCCACTATCCAGTTTGTAACCCCCTTCCTTTATTGGGTTATTTGGGAGCAGGCAATACTCACCGGTGTGCAAGGGCACCTAAGGTTACTGACAGTAAAGGAGATCCTGAGTATCCCAGTGACAATGTAGGGTAATTGGGAATCCTCTGTCTACCTCTGTGCTGCAGTCCCTTTACTTCTAAAGGAATTTAAAATGTACAGTGCCTCCACCTGGCTGGCCAGCACACATGCTCAAAAGAGGGCTTTGGGAGCTTCCAGGACTAGACCTAGTCTAATAATTATAATAATCTGAGACATAGGTCTAATTTATCAATTACAATTATGCAAACATCCAATATACTTAAATTAGAGTTAACACAGTTCTACTTAACAAATTAAAGAAATATGGCATAACAGACAAATTAAACATCCTAATCCACAGGCGCAGTTGAATAACTCGATTAATAAAAACAGTATACAGAATTAAACTAAACTTGTCTACCAGGTATTTACACTGCCATTATTTACTCCACCTCCAGAGTGTACACTCCACTAGAGTTCAGAGCCCTAACCCCTTGCTTGCCTGGGCACGCTTGAAGATCTGAAGGAGACAGCATTCTATTGATTCTCTGTACCAGTTCAGCCACTGTATCAAACTGGAGATTGGCAGTCCTGGCCCTGCTTGAAGGGAATGTCTCTCAGCCTCATCTCAGTCCAGGCAGTCACTCCGCTGTGCCCCTTCCTTTACAAGCCCTGCCCCAAAACAAGGGAGGGGGGGGACACGTTCATACCACTTTCACTGCAGGCCCACCTCAGTCAGTGCCAGGCTCTGTCCCTGCCCTAGCTTGGGCAATGTCACCAACCTCTGAAGTTCCCTGCTTGATCAAAACTCCAGCAGGCTCTGAGCAGCAGCTTTGGAACTCTCAAGGCAGGCAGTAGCAGCTTTAGGACTCCGGTGGCAGTCATCCCAGCACCAAAACAGAGTCCTCGTGTGCTTTTTTCTCACTCCTGGAAGGGGAAGAGTCTCTCTCCTTTTTTCCCAAGGCATCATGGGAGTTGTAGTCTCCCAGGATCTTCCCAGCTGTAAAACTCCCACTTAAGTCCCAAGGCCCCTGAAGTACAGGGTGCCTATAAGTTATTTGTAAGTGTTGAGCTATGAATTTACCAAACAGTGATGTTTCTTTCTAAAAAAAAGCACAAGTTGTAGATATTGAAACGGATCAGACTTCGAAGTTGAGAACCTAGTGTTGTAAAGCACTTCAAACTGTTAACCCATTTTAAAAAACTGACTAGAACAACATCCACTTCATTTGTGAAGCCTACCTTGTTCCTAAATCACTACCAAATTTTGTGATTTTACAAGGACAATTTCCTAGTTTAAACAGTCTTTCCCCCTTGTTGCTGTGTGAAAATGTAAAGCTCTGGTGTGTAATACAGACCAATTAGGGTTTGTGACACTACAGCCCTGCAACCTTGGATGCCTCACAATGCTTTACTGTTGTAGATCCCAACCTGGGCTGCTCACAAACAGCATGCAGCCCCACCTCCCAGTGATACCAGATTTTTAAGCTGCTTTAAGTCATCTAAAATGTTCAGCACCAGAAACAGCATTTGATTATACAGCCAGAAAATGCAGGCAGGCAAGGAACAAAATTGGCAAAGATTTTATCTGCTTTAATCAGGGGAATAAAAGTGGTGATTGTATTATAATGCTTGGCCATGAATAGTAAAGTAGTTCGTTTTAAGTTTAAGGATTCTGATAAGTAGTAATTAATGATAGTTTAGATTAAGTTTAAGTAGAAATCAAAATGGTGATTGATGATGTCATCAGGTAGTGAGGGAGTAGGAAGCAAAATGGAGGCATTGAGAAGCTGACCAATAGTAAGAAGACAGGATGGGGGGAGATAAAGTTCACTCTTGATACCTGAAGGGAGGGGTCAGTAAGTGAGAGGGTGGAGCAGGGTGGAGTCAAGTTTGGAGTAAATAAATGAAGCTCATTAGCATACCAGATACTGATTGGTTAAAGATGATATCGCTAGGTAGAAGGAGCAGGAGGAGGTCAGTCTGATTAGCATAGTAGGCAACTGATTGGCTCAACATGATCTCACCCATTGGTGAGAAGGAGGTGTCGATTGACATTGGGAAAGCAGCCAACTAGCAAGGATAGCTAAAGGTCAGGAAAAACTGCATATAAGGTAGAGTTAACAGACTTGCTGTGTTGGATGATTGTGGAGGAGAAGACCTGCATTGCCTAAGAAGCTGCAGGCAATAGCAATCCATGGGACAGAGTAGAAGGCCCTTAGATGAAGCAGAGGGAAAGATGTAGGAGGAGTAAGTAGGACTTACATGAGAAAGATTGGAATTAAAGCTAGATGCCTGCAGCTTGAGTGATCACCCCACCCAGTCTATGACTGCCTGATCAATGCTCCTAGAATGTTAGCTTATTGAAGTAGTAATAAGATTATTGTAATGTTACTGTACATGTGTGATATCTGCCATGTTGTAAAACCCTGAACATTGCAGTGTGCTACAGATTCATATAAATGACTGTAGGCTTTTTGTTATATGCTGTTACTCTGTATATATATTATACTATGGTGTGTTGTGAATGTGGTATTGCAATTTTTAGAATTCTTAGACTGCATAGTTCATATTCTGTAGTGTACAAAGTGCTTATTTCTGTGTTTTACTCTGACTTTCAATTTAAAACCTAACTGTTAGTAGTTAATAAAGAGACCTTTTTGTTTTTGAAGAATTTTGCTCTTTGAGTGTCAATCCTTGGAGCAGAGGGCTGTATCGGTATCCTTGAGGGTAAACCAAAGCAGGCAGGCCTAGGGACTGTCTCAGTGATTATAAACAAGAACCCCTGGTAAACCCTTGTAAATTCTCTAGGGAGGACCACAGTAATTAGCCGCTTATGAAATAAGGCTGGAATGGTATTGTTAGTATACCCAAGCCAGCATTCGGTCTTGTGGGTCTGAGTTTTAGGGTAACACTGAGTGTCCAGCAGCTCTGACCCCAGCAGCCTGTTAGCACTACAACAGTCACGCTCTGGCTTTCACCAGCCTTAGTTACTACTTGCAAGGTCGTCCAAAATTTTCCCCAAGACACACATTCTGCAATGTCCAGCTGTCCCCTAGAGAGTTCAGATATTAGAGGTCTGTTGCCCATGTAAAGGGTCAATATTCAACCGCTTACTACTTCAAGTGGAGTTACCAACATTTCAGTTTAAACACAGCCCTACATTTAAAAAAAAAATGTAACAAAAGCAGATAGGACTGAGTGTATTCCAGCATCACATATTAAAGTCAAATTACAAGAGAAATAAATTGCTTTCCAGTAGCTAAAACTAGACAAACTAGAAGAGAGACAAGGTGGTTGAAGTTGTATCTTTTATTGGACCAATGTCTAATGGTGAGAGAGAGAAGCTTTCAACCTTACATGGAGCTCTTGAGTCTGAGAAACTTAAGATGTCATAGTGAAATACAAGATGTGACACTCACCAACAGAAGTTGGTCCAATGAAAGGTACTTCACCCATCTAGTCTTTCTTGGAACTTACAAGGCTACCACCATCTTTATTTTATAGTCCAGCTAACTTTTGAAGTGAATTCTTCTGAGGTTACCTGTCAAAGCAAAGTTCATTGAGACAGTAAAGAAGGTAATGGAGTCTGGTAGTGAAGGAGGCTCTATGCTCTTGTGAGTTTGCCGAAATGCAAATTTGCTTTGTCTCCTGCCATCTCCTTTCCCTGCTGTCTCAAGGACCCTGTGTACTTCTTATACTTCAATTTATGTAAGTAAACACACATTTCTTCATTCAGGATAGACCTGTTTCACAACCTCTGCCTGGGCAGGGCTGTGTCGTTTTGAACATGTGCTAATAGGATACAGGGGGATTTCATAACTTTGCATATAATGCTATATACATTTAACCAATGTTATTGACCAATGAGTTAGTTTTTCAAATGCTAACTTCACAAGGCATATTTTGTACAAAGGTTACTACAGTAGTGCATAGGATGAGAGTACAGTGGTGCTTAAGGTAACCGAGACTACATACAAACTAAAGTTGGAAAATGGGGAATATTTTCCCTTTGTTCTTTCAGGTACAGTACTATTAACTGCACTGATCCTGGGGTCTGTGTGTGACACTACCCTGTTTCAAGGCTCTTGCTGACCAATTAAGTCAGCCAGATGGTCACATGACAGCTCAAAGGCAGTGTTTCCTATAAGAGGGAGTGAGGGGATCTCCGCACCATTTGCGCAAATGGTCTGGTGCAAGATCTCTGCAGGGAGCAGGGGTAGAAGCCTTAATGGGGAGAAGTTTAGGAAAGGCCAGGCACCAGTTTTTGGATTTCAGGAAGGAACAATAGTCTACTATGGATTTGAATTATGGCTTGATGAATAAAGAAAACGCTGAAAGAAAAGGACAAATTCTGCAACATAGGAAGCTTTATTCAGTATGCTGTCTGGTGCACTAGCCCACCAGCGTACATTGTGAAAGTGGGTAAAAATCTAAGACAAAAGTGTCATTTAAGTTGATCAACTCTTTAATTAGTCCCCACTATCTCTGAGGTAGGGAAGTATTTGCCTAAGCTTCATCATCAATAAAAGTGGGAATGATTGGTTAAGCAACAATGCCCAAGGCCACAGACACAATCCAGCTCCTTTCTCAGATCACTTTCACATAACCTGTCTTTTAAAGAGAGGAGGTAGGTCAAATTCCACCTTCTCCATTTCTCTTTAAACCTTCCACTATTCAGCTAAATATATAGTTCATATGAAAGGTTTATTTACATACAGAGTAGTTCAAGCTACAGCCAGCCAATAGGTCACAAATCCATTAAACAGTTTTAAGAGGCACCTTGTCCTATTACCAAACATGCCTCTCGCACCCTTCTTTCTGCAGGTTCATTCAGTCCAGACACTTTATCCTATGATTGCTTGCTTCTGCCCAACATGACATCAATGAAGCATGTTTTCTGCTAGTCTGTCATACAGACCAAGGCTAGAACTTGCATGTGCCTATAGAAGAGAAACAGTTGGCTTTTAAAAAACACAAACAAAAACCCAGCAACTTTCTGTGTATAAAAGTGTAACAAGACATTTAAAAAAAAAAAATCGCATTTCTCTTATTGCATTAAGGAGATTACATACAGGTCTATACTGAGTAAGTTTAAGTACTAACATCCTGAAATGCCTCTTTTGCTCTTTGCAGCCAATCCTGCAAGCCCTCCCACTGAAATCACAGGAGAGCCCATGCAGCATCCTGGCAGGATAGGGCCCTCTGTGGCATTCAGCATCTTCATAAAAGGTATTCTTTACATTTTGCAGATCATCTTTAAACCTCATAGTGTGCTGCATTTTTGTCTAAATACTTTTATAGGGTGTCTGTCACAAGGTATCTGCACACCATATTACAAAGCACACACAAACACCACATGATCAGAAAAATCCAGCCCATCTTCACATTCAGTCAGAACCTTGCAAGCTGGCACAGGATTCCTGACAGCCCTTATAGTAGTCCAACCCACCAGCTGGTACAAAATATGGGGATCAAAAACTGGTCAAAGATTGGCCAAGTGAAACTTGCAAGGTTTGCAATCTGCCCTATAGGCAGCCAAGGAACCTTCCTCTCAGAAATAGTTCTTACAAGCCAGGGTGCCTCTCCTGAGAAAGTTCTCCCTGTAGCTTGGTCCTAGGTGAAATTAGGGACCAAGAACAGCCTCACTATAACTACTGAACAGGGCCTCAAGATTTTAGAGATTATATTTTGAAGGACTTAATATATATATGAACTTTAATGGCCTGTCTATACAGGGAAAGAAACACAGACTAGCAAGTGAAAAATAGCTATTGTGCACTAAATTTGCACCCTTGCTATTTTGCAGTAACTTCCTCATGAATTCCCAGTGTAGACAAGTTCTCAGACCATTAAATATAGTCTTAGGCATACCAGCAGCCAATGTAGATTCCACTGTGTCAGTTAATAGACATAACTCGGTCCCTCCCTCTGATGCCTGGAAGTACATTAACAGGTGCATTCTGCAACTGTTGCAGTCTCCAGCTCCACATCAAGGGAAGCTCAGTTAGGAGCAGTCAGCCGTTGTAGTAGTCTGCCCTTGATAAGAGCATAAATGACCACAGCAAGGAATGTGTCCAAGGGAAATGGGTGAACTTCCCAGATAATCCAGAGATGGCAATACTCTAGCTGCACTCAACCACTGTCACAATATTTAAACCAACACTCTTAAGAACTAAATTTAAACCTTGTATTTTAATGTAAAATAAAATTCTCCAGCTTTAACATTGCAGTAGACTTTTCTATTTAAAAAACTTATAATTTTAGTAATACACACATACAAGAATAAAATGTTTTTATGTTTCCCTGTCCTCAATTTGTCTTCAAATTTGTAGCAAGTTCTAACTCAAGGGAGTAGTTAACTGGATCTTTAAAACTACAAGATCAAGAATGTCAGTTGTCAAGGAATTAGAAAAATGTATAAGGTATTGTTAAACTGAAGACTATTTTAATATAATTGAGACTTTGCAACATATTTTTATAGGCAGTTCACCTCAAAAGAAAGACCACAGCAATTAATGAATTGATCACAGATCTTCCTCTCTTATTTTCCCAAATACACTGTCCTCTTCATTCGGTCTAGCCAAAATCCTTTTTCTTGGTATAAAACCAGAGTGAGTTGTCTGCAGAGACACAAATACACAGTTAAAATACAGTAAGAGCACACAAATCAGTCACCAAGAAAGCCAATAGACATTCAGAGAGAAGCATGAACATTAATGCAACTAAGAAAAAGTTTAACAGACATTATGCTATTTTACTGATGCAGTGGATGGCATTTCTAGGTCAGCATTTAGGAGACAGACAATTGCTTACTGGAGCAGGAAACTGTTCCAAAGATTAATCCTCACAGTAATGTTTATTTCAATGCTTTTTATTGGTGTTATGCCTGCATAATGGCCCAATCCAGCAAAAAAATACATTCATGTGCTTAACTTTAGTATGTGAGCAGTCCCATTGAAGTCAGTAAGAATAGTCACATGCTTAAAGTTAGACATGTGGGCAGGTGTTTGCAGGACTGGGGCTTACATAAAGTAATATCCAAAAATTGTGAATGGATGCAGCGCATTTTTTTCTTCTGTCTTCAAAGAATCATTACTGTTCTAAGTTTTAGTTGGGAGAATAGACTTCTTCCAAACTCTCCTACTACAATGTCACCCAATTTCTGTAGTGCCCAAGTTTGCATTTAACATGGACCTGCCTCTACAATAAAGTGACATGTATTTGTAGATTACTACTTGTACCTGGAGAATTTAAGAGCATAGGTTTTTCTTGTGTGTGTCTTGCAAACAGCTGAAATCTTGAGTTATACATGAAATAAATTGCTTAAAGCAATGCATAAAAACATCAAATTAAGGCAATCCTAATTTTCACTCAATTATCTGTACAAAATTCTGTTTATAGCTTCACCTAGAAGTATCGCATTAGTTGCCTCAGTTCCCTTGTTCAGAGATTCTCCAAAGACTCAGGCATTCTAAACTTGTCTAGATGTTGAAACGTTTCATAACATGGCCTCACTGTACTTATGGACTTCCTATCAACTGCCTGTCTACTGTTGTTTTTATTTACATCCAACAGAAAATTCTTGATCTTCCTATTAATTTTTATAGCTGTACTGGATAATTTATATGGACTATCTTGGTGGTCTGATAGTAGCATCCATGGGGTGGCAAGAAAAATCAAATTCAGATTTCTTGTTCCCATGAGTAGGCAAGAAATACCTGGCATCATTCTTTAGAGATTCCTTTGGGTAGACACTTGGAGAATAGTACAATAAACATCCATCTCTCCTGGGCTAGAAGGAAGATCAGCAGGGTCTTTGCTCAAGATGATAGTGGTGAAAGTAAACAGGCAGCCCAAATAAATCTCTCTCTATTCTCTCCCTGAGAAATTTTATAGACTAATCTGTATGCATAATTTTTCAAGCATCTTACCAAGTGATATAAAGGCTTCAACAAGGGGGATGGAGTAGGGAAGCCTCAAGAACCTTAACATTGGGTGGGAGATTTTAAGATGTTTAACTCAATAAGATTGAATCAAGCGAAATCTTTATTGTCTGCATTTTTGAAAATTTAACAGTGCATTCCACAGATTGGCTGTTCAGCAACCAACTCCCCCACCCTCAGGTTGTTAAAATTAATTTGCAAAGTTAGTATTCTGTACAGTCTGGTATCTTAAAAGGAGATATGACAAAGACTGAAGATCTAACCCATTGTTGGTCTTTAGCTTAGGAAAAGAATTTAAGTCTAGACAGAAAGTTACCAACATTTAATGTAAAGATTCAATAAAAGGGCTAATATTGTAGATAAAAATCAGTTCAAGCAAGCATTTTGATCTAGCATAAATTAAGTATATTTTTTTAGAATTCACTATGGGTGAAATTCACTACAATCCAGAGAGCCCCCAGGATCATATGCACCTCCTAAGCCTCATTTAAATCTTTGTATAGGGTCTTGTGTGGGCCTCTGTACTGGAGTGAATGTCACCCTAAATATCAACAATGCTAATAAAGTAGGCTGTATGAGAAATATGTTAGAATCAGAAGAGATGTCCTTAAAATCAGCCATTCTACACAACTGAGAAAGAGAACCAACTCCTATTTTTAATAATGTACCAGAAGAGGCTATTGACTCTCATCCTAGAGTCCTTTCTCAATTATTACAAGTGTTAAGGTCAGCTATTGACAGTGAATCATCTGTTCAGTTCGTTTAGTTTCCTTTGTCCATTTAGAAGTTCCTGCAAACAGATGTGGATTTTTACATAGGAACTGCAATACTGGAGCAAGATAGTGGTCCATCTAGACAGTAGCCTGTCTCCAACACTGTCCAGTATCAGATACCTCAGAGAAAAGGGGCAAGAAACCCCATAAATTACAATTATTGAATAATTTGTTTATGGAGGAAAATTTCTTCCTAATGTCAGCACGCTTAGTGGTTGGTTTATGCCCTGATGCCTGAGGGTTTATAGCCCTTATACATCAAGTTTTCTCTGAGTTTTGCTAAGCTCTTGGTCTTGATATCATGCAGCAATGAGTTCCACAGGTTAACTTTGCATTGCGTATAAAATACTTATTAGGTTTAGAATTGTTACCTTTCAATTTATATACTTGGATCTTATCAACTCTTGGTTTAAATGAACATATTTTAGCTAATAGGTACTCATGAAGTATTAGCCATGAATGATGCTTTGAGCAATTGCTACTTGTAATTTGTTATATGCTTTGTGTGACTGTTCACATAGTATTGTTTCTGTTCTCTGATTGGATAACTCCCAATCAAGTAGAGAGATTTCAAGGAAGTTTCACAAATAATCCTAGTGAAAATACTTGTATGAGTATTTAACTTACGCAAACATTTGCACATGGGTACACATACATAGGCAAGCGTGACCTTTTGCTCTCCACAAACATTCTTGCAAACAAAATTTCCACTCATGCAAATATTTGCAAAAAGCAAATAAAACAGGGGTAGGGAGTGGGGTGCCATTAAACCCATCAAAGCAAATTTGCATTTTTATTTAAAAAAATATTCAAATTTCCCCCACCACTGCCAAGTGTTTGTCCAACTCTGACCCTTACTCAATTAAATTCCCACTGAACTCAATGGGAGTCTGCCCAAGTAAGGAATCCCATGGTCTGCTCAAACATTAACAAGCAAAGTTATTTGCAATTATGTTTCAGTTACACAATTTCTCACTGTGACAGAATATACCCATGTTCACACCCTACACACTATTGTAATAATGTGTGTACAAGGTATGCCTTGTGAGGTACCATTTAAAAATGCAACTTGCTGATGACGAATACCATGACCAAATGCACATGGCAACATTATATACAAGGTTATAAACATAAGCTGAGATCATGACTAAATGTATGTTTTCCAGAGAAGTCTGGAGAGTGGCCAAACCAGTTCCTCAGAGACAAAGGGCTAGCTGACACCTCAGCCAGGTGTAAACAAGGCTGACAGACCATAACCGGCTCCCAGATGTAAATGCTGACAAACATTGCTTGAATCTAATATAGTTGGTTAAATTAGGCACCAGTAAGCATTTTATCCTTATTTTTCTTGGTGCCATTTCTGACTTTTATGCATTATTACTTATACTTGCTTAAAATCAAGCTCTTCATAGTTAAATTTGTTTTACTGTTTTATCTAACCCAGTGACATACGTTTGGGAGGTTAAGATCTTGGACCAGGGTGTGATGGAGTAACGCTGCAACATACCTAAGGCTGGTATGAACCAAGGGGCTGGCTGACTGCAGCACACACACACACTGGGAGTGACAAGCTGGATGGAGTCTGTTTGTGAGCAATCTAGGTTGGAGGCTACAGCAGCAAGGCACTATAAAGGGCACCAGAGGTTGCCTGGCAAGGGTGACACAGCCTTGTCTTTACGTAGAGCGCTGCAGCTGTGCTACTGTAGCACTGACGCTTCTACGCCAACAGGAGAGCTTGTCCCATTGGCATAGTTAATCCACCTCCCTGAAAGGCGGCAGTTGTGTCAACAGGAGAAGCTCTCTCATCGACATAGTGCTGTCTACACGGAGGATCAGGTTGATAGAACAATGTCACTCAAGGGTGTGGATTTTTCATACGCCTGAGTGACGCAGTTCTACTTATACTGCGTGTTAAGTCTATAGTGTAGACCTGGCCACAGTCTGGACTGTACTCGCTCATACACTGACCTGACTTTGTTGGATGCTGGATTTCTTACTCTTCAAGGATTCAGGTATCTCAATCTCCTAAACAAAGTAATAAAATTTAAAATACAGTAAGCTCAAAGAAAGCAAGTATACAAACAAACTCTACTGGGCCTGGCCCAGTTTCTAATGAACCCAATGGGAGCACGAGCAGGGCATTAGTTAATTTATTTACACTTCTTTAATCCAGTTCAAAGTAGTAGTAGGCAGCAGCTGAAAATTAGCCATTGTTGCCACACCTAAAATGTTAACATCGCTCTGCTACAATTAATTTAGGATTTAAAGATTAAATCAGTTTCAAAATTCAAATTGGGCTCCATCTCTATTTAGCCAATTTTTATTTATTAATTGCTTAAAAGACGTCATTTGTTGCCTTCCCGTTCACTTTAAGCAGCATGGTGACATCATAATCCAAGTACTAATCTGGCAGCCCACATGCATTCTTCCTTTCACTTCTTAAATATCGATAATATTCTATAATACTGTCAGATATCAGGATGCCAACAAAGGTATTGACATTTAGCACTCAGTCACTGTAGCTAAGACCACCATAGAAACGCCTGTTGTGGAACAAGTGTAAAATTAAATAATTAAAAAGTTATTCTAAATATGGTTAAGATTAAGAAGATACATGTATGTGTGTTGTAAAGAAGGCCCCTATCATCAAGTAAAAAGGCTGTGAGAATTATAAGTAGCATTACTGGGCGTGTGGGAAGGATGTATCATTTCAAACACAACTAATAAACAGCTGCAATAACAAGACCAAAAAAGTCTTAAGAAAACCCAACAAGCCTTGATCTTCCCATTGTTCCATTGGTAAGCAAGGCGTAAGGGAGAAGATAAGACAGGAGGGTCTAAATCTTATCTAGATTAAGACTGGAAATAAGGGTGAATTGTCTCAAATTAGTTTTTAGCAGAAGTCAGTCATTGGCAATGACATAACTTGTTTGTTAAAGGATATAAAAAGTAAACTCTTAAAGGGTTCATTGCCAATACCTGCCTGACCACACTGGAGCCTACAAAACAGGTTTAAATACTTTCAAATGGGTTAAACCAGTGGGTATCTTGATCAAATACTTATAAATGTTTTGTTACTCTTTGGATGTAGTAAATTGCTTATTAGTTAGACTTTTTAAGGCACCTTTAGAGCAACTGCATAAGTACTATTTGGCCTTTGGATTTAATAAAGGAATTGATGGGTACATTTGTGTTTGGTGATATCCCATATTAATAATTCCAACGCCCATAAAAGTTTAAATTTAAGAAGACATTCAAGGACAACAGGGAACTTTCTGACTATTAGCCATTTCACTTTTTAAGTTTACTAAATTTCTCTCTTTAAAAAACACTGTCTATGGCAGTGTGAATTTTTCAAAATTTCAGACTGATCACAGCAAACACGGTGAACAAAATGCCTTAGTAGAAAACAAAAATTCAGACAGGACCTGATTACACTAAGTCAGGGCAGACATATAAGAGTTATAAGAGGTGTGCTTTGTCATGTGTGATAAAAGTTAAAAGCTAGAGGGTAAAAATATTGGAAGCTGAAAGAGCCCTTTCTACACTAGTGATGCCACTAATGCAGCTGAACTGATGGTAGTGGCAATGGGAAATTCACTCCCATAAAAATTCCCTACCACAGACAAGTGAGAATCACTGGCAAGCTGCCATATACTTGGGCACCAAGAAATGCAGATAGACAGCTTTGCTCACCATTTCTCTGTCTCCTTTGGTTGTCTTCATCAGCTGTTCTGATATTATCTTTTTTAAGCAACTACTCAGTAAAAATGCCTAAAATAGATAAACAGAATATATTCTAGTTTCTTTTATTAAGAAAAGATTTATTCAACCCTATTTCCTCTCTCTTTCTTTTCCTGGTGACTAATAAGCTATTACTTACCTAATTTGGTTAATTTTACCATGTGCTTAACATATTTGTGCTCACCAAATTAGTTGCAAGTAGTTATAATCCATTCTCACTGTGACTAAACCCCGACATCACCACTTGGAAAGTTTAGGGTCGGAGTCTTTATTGTGCATTCTGTACAGCAAAGATGCTCAAACTGGGAAGCGGCCCCCCCTCGTGGGGACGCAGAATGTATTCTGGGGCGGGGAGGGCATGAGAAGATTTGGGGGGGAAAAACTCATTGTGCAGCAGTAGGGGGCAGAAACTATTACAGACACAAAGAAGGGGGGGGCGCGATCAAATAAGTTTGAGAACCACTGCTGTATAGCAAGTTATTTTCTTATAACTGCCCCCAGTTTGTGGCTCTATACACAGCTGAACTACATTCAAGGCTGGCTTAGGCAAATTAATTTGGTATTGTTAGTACCAAGGCAAGTATCTACCATATTTCTAACACACCTCAGAACCGAGTTTCAGAAGGGCTGACAACCATTGACTTCCACTGAAGTTTTGGGAGCAGCAGGTGCTCAGCACCTCCCAAATTCAGATCCTCTTGTGTCTACACACAAAAACTGTTGCAACAATACACACGTGTTGACAGTTTATTGCAATGGCTTGGAGCCAGTCTCACCACCATTTCACACTGCATGGTTACAGTGCTAGCGTGGACTGGAAGCACGCGGGTATGGCAGCACTACCAGTTCTACAGGGGCCTTTTGCCAAGCCCATGGGACTCTTTCCATTGACTTCATTGGGCTTTGGCTCAAGCCCTCAGGTCCTCCCAGCACCTTTTTCCTCCTCCCACTTTTGAGGAAATGGATGCAGTGTTCTTATTCGCTGGAGTCTAGGGGCAGCTCTAGGCAACAGGTTCAGCAGAATTAATGTGGGAATTTCAATTTGTCTGATTTCTTCCCATAACAGCAACCAAAGTGAAAAGCTTCTTGGTTTGTGAATATGGGGTGACCACGGGTAGCCGGTATAATAGGCTGGCTAAGAAAGACCAGCTGCTGTAACTCCTTCTCTGCCCATGCTCCACCCCAGGCCCGCTCCTGCTTGGCCCCCTTCCCTGAGTCCCTGCCCATGTTCCATCCCTGCTCTGCCCCAGGCCCTGCTCCCACTCGGGCCCCCTCTCCTGAGGCTCCCCCCGGACGAGCAGGGCAACCTCTGCTAGCCCCGGGACCAGCTCCCTGCAGCCAGGTACTTTCCTGGGGCTGGCTGAGACTGTGGGGAACCACTTGCTCTGGAGCCTTCCCCACCAAGCCCCCCAGCCTCCTGCCGGTCTCACACCTGAGCCTGGCGGCTCTGGAGCTGCAGCGCGCCCCTGGCAGTGCTTGCTGGCCATGTGCACCATGGCGATGTGCCTTCGGGTGGCCCCTGGGCTAAGGGGGCTGGGAGCAGCAGCTGGGAACCAGGAGAAGGACAACCACCCCCCAGCTGGTCCTGATCAGATCTGGCAACATGCTCCAGGTGAGCCCTTCTGGGCGCTGGGTGACAATGAATGGAGCAGGCTTCTTGGCCCAGCTGGTGGCGTAATGATCAGTCTCCATCCTCTTGGAGAAGCCGCTCATGGTGAGGGGCCGGGTCAGGTCAGGGGATGCTGCTGTTGGGCAAACTGGGGGTCCCTAGGCTGCTTCTGAGTCCTTCTCTTGATTCCTAGCTGCTGCTTTTGACCTGGGAGCTGCCTAAGGACCGCCAGCTGTCTGGCAGCAGCATCCCCTGGGATATATTGCCATGGAGCACCCCCCCGGGCCCTGTACCACAAGGCTGCACGTCTGGGGGTTGGGGGGCAGGTGGGGGGTGTTTGGCGAGTGCTGTCAGGTGTGCCCCACAGGTCTGGAGCTGCTGGGCCCCAGTATGAGACCGGCAGGAAGCCAGGAGGCCCAGCGATGAGGGCTCTGGAGCCGGGCAATTTCCTGCAAGCTCAGCCACTCCTGGGGACGCACCTGGCTGCAGGGACTTGGCCCCAGGGCTAATGGAGGTTGTCTTACTTGTCTAGTGGATTGGATGGTCATGGACTGATTTTCTGGGACCTCTGTGGCAGGTTGGAACAGCTGCCAGCTCCTGGCCCCACTGGAATAGCTGATCAGCTATCAGGCATGGGCTGCAAACAGCTGAGTGGTGGTGCAGATATGGATACATCTAAAAGAGGGAGGGCGTATTGCGGGTCGGATAGAAGTTCATTCTCACGGATGCATATCCACATATTTGTATGCACCCAGGGCTCTACACATTCCCTTGTTTGCTTTTTTAAAAAGCTAAGTACTAGGAGTGGGCCTATAACAAGGCCTCCAGATTCAAACCTCCCCTAAAATCTGGGTTCTTTCATATCCAGCTCTGAGTTTTGCAGCTGTAGTGCATAACTATATATTGGCTACTTCTCTTTCTGAACACCTTTTTCTTTAAACAGCAGCCAGAAACCTGATGGGTGAGGGGGGGACTGGAACTCCTATTGAAGTACTGTGGAAAGAGGGATTTTTATTATTAATTATTATTATTATTATTACAGTATGCTGTTATAGATTTATATCCACCATGTACCTTTTTTTAATTAAACATGTACTTGAGTGTAACATTCATGTGCATCATTTACCACCTGGAAGACAGGATCTAGTTGTTAAGCATTTCCAATGCATTACAATTTGTGAATATCCACTGGGCTAGTAAATAAAGAAAACTAACACCTCCACATACCATGCCAGGCTTGCAGCCCCGTGTGGGGCAATTTTTCTTGCCAATCTCAACCCTCTCTCTGGGGAGAAGTATTTGAGCTCTCATGTAAGTCTGTTCTTAGACTGATCTGGCACAGACACGGCAGTTGTCCAGTTATAGGAATCACACGTTGGCACTGCAGAGTATATTCCAGCTCCATGGGCTAGCAGCCTACATTTCACCAAAAGCCTTTTTCTTTACTGCCCTGAAGCTTACCTGTTTTGTGTAAAAGGCAATCCATCTCCAGGAGTCCGAATCATTGTACTCAAACCTGAGCTCTAAGGTATGCTCATGTCCTTGGTCTTCTGGCTGTGTAACAGCACCCTGAAAAGTAAGAGGAAAAGAAGAAACTGGTGCAAAGAGGTATTAACTCAGAATCTGGACTGGACTCTCCAGTCAGCCAGGATCAGTTTGTGTGGCTTATAGGGCAAAAGTGGATTTGGAGCAGCTGGAGATTTGTACTGTAGGAGTCTGCCTGCGAAGGGCGAAATCTCCAACAACATAAAGGTGACTAAGATGGCTCCACTGTCTGATGCCATCTCCTAGAGTAAGGGAATGCAGCTGAAGGAATTTACGCTGGGGCAAGGTGACTGAGAATCAGGGAGCTGTGACCAGCTACCTAACAGCCTTAACCTCATACAGAAAAAAAGTAATTTTGCATTAAATTAATTAATTTAAATATTTAGGGAGGTTCAATGTCAACAAAGTACTTACTAGAAATGTGACCTGCCAGCACCTCACCCTGTTGATCTTGAAGCTGACCTCTTTGGTCTGATTACCAGGCAACTTTATGCAGCAGCTAATCTCATTATTTCCCACATGAACAGCAACAGAACAGCCTACTTCTGGATAGTCACATGTGCAGGGATCAAGCTGTATGTATCCATAGTGCTGCACTTCCTGAACCAGCTCTAGAAACTGCATCAGAAACACAATCAGAAAGTTATGAAAAATAGTGTCCTACATGATCTTCTATACAGAGGCAGGGGGAGCTAGTAACTGAGAAAGGCACAAGGAACCAAGAACTAATTTCTAATGCCAGCTCTCTCAATTCTGTGAACTTTAGTCATCTATAGAGCTGGGAACAGTTTTTCATCTAAAATTTTTTTAGCTAAAAAATGTATACCAAGTCATCTTGTGAATTGATGTAAAATTCACCAAATTGTTTCACTCAAACCCCGTCATCCCATTCTTCCCCAAAATCTGAAAAAATAGAAATGTTTTCTTCTGAAGCAAAAAAATCAAAGTTTCATTAAAAAATGTCAGAACTTTATATGTTTAGAAATTTTATTCACTTTTATTAAGCTTTAAAAAGTGTTTAACAAAGCTCATAATCTAAACATTTTGTTTTGGTGTGAATTCAATGTTTCACCCCAAAATATTTTTCTTCAATGTTTTGGAATTGCAGTCAACCAAAAAAATCCATTTTTTACCCAACTCTAGTTTCTGTATCTCCGTTTCTCCATCTGTAAAATGGATCTGAAAGTTACTGAGTGAGAAGGTAAATATGGAACCTTATGATGCCATTTTTAGAGTCACTTTTCAGAGGAAAAGCCACACTAAATATATGTGGCTGCAGTCTTAAGGGTCTTCATCCTGAAATATACTCTCTCAATAGGTTTACACTTTACCTTCATTTTGTTTGCTGCTTTTTGTAGCAATTTCAGTTTCTGCATCTGTCCATCTGTCGGTTTGACCCAATTCTTCTCAATTTCCTGTAGTGCCTTATTTAGAAGAGTTAGTAAATTTGAACAGACAAACAAAAAACAAACAAAAGTATTTCAATCTGCCCTTTACTGGGGGGTGTGGGGGGAAGAAAAAAAGATATCCCAACATCTTTTAAAACATGCTCTCAGATTTTTGGACAGGTACACACAACTTTTAGTCTACTTAACCCTTAGTCCCTGCACCAAAGTAGTTTCCAATGCTCAGTGTTGCCCAACATACCCTCTGCAAGCCCCTGATCTCTGGCTGTGAAATGCGGTATCCTACTGTTACTCGGTCAATCTGCTGATTTGCTTATGCAGAACATGTATCAGTTCCAGTACGCAGAGAAAATGTAACAGCAAACAGAATGATGGGTGACAACTACCAATTTTAAAAATAAAACGAGCAAGCAAAAATGGTAATTAATCATGGAACTGAAGGATCTCACAGCACAATAGACAGTAGCACTGAGGACACTGGAACACTATCTATACTACAGCTTCCACCATTGCTGTGATAGGTGGAGTTTCACTAAGAGTGAATTGCAGCCATGAAGTTTGCTAACATAGAGATTGCTTAAGACTACGCACGTGCCAGGTTTGACGCCATTTGAGTTGAATTCTCAGTATAGAAGAGAGGAGTGTAAAAGTTATTATTATGGATATTTATTTTTTCTGCCTTCAGATAAATCAGAAAAAGCCTAGGGGAGTTTTATGAAGCCTTCCAAAATAATTAACCTCTGGGCAGAGACTAGCAGGAGACATCTTAATCTCCAAAAGGGGTTTTTTTTTTGGTGGAGAAAATGGGAAATAATGGAAGTAGTGCAAGTGTTTAATATGCAAGTGGAGTCTCAGCCTCAACGTCACCAGCACATAATAGCACTGACATCTATTGTCATGAGATGCAGTCAGACCAGGGTATGGGTACATCACCTTTATGCATGGAATAATTACTTTACACTAAACAGAAAAAGCAAAGTAGACAGTGTCATTTGTACATGACAATTGTCACAGAATAAGCTTATCCATACTTATTTTTTTTTGTTTTTATCTTCCCCCCCAAAAAAATACAGCAAAATAGAAGTACTTGTCCATACTTAATATTTAGATAACCTTCACTATTTGAAACAAAAAGTTCTTACATTATTAAAATGGGAGACTCATTTTGGGAATTAGCTTTTAGAAGCATCAGAAATTTTCTTCTTTTGTTACCTGCATATAGAGTAAATTCACTGACGTTCTACAGTCCATTAGCATTTTATCAAGAGAGGGATCCATATACCTGCCAAATGCAGAAATATTATAAGTTGCAGTTCTAAGCACAACAATTAGCATTTCCATTCAGTACAAATATGCATTTGGGAGTACAATCCAACAGTAATAGATACAGAAAGATCCCACTATTCACAAAGTAATAAAAAGACAGTAATATGTCAGACCCGTGACATTATACATCCATGAAGTATGTAAAAAAATTAATCGCTCTTTACAGCATTGGAGCCAATAGACTGTGGTATTGAAATAAATTAAATTGCTCATCTGCTTTTATTACAGTAACATGGAAAACAATGATTAATTTACAATCCAAGTGTTAAAAAAAAAACCAAACACACCCATCAAGTGTCTCAAACTTCAAGCTTACCTACGTGTGGAAAATGGTGGCAGAGCTATACTGGTACACTTATACTGCTGCAGTTTCCTTTATGGACACTTGTATTCCAGTATGAGTGCCTTTTTGCGGTTTAGCTTCTGTGTACTGGGAAGTAGTGTAAGCTAAACCACAAAAAGGCACTCATACCGGAATAAGAGGATCTGCACAAGAAGTTACAACAGTGCAATTGTACTGGTATATTCTGCCACTAAATTTCCCCCATATAGACAAACCCTTTTAAACTGGAGAACTTACAGAAAAGATTTATGTATGCCAAGCTTCAATCCAATGAAATTTAAAATGGACAAGTTACAAGTGTCTGAAAAATGTTTCTAAGTGACGGACACAAGCATAGTGGCACTGCTATAATTCAAGTCTTTTGTGAGCTAATATTTAGCAATGAGATCTTTAAAGGAAATCCCCCCAAAACAATTCCCTCCCTCCCCCCCGGTACACACAGCAACTTGTCTGTCTTTTAGGAGATATTATGCAGCACATAAAAACATTAAAAAAAATTAACAAAAGCAAAGAAAATAAACAAAAAAGGTTTCCTTTATTGGTGGCTTTGGCAAAAAAAAAGAAAAGGAAAAAAAACCCACCAAACACACTTCTAGCTATACATTTTGGAAGTGTTAAAGAGTAATTGGCTGACTGAAGTAATAGACATTCCATCAACACTGCAATGCATAGATTTAAAACTGTACAGGATCATATAAACTGGTCAGTTCCAACATTACATTGAGAGGTTCAAAAACTGGTAATTAGGAACCATTACATTCCTTTAAAAAATTCAGTTTTATGTGTTAGGATCTCAGAATTTAAAGGTGTGAGGATTCGCTTCCCTAACACATTTATAATTTTAATGCATCTTTCTAATTTGTCTTTATCTACCAGCTCACCATTTTCTGATCCCAATCTTACAGTATGACTCTTTCATACTCTGAAGACTCACGTAGGGAAGTTCAAATTCTGCAACTTTTTTCACTACTGAGGGAGGGGGAGGGGGAAAAAAAAGAGACAAATAAGTTTGATTGGTTGAAACCCCACTGAAGTAGAACAGCTATTTTAATATTTCAGTAAGTATTCCATGATATGTAGAAGAAAGAGGACATCACAAAAGTAAGTGATAAACTTATGTAACAGTCATGTTGCTTAGACACTCCCCTCCCCCTCACCTAATCTTTAAGGAGCAATATATTAGAGTGCTCTTTATTCTGCTTTATATTAATGCAAGGAGTAGCAGTAAGGGGTATTAAACTGAAAAGTTCAGGAAAGGAGATTTAATTTAGTATAGATCTCAAAACAACACTGAGCAGTTGGGGCTATCTTAAAAATGGGAGACAAAAGAAATGTTTTGTGATTTGGATGTACACTAATAGGATTGACACTTTAAATTATTCATTGTTTGAATGAAACAAGACAAAACACACTATCACAAAAGTGCAATAAGGAATATAAATCAAACTAGAGGTAACTGCTTTCATGAATAAGTTTTCCACACATAAAATTAAATGCCTAATCCTCCAAGTGCTTACTCCTATGCTTAGTCCACAATTCAGCAAAATACTTAAATATGTGCCTAACTTTAAGCATGTGAGTCTTTACGTGTCTCCTTAAGGTAGTTTGACTCTGTGGGTTATGCTGCAACTAACTGATGTGTTGGGTATGCATGTTTGTGAGTAGTTTTGTACACATACTTGAAAAACTCAATATATCCATTTTTATAAAGTTTTAAAGTAAATAAAAGGGCAATTTGTGGAAAATCTATTCTAATATGCTATGTATTTTTATACACCACCACAATTCAGAGGTAAGTTCATTTGTGAATCTGGCAAAGAGGATGTAAATAAATACAACTAGGTAAGATGTGTTTTTATTAGGATATATAGCTAAGTGTAAGACTCCAGGATTGTCCCCTGGCTGTGTCTTGCACTGAAGCCTACGACATCTGCTGAGTCAGTGTAAAGCAATGGAAACAGCTACCAGCATGGCTGAGAGCTTTTTTTTGTTTAGAATATCAGATTGGTATCTGTGGTCTGTTACTGTTCAATTTTCAAGTTCTCAGCGACTTTGACTTTATAAATTACACTTATGAGACAGCAAGGCATGTGTCCATGCCATTGTGATTAAATATAACAATGGTGTAACAAAACAGCTTTTCCATGTGAACATTGTTTATTCCAGGAATACAAAGCTTTTGCTTTAGGAGCTTATTGCAGACAGACCTCTTTAGTGCCCTGCTACAATCAGCCTCCTGAAAAAATTCTGAACACACTAGCCACTGCAGTAGCTCACTAAGTGTGCCCCACATCATTCTTGAAGGGACATCTCCCATTTCTCTTCTAATGAAACTTCTATCACCATTAACAAAAAAACATATACACAACAAATATTTTTATATTTAGTAATTTTGAATATGACTTTCTAAAACATCTATGTCAGGGAGCTCATACTGTGTGCCAAGAGTCCTAAACCATTGTTATATCAGAGGTAACTCAACCAATCGCAACCCCTGCCCTATAGCTAATTTGCATGCAACAATTTCATTGGTCGTACGAGGGAGAACATATAGATGGCGAGTTACTTGGTCCAACTGCCAGACCCATGTGATAGCACAGACTTTCAGCTACTAGTCATGTAGTAAAAGTTGGGGATTCCACACACTCAGCATCACATTCATCTTCCCACCTCCATAAAAGAAAGACCTAGTTGAGATAGAGAAATGATCAATAAAATTACCATACGTAGTATGGTTTAGCAGCAAGTGATAGTTACACATGAAGGGACCTGTCATGACCCTAGGGGCCAAGAATCTTTCAGCATTAATCAAATATACATTTAAAAAAAGAATCTACATCATTGTAGAAGTGTACATCACTTCTATAGCATCTTTTTGCCTATGGACCTGAAAAATACTTTCAGGAAAGTATTATTTTTGCAGATTGGAGAACTGAGGCAGAGAGAGATTAAGTGACTTGCCCAAGGTCTCACAGAATCAGTAACAGAGTCAGGAATTGAATTCAAAAATGAAATCCTGACCCCACCAAAGTCAATGGGAGTTTCACCATTTAGTTCAATGGGGCCAGGATTTCACCTCTGATCTGAATCCCAGGCCTGGTCCAGTCCACTAGACTATTGTTGCCCAAAGGGAGGGAGGGGTATATGTATCAGAAAGCTATATTGGACAAAAAGCCCACAATACTCCAAGATACTTCTATGTTTTGTGCACACAGAGAATCACACCCTAGATTTAGGCCACATCCAGTTCCATCCCTGTTACGACCTTCCTATGCTTATCAATTACAGAAAATGAAAGAGTGGAATATGAGGGTATAAATGAAAGCAAATTGGAGACTTCATTTTATAAGGGAATGGAGGGGAAAATCTTAAGTGTTCAGATCTGAGTTTGAGATTATATAAACAGCTTTTATTTCAAACTATAACTATTGGCAGAGCAGCCTGAAATAAAGCCAGCCTAGCTCAATTTTTACCAAAACAATCCACATAACAGTTACCAAGTTACTATATGCCATGCAAATTAAATGCAAGGCCAACTGTGCGTATAGACAAAGTCCATTATGCTATACGTAACCCAAACCTACCTGTGATCCTCTGTCCCACTCTCAGTGGTTGCTGGGCTACATATAAAGACTGATGAGCTTACAGCCTTTGAGCTAACAGAGAGGAGTCTTTTAGCTCATGTAGCACAGATTCGTGCTTTTTGATCCAAAGATCAGAGCTTCGATCCCCGTTGGCAATGACCCATCCCAGAGTGCATTATGTTACGAATGCTGCACATGGCTTACCAGAGAGAACTCCATTGCTGTGATCTTGAATTAAAAATAAGCTAAAATATCCTATTAATTCTCTTGACAGCCCCATCTTGTATGAGACAACCTTAAAAAAACAAACAATGGAAAAGGAGGTCACCTATGCATCCGAACATGAATTTACACAAGGTCTCATCATCGGCCAATAATACAGCTTAAAATTGTTCTTTAAACAGTTGCTTTATCCCTCTAGGCAGAAGCAGCTGTTAAGAGCTAAATTTCACCCCTGCACAGTCTTGCTACTGGCAATGCATGAGAAAGAAAGACCTACCCAGCTTGAGTCTCAGAAGCAGATCGTGTTTTGCTATGGCCCCTTTATATCATTCTAGTGGCATGAAGGGGCCCCCAGTCCCACTGGCAAAGAGTGTGGGAACAGCCCTGTGCTAGACCTGCCTGCCCCCAACCTCAGTGCAGGTGTGTCGAGGATAGAATGGGGCAGGGAGAGGAATGGACTGGGGAGGGTGGAAAAGTCGCTGAGAACATTCCACTCTGCCTATTTGCTGCTTCAGGCATCGGAAACCAAAGTTTAACTTAAAGCAGCCAAACCCTACCCCCATCATTCCTGCACTCAGTGGGTTCCACAGAACCTCCTAGACTCGCAAGGAAAAAGAGTAAAAAAGGTGCCTCTTTTACTTATGAGAAGCACACTTGATCAGGAAGTCACTTAGATAGAAAAATCACCAGGAAAATTATTTCTCCATAGTTCAGTTGCTGGATGTGTGATGTGGCATAAGAATCACAGTGGGAGAAGCAGGACTTGTTTGATCTGAACACAAACTGGAAAGACCAGTTTTCAGACTCCCTCTAGAAGGTACCAATTCTACAAACACTTCCAGGGTGCAGAGTGTGTACGTATAAGGGGTTCTCTCATATCTTTATTTCTCACACAGTCAGTTGAGAAAAAGCTGGATCATAAAATCACTTGTGCCCCCGCCCCAAACACTCAGAGCACTAGACACTTCTCCTGATATAACAGGAAGAAATTTTCAGAGGCCCAGGCAATAAAAAACAAAACCCCATTACAAACAAACAAAGCTCATTAACATTCACTCTATATGCCCTTGAACCAAAGCCCCCATTACCTGCTATGTGAAATTGCAAGGGGATACTATAGGGTGTCAAAGACTAATTGTCACTTAGTGCAGCATCTCACTTTGATGCAACTGAAACCCCTAGTTCCATTAAACACACTTCATGGTGATACCGAGTGTGAAAACATTCGGTCGGTACTGAGCTTAATTTTCTAATTCTTGGATCAAGGCATACCCCGGATATGTTATCCCAAACACTTGTGGACAATACACGAGTAATTGGGAAGCTATTGGGGTGAATGTGATGAGACATCTATACTTAGGACTGCTCAAACACCCCCCCCCAACCCTGTCCCCACTTTAAAGAGGATCAGAGAACAGGCAACATTTACCCTGCCAATGAATTATCACTGTTTGTTTATGGTGCCACAGTGTATATGGCACTTTACTGTGAAGCATACCAAAAGTAGTATTGCAGACAGAGTGGCATTGACTTGAAGAGGATCTGGCCCTTAGAGAGGATAAAACAAGGATATCAGAACAATCTGCATGAGTGCTTAGGTAGCAAGGTATTTTTATGAAGAGATGGGATTTAAGATTCCAGGGACAAAAAAAGGAAGCTGCTGTAACGCTGATATAAATCTGAAGTGTATGTGCTTTTTGGATTAACTGATTTTCTTGTTCTGTAATTCCTTTCTTTGGCAATTAAGCAGCAAAGAGCTCCAAAGTTAGGCTCAACAAACTTGAACATGAGTCAGTTCGAAAGGGGTGAAGCAAGGTGTGTGGAATTAATTTCACGTGTTGCAGAACTGCTAGAACTATGTTGTGTGGTCAGGCTGCACCACTGGGCAAAAAGATGGTTACTTACCTTGTAACTGTTGTTCTTCTTCGAGATGAGTTGCTCATGTCCATTTCATTGTAGGTGTGTGCATGCCTCTGTGCACAGTTACCGGATCTTTCTTCCCTTTAGCTGGACCCGTAGGGTTTGCTCAGGCACCCCCTGGAGTCCTGTGCACATGCGGTGATATATGAGGCACTGCCAGCCCTACGCCCTTTCAGTTCCTTCTTGCCACCAACTCCGGCAGTGGGGACGGGGGGTGGGTCATGGAATGGACATGAGCAACACATCTCGAAGAACAACAGTTAGAAGGTAAGTAACCGTCTTTTCTTCGAGTGCTTGCTCATGTCCATTCCATTGTAGGTGACTCATAAGCAATAACTTGGAGGTGGGCTGGAGTTACGTATGAGCTGCCTGTAGCACTGCTCTCCCAAAGCCCGTGTCATCCCACGCCTGCTGGGCGATGGCATAGTGGAACGTGAAGGTGTGTACAGATGAGCAGGTGGCAGCCCTGCAGATGTCTTGCACAGGCACTCTCGCTAGGAAGGCTGTAAATAAAGTTTGAGCTCTGGTTGAGTGGGCTGTAATTATTCCCAGAAGGTGCACCTTTGCCTGCTCATAGCAGAACTTGTTGCAGGAAGTTAACCACGATGAGATGCGCTGGGTGGAAACAGGTAAGCCATCCGGAACAGTCTTGTGTGCTTGATGTAGAATGCTAGTGCCCCCCTAACATCAAGCATGTGCCATCTTCTCTCCTCCTCCAAACTATGTGGTTTGGGAAAAAACATGGGGAGAAAAATGTCTTGGATATAATGAAATTGGGAAACCATCTTAGGCAAGAAGGCTGGGTGTGGCTGCAACTGAAACTTATCTTTATAGAATACAGTATAAGGAGGCTCCGAGGTCAGATCCCTAATCTCAGAGACCCTCCTTGCTGAGGTAATGGCCACCAGGAAGGCCACCTTCCAAGACATCAGTGTTGTAACAGACTTCTATAGAGCCTGTAATGTATATGTGCCCCAAGGTCATTTTTGAGTAATTGCATACCAACATAGAGGGTGCTCAAGCAACAATGGCAAATGTCACAAAAAACAAGCGGTTTCCGAAAGTTTGGTGATCCAGAAGTCAAAGCTGGTCAACAGGATGAGGCCTGTTGACAGTCAAAAAACAGAGAATCTGTCCAGTAACAGTGGTCACCCCAAGGCTTGTAACTAGCCACTGGAGGGCAAAAAGTTCCCTCACAGGCGTGGGACTTGCTGGTTGGACAGTAGCCAAAACGTCACAATTGGTTTAAGCAAGCAATATGCTGGGGTGGAGATATATATATATATAAGGTTGTCAGGAGAGAGGCAAATTGGACGAGCCACGCATCACAAGGAGTGCACAGAATTGCACCGCAAAGATGGCCTGATCAGCCATCATTGCCTCTCCCCAGCTCGCTCTTCAAAAAAGTATAGGGCATTAGAGCTGGTAACCTGGGAGTGAATGCGATAGAGGTTCCACCTGGAAGAAAACCAGTAACCTGGGAGTGAATGCGATAGAGGTTCCACCTGGAAGAAAACCAGTAACCTGGGTGTGAATGCGATAGAGGTTCCACCTGGAAGAAAACCCAGGAATGTAACAAAGAGTAAGGAAATTTGGCCATAAACTTTTATTGTTTTTGTTGCAACTGAGTTCATCCATCTATGTGGTAAGTATTAATCAAATGTTGTTTAGTTGTAAGTAAGTCTTTAAGTATATGTTTAGTGTATTTGTGTTAGTATGATTAGCTGTTTAAATCATAATTTTTAAGTGTTAAGTTTTAAGTTTAAGGAATTGTAAAAGGATAAGGGGAGGCAACTTGTGATAGAGAGGAAAACCCCCAATAAATAGTGGATTTGAATTGAACAGAGAATGTGTATTATTGTACAAATGAATGATAGATTTATGAGCCGTTGACCAAGTCTTGGATTAAGACAGGTTTCAGCCACCCTCATCTGTCCACAAATTGGTCGGGTGATTAGCAAGGGGGGCCTGTCTGAACCTAGTGACTCAACGGACAGGTGGAGTGACTGCAGCCACAAGGCTACCCCTTCCCCTTCCCTAACTCATGAGCCTTTGTAGCTCCGCTGCTCAATAGAGCTCCTGTGACTTCAAAGGATTCCCTCTGTGTCTGTCTGCCTTTCCTCCCCCCTTCCGCTAAATAAGCGCTCCATTATCAGATTCATTCACCCCATCAATATCACGGGTTGAATAGAAACAGTGCGGACCCCTCAATCAGTCAAACCTGAGCAAGGTGTAGGACTGTATGTGTAAGTGTGTTTTGAGAAATTAATCCCTTTAGAAAAATCCAACTGTCTCAAGCAAGGGATAAAAAGAAAAAAAAACAAAAACAAACCCACAGTAAGCCATAAAACTGTCACCAAACCGTAAATGGAAGTAGACCTGATAAGAAATCCTTCCTCCCTCCTTCGCCCTCTCTTCTCCAGCCCCCCTGTCTGAAGCAAGGAATACAAACGAACCAAGACAGGAGCTTTTTAACCCCTTGTCACCACAATCAGCAGTAAAGGGCATGTAGCCAGAGGCTCGAAGGGGGCTCCTGTGAGCCACGAGAGGACCAGGTTGAGATCCCAGAGAGGCACTGGGTCACAAACCTGCGGATAAAGCCTCTTCACCCCTTTCAGGAACCTAATTGTCATAAGGTGGGAGAAAACTCATCTCCCCTCCAATGGCTGGTGGAACGCCAATATAGCCACTAGGTGGACCTTCAAGGAGGCTACGCCTAGCCGCCTAGCCCCTGGACAAATCATAGAGACCACACCTGGATGCAGCGACCAATCGTGGTGGGATAAGAATAACTCGCTGAGGCGGTCTGCCTTGTCATTCCTCACTCCTGGGAGGTGAGAGGCTATTATGTGAAAATTGTGCTTCACCACCAGGTCCTACAGACAAATGGCTTCCCTGCAGAGGGCTGAGGAATGGGCTCCCCCCCATCTGTTGATGTAATACATGGCCGCTGTACTGTCTGTCAGTACCTGCACCACCTTGCCTGCAATGAAGTGGAGAAACACTCCACAGTCTAGGCAAATAGCCCATAACTCACATTGATATGCATGCACCTCTCCTCCCTCCCTCCGACCCCCTGTATGCCGAGGTTGGTGCTGATATTGGCCATCCACCCTAAGTCCGAGGCATTGGATATCAGCGTGATCGAGGGGACTAGCTCTTAGAACAGCACACCCCTCAGCACTGCCCAGGGGCTCCACCACCAGTCTAGTGTGATCAGGATGTGAGGGGGAACTCTGACCACCCAGTCCAGGGAACGTCTGCTCGGGGCATAAACCGAGGCCAGCCATGACTGAATTGGCCTGAGTCTTTGGCGAGCCAGCCTCACCATGTAAGTGCAGGCCGCCATGTGGCCTAACAGCTGCAGACAGTGCCTGGCTGTTGTTGTAGGGCAGAGGTGCAGGTGAGCGATGATGGCAGTGTGGCTGGGGCAGGAAAGTTCTGGCTTGGGAAGAATCCAGGACTACCCCGATGAATTCTAGCTGCTGCACTGGAGTTCATGTAGGCTTCTGTTCATTTATTAGCAGGCCCAGCCAGCAGCAGGTGACACACGTCAGATCTACACTGCTCTGGACCTTGGCCCTGGACCTGCCCCTGATTAGCCAGTTGTCCAGGTACGGGAATATTTGCACCCCTTTGTGCCTCAGGCGTGTTGCCACCACTGCGATGCATTTTGTAAACACCCTCGGGTCCGAGGGAAGACCAAAGGGGAGAGCTGCAAATAGGTAGTGGGAGCCAGCTACCATGAAAATGGAGGAAACACCTATGGCTAGGGAAGACAGAAATGTGGAATTATGCATCCTTTAGGTCAAGGGCAGCATACCAGTCTCCTGCATCCAGGGAGGGGATGATGGAGCACGGGAGACCATGCAAAATTTCAGTTTCTTGAGATATTTGTTGATATGATGCAGGACTAGTATGGATCTTAGACCTCCTTTTGCTTTGGGAATGAGACAGTATCTCGAGTAAAACCCTTTTCCACTCATATCCGGGGGAACCCTTTCTATGGCCCCGAGGCTGAGAAGGATCTCTACCTTCTGCATGAAGAGTTGCTTGAAAGATGGGTCCCTGAAGAGGAACGGGGAAGGAGGGCTGTTGGGGGGAGGAGGAGATAAAAACAAACTGGAGAGCATAGCCTGCCAAAACTATGCTAAGGACCCAGCAATCCAAAGTGACCGTGGCCCATTCGGACAGAAAGGGAGCTAGGCGGTTCAAGAAGGGATGGGAGGGATCCAGGGAACAGGTTAGGATGCCGTCCTTGGGCATACCTTCAAAATTATCTTCTCTGATTACCAGATCGCCTAGCCGACCCTTGCTGGGGGGCTGAGGAGGACCCTGGTGTTGGTTGATGTCACCTAGATCCCCTATTTCTGTCCCTCTGTCTATAGGGCATGAACCGCTGCGACTGGTACCTCTGCTGTTGCTGGCCCTAAGGACGGAACTGGAGTCTAGAGATCTGGGGTGTATAAAGACACCAAGAGTGCAGCGTGGCCCTTGAGTCTTCAGACCATGCAACTTCACATCCATCTGGTCTGAGAACAAGGCTGACTGGGGATCACCTGAGCTAACAGAAGGATCCCAACACAGGTTTCCCCTGTGACACTGGCTCCTTCTCTCTGGGCGGAGGCTGGACCAACACGGTTCTCGCCGCCTGAAACGCCTCTGGTGTCGACTGTGCCGGCAGGTGCAGAGACGCTCTCCCACTTTCCGGAGTCAGGTGTGGCTCTCTGGTTGGAGACACAGGCTCCAGCAGTGGCAAGTGAGTCTCCACTGTCTAACCTCGGTGCGGCTCCGTGTTCAACCCCGCTATCTTGGATGGTGCTGGGGAGCATCCCTGCTCTGTGCACTGGGTACACTGCTTTTTCCTCGACGGTGAAGAAGAAGTCTGGTGCCGGGGCACAGCCAGTGCCAATGGCGTGATCTGCATTGATGCCATGCTCAGGACTTAAGTAGAGTGGGCTGGTTTGGAGGCCAATCTGAGTGCTGCCTTCATCAGTAAGGCTTTCAAAACGGATTTCTCTGTCCTTTTGAGTCTGAAAGTCTTACAAATCTTGCATTTGTCCTTAGGATGAGCTCCCCCAGGCACTTTAGGCAATTATCATGGGGGTCACTCAGCGGAAAGGCCTTCCCACAGGAGGCACACAATTTGAAGCCTAGTGACTGGGGCACGTCCCAGCTAGGACCATTCTAAGTGGCTTACTACCACTATTAACAACTAAGACAAACACCACGAGATTAAGGAGAACAAAAGGGACTGAGCACTTGTGATGCAAATCGAAGCAGTTCCAGCGATTGTCACGGGTGGAAAGAAGGAACTGAGGGGGTGTAGGGCCAGCAGTGCCTCATATACCATGGCAAGTGCGCAGGGCTCCAAGGGGTGCCAAAGCCGGCCCTAAAGGTACAGCTAAAGGGAAAAAAGTTCCAGTAACCATGCACAGAGGCACACACACACCTACAATGGAACAGACATGAGCAAGCACTCGAAGAAGAACTAGCTGTTAATGCAAAGAAATCAAAGTGAGAAATCTTTACACAAGGCAAAGCAGCTGCTCAGCTTGGCTTCTGTTACCAAGAAGAGAAAAAAATATTACAAGCTAGCAATTCAAGCCCCCCATCTACAACAGGCCTATAGTCATCTTTGAATTTAAAAAAAGGATGTTACAACATGATTCAGACTCTCTTTTGTCTATTTAGACAGTTTGGCTGTTATTGGGTGCAAGACCAAACTAGTACTATTTATTATTTGTAGTGACAAGATCTAGACATTCCAGCCCCACAGTGCTAGGCACTGAACAAATAAAGACAGTCCCAGACTAAAGAGTCTACATTCTGACTACAGACAACAACAGGCAGATAGAAAGAAGAAGCACAAGGAAAAAAGAGAGGTCATCAGTCAGCAGGATAGATTCTGAGCTACTTCTACTGTAAGCTCCTTGGAGCAGCAACCATCCTTTTGTTCTGTGTCTGTACAGCACCAAGCAAAGGGGTCCAGACCCATAACTAGAACTCCTTTGTGCTATGGTAACAATGGCAGAGGTCACAGCATACCAGCCGGTTTAAACTATGTTTAAGCCAAACCTAGAACACGGTCTCTGGCCATACTGGCTGGCAATATAATGTTTAAATAGATCTGCCCTGACCTATATTAAAACAATCTTTTTTTAAAAACAGAAAACTAACCCCCCTCCCTGCCACACACAACACACCTATTCATCTAAGACGATTAGAGGCCTCCTATACACAGGGCCAAAACAGCTGCCTTTGGAGATTGAAAGAGCTGCAGGGATATCGAGTGGGTGGAGTTAAGGGTAGAGAAAAAAAATGCTGACTAATATAAAAACTTTAAAAAAAAAAAAAAAAAAAAAATTATCTATAGAATTAGTAATAAATGCCAAGTCTATTTTTTCTTCAGGTACTGAAGGCATTTTTGCCCATGTCCTGCTAAAACATGAAGGAAAGCATCTCAACTTTTCACACACTTGTCCTTAAATTTAGCAGTTTCAGCTGTATCCCATTCAGAAACCCATTACCTCTAGTATTCTTTCAGCAGTGTCCGATGTCTGAATATCAAGCCTAACGTTTCTTCCATCAGCCAGGTAAACATCCAGAGAGGCTTTCTGTGTCTGGATCTTAAATGTATCCTGTTAAAGTAAAATATGAATGTGTTTTATTGATGCCCTCCTTATTAGAGCCCGTCTGAAGATGATGGCGCTCCACTTCCCTATTTACCTTAGAGAAATGAACTGGATTATGGGGAGAGATCCTACAGCATGACCAAGGCCTGATCTATACTTTACATTTAGATCGACCCCAGGACATCGCTCAGGGCAGTGAAGAGTTCACACCTTGAGAGCCATAGTTAAGCCAGTCGAACCCCCAGCATATTTGCAGCTAGGTGAACAGAAGTATTCTTCTATCAACCTAGCTACTGCTGTTCAGCAAGGTGGATTACTTACACAGAGACAGAAAACCCCCTTATGCGATGCTACAGTGGTATACGTGCAGCATTGTAGTTGTGCCACTGTAGCGCCCGTAGTCTTGACGTGGCCTAAAGGTCTGTAGGAGGGAAGGGGAAAGTACTGTATTGACTGGATTCCCACTCCTGGGTTCCAGATTTATAGTGCAAGACAGGCCCTGGCTGTTTAGAATACGGGCTGCTTATGGCCCAATCAGCAGACAGCTGTAGCCCATGTGACAACCTCAGGGCCATACAGGATTTTATATATATACATATTGTATGGATGAGGCCCACATAACACATGGAGAGCAGCACCAGAGGTCCATAATGGTAAACAGGTTGAGACCCTCTGGTTTAGAAGAAATTCCATAAATTTAGTGTTGGAAATCGTTTTCCTTCTGAGGTGACCATATTTCCAGGATTATTTTGTCAAGAAAGGGAAGGCTCTTTTGGCTTCCTCCAAGGCTGCAGCATCTCTCTGGAGTTTGGGACCCTTCAGCCGATCATGGATAAAGGCAGACTGCAAATTTTGGCTATGGCTTACACTATAGCTTAAGCAGACAGAAGTTATGTCGCTCAGGGGTGTGAGTTAGCCAGCCCCAAGCATATTGGTTGCTGATGGAAGCAGAGTAGATGTTTTTGATGCCAACAGATGCTGTGGTGGACCACTAAAGCTTTATCTACACTAAAAAAATGTATCATTCCAAGCTGAATCAGTAGGATTGCATCCGAGCAAGTTACAATGGTGTAAAGCATCCACGCTAGGCATCCTGTTTTGGATCCACAGTGAGCACTGCATCCACACACAGAGCACTTTCTGCAAGCTTTGCCAGGCCTGTCCCACCACATCTGCTAGCAGCTTGTGCAGATCTATTTGGACCTGTACATTCCGTTTTGTCCACCGGTGCTCTAGACTGGTTCTGAAGTTCATGAAGAGCACTGCGTATAATGTGAGGGGCCAGCACTGTGCCCTACAACCTCATGCTACCAATACCAATGGCACAGAAGAGTCACCAGGCTCTCCTCACATGCTGCAGTTGCATCATTATGTAGAGTCGCACTTCTATTGGGTGACGGTGCTTGAGGAGATTTTTAATTATTTTCATTCAAGTTTCCAGTAGGTTTTTGTAAGGCCTGCTCTAGATCAGTACTTATTCCGGCACATAGGCATGTGCAGCACATTTCATTCAGGTGTACACTAAGGGAATTTTATTTTGTTTGTTTGCTTTTTTAAAGGCAGGGAGTTTCCAGGGAGATTTCACAGCAGAGAGTAACAGGGCTTTTACTCTCCACTATGAAATGTCCCTAGAAAGTGAAATTCGGCAGCAGAGGAGAGTGGGACTCATGGCAAAGAGTAGCAAGCCTCTTACTCTCTGCCGTGAAATCTCCCTCCACACTCAAATTCAGCAGCAAAGTATGCCGCAAGATCTTGCGTTGCCATGTGATCACGCAAGATCTCGCGGATTTCTCCTCTCTGCCACAAGTCCTGCTCTACAGTGGCAGCACACGGTGCCTGCAGCCACTGGCATTAGCGAGTGACTGCAGGCATTAGGGTGTGCCTGGGCACACGCAGCACACCCCGTGCGCATGCCTATGTTCTGGCAAAACTTTTGTCACTTGGGGGTGTGGGGGGGAAAAAAAAAACAACACACCCCTCTTAGCAACATTATACCAACACATGCGCTTGTGAGGTCAGCGCTATGCTGGTGGGAGATGCTCTCCTGTCGCCATAGCTACTGCCACTTGTTTAGATAGTTTTATTGTCAGCGCAAGAGCTGTCTCTCCCATCAACTTAACACAGCTACCCAAGCACTCTTACAGCAGTACAGCTTTATCAGTACAGCTGTGCCACTGTAAGTTTTAAGTGTAGACTAGCCCTAAGTTTTATTTTCCTTTTTTTTTGTTCTTCTGTTTCTTCTTGTGTTTTGTCTTGTCGCTGGACAAATGGTTTCTTTCCCTCGTTTCCCTCTGGGGGCCAGTAATGGGAGTGATCTTGATTCCACCATGCAGCTCAATCTCATGTCTCACAATGCAGTGGGGCCCTGAAAAGGAGGGGGAGAATCCTCCGGAGAATAGGTAGAGTGAGGTGTAGTTGCTGGAGTGCCATGGAGAGGTAAATGTATTTACGTAAGGGCAGGGATAACCTTGTATGCATCATTTAATGGATGTGCCTACACTTCTTAATATCCTTATCAATGACCTTGAAGAAATCAAAATCACCACTGTTTGCAAGTGACACAAAGATTGTAGAAGTGATAAGTAAAGAAGAGGACAGAGTGATACAGAGCGCTTGGTGTCAGGAATCAAGGCTTGCAGCACAGCCAGTCTTTGGGCAACCTAACGAGCACAGCCAGGCTGCAGTAGGCTACCTGAGTGGTTGGAAAAGTCAGCAGACTAGCTCTTAAGCTCAGCAGCTCCCGCTCTGCAGTGGCTGCTCAAAGCATTTGCCCCCAGTTGTGAAAGCTCCTGCTTTGAACCCAGCTTTGCCTCACTCCAAGTAACCCAGCTTTGAGGTCACAGCTCTGACTGCTCACATGCTGGAAGCATTTTTGTGTATGTCTGGGGGGGACGTTGCAAGTGTGTCATGGGGCTGCCAACACCTAAGTGCTCCGGTGGTAACAAGGCTGAGGAATTTTGGGACCCATCACTGCACAAAGGGTGAGACTCTCCCCCCTGCTCCCACCCTTTTACACCAGGTCAGTGGGGCTCCCAAAGCTACAAAGACACTATGGAAGCTGTAACCCCCCCAAGCCTTAGTGTAGGCAGGCTGAGGGACCTGCAGCGGGTGTGCCATAGCCTGTGACTCTGAACAGGCTCTGTGCAGCCAGTGACAGGCTGCCATTAATGGCTGTCTGAGGCCCGGTCTACACTTACCTTGGCGATTCGGCGGCAGGAGATACGCAGGTGACGTAAATCACTCGTGTATCTCCCGTCGACTTTGCAGCGTCTCCTCCACGTGGCGTCCACACTGCGCTGCGCCAACGGGAACAGCGCTCCCTTCGACGCAGCGCTACGCCACCTACCGGGGTGGTTTTCCTGCGTCACTTCCTGGATCGACTGAGCGCGTCTATACAGACCACTCACTCGATCCAGAGCAATCGATGTGACGGCAGCGAATTTGCCGCCGTCAGCGTAGACCCAGCCTAATTCACACTAGTGGCCACCCCAGCCCCTGTAGTGACCCAAGATCAGGAGGGTGAAGAGGTGGCCTAAAGATACCTTAGCCTTGCTCCACCTGGATGGAAAGTTTGGTTCTATGCCTCTCAGTGGCAAAGCACAGGCTCTCATCCCCAGGCACCTGGCCATGTGGGAAAGAAGAAAGGCATCTCCTCTTGGGTCAGACGTTTCAGCTACTTCCAGACTGTATGCACTATTGCCCACCTTCTACAATGCCAGCAATACCAACTATCCCCAGTCCAGCTGTTGACCTCCAGCTTCCTCCCCATCCTTAGTTCAGCTCTTATATCTCCAGTGCAAAAATTAGCCACACACTGTACATTTAAGGGTTGCAGCAACGAAGATGTATTTGGTATTTAAAAAAACCGCAAAACCTCAAGGGATAGCGAGTGTATGGGGTGCATTATCTGTTTTAACAACATAGCCTGGTGGGAAGATTTAAGGTTTGGTAATAAATCTGGGAACAGTCTACAGGGTGACTGCATAGGTTACATCACCCCTGTGCCTCCGTTTCCCCTCTGTAAAATGAAGACAAATACCACCTTTTGTAGGGCTCTTTTAGAGAGCTTTTCTTCTGTAGATCTTAAAGAGCTAGATAGTATTAAACTTGTTACTGAATTTAAATTTACCTGTATCTGCTGCAAAAGCCAGCTTGCTGCCAAGTATCAATTATAACAACATTAGCATTTACTGGAGGACAAGCCACTAAGTCAGTTATTTACCCTGAATTTTTATTAAGGACCAAATAATGCATCAGTGGACAGGTTAATTTGGGTAGCTGCTGAAAGGTAGGAGGTAAGTATAAAGATAGAAAGAAAAAAAAAAAAAAGGAGAAAATCAACCCCAACTGGAATGACCACACTGAGTCATTCTGGAACTGCATTATACTTAAGGTTCCTTATTTGCTCCTTTAAGTCCACACCCATCTGTCTCACTAAACTGTAGGCAATTGTTTAATTTTACAATATTGCTGTAACGAGATCACAGTTTCCTTATCTTCAACATTTGTCATAGTAAATTTTTATTATGTTGCTACAACAGAGTGGCTGCTTTTTTTTATTTCACCCCCCCCCCCCCCACCCACAAAAAAAAAGTTCACCTGTATCTTAAAAGCTTTCAGGTAAAAACAACTCAGACCATCTTCACTCAAAAAAGGTCAAAACCCAAAACTCTATACATTAATTTAACATCTTACGTGTGTGTCATATCCATCTTCAGCTAACTACAGTCTGCACAAAAAACCTATTTATGTAAAAGCAAAAGGAAATAGCACTGTAAAACGTATTCCCTCTGGATAGCAGTACAAGTTCTAAGGGAATTTGGGGTTAATTTGTTCCTATATTAAGCCCAATGACTTTAGTTAAATTTAAGCATTTCAATTCCCAGGAGAATCAATTGTTGTGTGCTAAAGGCAGAGAAGAGAGAACAAGATGCCACCTAGGCCCCAGCTATGGCAGGGAACTGATGAGGTGAGATTGCCCACCTGATCCTAGCAGGCAATCCACATTGCAAAGGAAGGCAACCTGCTTCCCAAGATCCCTGACAATCTAAGCTAGGGAGAAAATTCCTTTTCTACCCCAAAACTAGTGATCACTTTAATCCCACACGGGAGCAAGGCATGCCAGCCAAGCCTCTAAGAAAGAGGATTCTCTGTATCACTTCAGAACACTGGTCCATCCTGTCCATTGTCTCATCTCCAGCTGTGGGAAGTCTCTGATGCTTTAGAGGAAGGCAAAAAACAAAATCCAGAATACATCTGGCCAATTGTGCATACAAGGGAAGAAAAAAATCCTTTCTGACCCCTGAGGTGACAAACTCTGAAGCATGAGATTTGTTTGGAGTCATTGTCTTAATGCAGAGCTGAGAGTGTTATGAGCGTGCTGAGGGTAATGCCCGCAATCCTGTCCTCCCCATGGCCTATGAGGGAAAGGAAGGGGATGAACCAGGGATATTTCCAATATCCCCCTCCTTTTCTGAGCCATAGAATTTCTCCCAAAATTGGGATTAGAGAATGATTTTTAGAAAGACCTCCCAGTAAAAAGACAGTGGTGAATTCACTCCCTCCCCTGGTAAACCATTCTGATGTTTAATTATCTTCACTGCTAGGAAGGGATGTCTTAATTCAATGCTGAATTTGCCTAACTCAGCCATTGGATCCTGTCATGTCCAGCAACACTACTGAAATCCAGCTCTTGCCACACTACGAGATCTCTTTTCCACATGCAAGTACCTATACATTGTGATCAAGTCACCTCTCAACCTCCTTTTTGCTAAGCCGAGCTCCTTAAGCCTTACATTGTCATGCTTCTTTTCCAGCCACTGGATCATGGGCCTCCAATCTTCAAACTTTCTCTAGTATTTCTTCATCCTTGTTGAAATGTGGACATCAGTACCGGACACAGTATCCTAGTAGTGGTCTTGCAATGCTGTGTACAGAGGCATGATCACTTCCCTCCTTCTACCTGATATTCCCCCTTTCATATATCCATGGATCGCATTAGCTCATTTTGCCACTGCATCACTGAATGCTCATGTTGAGGTGATTATCTACCAGAAGCCCTAAATCCTTCTCTGAGTCACTGCTTTCCAAAATGGTCTCCCATCCTGTAGACATACAACACATTCATTGTTTTCAGATGTATTACCCTGCATTGGGCTGTATTAAAAATTATTTTGTTGCATTGTGACAATTTAACCAGGTGATCCAGATCACTAACTGTAACCTCTCCTCCTCTTTACTTACTTTTACAATATTTACACCCATCTTTGCATCATTTGCAAATTTCACCTTCAGAGATCTTTAGATCACTGTTTAGAACACTGATAAAAGTATCGAAGTGAACATGGATCCCAAGTCTCTTTGGTTTAGGAAAGCATAGAATTTCTAGACAAGGGCCAAATCTTCAAAAGGAGCCTGAACCTGGCCTCCGTTAGTGTGCATGAATATGCACAAACACTCAAGCTAATGCTATCGCACACAGATGACTGGGTTTGCATATGTCCGTTCCATTGCTTGTTTGCACAATTGATAAAAGATTACAAATAAGAATGCAAGTGTTTGCAAAAGCAGAGGGTTTATAGGCTCAGAGACGCATATGCTGAGAATGTGGCCAAATACTGCCCTTGTCAAAATAGCCAAGAAGATTCTTGATATTGTTTGGAGACACTTCAGCTACACTGCACCATTGCCTATCTTGTACTCCTGACAGACTGAGGCTACGGATCCTGCATGACACACACTCCTTGGCCTTGGGTTTGCTCCTAGAAGGAAAACAATTCCTCATAAGAGACCTTTGAAAAAGCACACAACAGAAATGCTGCTTTATCTGTTACCAGACACTACTTTGATTTATGGGGTCCTTCAAGTACTCAAGGAACTTTTAACCTGTTCTTTTAGAGATACCTTAATCCATTTATTTACACTAAAGAATGCTGTTTATCTGGTACAATGACAACCCCTTAACATACTCTGCATGTTTCCCCATGATGTTCAGTGTGCAAGAACTGACTATGTTCTTCATTTACCAAAGGGGCACAGGCCAGCTGCACCAAATTGTGTGTGAATTTTCCCCACACCTCCACATCTGTGCCCAGAGTAGGGCAGGAGAAGATACTACCACTGCCTTTCTCCCAAGATGTTACTGGCTACTAATTTTTACAAGACACTGATTGTGCTATTAAATATTTGGAGCATTTCCATCAAAGACAGCTTGTTAAGCAAGATTCTTTAAAAACTAAGTCCATGTCTGTTAAGCGTTTAGTTACACCAATGAAAGGCACTTAAGCACAGGTAGTAACAGAGAATGGATGTTTTGTCATTCACACAGCTTTCTGGTCTGTCCCAGAATCCAGCTCTTCTCAATAATGAAAGGAGATACCTAGCACTATTACTATGTATAGTATGAAGAAATCATTTTGTGCAAGTCTAAAAATTATGAGATGAAGTTGTAAACAAAAAATCTGCGGAACTAGTACTTTTTGCCAGGCAGGAAACTTAAAAACACAGCACAAGACAAATGTCATTCCAAAATGGAACAGAAAGTTCTCTTGATTTTGTGTTGTGTGGATATATTGACCTTGTATTAAACTTTTAGGATTTGTGTCAGTCTACCATGAAATGCAGGAAGCAACTGACTACGTGGTGTTCAGTGTCTCTCACTGCATACCTTAATAAATGTATTTGCCTGTACAATCATAATTAGAAACATGCCCCCATCAGATGTGCCCCAAGCTAAAGAAGAAATTCACATCCACCATGCAGAGAACAAGTTTCAATACTTGCAATAGACATGTAGGAACATGTCATTCCAAATCTGGTGTCCCACTCCACCAATTAAGACAACGTAGTGGGGAAGTTTTTCCATCAGAACTCTGATAGAAATACTTACTATCAGAAATTAATAGTGGACTGGGAAAATGACAAGATAAAGGGACCCATGAGGGATTTACTCTCTTTAGCAGTCTTTATGGGTCTGATCCCCCATGGGAATCAATAGGAGTCATTCTCTTGACTTTAAAGGGCTTTGGATCAGAGCCTGATGCTATGTCCCTCCCTAAATAAATCTCTAAACTCTCAAGTATAGAGGGCTGCTTTGTTCTTGAGTCAGTGAGCATGTCCTGTCTAAATTTAAGAGGTAGTAAATATACCACATTTTTATTGTGAAAGAATTTGTCTGGGCTTTGTAGCGTTTGTGTGGAATGTTTCTTTACCCAGTTGCCTATAGCTCTAAAACTCACAGCAAACATGAAACAAGAACAATAAAGTTACAAAGTTAAACATTACATTATGAAATTATTTCAAGCATAACTTTCTCTCAGGTATTTCTAATAACTATTAGGATTATAGTCACAAAATGGGTAGGTGCTTTCCATAAACAAAGAGGACAAAAACAGTCCTTTCTGAAAGAGCTGGTCACTCCAGCATGTAAGAGCCACATTGAACATAAAATTAACACTACAGAAACTTTGCTAAGTATTGCACATCCAAAAAGACTTTGTTGGGGGAGAAAAGAGAGTTACTTTGGGAGTCATAAGTTTCCTGATTGTGCATTTACTGCAATGTTATGGTTGAAGTTGCAATGCAGTGGGGATTTTTGTGCTTATTATACTAGATATTGCCCTGCCTCCCTGCCCCCACACCCACGATGGAGCAAAATAAAATGGATTTTGAAAGCAGCTCAGATTGCAACACTCCATATACATCCCAAACTGTGCCCTGTCACCAGTGTTACAAGATAAGAGAAGCTGACATTTTCACAGCAGTCATCAATACACTTATCGCCCCAAAGTCCTGACACAGCCAAAAACATCTACGCTTGCAAAACCCAAGAATGTGTATAATCCTTTCATTGAGCTTTCAACAAAGGACTTTTCTGGGGGCTATTTAGGGGCAAAAGATTCATCAGATTACCCCACTAGGACATAAAAAGAATTGCTTGCTTTATTTAAATTTATGATGAGTTTGTACAGGGATTTAGCATGTGGACAAGATGAGAACACCCTGCTCTTACATAGCACTTTTCATCAGTAGATCTCAAAGTGCTTTACAAAGGGGATCAATATTACGAGCATATGAAGCACACAAAGAAAGAGCAGATGAAACCTTTGTGCAAAGAAACTGAAGTATAGTTCAATTGTCCCAAGCAGATAATTGTGTTGCCGAAACATTCAAAACTCACCTGCTGTAATTTTCTAAAAAAACTGACGAAGACATCACTGTTTGTAATACTTGGATATACAGTTACTGAAAAACAAGGGTAAATCAAAGTTAGTTGAAGAGGTAGAGAAAAAGTTCTGATAATAAGATCTCTGCAATACCCCTCTAAGTTTTAAATATGAAAAGACTGCTGGTAAAGCTGTCAATGAGTACTTTAGCCATCCTTTGATTTAAACAAAATTTGCTTTTTATTGGATGGTGCTCAAATCACTACCAAGTCTCACACAGTGGAAGGCATGTACTGCTTTATGTACACATCTCCACAGTGTAATCCTAGCTCCACTGATGTCAATGGAAATTTTGCCATTGACTTCAATGGGGCTAGGATTTCCCCCAAAATTTAATGTAAGAGCCTAAAGTTATGCTCCTGAATAAGTTACTGTATTTTCTGAAGTGCCGGGCACCCAGCAACTCCCACTGACATCATCAGGAGCTGCTGGGTGCTCACCAACTCTGGAAGTGAGGTTATTTAAGAGATTAGCCTGATTTTTTTTAATTAATGCCTTGGCCACAAAGCCTATATTACATCAGAGGCTGCAAAATGTCTAAGAGCTTCCTTTGTCTTGTAGTTCAAATGGTTACATTTTAATTTATTGGCTTCTGTGCAGTTCATGAACAACAAGTTATACCTGCAGAGTCCATATAGAATGCTCTGCACTTCAGGATATAGTTTTCCTATAAACTCCATGTGTCTTGTTACAATTTGCACAAGTCTCTACTTGGAAATCTGAGAAAAACAAATGTACTTTTAGTTCTAGAAAAAACTGAGGCCAATTTAAAGGCAAGAGGAGGAGGAGAGATGTGAAATTTGAAGAGGACCTGCCCAAAGACTTTTCACTCTGAAGTCAATGGAAAGTATTTGGCATGCTTAGGACTGCAGGATCAGGCCTCAAGTAGTTTAGTCCCAACATTCAAGGTATTCCCCCACAGCCCCACCAATATCCTCAAATCATGACATGCAGAATCCATAAACATATCCAACTGTTTAAGCCACATGAGTTTAAAACTCAACCACATAGTTAAAGCAGAGACTCCATACCACTCTGTAGATATTGCTCAAGTTGAGACCTCCTCTCATCAGCCATGGACTTGGTCATTGCAAGGTAAAACTTCGGAGGGAAAGCAGGCACTGTACTCCCAAAGATCCGTCTGAGCTATAATGGCAGTTAAATAATGTTTACGGTTAGTGAAGATTTGCTCAGGCCTTCTGTGGACCTCCATATTATCATATTCCCCAGGTCGGTTGTGATCTGCTATGGAGAGTGGATAGTCCATTCACTTTAGCCCCAAGGCTGCTGACAGCTCTCTCAACCTCTAAATGTATTCAAGACACACAGCTCCTTCAATGCCAAACAATGCAGTCAACAATAAGAGTTTCTTCTGAGCCACTCAGAGGAGTCATTGTCTCAATGCAAAGCATGCTGCTTTTTGTTTTATTTTTTACACAATCTGATTCGCAGCTTGGAAGCAGTTTCTCAGTTCCAAGTCAAAAGGATCTCAGCATGTCTACTTCATTAAGGCTTATGCACTACTCTATAGACAAATGCCATGGGTTACAGCTGCCTTTGTCAACAGTATTTGTCTTCCAAACTATCTATACCAAGAATTATTTATATCACTGTATGATCACATAAAGCCTCTCTTTTGGGAACCGCTGACATCTATCCTTGATTTTCATTCGCACAAAGAAAGGGAGCTTAGCCATGCCATAATCCTCTTGCATCACTGTATTTCTTTAACATATTGCAGATTATATAGAGTTGAGAAATATTTGGAGACACTTTATACTTCCTATTGGTTCTTCTCATATTTTACATTCAGCTGTGGTCAAATGGTGGATAGTAAGACTTAAAGAGAATGTTGCTTCTTTAGCACTTTCTACTCAGTCTGTGACCAACCTCAACAGAAAATTCAACCTTGTTCTGACACAACAGCATAGAATACTCGATTGGCTGAAGTTTGTTTTTAAAACTACATTAATCAGGCAGAGTTACCTCAGGACTCCGTTTCTATATTTGCCACCAACACAATACCAGTTTCCTTGCAGTTTAGATTGAAAGTGGTGGAAGACACAGGAAATATTATCCTCTAAGGCCTGGTCTACTCAAGAGACTTTTCTTGACCAAGTCAGCGTTTTGCACCAAAATAGTGGTGGTGTACATACTGCAATCTCCCTGACCCAACCCCCCCCCCCCGATTTGCGACAAAATAAAACCACCTCGATGAGGGGCGTAGAGCTTTTTGTGACAAACTTTTAGCGACAAAGCATCAGTGTAGACATTGCACTTGGTTATATCGTGGGAAATGGCCTCCAGGAAGTGTTCCACAAGGCCCATCCTGACCACTTTGGCCATCACTTGAACTCCACTGCCCTGAAGTCATCCCTCCCTCCCCCCTTTAAAATTCCAGGAATTTTTGAAATTCTACTTTCTGCTTGGTCAACATGAAAATCTCATATCTCATCTTTGCAGCCAACCATGGCAGCACCACACACCAAATGCTTTCCTGCTTGGAGCACACCAGAGCTTCTGGATCTGATAGGCATTTGGGGAGAGGAGGTTGTGCAGTCCCAGCTCTACTCCAGCTTAAGGAACTTCGATACATACGGTAAAATTTCTCATTTAATGGCAGAGAAGGGCTATGAACAGGACACGCTGCAGTGCCATGGTAAAAATCAAAGAGCTGCGGCAAGGGTACTAAGAAGCTAGGGAGTCAAACCGTCACACAGGTGCAGAGCAAAAGGCCTGCTGCTTCTAGAAGGAGCTGGAAGCCATTCTCAGCGGCGACCCCACCTCCACCACCAAGAGACCTCTGCGGGCCTGGGGCCAGTGGACACTGGACTCAACCCCAACAAAGAAATCATGGACAAGGAGGTCAAGCTGAAGAATGATGTGGAGCAGGGGAACAGGTCATTTGCTGACAGAGGAGCCAGGACCTCTTCCTGATCCTGGTGGGGTTCGAGCCAGTCCCAGCCCTCCAGCTCTGGTGTGCAGGAGAGAGGAGCTCCAGTAAGTGATTTTTGTGAGCTGCTGCTGCTCGGTTACATGAGCTACAGTTGTCCTTTGCTTTGTTGCCAAACATACATTCAATGGTCATTCAGCACCTACTCAACCGGTTATCGAAGCGCTTCTTGCTGCTGCCTAGGTTGCCAGTATAAGGCTTCCTAAGCCATGGCAGTAAAGGGTAAGCTGGGTTTTCCCCAATTCAACATCCCCCCATTAGAATCTTTTGGTCTTGAAAGAAAGTCCCTGCTTGCAATTTTCAGTACAGGTCAGTGTTCCTGAAGAGGTGTGCATCATGCATTTCCCTGACCAACCAGCACTGTTGTCATTGAAACACCCATGGTGGTCTACAGGCGCCTGCAGTACCATAGAGAAGTATCCCTTTTATTGATGTATTCTGCCGCAAGTTGGTCTGTGCCAAAATTGGGATATGCATGCCATTTATCACCCCACCACAGTTAGGAAATCCCATCACTGCGAAGTCACCCACTATTTCATGCACATTTCTAAGTCTCACAGTCCTTCATAGCAGAATGCAATGAACGGCCCTGCACACTTGAAACACCACAGCTCCAACGGTGCACTTCCCGATGCCAAACCAATTAGTGACTGACTGGAGTTGCCAGCTTCCACATGACAATCACCACGCGCTTCTCCACCAAGAGGGCAGTGCTCATGCTGGTTTTCTTGTGCCGCAGGGGCGAGCTCCACAGAGTTTCATGAAAGTGGCTTTGCGCATTTGAAAGTTCTGCAGCCACCGTTCATCACCCCAGACCTGCAGAACGATGCAATTCCACCACTCAGTGCTCATCTCATGCACCCAAAAGCAGCAGTGCACCCTGTGCAGATGCTTTGTGAATGCAAACAGTAATCCGACGTTATTTGTTTGCATGGCACACAGCAGATCAGGCACCTCAGATTTCAATTTCAATTGGGAGCTCAGAATATATTGCGTGACCAGCTGCAATGTGGTCAGAATACAGACAACAACAGTGGAGGGCAGTGCAGGATCCACCCTTTCAGATAGAAATGGCAGGTGCTCAGGGAACTGGGGCTGTTGAAAAATGCCATGAAACGCAGTCGGAAATCCATGGAATGACAGGACAAAAAAAAAAAAAATCACTGCATCATGGGATGTAGCGAGTTGCACAGTGGGACAGCCACTCACAGTACACTGCTCTCACTGTCGATGCTAAAGCACCAACTGTGGATGCGCTTTGGCAACAGAATGAGTGCTTGGGCCTGTCTACACAGCATTGTAATTACAGAACTTTTTGATCACTGCTGTAACTTGCATTGACAAAACTTTCTAGTGCAGACAAGGCCTTAGTCTAGTTAAATTAGATGCAGATTTTTCAACCTAGCATTTGGACAATTCAATGAGAATCTTCCAGTACAAAGGAGGGAAGTATCTCAAACTAAAGCAGGAACATGAAGGTTATAACTAGTGTGATCCTTTTAAGCATGCTCAAAACATTTTCTGTATTTTTTATAGCAGAATCCAATTTCTGACATAACATTTTTGATAGCTGTACCATTTGTGTAGCAACCGCACTATCCCTTCCAGTATACCATTGTCCAGCCTGGCCTCAAAGGTCTCAGGACTGTTGCTGGAATACTTGGGAAAGGAGATTATAAATATATGATTGAAATAAACACACAGTCCTCAAAAAGGTGTGTCTTGTGGGCTTGAACATATAGTCACACCTATGGGGAATCCCATTAAAGACACAAGCCATTTACTAACTTTCATAAATAAGGACTTAGTGGCCAAAGTTTGAAAATGATGACCTGAGGTTTTATTAGTAATACAGAAAAAGAAAACTTATTTCAATGCAAAAAAATCAAAATTTTAAGTGTCGTTTTTAATGCACAAGTGCATGGACAATTTATTTTCTCAATATTTTCCCTTTTAAACTTTTTTTTAAAAAGAGGCAAGAAAACAAATGCTAAGTTTCTCAGAATATGATTCACAGATCAGATTTGATAGTGGAAGCACATATACACAGTGATGACTTTATTCACTTGAATAGTCCTGTTAATTCAGCGTCCAAATTAGCTCCACTAAAAGTGTGGAAGATGTTCTCTGAGCATGTTCAGAAGTGAGCACTTTAAAAAAAAAAACACCTTATTTTTAAATTGTAAGTATATGAACAATGGCCCTGATCCTGCACTCTGATCCAGATGAGAGGATCCTTGCACTCATGTGGTACCTCACTGAAGCCCCTGGTGCTCTGTTTGGTGTAGGTCTATCTGCTTGGACCTGACTGAAGGACCAGGAATATATATATATATATATATATGAATGAGCCTGTCAAGATGACACTAAGTAGCTTACACACAATAATTAACTAACTAACTAGAGAACTCTAGAATCCTTGGGGGAAAGAGGGATTTCTACATATACGTGAATTATTATTACTGACTTGTAAATTAGTAACCACTGCATATTCTATTTGTGCGCCATGGAACTTCAGTCCTGAAACTACATGGCAAAGGGAACGTTTTAGAAAGTATTTCCTAACTCTAAGATTTGCCATAAAGTAGCTGATTTCAGAGTTGATTTGCTGATAATTCTATCTGTGTCAAAGCTAATTCAGTAACTACAAACCCAAATTTCTAAGACTATAAGATCAATTTCTCTCCTCAGGCATTAAAAGCTTCTTGGAATAATAAAATAAACATTTAAATCAGAGACTGCCAGAAGGTGGTTGTCAACTCTTGTGATATCACCACAAGTCCCGTGATACTGGACATTTTTCTTGAAGCCCCAGGTCCTCGAGTCATGTGAATACAAGATGCTCAGCTTTCACTTAAAAATAAAAGTTTGTAACTTTCTTGCTTGTGGAGGAAAGCTTGAAAACATGACCTAAGTGCACCCTAAGGCCTCAGAAACCTAAAAGAAAATTTTTTAAAAATCATGATTTTTCAGCCCGCCAATCTATTGATTTTGGGGGGCCTGATTCAGGATTTTTGAGCCTGTAGGGTTGGCAATACTGAAATTAAGGAAACCTGAAATTAAGGCTTCCATTCTCTCCTACTCATGCTGTTTGATCATGTGTTCCCCAAAACTGGAAGTGCTCCTGCTTTCAGGACATCATCTCTTCCTTTAAACCAACCTACCCACATACACCCTCTTCTTCTCCATTTGACCCAGCCTTTGTGAACCCTTAAGGGGCCACCAGACAACAGGCTGGCAAAAATGACAGCAAGCCAGCTGAAAACATGTTCACCTCACAGACCCTCCTTGATTATAACAAAGGCTCGTCTATTGTAATAAGTAAATACTAATTTTTAGATAATAATCCAAATAGTCTGTTGTAATAAGTAAATAATAATTTTGGATTTTTTAAAATTACTCTACACTAGAGGTGCATATTGATACCATATGTTGGTTTTCCCACCCGCAAGGCTCAAGGACATACCTGACTTTAATATGAAAAAGAGCGTGAAAGGTGAACATTTTTGCTTAAAATTTATTTTAATGGCAGTTCCGTTGTCACCAATGGCATGTGCTACAAGTATTTATAAAGGTGTCAAACTTCCATCCTAACTCAGGACTGATTAAAAACTAGTGCTTGTTGTAAAATGAAAAAATTGTGAAAAGTTTCAGTTATTCCCTTTTTTTTTTTAAGTTACTCAATATTTGGCAAGGATTTTTGAGGAAAAATGCCATAAAAATTAACTAATAATTAATATTTTGAAAATTGTTTTTGCAAAAAACAAACAAACAAACAAACACACACACACCCTTTTGTTTTCTAAAGGACATTTTTCACCAGAAAAGCTGTGTTTGAAAAATTTCAGTTAACTCAAATCAAAAGCTATTTTACTTAGTGGAACTCAGACTGGTTTCTACAGACAGAAACCATTTGGCCACTATTGAGAATTTAATGCCATTTCATGGAAAAAGGTTTATTATACATTTAATGTCACTCTCTGGAAGCAGGTGAGAAGACATCGTAGGCATTTTCAGGAAGGAAGACGCATAACCCTGACAGCCTGGACAAATCCTCCTCCCCCAGTAAAGCAGTTTCTGAATATATTAAGACTTGTGGGAGGTTTGTTTCTGGCACATGTAGCAGCTGCACCATTACCCCTACACTGGCAACACATGCCAATTTCCAATTTGTTTATTATTGACCTATTATTAGGTACTTGTAAATTGTCTAGAGACATACATGCATAGTATAAAAGGGGCTATATAAAACCAAATTATGCTTCCCATGTAACTGCATAAATATAATAAGAATAGCAGCTTTTATATGGTACTTTTCATCTTCAAAGTGCTTTACATACACTGCTCTGCCCCAAAGCCTCAAACATAGGGAAGCACTCTGTTTTACAGACAGGGAAACAGAGGCAAAAATATGAAGTGATATGCCAGAGTTCAGAGATGCAGTCAGAGCCAAAATCAGAACCTCCTGCCTCCTCATCCTGCATTTGGACCAAACCTAGCACTCATGTAAAGCAGCACTATCCATCCTTAGCAATTTGTGCAAATGAAGGACCTGGACAATTTAAAAAATAACCAAATCAATGAGAGCAATTATCCACCTTAGAGCCAAGGTGGACAAAAATCCTTTTTTTTTTTAATTAAAAAAAAATCAGTTATTTAAATCATTTTTTAATTTAAAAAAACAAACAAACAAACAAACAAACAATACTAAATTTCTCTTGTTTAAAAAAACAACAGTTACAATTAAATCTCATCACAAACATGCTAAACCTACACTACACTCTAGTCCGTCCAGCCTACCTTCCAGTTCTTGCTTCTTGAAAGTTCTGGGCTTTCAGTTTCTGTTTCAGTTTCTCATCAAACTAAAGTCATATGTGCAAAGAAAGACACAGGCTGGATAGGATTGTTGTTCCGTGCTCATGTGGTGGACTGGTGGTGGAGCTGGGCCAACCAAGGCAGAGGAGTTAGTCAAGACACTATCTTAAAAGAAGCTAGTTGTAGAAATTTTAAGGACAGTGTATGTTTAGTTTTTTTATGACTGTCTGTTAAGAGTTAATAAAATTTGAGGGGGAAAGAAGAATTTAAGGACGGCCGTCAGCCGGCAACTCAGGAGACTGCTGCAATTGCCGATGTGAAAGATTTAGTTTAATAAGATATAAGTGCTATTGTGTTTGTGTGTGTGATTTAGTTCTTGCCATTCCTAATGTACTGCTGCTGCATCTGCAGTTTGACACAGGTAATGAGTAAATGTACTATTTCCTAAATTAACAAAAATCAAGTTAATTAAAAAGTATACCCTCCTAGATGTTGTAAAATGCATTATTGAGTTGTAAATTAACATGTTTTAGTAATCAGATTTGCGCCATTATTTAAAAAAATATGTTAAGAAATAATGGTGGGGAACTTGATTTAAATCAATTATTTTCTCTTGGTGATTTAAATCAATCGCCTGGATTTAAATCAATCAATCAATCCACCCAGCTTTGAACTGACTGATTGGTAAATTTTATTTTTCAAAGTTAGGCTATGTTTGTCTGAAGGATTTTGGGGGGAGGGAAGAGAAGTTTCTCTCAACCTGAGTATCCAACTTTTTCAGACTTTTAAGAACTATAGAAAATTTCCATAACAGTTTACACACAGTTGGCGGGTGGAGGGAGCAGGGAGTTAATTTCAACAGAGAGAGCTATCAGTCTGCAGGCATTAAGTTTCAATCCAAAACGATTGGATGAGACAATCACTACATTCGTGAATTAACTCACTCAAGAGTGATGAGGAAAAAAAAACACCCCATCACCTGTGGGTGAACAATTTTCCCAAGATGATCACTCCATATCTGATCCCTCAGTCCTCAGCCTCAAAGGAAAACTGCACACCATCTTCAAAAGTTTAGCCTGGGAGCTTAAATTTGTAACTTTCCATGATTTTTAGTGTCTCGCACTCAGTAAAGACACTGGATTCATGGCTCATTATAACAACCTGTAACCCTCCTCCATCCTTTTTTGTGATTAATTGATTTTTAGAATTATTTCCCCAACAACTGTTCATGAAAATCACAAATGTTCCCAGACTGACTCAGAGAAGGCTGGTACAGTGTTGTGGAATCAATCAGCATTATGCTTTTGTCTTCAGACTAATTGCTACCATTTCAGAGGTCTAGCTTGGTTCATTTAGTGCCTGGAAATAAATAAATCAACATTCTGACAACTATGACACTTAGAGGTTTTGTCCTTACAGCTTTATAATGTAATTTTCAGGTTGTCATAGGTGTGTTGTTCTAATATTTGTTTAGAAAGGGACAAGCAGCATACTATTTTGATCTGTTTCTTGATAGTCACCCAAGCAAAAATTAATTTAAGATGGAAAGCAAAGAGAATTTAGCAATCACAACCCCTATGAAGATAGAAGTGTTTCATTATAATGAAATCCATTAGCAATTTTAAGCTTCCCAAACAATTTACAATAAAGTTTTCCTTTTCAAAACAAAAAGTTAGTGTAGGCACCCTGTACTTTAGGGGCCTACCAACTTAATTGCAGCGGG
>ML675601.1:97460814-97482372 GCA_007922155.1 Mesoclemmys tuberculata
AGTGTTGCCTGTTCTCAAGTAACTCAGTGAAGGAAGGGGGTTACATTAGGTTCAGTCTCTCTCCCATACTTATATAGCAGAGCTTATTTTTTCCTAAGATTCAGATAATTGAATGAAGGTTACAGGATTATATTAGTAGACATTAACTGTCAGCGTGAGTTCCCCAAATCAGACTTTTTTGGGTTAATGTGGTTACTGCTTTACATTAAAAGCACATCAATATTTACATGGCACCTTCCCTTTTAAAGTTTTTGGTAATCATTTGTGAGGAGAAATTCAAGGACCACTTTGCAGATCAGAATACAACAGCCACCACAGGCAGAAGAGAAAGGAAATTTGAAACTGGTAAAGATGCAAGTAAGTACATTACCTGCAGTAATGGACAATGGAAAGAATGGGAAAAAAGTGAGGCTTAAGTGTCATAGGCAAAAATGAACTAGAGACTGAGACAATCTGAGGAGAGGCATTTCTAGAGATGGGGTAACAGTATTTAGGAATTGCTGCATTGGATCAGACCAGCAGTCCAGCTAACCTGGTATCACGTCTCTGACGGTGCCCAGAACTAGATGCTTCAGAGGAATGTTCAAAAAAAGCTGTAGTGAACAATTATGCGACAGTACGCCCATAGAGGAAGTTTCTTTCAGACCCACACCATTTGGCAGCTGAATTATGACCAGAAGCATGAATGTTTATTGTGGCAGATGTGGAGACATTATGCAGTAAGTATACCGAAGTGTAATAATTTTATGAACACTCTATGACATGGTCAGTGAGGAAAGATTATTGAACACTGGATTATAAAGCTTTCCCATATGAATGTACTGTTTTAACTTACTAGGGGGACAAACAAGCAGGAAAGCAACACAGTAACTATAGATAAGCAACTGCCTCCCAAATATTGGGGAAGCAGTTCCAGGACAATGGCATACTTCCAGGCCAAAGTGACAACTTCCAAAGTGACAACTGTTCTACCAATGCCGGGAACAAAGATCTAAAGAACATTAACAGGATGGACTGATTTAAATTTAAATCACTGATTTTAATCATGACTTACATCAGCAAGTACAAAGCCTTGATTTCTACCTTGTTTTGAATTTGTAGTTTTAATTATTTTCTGAAGGAAAGACTCAATGGTTGATATAATTTGGTACAACTTTTTACCATACCAGGAGGATTTACTATGTATGTATGTGTACTATACACATTTATTTAAGCAATTACATGGCTTAACATATATTTTTTCAGGTTCTTATTTTTTATATTTTTATTACATTAGAAAATGGTGACCAAGGCACTTCTTACTTACTAGATGATTAATTTTTTAAACTTACGATTTGTGTCAAACGGAATTTGGATGAAAATATGGAATTTAATTAAAATGCACAAAACCCAGCATTTTAAAATGGTCTTTGTTAGTTAAATAAAAAGTACCTTAAATGTGCTGTGTACATCATAAGAAAAAAAGTTTATCAAAATATGATTTCCATTTAAAACTCACTAATTTATTTAACAATGGACATATTCTCTGTAGTTAGTATATAGAACTGATTGTTTCTGGTGACCATGTCCTTCAAGATTTTGGAACTAATAAACCTTATCCTCTCACCCATAGTTTCTAGTCATGGATTGGAAGTGAAAAACAAGTTTTCCTGCCTTTTAAATTCCCAGTTGGTCTGCCAACTTTGAATGAACAAGTCATTGAACTGAACTAATTGAATAAACTGAAATGAAGAAAATAGGCTCTCTGCCCCTGCAGAAGAGGCTACTGCTGTCAAAAGCTGTTTTATGCAGTGTTGTTGTAACCATGTCTGTTCTAAAATAATAGAAAGACAAGGTGGATGAGGTAATATCTGTTATTGGACCAACTTCTGTCGGTGAGAGAGACAATCTGCTTGTCTCTCTCACCAACAGAAGTTGGTCCAATAATAGATATTACCTCACACACCTTGTCTCTCTGAAACCTGCTTTAGCACATCAACAAGCTTTGCTTCCAGGTGATTAGTCAGTGACTTCCAGCAGATCAGTGGTTTAACTTTCTTTAAAACTTCGGTAGCAAACATGTAGTGCTTGAATTTTCTTTTATTTAATTAAAATTATTTTAGTACATCAGGTTTAGGCCTCAACTTATAACTGTCAATTTTAAGCCGGTTTATTTTTGAAAACAAAAATGAATTTGACTTTAAAAAAAAATCAAATTTGAAAAAAATCCCGTTGTTTTGTTTTACATCAGTTTTTATCCATCCTGCACTAAATGATTAAAAAACCCTTCTCAGAGAGGGGGGGAAGTCAATTTTCAGAAGCTATCAGGAGACCAGCTGACACAGAGAGAGAGACTCCACAGAAGGAGTCAGACATTCCCAGATCCAGGGAATTGTAAGCCTTGGGGAAAGACAAGCATGTGTATAGACTAGTTTGCTGTTTTAAAATCGGTTTTCTCTGAAAATGTTTTGTTCTAAATAAATAACACTTTGCTCTAATACGACTGTTTGGTTCCTGGCCATTACTGCCATAGCTCCTGGAGGGACAGAACTGCAGGGCTGAGCCTAAGTAGGGCCTGACAAGATGATCACAGGGGATTGCAGCTAGGTACTGGCTTGAGAGTTGGAGAATCGCATAATTACAACCTGAGACAGGTAACTGTTAAACGCCCAAGACCTGAGAGGAAGTGTCCTCAAAGAGACCCGAAAGGTGAGAGGCAATTAGCCCAGTGATGATGGCAGAGGATAGGCTAGAGCCATGTCCTCCTGCTTACGGAATTAGAGGAACTTTGACAGTAAATAAGACAGAAAGAGAAAGAATGAGTAGTTTTGAAATAATCCAGTTGTTTTAGTGATACAGTGGCACAGAGGGATAGACAGTAACTCTTCAACTGTCTATTTAAAGAGCACCCCTGAGATTATGGATACAGCCATATCTCACTCTGCCTGAGTCAGCGCAAGTATGTGTGTTTTCTGCTGATGAAAGGCAATGAGTGACAGCCCTAGAAATCAAGTTTTCTGTTTAGTGTCTGAACACATAGCACACTCCTAAGCTCTGCAACCTTCTCTGCCCTCCATATTCTGTTCCAGGGATGGTAAGACATAATTCATTCTTCAGGCTTATTCGGTTCTTGGCCTCTCTGCGAAGGTGACCAACAAAATTACTAACTGTGGCAATGGTTTTTTTCATGTAGACAGGTGTCCTCTGGGACTAAGACTAAAATAACTAGTCAGACAGTAACAACCTTTAAGGATTACCACCAGAGCTGGATTTGAACTGGGGACCTATAAAAGATTCTGTAGCTCACTACAGATCTTTGGAGTCATCCAGTCTCCCCCAAACCTGCTTTGTTTCAACGTGGCTCTCAGGGAATAAAGAGCAAAAACAAGAATGAATCCAAGGAACGGAGGCATCAAAACTTATTTTACAGAGAGAAAATGTATTTGACAAGTGTTCATAACAGAAAAGCCTCTTCAAGTCACACGGGGGGGGAGGGAGGGAGGACACGACCTAGAGCTCATCAAATTGCCAATTTGGGTATTGGATAATCACCAGCAAATCTGAAAAACAAACTGCTCTTCTTGCTATACAGCTTATTAGCGCATCCACGAGAGACACAGGCTGACATTTTAAAGCTTACAGGCCAAATTTTCCAAGCTTGAGTATCTTGAAGCATGGTACTTAAATAAGTCCTCAATCCTGCAATTAAAGCAACGCATGCAAATTCCTGCACACACACACACACACACACACACACACACACCCCGCCCCCTGAGCCCCACTGACCACAACTGCTTGATGAGCAAGTTGCAGAATCAAGATCTACTTGGTCTGATTTTCAGAAATACTAAGTACTCCCAATTCTTACTGAAGTCTATCTGAGTTTCAAATGCTCACCACCCTGAGGAGAAAGGGGGGCTGAGAGGGGGAGAAATCTGACCATTTATATAGGTATTTAAATATCAATTTAGGAATTTCACTTGAGAGCATTCAAGCTTTAAAATTTGGACATGCAGAGAAGATCTGCTCAAAATGCAGACATGGCTTAAACTTGGACTCATGAAATCCAGATAAGACAGAAAACTAAACAGCCAACAGATGAAATTAAAGATTTTAAAATTCTGTGAAACGGTATCCGAAACAAAATTCTGCCTTCTTGTTCTCAGAAATTACTACTTAAGATGGACATTAATGGAAGACTTATTGGGACTAGCTAAAGATACATATTGGATTACACGTATTGAAATAAAAAATAGAAGGAAATGAAAAAATTATGTTTTAAGCTCTCAGTTTCATATACATCCATTCAATAAAAGTAACAATGATTTCTAATGTTTAAGATATTCAGTTTCACATAAGAACAGAAGTGGAATTCCTCAAAGACATGCTTCCTGAATAAATGCCGTTCCTGACACTAAAGAACAGACAAAGTTCTAGTGATAAATAAAAACTCATTTAGGGAAAACAAACTTCAATGTCAAGTTGTTCTATTACAGTATCTATTACTCCTGGGGGAATTTGTGCCACTTCATGTCCCCCTGCAGATTTCTTTGCTTCCCTGCAGAAAAATGACTTTCTGACAGGGAAGCCACAAGAGAGGTCACATTTATTTATTGACAAATAAAATTTGCAAAATTTTAAAAATACTGTGGACCTAATTTTTTTTTTTTTTTGGTGCAGAATTCCCCAGGAGTAATCTACAGACATGCTGGTTTTCAAATTAGTTGCATTTTCAATAAATGACACTGCTTTTAAGATGATGGCAATGTCAGCGTTACCCCATGCTGCGATGCTCCATTCCATAGCATTGAGAAATTTTCACATTATGTAGGGAGAATGAAAAAACAACAACAGACTCTGATCTTGCAAGCTGCTCTTGGCAGTGGGTCCCAGGAGGCAATGGGTACTCTGTGCAGAAGCAGAGGTCTGCCAATGCAGAGCAGCTTGCAGGATCAGGGTTACAGTATTTAGAGATGGAAGACACCTCACAGACCAGGCGCACTCAAACTTTTTCACAGCGTGAATCATTGTAGTATTACCACTAGCACACAGGCTGTCTCATGGACATCACATCCCGTTCTCAATAATGAAGATCACCTCCCTGCTCCTTCATAATTGCATAACATCCCCGTCTCCACTGCACTGATCACTTACATAGAAAAGGGCCACTAGGGGAGTATTGTATTTGCAGCACTCTTGATGCAATATAGCAGCTGGAAGGGAGCACATGTTAATTTGAAGGTTTCCACAGACTACAGTGTGAGGACTTCAGTCATAGTTATGTAATTATCCATAACTATCCATAACACCTACTGTTACCTAAAAATGATGTGATAAACTTATGTAGGTATGTATATAGCCTTCACTATTCTCGAATCTAAGGCCCCCTACTATCATTAGTGGGGATTTTATCTTCACACCAACCTAGTGAGGCAGGGAAGTAATTATCTCCATGTTACAGACAAGTTACTAAGAAGGCAGATTAACTGACAGTGCCCAAGATCACAAGGTTTCTGTAGCCAAGCTAGAAACTGGCCTCCTCCATCTCAGTCTAATGCCCTATTCACAAGATCATCTTTCCTATCACTATGACTCACAGGGTCCATAGCTGTGTTACCAGCAGGACCTCAGCCACAGCATACATTATTAGAGCCTACATACGTGAACTCAAAACAATGTTAGCACCTTTCAAGCAAGAACAGTTTGGAAAAAAAGCCCAACCCCAGGATTTTAACTCTAGCATAGACAGGGCCTAAAAGAGGCTCCAGTGTCATTTATGACTCACAGGAATGCTGCAACATATGTCCTAAAAATCAAAGGAAACTTCTTGCAGTCAATGATACTAAAAATAACATTGTGAAACCTGTTCCCCTGAATATTGGGTACAGGATCATTACTCAGTTCCTCTTTCATAGCTTTCAGATGTTGCCAGGTATCAATAAGGAAACACCTTAAACCTCCACAAGGGAGTCTTATGGAAAAAATGGAAACTACTTGGGGAAAAAAAGAAAAAAGACAGCCCATCTTTGCACATGGCTCAGACTGGCATGCCTGGTATGCACAACAAAAGCCAAAGAACTGCCATGAGAATAATTAGAAAAGTAGGAGAAAGAATTAAATCAAACTGCTTACAGGAGGTAGGGAGTTTACCAAAAAGGCAATTAGACTTGTAATCGCCGCCATTCACACTTCCTATTACCTCTGTTCACACAGTAAGGGAAATGGGGGATACAACGCCAGAAAATGCCACCTCTATCACCCCAAATTAAAATTAAATAATAGCTCTTCCTTGACTCTAATATAAATTCCCAGCATGCTGTATTTCCCGACACCCTCCTCTCACTATCCCTCTGTGATTTGCTTTAAAGTTTGTGTAATAACAAATACCACAACACACTCACTCCACAGCACCCAAACCTTTATGTAGCTCCCACCCACTTAGGGTACCACCCAAGGAAAAAAAGTCACTACCATGCACAGGCAGCATTAAGGGATCTCAGCTGGAAAGCTTGTCTCTTTCACAGAAAAGCGAGCCCTCCCCCCACCTGATCCAGCATGTCTCTCCGCATTTCAGGGGGGCGTTTGTCGGCCAGGGGAAGGAAGCTCCCCCAGCTGAAGCTGGCAGGGAGAGTGAGAAGGGGCGGGGCGGAGTCTCCTACCTGATCGTTCCAGTGGTGTAGCTGGCTGTAGCGCACCTTGCAGAAGAGGAAGCCATCCAGGTACACAGAGTAGAGCTGAAAACACACCCAGGGGCCATCAGCTCCCGTCCCTGCAGGCCGCCTCCCGCCCCCTCCCCGCACAGACGCGCCGCCCTCCGGCTCCCCGCACAGCCCCCCTCCGCCCTAATAATGCGGCCGGGCCGGGCCCCCCAGAGTTACTCAACCACGTAGCGGCCCCCGAACTTCTCCAGCAGCTGCTCCGAGACGGGGATGCTGAAATGCATCTTCATGGCGCCGCCGGGCGGGCGAGAGCAGCGGGCAGGGGGCAGCGCGGCGGCATTTGAGCCCCCACGTGAGAGCGAGCGGAGGCGGGGATGTCTGGGTCTCCTCCCCCCGGGCTGGGTGGTGGAGGGAGGGGCTGCGGCGTGGGGACTCCCTCCCTCCCGCCCAAAGCGGGGTGCCAGGGAAACAGAATCCAGCTGGTGCCGCAGCTTCAGCGCCCCCGCCCCGCCCCGCCCGCATTGCACGGATCTGATTCAGTTCTGGGAGTCGCCGGGGGACCCCCATCACCCGTGCGTTTCCTGCGCCCTGATGCTGAGCAAGGCCACCTGTGTGACGGATAACAGCAGGGATGGGAGCGTGTGAAGGGCTGCCCGAGGCTGGGTTCCTTCTCTGGGAGTTTTCATCCTGCCCTTCCAGCTGCTGGGTAGCCCCAGCCATGTGGCTTTTCTGCGCTCCCTGGGATCAGGCTCATGATGGTGAAACATTCATGGAAACAAGTACTTAAGCAGCCCAAGCTTTCAAAACTCCCCCAGCTACCAGCGTGCCCCTAGCACATAGGGGTTTGATTTAACTTGGAGCACGAAATGTGGAGGATGGTACAGGTTCCAAGGCTGGTGCATGAATCTCTAAGCAGCACTTCTTATGGCACTGAATGAGTACACTCTCCTGCAGCTGTGGTGTATCACTCTGACGCCTTACCCAATGCTCACCTTCTCCACAGGATCTTCATAAATGGAACAAATATTTCATTTAGGAAGAGCAAGATTTGTTAAATGGGGGTGGTGGGAAAACAAACTATTGAAGCAAATGAGGTTGGTACAACTTTTGCAGAAGCAGAATTAACTGATAAGTTATTCTTTCCACTGGAGTTCCCAACATTTTGTAATGTCTTTTGATCATTTGATTTGTTTAGTTTTTTCATCTTCAGTCAAACAACTGACAACCTCTGAAGTCTGACAACTTCTGAAGTATCCAAGCAGTTACAATATTACAGAAGCTCATGCTGTCAGGCATTGTGGGACAGCAGCTGGAGGACCGTTAGGGTCAACATAGGTCACGCAACGTCTGCGCTTGCACTGCATCAGCTTCTGTAGGTCCAACATGGCTCCATGCTCTTTGGGAGGTGATTTTATTGCACCACCATAACAGCACTTCTGTCAGTTGTGGACAAATTTGAGTGTAAACATATCCACAAATAGGTCACTGCAAGGTGACTTACAGTGACCTAACTTTGTAACATCAACCAGTCCTTAGTGTCTCCCCATGGCACTGCTGCCCTGGAGTGCTGCAGAGATGAGCCAACAGCACTATGGGGTGCTTTTAAAGGGCCCTCTTTGAAGACATTGGGTGTCTCACTCCCAGCCCAGGACCCCCCTGCACATATTCCTATTCATATCTGTCATCTCCACAAACCCATGTGTCTACTCGCCCCATACTCCCAGGGGGCTGGGCAGCTGTGTGGATGGTATGGGGGGCAGGGGTGTGTGGAGAGCTGTGATGTAGGGAAGCCAAAGGAATCTCCGTGCCCCAGGCTCTGGAGTAAGGTTTTCACTTTCCCCAGCTCTGCTTCCACTATGATTGATGTGCTCTGGTGTTGGAAAATACATATGCATTAGATTAGGGTGAACTGTGGTTGTAAATTAGGGTTACCATATGTCAAGTTCCCCAAAAGAGGACACTGCCAGTGTTGGGGAATGTTTGCATCAATGTAAATGATTGTAGAGTAGGTCAGGCTCCATTTTAATTTTGGAATCCATTTTGGAGGCCTGGTCTAGAGAAAGTAACTGTTGACACTTTGCAAGGTGCCAGGGCCTGAGAGCTGCCCAGTGATGAGGAAAAAGCGGGAAAAGCACAGGTGTGGTGCTGCATGCACAGGTATAGTGCTGGGTGCACAAATATGGTGCCGTGTGCAGAGGCCAACCAAGCGGGAAGAATCCCAGCTGCCGATTGGCCAGAGACAGCCCAGCCAAGGAGATATAGGGCAGTGAGTGCCGGAGCACGCTGCTGCCATCTTAGTGGCAGAGTGGCTAAGGTGTTCCATTTATTTGCGTGCACATCAAAAAGACCAGGATGGGAAGCAGACGACAGCAGACCCAGATTAGAGGCAGAGACGGATCAGATCGAGACCAGCACTCCCTGGGAGGAGCGAAGAGAGAATGTGAATATTGATAATAAACTGAGGGATCCAAAGGTTGTTTTTCTGATACTGGGCCTGGGTTTATCCGCACAGGTATCCTTAACCCCAGTGTTTTGTGTTATTTAGCCACCATTTCAATACATTGTTAACTGATTTGGACACCAGAGGAGTGGTTTACAGTCTGTCACCGGTGATAGATGCGGAGGTCAGTGCAAATGAATCTTTTCCTGTAACACTAGAGGGGAGTAGAGGCGGAGCTGGAGAGGGTATAGTTGAAGGTGCTGAAGGGGGTCCTCACTGGAGGTGGGGGGCAGTGTCAGTCCCTGTGATGGAGGCAAGTTGGCTGGTGCAAGCTCAGGATGCAGCGACAGCCATCACTTAGCACCTCCCTTTGGGACCCCATCCTCAGGACTGGAAGCCAGGGCCTGGGGGGGGGCAAGGGAGGGGGATCCAGCAGCTGTGGCTTGCAGGGGAATAGACCAATCAGCTGTTGATGCAAGGGAGGGCCCAATCGGGTCTCTTTCTGCAACTTGTGTGCTCTTCGAAAACCCTTGGGCATTACCTGTCATTTTAAAAATCTGCCCAGACAGAAAAAGGAGGGTAAAAAAAAAGGCAATGTCTGGGAAAACCCAGATGTATGGTAACTCTATTAATTGAGTTGAGATATTAGCATGCCCAAAGCATGGAATCAGGAAGAATTAAATCATGAGAAAAGAGTTGTTGTGTGACGCTTGTAGGGACCCTTCAAAATACCAGTGTTATTTTATTTAAGGTTTGGGCTAAAGTAACGGATATAAAATATGGTTAATTGGGTACCAGGTGCAAGAAATAATTGACTATATAAGAAACTCATTCATCTGGCCTTAGCTAAGGTTCAGTAATTGGTAGTGACATCACTTGTTTGTTAACACATATTAAAAAGTAAACTTTTAAAGGGCTCATTGCTCAAACCTGCCTGACCAAGTTAGAAATATGGCTCTAAACAGCCCTGGGCTTAGCCTGTCTGTAAGTGTCTTGATCAAATGCCTATACATATTTTGTTACTGTTTGATGTAGTAAATTGCTGATTATTTAAGCTTTTTAGGGATGTTTAGAGCACTTGTATAAATACCATTCAGTCTTTGGGTTTAATAAAGGAATTTATGGTTAAATGTGTGTCATGGTAATACCCTGCACAAACCAAAATAATTCTAACATCTGCTCTGGCAAACCATGGCTCCTCTTTGGCAAACCGCAGGAGTTCTCTTAGAGAGAGAAGTTGTGGCACTTCTAGCTTCAAAATCTCTCCCTCTCCTAGGCTGGGTCTACACTGACGGCGGCAAATTCACTGCTGTCACATCAGTTGCTCTGGGTGGACTGAGCGGTCTGTGTAGACGCGCTCAGTCGATCCAGGAAGCGACGCAGGAAAGCCACCTCGTTAAGTGGCATAGCGCTGTGTCAAAGGGAGCACTGTTCCCTTCGACGTAGCGCAGTATGGACACTGCACAGAGGAGACGCTGCAAAGTCGACGGGAGGTACGCAAGTGATTTAACTTGCGTACCTCCCGTCGACTGCCGCCGAATCGCAAAGGTAAGTGTAGACCGGCCCTAGTTGCCCCCTTGTTATGGTAGAAGGAGACAGGGTGGGGAAGGCTTACAGATGGTGTGACAGAATGGGATACGTCTGGGCCAAATGGTATGCTCCATTTTATACTCCATTTGTGCTATGTGCTGAACTCGTGTCTAGCCATGCCCAAGGCAAAAGTTATTATGATCATCTATCCCAGTCAGCTATGCTGCCCAGGAAAGGTCTTTGACACCTAGCTGAATGACTATGACTGAGAAACCATCACAGAGTAATTTAGGGCTATTAACTTTATGTATGAACTCCTGGCCCATCCCCATGGAACAATGGACTCTCTACACAGGAGCTTTGGAGGGCCAGGTGGCCAAGCTTCTGAGCCAGGCCACACGGACAAAGAGACAGAGACCATATTTAAGGAGAAATGATGGGGAGGGCACCAACTGCCACAGGGAAGTAGAAGAGAAAAGAGAGGAAGAAGGCAACAGGAACTCTGCCTAGCTTGAATTGCTGACAAGACACCAGACTAAGGCCTGGTCTAAATTACAGAGTTTTGTCAACAAAAGCTGACTTTTGTCGACAAAACAATGGAGGTGTACATACTGCAATGCTCCTCCCACTATCGTAGCTCTCTGGCTTTGTCACCAAAATAAAACCACCTCAACGAGTGGTGTAGAGCTTTTTGTGACAAAAGTTAGATCGACAAAGTGACAGTGTAGACACTATGCTTGGTTATGTTGCCATAAATGGCCTCCAGCAGTTGTCTCACAATGCCCCTCCTGACTGATCTTGTCAGCAGTTCGAACTCCGCTGCCCTGCATCCAAGTACACAGGCATCTGCCCCTCCCCATTTAAAGGTCAGGGAATTTTTGAAATTCCACTTCCTGTTTGTTTGGCATGAAGAGCTTGCATTGCATCTTTCCAGCCGACCATGGCAGCTCCATGCAGCAAATGCTCTCCCGCTTGGAGCACACCAGAGTTGTTGGATCTCCTGGACCTGTGAGGAGAGGAGGCTGTGCAGTCCCAGCTCCACTCCAGCCATAGGAACTTTGATACCTATGGTCTGATTTCTCATGGCATGTTGGATAAGGTCTACTAATGGGACATGCATCAGTGTTGTGTGAAGATAAAGGAGCTGAAGCAGGCATACCAGAAGGCAATGGAGTCAAACTGTCGCTCTGGTGCTGTGTCAAAGACATGCTGCTTCTAAGAGGACCTGGAAGCCATCCTAACGGTGACCCCCCTCCACTGCCAAGAGCCCCATGGATACTTCAGCAGGACTGGAGGCAGCAGAAACCAGACTCAACCCTGAGGAAGAGTCATGGACAAAGAGGTCAAGTTGGAGGAGGCGGAGCAAGGGACAGGGTCATTCGGTGCTGCCTGGAGCCGGGATCTCTTCTTGACCCCGGAAGATTCAAGCCAGCCCCAGCCCTCCAGGAGACGGGAGTTCTGGTAAGTGATCTTTTTGAGTTGATGCTGGTCTGATAGATAAGGTACAGCTGTCTTTTTTCTTTTTTTTTTTGGTAGTAAGAATAGAAATGTACAAGAGTTGCTGTGTTTGTGTGTGCTTCCCATTCCCCTCTGCAGCTACACAGTGGGGCAGCACAGTGTGTTAATGCACACTGAGATTTCCCGGAAATTCTCCAGAGAGATCTCTAGGAAACTTTCCTGGAGGTACTTGCCAATCCTCTGCCAAAGGTTCCTTGGCAGAGCTGCTTTGTTCCTTCCCGTGTTGTAGGAAATCTTTCCATACCAATCAGAAATCACTTGTGCAAGAACCACAGAAGCACACCAGTGAGCAATATATAAACCCAATCTGAAGTCGCACACATGCAGGAGATGCACCCTTGCATCCTTGCTTACCCTCAGGAATGAGATATTGGCTTCAAATAACCCCTACATATAGAAAATCGTTTGCAGTGATCCCCTTAGAAAGCCACCAACATCCTGTGCCCCATCTTGAATGCCCACCCCCACAGGCTGAACTCACCATGCTTGTGGCATTTGCCAAGTTGTGTGCTTGCCAGGGGACAGAGAGAAAGAAGTGTATTTTACTATAATGATTCAATGCTGTGAGTGCAGAATCAGGCTTCTATTTATTGTTTCTTGTGCTTCTGAAGATATGACCTTCAGGAGAACCTTCAAAAAGAGCCACACACACACACACGGAGGAGCAAGGAGGAAATGTTTCAGGTGGTGCTCCAATCCTCTCAAGCCACAGAACAAGAATACAGGGCATGGAGAGAGATAGTTAATGAAAACTGAAAAATAGCTAGGCAGGAGAAGATGCAGGGCTAGGAGTGAATTTTAGTGGGCCAGGAGCAGATGATAAAAGTGATGAAATTGTGCCCCTCTAAAAACCCTGGTATCAGGCTGCTCCAAATCAGCTGCCAGCTGATCTGCCTCCATGCTCCTCTCCTAGGAAAACTTTTTACCCTTAGCCTCACAAATATTATGCAGCACACTGCACGCTGCTATAACCATGGAAATCTTTTCCTCATTTAAGTCTAATCTGCCATACAGCAGTGCCAGCAATCTTTCAATCTGCTCAGCACACATTCAACAGTCATTCTGCACCAACTCAGCCTATTGTTGAAGCAGCAAGTTAACAAAGCATGGTGGAATGCTTTATAGAAAGATACATTACTGGGGCTCATTGTCAAAATGGTGCCTCAAAGCCTCACCGATTCGAATAGTCTCCTGCTGTGCCCTCTAATAGCCCTGGTATCTGGCTGCTCAAAATCCGTGCCAGGCAATCCGCCTCCATGTGCCTCTCCTGGGGAAATTTTTTATCCTTAGCCTTACAAATATTATGCTGCGCACAGCAGGCTGCTATGACCATTGGGATATTTTCCTCATTTAGGTCTAATCTGCCATAAAGGCAGCACCAGCAAGCTTTTAATCTGCTAAACGCACATTCAACAGCCATTTTTCACCTGCTCAGCCTATTGTTCAAACACTCCTTGCTGCTGTCCAGGTAAGGTTTTCTGAGCCATGGGAGTAAGGGATATGTTGAGTCTCCTGGGATCACTATGGGCATTTCAGCATCCACTATTTCACTCACATTTCCATGAGTCACAGTCCTTTGTAGCATGATATGATTAATGGCCCTGCACACTTGCTACAACACAGCTCAAACGGTTGACTTCCTGATTCCAAATTGATTAGTGACTGACTGGTAGCAGTCTGGAGTTGCCAGCTTCCACAAAGCAATCACCACAGGCTTCTCCACTGCAAGGGCAGTTCTCATTTTGGTGTCCTTGCATCAAAGGGCAAGCTCCTCACAGTTCCAGGAAGGCGGATTTGTGCATCCTAAAGTTCTGCAGCCACTGCTCATCAACCCTTACATGCATCACAATGCATTCCCACCACTCAGCTCTTGTTTTCCAAGCCCAGAACCAATGGTCTACCGTGGCAAGCTGTTCTGTAAATGCCAAAAGTGACCTAGTGTTGTTTCTGTCCAAGACAACACAGCAGGCCAGGCAGCACAGATACCTGTTCAAATCTGGAGCTCATGGTATATTGCTTGATCAGCCAAGTTGTGTTCATAACACTGTTAGGAGTTATGAGAGAGCAGTGAAGGAACCATCTTTTCAGGCAGAGATGGCTGGCACACAGTAAACAGGGACCATTGAAAAATGGTGCAAAATGTAATTGGAAGCCCATGGAATGATGGGACAGAAAAAACTGCATCATGGGATGTGGAGCCCACACCCATGATGCACTGCAATCCTCTCTGCCTTCCCACAGCTCCTAGCTGCAGAAGGTAGTGAATTGCACAGTGGGATCACGACTCACAGTGCACTGCTTTCACTGTCGATGCTAGAGCACCAACTGTGGGTGTGCTCTGCTGACAGAAGGAGTGTTGTATGAACACAAGCAATGCAATTATAGCAGTTTATGATCATCAGTGTAACCTACGTCAACAAATCTCTAGTGGAGAGAAGGCCTAAGTATGTGAGAGTTTCAGGACTTCTTTTATTTTGCAAAGATCTATAACTCTCTAGTACTTTTTAAGAGTAGACTGACTGTGGGAATTCTTTTGCTAAACCTATGTTCTTTGCTTTCCTGGTGTGTTGTCCCCAAAGCGGTTAAACTAGAGGCCAGAACACCCACAGAGAGCTGGAATTTTAGGTAGCATGTGTAAGCAATAAGAAGGATCAGGAGGTCTCAGGCACTGGTTCCAGAGTCTGGGGTGGTTGGACTGCAAAGTCTTATGTTCCTCAGAGATCCAGTGTTAAGAACAATTACTAAACAGAGCCCTGACCTGGTGGCTTAGAAGCACATAGGAGCGAGAGGTTGGGTTCACTTACAAGAGACTGGTGACAGTTCAGAAAAGGGACTGGAGTAGGTTATAACAGAAGGCACTTCAGGCCCCCAGCAAATGTAGCAGTTTGTCCCTCTGGTGAACCTTGTGAGCAGGTTCATCATTGCTGGTGTGCCTTGAGGTAGGGTTAAAACTTCTCAGGAAACCTGAGGTTGGAACTATGAATTGATAATGGGACTATGAATAGAAGAGGCCATTAACAGATCCCGACATCTACACTCTCTCTCCCTACACGCTCTGTATGTACATCTCTGCTGTCTCCCCAATTACTTGAAATCATACTCAAAAGCTTAACTTTTTAACTCTGGACTCATGGTGATTTTTATTGTTGTTTTTGTTGGTTTTTTTAAATGTGTAAATATAACATTATGCACTTTGAGTGCCCAAGTCTATAAAAGAATATATTTTAACCCACTGTGGCCAGCTGTCATTTTGTGTAAATGGGTGTTTGTACGATGATTGTTCATATGCTGGAAGTTGCAGAAGAATTGGTGTGGAGGTGAGGAGTCTCAGGGTGTATTTCCATACTATGATGTTTGGATCTTAAGACACATGAATAAAGATTGGCTTTATTGGTGATTCTCTTGATTTTTAGTACTTATGTTAATTTTAAGTTAACAAAGTGTTTTGTCTGGGGAATCTAAGAAATCCTTCATCTGGTTCCTTATCTGGGAAATATTCTTTCTTTTGTTCTTACTGGCTACTTTATTTCTGCACAAGTAAGAATGGACTGTATTCTAACTATAGTGGTTGGTGAAATCTAATTACAGTACTCACAACCAATTTGGTGTTTGTGCCCTGCTTCTTAACAGTCGGCCCCAAATTTGATATTCTAGCTTGTGAGCCATTCTAGAGAGTGGGTCACATAATTACCCTACCTATCATCTCATTCCCAATGGAGCTGCCAGTGGTAGCCGTTGATCACTTCATGATGCCAGCCTCCACTGCCCACTTGTTAAATTTTAAAACAAACACCTTTGTTCTTTCTCCGATGTTACCCTACACACATGGGAAGCGTTTTCTGTAAACATCCACAAAGGTACCTCATTATCCTCCAAATCCCTCCTGTGGCAAGGTGGGGGCAGGGGAGGGTAAGGTACTCCGCCCCGTGGGTCTTGCGCTCTGCCGGCCGGGCCGGTGGTGCAGCTGTGGGAGGGGTTCAAGGGAGGGGCTGGGGCCCGCTCTGCCCCTGGGTACTGCTACCTTCCCTCTCTGGGGTAGTCCGTGGACCGTTCCCTGCTTCCCCTGCCAGATGCTCTGCCCTCCGGGGCACCGATAGCCACAGTGGAAGCTGTAGGTCTCTGCAGACTGTAGGCTGCAGGTGGCAGCCTGCCTGCTCCAGGCCGCCAACTCTAATTCACAGGCTCTCGAGCTGCAAGCCTCCAAAAGCCACGAACTGCTACAATAAACTATATCTCCTACCTCCAACCTCCTCTCTCCACACCTCCTCTCTCCAAGCTCCAACACCCACAACTGACTGCTTGCCCTGCAGGCTTTTTGAGTGTTTGGGGCGGGGCTTCCTGATTGGGCTCAGCTGGCCTGATTGGTTAAGCAGCCCCAGCTGGCCTAACTGCCTAATCAGGCCCCCTGCTGAGTCACCCGGGGAACAGGGCTTTGCTGAGCCTGGGGCTGATATACATGCCCTCCAGCACCCTGGCGTAGCCGTCAGGCCTGACCCTGTCACATATCCTCCCCCCCTGCTCAATCCCACCGGGTTGGGCAACTTGGGACGCCAAGCAATGGACCCGGGACAACCCATCCACATTCCCATGGCGGCAGCCCGCCCTGTGCTGAATGGTGAACTGGAACGGTTGTAGGGACAGGAACCATCGGGTCACCCTCGCGTTCTTTTCTTTGTTTCGCTGCATCCACTGTAGTGGGGCATGGTCAGTCACCAGGGTGAAGCGCCGTCCCAGCAGGTAGTACCGGAGGGCCTCCATTGCCCATTTGACTGCTAGACACTCCCTCTCCACCACTGCATATCTTTGTTCTCTCGGGAGGAGCTTGCGGCTGAGGTACATCACGGGGTGCTCCTCGTCTCCTACCATCTGCGACAATACCGCGCCCAGCCCTACTTCGGAGGCATCGGTTTGCAGAATAAAGTCTTTGGTGAAATCAGGGGCGAGGAGTATGGGGTTGCTGCAAAGGGCTGTACGTAGGTCCGCGAAGGCTTCTTCGGCTGCTGGGGTCCATCGTATCATTTCCGGGCCGCGCGCCTTTATTAAGTCAGTTAGGGGGCTGGCCCTGGTAGCAAAATGGGGGATGAATCGCCGGTAGTACCCCACTACCCCCAAGAATGCCCGGACCTGTTTCTTCCGGTTGGGTCGGGGCCAGTCCTGGATGGCCCCCAGCTTGTTTAGTTGGGGTTTTACCGTCCCTCTCCCCACGATGTACCCAAGGTACCTGGCCTCTGCCAGACCAATAGCACATTTGGCTGGGTTCGCGGTAAGACCCGCCCACCTTAGAGTATCCAGCACCTTCTCCACCTTCCCTAGGTGGGTTTCCCAGTCCGGGGAATAAATGACTATATCATCAAGGTACGCCGCGGCATAGTCAATATGGGGGCGCAACAGTTTGTCCATCAGCCGCTGGAAGGTGGCCGGGGCCCCGTGGAGGCCGAAAGGGAGGACAGTATATTGGAAGAGTCCATCCGGGGTAGAGAACGCTGTCTTCTCTTTTGCCTCTTCCGTTAGGGGAATTTGCCAGTACCCCTTGGTCAGGTCGAGGGTCGTCAAGAAGCGGGCCCTGCCCACTCGGTCCACCAGTTCGTCTATGCAGGGCATGGGGTAGGCATCGAACTTGGATACCTCGTTCAGGCGGCGAAAGTCATTGCAAAATCGGGTAGTCCCGTCAGGCTTTGGCACCAGCACTATCGGGCTACACCATTGGCTGTGAGACTCCTCAATAACGCCCATCTCCAACATCCTCTGCACCTCTTTTCTAATCTCTTGTCTTTTGGCCTCAGGTACCCGGTAGGGCCTCATCGTGACCCTGGCCCCAGGGTTGGTGATGATGTCGTGGGCCACCTCCTTTGTCCGTCCGGGGCGGGTTGTGAAGACGTCCGGGTAGCGGCTTATCACTTCCGCTGCCTCGGCCGCTTGGTTTGGCGTCAGGTCGGGGGATATTTTCACCTGCTCCAGTGGTACCCCCTCCTGGGCCACCATACATGCTTCTCGGGCCCTCCATGGCTTTAACAAGTTTACATGATATATCTGTTCCTGTTTCCGGCGTTCTGGTTGCCGGATTTTGTAGTTGGTCTCCCCCACGGGCCCGATCACTTCGTAGGGCCCTTGCCACTGGGCCAGCAGCTTGCTCTCGGCAGTCGGTACCAGAACCATCACCCGGTCACCGGGCTGGAATCGCCGAATTGTGGCTTGACGGTTATAGTAAGTCCGCTGGGTTTCTTGGGCCTTCTCAAGGTGCTCCCGCACAATGGGGGTAACCCGGGCAATTCGGTCCTGCATCTGGAGTACATGGTCAATGACGTTCCTCCCCGGGGCGGGCCCCTCTTCCCATGTCTCCTTGGCTATGTCCAGGATGCCCCGGGGGTGGCGCCCGTACAGCAGCTCGAAGGGGGAGAACCCTGTGGAGGCCTGCGGGACCTCCCGGATGGCGAACATCAGGTAGGGTAACAGGGTGTCCCAGTCTTTCCCATCCCGGCTCACCACTTTCCTTATCATGGCCTTGAGGGTCCGGTTGAACCTCTCCACGAGACCATCCGTCTGGGGGTGGTAGACAGAGGTCCGTAAGGTTCGTACCCGCAGCAGGGTGCATAAGTCCTTCATTAATTTTGACGTAAATGGAGTCCCTTGATCCGTAAGTATTTCTTTTGGTAGCCCCACTCGGGCAAAGATCTTTACCAGTTCTGTGGCGATTACCTTAGACGTGGCACTCCGCAAGGGGATGGCTTCGGGGTACCGGGTGGCATAATCGAGTACAACGAGGATGTGCTGGTGTCCCCTGGCTGTTCTCTCCAGCGGCCCCACTAGGTCCATCGCGATTCTTTCAAACGGGACCTCTATGATGGGTAGCGGCACTAGGGGGGCCCGCAAACGTGGCGGGGGGCTATGCAGCTGGCACTCAGGGCAGGTGGAGCAATAGCGCCGCACGTCCTCGTACACGCCCGGCCAGAAGAACCTCCGTAGAACTCGTGCCAGGGTTTTCTCTACGCCTAAATGCCCTCCAAAGAGGTGGCTGTGAGCCAAGTTGAGCACGGCGTTCTGGTGTTTTTGGGGTACCAGCAGCTGGAGTACCTCCTCTCCATCCGTCTCGGTGGCCCGGTATAACAGGTCCCCCTTCAACATGAAGTATGGCCCCGGGCCTGGGGTCCTCCCTTCCACCGGGACTCCATTTACTACCGCTACCTCCTTCCGGGCCGTGACATACCTTGGGTCATCGGCCTGGTCTCGGGCGAAGCTTTCTCTCCCCGCTCCTGATTGCTCTATTCCTGGGAGGGCGCTCCCCTCAACGGCTTCTGGCTCGGGGTGGCTCGGCTCGGGGTCTACTATGGGCTCCCCTCCCTGGGCCGCCTCCCTAGCCGCCGCCCGGGTCCGCCTCCCCACCATAGCTGGTTTCAGCCCCTGGGCCAGGATTCTGGTACCCAGGGCCTTAGCGGCCCTCCTCTCCACTTTAGTTTTCCGTCCCTTCCCTGGGGCCGGCATTAAATCTGGGGCCATCTCGGAGAACATTGGGGGGTGGATGTCTGAGGGAACGGTTACCCCAGCAGCCTCCTGTTCCTCCCCATCCCCTGAGACCTCCGGAGGTAGAAGGGTCCCAAATCCCGGGAAGTCCCTTCCGATGAGGGCAGGGTAGGGGAGTCTGGGCACCACCCCTGCAGTCACCCGAGTGACAACCCCTTGTATTGTGATGTCCACGGGGATGGTGGGGTAGTAACTTACGGCCCCATGGACGCATGTTACCCCCGTGCGCTTAGCCTGGGCCAGTTGACTGCGCTTCACGAATTTCCCTGAGATAAGCGTAATGGCGCTCCCGGAGTCAACTAATGCTAGGGTTTCCTCCCCATTTACTTTCACTGGTCTGGTATATCTATGGGGCGCTAGGGCCACTCCCACGAGGTGGATCAGGCCACAGGGGTCGGACCAGCTCCCCACATTACACTGCATGGGTTCCTCAGCATGGGGGCACTGGGCAGCTATGTGTCCCCACTCTCCACAGGCATAGCACCGGTAGGGGGCCCTAGGCGTCCCTTTGGCCTTAGGGCTAGAGGGCCTGTCTCTATCCCCTCTGCCCGCGTCTCCCTGCCCTTTGGTGGCCTCTAGGGGACCCTTATTTTCATTAGACCTCCACCTGGCCTTCCCTGGGTTCTCGGGGGGTCGGGCCCCAGGGACCGGGGCAGATGGTCTGGCCCGGTTAAGGCCTTCCCTGGTAGCCTGGGAGAGGCCTCTGGCTGTCACCCGCCGTTCCACCAGGGCAATCAAGTCATCGTAGGACGAGGGGTCATTCTGCCCTACCCATGCCCGGAGGTCAGCCGGTAGTCCCCGCATGAACCGGTCGATAACCAAAGTCCCCAGCATCTCTTCTGGCTGGTGGGTCTCTGGCTGCAGCCACTTCTGGGCCAGGTGAATAAGGTCGAACAGCTGCGACCGTGGGGCCTTACCCTCCTGGTACTTCCAATCGTGGTACCTCTGGGCCCGTACGGCCGTCGTCACCCCCAACCGAGCCAGAATCTCCGCCTTTAACTGGGGATAGTCCGCGGCAGCAACACTGGGCAGGTCGAAATAGGCCTTCTGGGCCTCCCCACACAGAAAAGGGGCCAGGATCCCAGCCCACTGAGGTAATGGCCAAGCTTCCCGGGTAGCAATCCGCTCAAAGGCAAGGAGATACGCCTCCACATCGTCCTCTGCTGTCATCTTCTGCAAGAAGTGGCCGGCTCGTAGGGATTGCGCCCCGCCTGACACTGTCCCCGGGGTGTGGGAAGACATGGCCCTTAGCTGGGCTATCACCTCACGCAGGAGGGCACGGTCCTGGTTGGCCTGGCTGATCAACAATTGGTTAGTCTCTTGTTGGAGCCTCACCGCCTCCTGTTGGGTGGCCAGCTGGACCCTGATGGCCTCTTGCTGGGATGCCGTGGCCTGTACAAGGGCCTTGACCACGTCTTCCATCTTCCACGTCAGCCATCGAGCCCCCTTGCTTAGCCCCCCCTGGTCTGGCCCTAGCCCCCCCATTTCTTTTCCCTTCTGCAGCTGCTTTTCTTCTTTTGGGGGACCCTGCTGCTGCTGCTGCCGCCCCTGCTGCAGGGCTTTGCTGGGGAGCCTCCCTCCCAGCTGGGAGGGAGGGGGTGAGTGTGTGTGGTTTTTCTATCTTTCCCACCACCACCCCTCCCCAGCTACTTTCTCCACCACCCCCTTGGAGCTGCTTCTGGGGCCAGCACCAGCTGGGCCCCTTTCCCTTCCCCTTCCCCTGGCTGGCTGCCTCTTCCCCCTTCCCCTGCTGCTTCTGCCCCCTGTGTTTGGGGGCACCCCTGCCCCTTCTTTTCCCCTGCCCCTCCCCTGCTGCCCCCCCTGCCCTGGCCCCCACATTTGGGGGACCCTGACCCTCCCCTTTTCCGCCCCCACGTGCTACAGCAGCCCCCCCTTAATTGACTCCCCCCAGTT
>ML675601.1:97532172-97583351 GCA_007922155.1 Mesoclemmys tuberculata
CTCCTCAAAACTCCTCTTCACCATGATGCCTACAAAGAAACTTAATGATTAGACTGCTGGTGTACAAATACCATTGCATATCACCAATATTGTTTCATTATTTCCTTGTTCTCTACCATCTGTCAGCTCTTGTCTTACACTTAAATTGTAAGCCCCTTGGGACAGGGACTGTCTTTTTCTGTGTTTGTACAGCACCTAGCACAATGGGGTCCTAGTAACATGAAAAGCTAAGTGAACCTATGCAATATTGGGTTTTTTTTCTTAGCTGGGAGGCAGCATGGGCTTGTGATTAGAGTATCAGAATCAGGAGCCCTGGATCTATTCTTTGTAGATGTGCAAGTTGGGCAAGTCATTTAACCTCTGTGTGCTTCATTTCCCGCATCTGTACAATGGAAAAAATTATGTTCTCCCACCTTTGTAAAGTGTTTTGAGATCTATGCATGAGAGCAATATAAATGCTCAGGGCTAGTAATATGAGCCAGCACTGAACAAAGCCACAAATGGTAGGGGTGGGGGAGGGAATGATGGGGAATTCTGCTGTCAGGTAGAGTTCTTTCATTCACTGAGACTTCAGTGAAAGCAGGATCAAGCTCTGTTTTCTCCTATTTTTCTGTTTAGAAAATAACCACCCAGGCTAGACAACAGACACTGAATTGCTATGATTTGTTTTATCTTCTAAAACATTTGTTTCTGTATTTTAAAATTATTTTAGAGCTAACATTTATTTTTACTGCTTTCTATAAGATTATCCTTTTAAAGTGTCATTGTTAAAATTTCTGCTACACCCCCCACTCACAAATGTCAGTTTACTCAGTAGGCAGGGCATTGTTCCCTCAGGCTATTAGCCAGCTTAATCAGCAGTCACTTCCTTCTATCTTACATTCCCTCAGGGCACTCTGTGTGTCAGAGGCTTACATTAGCTCAACTGATCCAGAGCAGAAAACAGGGAAACATTGATCCTCTACAGTTCCACTAACCACTCAGACCTAAGCCGATTTTGCTGAATCCTCTAGCATTTCATTCCCTCAGCCCTCCCCTACTTTCCATTTTAACCACAGAAAACATTTTAGAATTGGGATGAGAGAGAGTCAAAAGCCATTGGTCCTATCAATGAAAAGTACAATCACTAGAATTAATTGATGGAACCATTTAAACTCCCAAGCAGGGCTGGATTAACCCGTATGTTAATAAGGCTATAGCCTCAGGCCTTCCTATTTTTAGGCCCTACTTTAGGCCCTCCATTCCATATTGAAGTAACAGCCAAGCAACGACAGCAGGGTCATCAGAATTTTTTTGTCTCATTAGATATTGCTTTGTACAAATAAATTCATCAAGATTGTGAATTCAATTTATGGTGATTTTGTCTTTGTAGGCTAAGTAATTGTTTGTGGGCCCAAGCAATACTGAACTTTATACACAGTAGCCTACACTGGACAATAGAAACCATGTCAAAGAAAAGAGGATGGCAGACATGGAAGGAGGCCAAAGAAAGACAGAAAAAACAAGATGTAGTGCTTCTCTCCTAACATTTTTTCCTCCTACTAAGTCTGGTAGTGAGGAAGTCCAGGCGAATACCAGCCCAAATGAATCCTGCTGCACCAGAGGAAAAGGAGCAACCTCCTGTGACTTCTTTAACTGCAGTCTCACCCCACTCCTCCAAAGGCTTTCCCAGTGACAGTCATACAAAAACAGCCTTCTCCAACAATCCAGGCAAGTGGGACATGGCTTCTAAAGATCTCATTGTATATTGGACTAAGAAGGGCCCACAGAAATGCCAGAATCTAGATGCTGACTTTTCATTGACAAAGTGAGAGTACACCAATCAGAATCGTTATCTGACCAAATCAACGTTTGAATATGTGAAGCCTAACAAACAGAATGGCAAGTGAGAATGACTCATCTATTCACCTTCTAAGAAAGGTGTACTGTTTTTATTGCTGTCTATTTTCTGATACCAAAAAGTGGGGAATGTTCTGTGAAAGCTTCAATGATTGGAAGAATACTGTATACATTACCAATCATGCAATAAGTGAGCAGCACACATTGTCAGTTAGCAGCTATCATGCCCAAAAGAAAGCTAGTGACAGAATTGATACCCAAATGGAAAACCAGTTTTTGGAAGCTTGTGCTTATTGGAAGAACGTTCTCAGACATGTAGAGCATCAACCAGTCGTTGGATGATTCTTAGAGATTCACTATCAGAGGAATGCCAGTGCCCAAATCACTCGCTAAGTGACATGGTGGAGTGCCAATGCTGAAGCTATGAATGCAATTGTTCTGAGATACCCCAACATCCTTGAAGCGCTAGAGAGCATCAAGGATGATGAATGTGAAAAATCAGCAACAAGAAAAGATGTGAAGAACCTGAGTGATGCAATGTTGGAAACTGGTATTTTGTCTGAGATCAGGAGCTATATACTTCAGCCAGTCAGCAGGTGAAGTCTAAGCTTGCAAAGTGCTCAAACTGACCTTTCCACTGCTGTTAACTTAATGAGGAGTCTTGGACCTGTTCTTCAACAAATGTGGATAGTTTTGATGGGTATGAAATTCAGAGTGTTGCAGGAACTGCTAATCATGAGTATAAGTCAGCCAAATGCCAGAAAAGACAGAAGACATGCAACGATGCAACTGCCCACTGATTCAGTGACAAGGAGGCCTTCAGAGTTAATACCTTCATCAGACTCTTCAACAAACTGAAGAGTTCATTAGAACATCAGATTGAGACTTTCGAAAATATTGTCAAAACATGTAGTATACTGACAAATTTTTCACCTAACATTTCAAGTTCTGAAGTCAGTGAAGGTATCAGACATCTGTGTCAGAAGTACCCAGATGATCTCCCAGTAGATTTTACTAAAGACTTTCTTCAATTTGTTGAATTCACTTCTCTCTCAGATATTGAGAGAAAAGATGACAGGAAATCGATTTAGATGTCCCCAGTTAACTGGAGATCTAGATTAGATTTTGGAGGGGAAAATCTAATTGGTTAGTACCTCTGGTTCAGGTAGCATAATCACAGGTGCCCTCTCTTCCATCAAACCAGGCACTGTGACTGCCACATCAAAATACAATCTGCGTTTCAATACGTAAACAATACCCTTCAGACTAATTATGTTCTCTTCCAGGGAAACAGCAACATTGTCAGTGACTGTCATGGATAACTGGATGTTGGAAGACAGCCACTATCATTTTCCTAGACTAAGATCCTGGTCAAATGGGCTTTCTGCCTTCTGCCTTTAGTAATCAAGATTTTGCATAAAATATCAAGAAAAACTTGATAAACAAGGATTTTATTTATCTTTAAAGGTAATCCAAGTTATGGTCTGTAATTCTCACACATATTGCCAAAGTCTCATGTCCCACTGTTTCATGTGATCTGGATTTACAGGAGGGTTTTAACAGACATTTGTTCTGCCAGGCCCTTCCATCTCCATCAGTTCTCACAAACCCACCTCTGCAGATCAGTGTACTTCACAAGAGGTGGGAAATTCTCCCATTTCTATGACTGATTTTTCAGTTAGGGTTGTTCCCCTGATACTGGGAGGGATTCTCCTGCTCTGGTCCCCCAGATCCTTTTGCAGCAGTGTATGAGAGCTGGAAAAGCTCATTAGCCAGTGTGGTAAAGTCAAGCCAGATGGCTATGGCAGGGTACTTCAGGGCTGATATGTAAGCCCTAGAATGCTTAAAGCCCTCTTCCCTACAGGCAGGAAAGAGGTTTCACCTGGGGCTGATTAGGCAATTAGGCCACCTGGGGCTGCTTAACTAATTAGGCCACCTGGGACCAATCAAGAAGCCCCGCCCCAAACACTTAAAAGCCTCCAGTGCAAGCAGGCAGTTGGGGGTAGCAGAGTGAGGAGGAGAGGAAGGAGTTGTTAGAAAGTGAATTGGAGTCAGTGTTTCCTACTGTTAGAGAAGCAGAGCAGAGGAGACCCTGGTCCTGCTTCCCAGCCTACAGGGAGAACAGGTACCCCCCACTGGGCCACCGGCCCAACGAGCTAGCTGCCCTCCCCAGGAGGGTGGGGAGACAACCCTCAGGCCATAGTGAGGCCTACACCTGCTTGCCTGGGGGAAGGGCCAACGAAGAGGGGAAAACCTAGAGATTTATCCAGACTGGGCTGGGTCTACCTTAGGACCCACAGCCTACAGAGACTGTCGCTAGTGGGTGAGCGCCAGAACGGGGGCCTGGCGTACCACACCAGCCATGGGAGAACTCCTCCAGCACAAGCACTGAAGAGGACTACTGTAGGCTGGAAGAACCAGCATAGGGAGCATGTCTGGGGCCAATTCTGAGGCTGGAGAAAGTGGGGCTGTAAGACAGTGAAATGGAGATTGTGGGGCAGCTCTGGGTTGTGTGAAGTACAACCGTGTAAGTCCTGCTGTAACGAAGAGCAACTCGTTGGGCTACCTAAGTGACACCAAGGACCATTCTGGGAGAAAATGGAAGAGTGCAAAAATGGCTTTAAGCCACCTTTGTCCTCAGAGAGACAATACACATCTCACCCTTCTTTACCTGTTCTCTCAGAGTTATAGCTAAAGCTTTTGTTGAAGTGAAAATTCAGCTAGTCTTCAAATTCAGTAAACCTGAGAAAACATAGTTACTTACCAGTAACTGTTGTTCTTCGAGATGTGTTGCTCAGATCCATTCCCCGTAGGTGTGTGCGCGCCCTCGTGCACGGCCCTCGGAGAACTTTTCCCTAGCAGCTGCCGGCCCCTCCCCTCCTCAGTCCCTTCTTTCTGCCGACTCCGACAGCGGGGACGGAGAGTGGGTGTGGAATGGATATGAGCAACACATCTCGAAGAACAACAGTTACTGGTAAGTAACCATGTTTTCTCCTTCGAGTGGTTGCTCACATGCATTCCACTTAGGTGATTAACGAGCCATACCTGGAGGTGGGTAGGAGTCAATGGCGAGCTGACCTCAGCACGGCTCTGCCCACGCGCGCGTCCTCCCTCGACTGCTGGACGACAGCGTAGTGCGTGGCAAAGGTGTGCACCGAAGACCAGGTGACAGCCCTGCAGATGTCATCCAGGGGGACCCTTTCCAGGAAGGCCGCCGATGCGGCCTGGGCCCTCGTCGAGTGAGCCGTCACCAGTCTGGGAAGCTGGACGCCTGCACGCTCGTAGCAGAGCCGGATGCAGGCGGTGATCCACTTGGCGATGCACTGAGCGGAGACCGGGGAACCCCTCATCCTCTCTGCCACCGCGACGAAGAGCTGCGTGGTCTTTCAGAACGGCCTCATCCTGTCCAGGTAGAACGCCAGCGCCCTCCTTACGTCGAGGGTGTGCAGTCTCCTCTCGTCCTCGGACCTGTGTGGTTTAGGAAAAAACACGGGGAGGAAAATATCTTGGTTGCAATGGAACTGGGAGACTACCTTAGGCAGGAACGCTGGGTGAGGCCTCAGCTGTACCTTATCCCGGAAGAACATAGTATAGGGGGGCTCCGAGGTCAAAGCTCTTAGCTCACAGACCCTCCTAGCCGAGGTAATGGCCACGAGGAAGGCCACCTTCCAGGAAAGGATCAGCAATGGACAGGTGGCCAAGGGTTCGAAGGGGGGCCCCGTCAGTCTATCGAGGACCAGGTTCAGATCCCACGGAGGCACCGGGTCACGGACCTGCGGGTAGAGCCTCTCGACCCCCCTGAGGAACCTCACCAACATGGGGTGGGAGAACAGGGACCGTACCCCCATCGGCTGATGGAAAGCCGAGATGGCTGCTAGGTGCACCCTAAGGGAGGCTAGCGCTAGCCCCTGCAGCCTAAGCTGCAGCAGGTAATCGAGGACCGCCTGCACGGGGGACATACCGGGGGTTACGCCCCACGACTCCGCCCAGCAGGTGAATCTCCTCCACTTGGCCCTGTAGGCGATCTGCGTGGAGGGCCTCCTGCTTCCCAGCAGCACGCGTTGGACCTGCTCCGAGCAGGTTCTCTCCTCCTCCGTCAGCCAGAGAGCTTCCAGGCCGTCAGGTGCAGGGAGTCCAGGCTGGGATGCAGAAGGTGACCGTGGTCCTGGGAAAGCAGGTCCGGTCTCCTTGGGAGCGCGATCGGTGGGACGACCGACAGGTCCTGCAGCAGGCTGTCCCAGTACTGCCTCGGCCATGCTGGGGCGTTGAGTATCACGTCCGCTCTGTCCCTCTGGATCTTCAAGAGGACCCTGGGCAGTAGCGGGAAGGGGGGGGAACGCGTACATGAGGGTCCCTGTCCATTCGATGAGGAACGTGTCGGAAAGGGAGCCTGGCTCGCGACCCCAGAGCGAGCAAAACCTCGGGCACTTCGTGTTCCAGGATGACGCGAACAGGTCCAGTCGGGGAACACCCCACTCGTGGAAAATCCTGGCCGCTACCTCTGGATGCAACGACCAGTCGTGTTGGGGTAGAAACGACCTGCTGAGGCGGTCCGCCTCGTCGTTTCTGACCCCCGGGAGGTGAGAGGCGGTTAAACAGAAATCGTACCTCACCGCCAAGTCCCAAAGACGAAGTGCCTCCTGGCACAGAGCCGAGGAGCGCGCTCCCCCCTGCTTGTTGATGTAAAACATCGCTGCGGTATTGTCTGTCAGCACCTGTACCGTTTTCCCCAATAAAGAGTGGCGAAACACTTTGCAAGCCAGTCTGACTGCCCTCAGTTCCTTGACATTGATGTGGAGGGCAGTCTCTCCCTGGGACTAGCGTCCCTGTGTGGTCAGACCACCGGAGATGTGAGCTTCCCACCCCAAGTCCGATGTGTCCGTGATCAGAGTGACCGAGGGGGTGAGGGCTCTGAAGGGACCCCTTCCAACACTGTCCCGGGGTCCAGCCACCAGTTCAGTGACCCCAACACTGCGGGGGGCACCGAAACCACCCTGTCCAGAGTGTGCCTGCTGGGCACATATACCTTGGCCAACCAACCCTGGAGGGGTCTGAGCCTGAGGCGGGCCAACCTCACTACATAGGTGCACGAGGCCATGTGGCCTAACAGCTGCAGGCACTGCCTGGCTGTCGTTGTGGGGCACCTCTGAAGCTGCGATATGATCGCTGCCATGGCCTCGAACCTCGAGCGTGGGAGGGAGGCTCTGGCCCACACCGAGTCTAGGGATGCCCCTATAAACTCTATGCACTGTACCGGTGACAGCGTCGATTTCTGCTTGTTGATGAGCAGCCCCAGAGCATGGCAAGTCGCCTGGACGAAGGAGACCGCCTCGCGCACCTGCGACTTGGTCTTGCCCCTTATCAACTAGTCGTCCAGGTAGGGAAATATTTGGACCCCCTTGCACCTCAGGAAGGCCGCCACCACCGCCATACGTTTGGTAAACACTCTGGGGGAGGAAGACAGGCCAAATGGCAAGGCCGTAAATTGGTAGTGGGCACCAGCTACCATAAACCTTAGGTACCACCTGTGGGTGGGAAGGATGGAGATGTGGAAGTACGCATCCTTCAGGTCGAGGGCGGCAAACCAATCCCCTGGGTTCAGTACGGGAATGATGGACGCTAGGGACACCATGCGAAACTTTAGCTTCCTTATGAACCTGTTTAACCTGCGCTGGTCCAGTATAGGCCTGAGGCCCCCCTTGGCTTTGGGAATGAGGAAGTACCTCGAGTAGAACCCCTTCCCCACCTTAAGCGGCGGAACCGCTTCTATGGCTCCCTTGAGCAGGAGGGAGCGAACCTCCTGAAGGAGTAATTGCTCGTGAGAGGGGTCCCTGAAGAGGGACGGGTGGGGGGTAAGTGGGGGGGAAGCCACCAGCTGGAGGGCATAACCCCGGCGCACAGTTCTGAGGACCCAGCAGTCCGATGTGATAACCCGCCATAGGCCGAGGTAGGGCCTTAGCCTGTCCTGGAAAGGCGAGGGGGAACCCAGGGAATGGAAGACAGTGCCACCCTTGGGCGCACTGTCAAAAGGTACGCTTCCCTTTGGAGCCCTGGGAGGGTCCTCTTTGGGAAGAATTGGACGACGCAGTGCGGTTGCGCCGTACAGAGCCCCTGTTCCTGTCCCTGCCCTCGCTGGGGGGAAAGGCCTAGGCGGTGGCCTAGGTTGCTGCCGCTGCCCCTGTGGTGGCTTCTGCGGCTGCTGGCGGGCTTGTAACCGGGCCGCCTGAGGGGTGTAGAGACCCAAGGAATGCAGCGTTGCCCTTGAGGGCGTGTCCTTCAGGGCGTGCAGCTTCTCATCCGTCCTCTCAGAGAAGACTGCGGTCCCATCAAAGGGCAAGTCCTGAATCGAGTGCTGCACTTCCTGGGACAGGTCCGTGGATTGCAGCCACGCTGCACGCCGCATGGCGACGGCGGAGGCCATCACCCTACTGGCCGTGTCTGCAGCATCCGAGGCAGTCTGGAGGGCTGCACTGGCCACAGTCAATCCTTCCTCCAGGACCGTGGCAAAGTCCGCAGCCTGGTCCTGGGGCAGGGACTCTGCGAATCTTTGCATCGAGTCCCACAAGTTTAAATTGTACCTGCCCAGGAGGGCCTGGTGGTTGGCCACCCTGAATTGGAGCGCCCCCGTGGAGTAGACCTTCCTGCCATAAAGGTCTAGTCTCCTACCCTCCTTGTTCTTAGGGGAGGCTCTCTGAGCCCCCTACCTGTCCTTCTGGTTGGCAGCGTCCACAACCAGAGTACCTGGGGCAGGGTGCATATACAAGTACTTGTGCCCCTCGGCTGGCACATAGTACTTCTTCTCGGTGCCCTTAGACGTGGGGGCGACTGAGGAAGGGGTCTGCCAAACGGCCTTAGCCAGGCGCAGGACCCTCTCGTGGACGGGGAGGGCCACCCTGGACGGTCCTTGTGTCCCCACATGCCCGAAGAGGGGGTCCACCTCTTCTTCCAGAACCTTGACCTCCAGGTCAAGGTTCAAGGCCACCTGCTTCAGGAGCTCCTGGTGAGCCCTGAAGTCAATAAGAGGGGCCCCCTGTCCCTGACGGCCGCCTCGTCCGGCGACGATGAATAGGATGGGTGGTGGGGCCCAGTAGAGGGGCCCACCCCAGGGTCCTCCTCCTCCTCTGAGGAGTGGTCACCCTCCTGCACCGAAGGTGCCTGTTGGGGAGGTAACTGGGTGACCGAGGCAGGGGCCGACGTAGTTCCCTGCCCCATCTGGGCTGCCCACGGACCCCAAAATGGCCACTGCCAGGGGGCTTGCGGCCAGCCCGGGGGCGGCACTGGTTCCGAGGGCAACGCCGGTGCCGCTGTAGGTGTCAGTGCCGGTGCTGGCTGCGGTGCCGGTAAAAGTACCTACTCCTGGCGCCGGGTCCGGGATCCCGAGCCAGGAGATCAGTGCTGGCGATGACGCCAGGAAGAGCCACCCCGGGACCCGCTACCGGACAATTCCGAAGTGCGGCGGAGTCTGCAGTGCCGACGGTGGGACGACGCTGACGACGACGAAAACCGGTACCAGGAGAGGGACAACTTGCAACGCCTCTTCCCGGAGACTGGGGAGCGGTGCCGAGAACGCCGTCTCGGTGCCGGGCTGGAGCTGGACGTCGAAGAGCGGCGCCGTGACCTGGAGCGGTGCCACGACCTGGAACGGTGCTGCGACGCCTTGTCTGACAACAAAGAGGGAGAGGAGCCTCCAAGCTCGACTCTCCAGCGTCGGGTGGTGGGCGGCTGATCCTCCGGTGCCGGGGCCACCCACCCTTCAGGGACACCCAGCGTGGGTTTGTCCAGGGACACAGGCCCTGACTCTCTCAGCTGAGAGAGGGCTGGAGGCGTGGGCAAGGCCAACAAGGCTCGAGCTGCCTCAAACGCCTCCGGCATGGAAGGGTCCTGTACAGGGGGTCCACCACTCGCAGGAGTCGGGGGAGGTTCCCTGATTGGTGCCGGTGCCGGAGCCGGAGCCGGAGAAGGCGGCACATCGGAGAGCCGAAGCACCTCCGAGCTCGACCCCGGCCGCTCCTGCGGTGCGGGGGAGCGTTGCAAGCGCGGGCTGTGCTTCTTCCTCTTCGGCACCGGGGACGGTCGGTGCTGAGACGCCTGCGGTGCCAGCGGTGCACTCTGCACCGAGGATACACTCGGTGCCGAGGGAGTCCGCGACGGCTCGGACGCTGGACGCAACGTGGACTCCGTCAGTATCGCCTTCAGCCTCACGTCCCTCTCTCTCTGAGTACGAGGCTTGAAGGCCTTACAAATAGGGCACTAATCTTTACGGTGCTGTTCCCCCAAGCACCTCAAGCAATGGTCATGGGGGGTCACTGACGGAAAAAACCTTTCTGCAAGCAGCAAAGGGTTTAAACCCTGGTGAGTCCGGCATAGCTGGGTCGCCTAGAGCCTGAAGGCTCTCCTATTCCTAACTAGATACCTTATCTAACTATAAAACTAACAAAGTTCAGGGTGAACTGCTAACTAACTACTCACGTTTGCAAGGAAAAAACATGCGAGGAGTAAGAGTTGTTCTCAACTGGCCGTCACGGGCGGAAAGAAGGAACTGAGGAGGGGAGGGGCCGGCAGCACCCTATGTACCGCCGCATGAGGGTGGCACTCCAGGGGGCGCTGAGACCGGCCCCTACAGGGGGCTGCTAGGGAAAAGTTCTCCGAGGGCTGTGCACGAGGGTGCACACACACCTAAGTGGAATGGATATGAGCAATCACTCGAAGGAGAAGTGCCAGTCACCAGAGGATCTAGGCACAAGATGTTCAGGCTGCCCTGCCAAAAAAAAAAAGATTCTTCTCTCTTTACAACTAATAACTGCAACTAGCTTGTTCCTGATGAAGCCAGCATAAATCTTTTCGACAAGTTCCATTGACAAGAAAGCTCTAACAGCCCTTCCCAACCAAGTTTCCAACTACTCCACCTCAAGAAGTGTATAAAGGGGATGTGGAATTACTGGAATCAGAGGCTGTTCCTGAGAACGACCCTGAGTTCTCTCAAATAACTTTTTATGTTTGTGTGTAAGCAGCAGTGGGCTTATCAGAATCAAGCCCTATGACATTCCAGAGTGCAGTCCAGACCAGAGAGAAGCTGTGTCGCCCCGGCCCTGCAACCTTGGATGCCTCACAATGCTTTGCTGCTGCAGTTCCCACCTAGAGCACTCACAAATGGCCTGCCAGCATGCAGGTCACACCCAAAGTGGCTGCATATCACCAGAGTATTGGCTCAGCAGCTCTGATCCCAGCAGCCTGTCAGCAAACACCAGCCACACTCTGGCTTCAACCAGCCTTGGTTATTACTTGCAGGGTGACCCCCAACACACTCTCAGTCCTAAATCTTCCCCCCAGCAATGTGTGTTCTGCACTGTCCCACCCTTGCGTAGACAGTTCAGATACTTCAGGTCCATTGTCCCTGTAAGGGAACAACATACAACAACGTGCCACCTTAAATGGAGTTACCCACACAGTTCACAACACTAAAGAATAAAACAAGTTTGTTTAACTACAAAGAGAGAGAGATGTTAAATGAGTATAAGTAACAAGTAATTAAAGTCAGAAATGATTACAAGAACTATAAAGACAAAACACATTCTAAACTAGAGTTGGTTCAAAGAAATTCTTACCACAGGTTTTTAGTACCATTGCTGATAAAGTTGCAAGGCAGGAACTGCTCCTAAGGTCCAGTCACCATTTCTTTTGTCTTATTAGGTGAAAAGAGAAAGATGGGCAGGGAAAGATAACGTGGTGTGTTTTTGCCCCTCACTTTCATAGACTCATAGGACTGGAACGGACCTCAAGAGGTCATCTAGTTCACTCACCTGCACTCATGGCAGGACTAAGTATTATCTAGACCATTCCTGACAGGCGTTTGTCTAACCTGTTCTTAAAAATCTCCCAGGAGGGCGATTCCATAATCTCCCTAGGCAATATATTCCAGTGCTTAACTATTTTGATAGTTAGGAAATATTTTCTAATGTCCAACCTAAACTGTCCTTGCTGCATCGTTTTTTGTCCTATCCTCAGAAGTTAATGAGAACAATTTACCCCTCTCCTCCTTGTAATAACCTTTTATGTACTTGAAAATTATTATCATATCTCCCTCAATTTTCTCTTCTCCAGACTAAACAAATCCAATTTTTTCAATCTTCCCTCATAGGTCATGTTTTCTAGACCTTTAATCATTTTTGTTGCTCTTCTCTGGACTGTCTCCAATTTGCCCACATCTTTACTGAAATGTGGCGCCCAGAACTGGACACAATACTCCAGCTGAGGCCTAATCAGTGTAGAGTCGAGCAGAAGGGGTAGTTAATTACTGTAACTAATGGTTCTTTGAGATGTGTGATCCCTATCTGGATTCCATTGTGGGTGCGCATGCATGCCATGTGCCGGAGCCGAAACAGTTGAAAGCAGTGTCTGTCAACCCTGTGCACTCTTTGCCCATGTGGTGCATCCAAGGTCTTATGTGTCCACACAGTCAATGCCCCCTCCATTTCCTCTTACTATCAGGCATCAAGCCCTAAGCAGAGGGGACAGAGGTGGGATTGGAATCCAGATAGGGACCACACTTCTCGAAGAGCTATCAGTTACAATAAGTAACCGCCCTTTCTTCAAGTGATGGTCCGTATGTGGATTCCATCAGGGGAAGTGTAGCTAGCAGTAATGAGTATGGAGGCGGGGCTAGGGCTCCATGGATGCCAGAGTTGGTAGTACTGCAGCGACCACTGGCGCATCGATTGAGGTGGCATTAGCTAAAGTGTAGTGAGCTGTTAATGTATGTATGGAAGTCCAAGTTGCTGCTTTGCAAATACCCTGCCATGGAACATCGGCAAGAAAGGCCATTGTAATCGCTTGTGCTCTTGTGGAGTGCGCCTTGACACAAGGTGGAAGTTGGACATGGCAGAGAGAGTAGCATTCCCCAATGCAGCAAACTATCCAATAAGAGATACATTGGGAAGGAAGTGCACATCCCCTGCAGCAGTCCACTATTGCCACAAAGAATTTCGGCAAGGTCCTGAAGGTACAGGTATGTTGGAGGTAGAAGGCTAGCACCCGCCTGACATCAAGGAAGTGTAGGTTCCTCTCCCTGGTAGAAGAGTGAGGTTTAGGGTAGAAAACGGGGAGGTGAATAACCTGGTTGAGGTGAAACTGGGAGGCTACTTTAGGAAGAAACTTGGGATGAAGTCGCAGGGAGACTTTGTCCTTCTGAAAGATGGTAAAATGGGGTCTACCATCATGGCCATTAACCCATCGAGCTGAGGTTATAGCTCAAAGGGTCGCCTTGTAAGCGTTGAGGTCCCTGGCCAGGATGGGGTTCCTGATGGTTGGAAACAAGTTGAGTAAGCCTCTCATAAATCTAGCAACAGTTTGATGACCAAAGACAGAGGAGACATCCACAGGTGGAAGGAAAGCACTAATGGCTGCTAGGTGAACTTTTATGGAGGAACATGTGAACCCTAGCCATCATAGATAGAGGTGGTAGTCTAGGACAGTTGGAATACTCATGGTTGATAGTGAGTGATGATTGTCTGAAGCCCATTGAGTAAAGCGTCACCATTTGGCGTGGTAACAAGCCCTGGTCACAGGATGGTGTCTGTGTGTGAGCATCCGCTGCACCGGGGAGGAGCAAGCATTGTCTACTTGCAAGCCCCATCCAAATACCAACCTATGAGGTGGAGTAGTACTGGATTGGGGTGCTGGATGTGGCTGTGCTGTTGGGTAAGCAGGTTTGGTAGGAGGGTGGATCGACAAGTGCAGTTCCAAGTACCAATGTTGTCTGGGCCTAGACAGGGCTATGAGTATAATGTGTGCTTGATCTTGTTTCAGCTTGCTGAGTACCTGAGGGATGAGCAGAAAAGGCAGAAAAATGTACCGGAGGTCCAGCGTCCATGGGATGATGGTGTCCCCCTGTGACACCTGTCCCAAGGAGCCCCCTGGAGCAGAAGAGGGGAAGTTTTCTGTTTATTGCTGAGGCAAAGAGGTCCCATGAGGGGTTCCCCACTGTCAGAAGACATCCTGGATGTTGTATATTTTGTGTCTTGCCTTATGCCATAGCAACAGAGCATAGCTTGTTACCTTAGCAATAGAGTTAGACTATTAGGGGATAGCTCAGCCAGTCCTAGCTGGTTTTAGTGTAGTTCAATAAAGACTTCTCATGGGTTTGCATCTCTGTGTTCCGTGCCGATTTCTCTCTGAATACACGTACTTTCCAGGGATTTAACATAACAAAAGTGGTGATAGAGGACGGGATGACCTGTGCTGCACCAGTTAAAAAAAGTAAAGGTCAATGTAAGAAAAAAACCTTTTTGCCGTTTCAGGGGTTGGGCTGTTTACACTGACCGTTCAAACTGAAACTAAAATAGGCTCTGCTTTGTTCTGACCAAAGTGAAGCAGACAGATTGGGAATGGGGAAAGAACAAAAGCAGTGCTAGTTAATGGAAATCACCAGCAACTGTGAGTGATTGACCCTAACCCACATGAATTAAAGACACTAAAAGTCAAGAGAAAGAAAAGGAAAAAAAAAAAAAGAGGGGCAGCAATGCCTACACTTCTGGGGCCCCTGGGACCTTTGGAGGAGACTCTAGAGGAATGGAACTCATATACTAAGCATTTTCAGCTTTGTGTTATTGCAGATGAAATTACAGGTGCAAAGAAGGTGATCATTTTCTTAAATGTTGTTGGATCTAAAACCTATACTTTATTGTGCAGCTTAGTGCACCCTGATAAGCCAGAGAAAAAAATCTTACAGTGACATTGTGAAAATCCTGAAGGCACATTTTCCTCCAAAACCACTGGTAATTGCAGAGAGATTTAGGTTCCACAAAAGGAATCAAGAAGAAAGTTAAACAATTGTCCAATTTGTAGCAGCTCTTAAGAAGCTTGCTAAGCACTGTGAATTTAATGATGTGTTAAATGGCATCCTACATGATAGGTTAGGGTGTTGTCTGCACAAAGAAGCAATACAGAAGTGCCTATTGACAGAGGCCCTGCTCACCTGGCAGAAGGCCACTGAAATTGCAATCTCTATGGAGCTGGCTGCAAAGGAAGACCCACAGCTCAGTGCATCGACCAGAGTGCATAAAGTGTCACAAGAACCTATCCACAAGAAAGTGGGAATCCTGGAATGTTACCGCTGTGGAAAGTCGAGTCACCACGCATTGGAATGCTGGTATAAAGACCCAGTGTGTCAACAATGTGGCAAAAAGGGACACATTGAGCGTGCTAGCAAACAAAAGAGAGAAGAGTTAAACAGAATAGGCAAAATGGAGAAAAAGAAGCCTGCCGTCTGGCAGACCAAAAAGGAAAATCTGCATGTGGTAGAGCAGACTCAAGATGATCAAAGTGACACGGAGTCAGAAGAAAAAGTGCGACTCCATCTCTCGTCCATGGCAGTTGGCTTATATGAATACTGGGGTAACCCCACTGTTGGAAGGTAAACCTGTACGCATGGAACTGGACACCGGTGCAGCAGTTTCACTACTCTCAGACACTGTGTATAAGGAGAAGCTAAAGCATCTCCTGCTTAATCCGACAAAAATGGTTCCGAAGACGTACATTGGAGAAGCTGTACCTGTGTTGGGCACTACTGTTATCAAGGTGGTGCTCAATGGGCAGACTGCTAAATTGCCACTGTTTGTGGTGGTAGGCAATTACCCAGCCTTAATGGGAAGGTCATGGCTTAGGAAGTTCAAGCTGAATGGGCAGAAGTGCACAGGATGGCTAAAGAAGAAACAGGTTTGAAAGCTGTATTAAATAAACATGCTACTGTTTTTTGAGAGGATCTAGGAAGTATGGAGAGAATCACTGTGAAATTAAACATTAAACCTGACATCCAACCAAAATGTCTGAAAGCCAGAACTGTGCCATATGTCATCAGGCCATAAGTTGAAGTGGACCTGGAATGCCTGGTCAAAAATGGAGTCCTAGTACCAGTTACGCACAGCCAATGGGCAACCCCAATCATTCCAGTATTGAAGAAAGATGGCTCCATTCAGATTTGTGGGGATTTTAAGGTAACTGTTAACCCAGTGTTGTGTGCACAGCAATATCCTCTTCCCAGCATCAATGATCAATTCGCTGGCTTGGCTGATGGCCAAAAGTTCAGCAAGGTTGATCTGAATCAGGCGTATTTACAGATGCATGTCGATGAGAAGTCCCAAGAGCAGTTGACTATCATGACACATAAAGGGCTGTACCGATACTGTCACTTGCCCTTCAGAATGTCTGCTGCAGCTTTGTTCCAGAGGGCTATGGACCAGATCCTTGAATGGCTTGCCAGGAGTCCAGTGCTATCTTGATGACATCTTGGTCACTGGCAAGAATGAGGAGGATCACCTTAAGAACTTGGAGGCTGCCCTACAAAGACTGGAAGAGTATGGGGCCATGAGACTGTAAAGACAAATGTGAATTCTTCAAGCCCTCTGTTGAACATATGGGACATATCATAGATGCTACTGGCCTTCATAAGGCTCCTGGAAACGTCAAGGCTATTGTGGAATCTCCACCTCTTCAAAATGTAAGCCAACTTTGCTTTTTTTTTTTAGGGCTATTGAACTATTATGAAAAGTTTATTCCACAGTTAGCAACACTCCTAAAATCACTAGATGAACCCCTTGGCTAGAATAAGGTCCGGAAGAGGACTGAAGCCTGTGATGTTGCATTTAACAAGGCTAAACACATGCTGCTAAATTCAGAGGTACTGATGCATTTTGATCTGTTCTTACCTCTGCAGTTGGCCTGCAATACCTCCCCTTATAGAGTGGGAGCAGTTGTATCACACATTATGCCTTCAGGAGAGGAGAGACCCATTGCTTTGGCCTCATGCATCTTAAGCAAAGCAGAAACTAACTATGCCCAAATCAAATGTGAAGCACTGGGAATCATTTTTGGAATTGGAAATTTCACCAGTACCTGTTTCGACGGAAGTTCACACTTCTCAATGACCATCAACCTCTAACATCAATTTTTTTGGACCATGCACAGGCATTCCACCATTGGTTGCTAGTCATATGCAACAATGGGCATTGTTGCTTTCCACACACACGAGATCAAATATCAGAAATCCAATCAGCACTGCAATGCAGATGGTCTCTCAAGGCTGCCTTTACCAATTTAATATCAAGATATTGGCCAGAAAGAACTACTTTGAACAGGTAGAGAACACACCTATCACTGCTATTCAAGTAAAGAAGGCAACTCGCGTTGACCCAGTACTGTCCCAAGTTATGGATCTAGTGATGCATGGAACATCTCTATGGAACTTTTAGGTCTCACCCAACCTTCTTCCCTACATGTTCAGGAGGATGGAGTTATCAATCCGTTCTGGGTGCTTGTTGTGGGGGATGTGCATCATTATTCTACCACTACTGAGATTGCAGATGTTAGAACAGCTACATTCAGGTCACTGTGGAATATTGCGCATGAAAGAAATTGCACGAAGCTACTTTTGGTGGCCTGGGCTGGACAGTACCATTGAAGAGAAGGCAAGAGCTTGTACTTCATGTCAGAGTGTGAGGAACATGCCTCAGTTGGTGCCCCTATACCCATAAGATGGGCCTGAAAACTCATGGTGGCATATTCACTTTGATTTTGCCGGCCCATTTGAAGGAAGCACGTTCCTGGTTGTTGTAGATGTCTACGCTAAATAGCCAGAAGTCTCTGTAATGCAGTCCACTACTGCTGAAAGTACTATCCAGAAACTGCGAGAAATCTTCAGTCATTTTGGTCTGCCAGAACAACTTGTGAGTGACAACGGACCGCAGTTCATATCTCAGAAGTCTGAAAATTTTATGAAAGCAAATGGGATACATCACATCACTTTAGCACCATACCATCCATCCATCAATGGATTAGCTGAAAGGTTTGTGCAGACCATGAAACAAGCTTTAAGATCTGCAAAGGGACATTTGTCCATTCAAAAGCGTCTTGACACATTCTTATTATCCTAGAGAAATACACCTCATGCTATGACCAAAGTGTCCCCGGCCTTTCTAATAATGGGATGACAGTTGTGCACTTGCTTTGATCTGCTGAAATCCGCCAAAGCACAACAAGCTGTGCAACGTCAACAGCAAAACCAAGTCATCAGACGTGCCCACAGCAAAAGATCAAATCTTTAGTCCTGGACAGCCTGTCCTAGCTCGGAAGTATGCTTCTGGAGCTAAATGGGTTCCTGCTACAGTCATTACCCAAACAGGACCTGTTTCCTACACTGTCCAGACTGCAGATGATCTCACCTGGCAGCAGTATGTAGATCAGTTGTTACCAGGTCATACATGTCCCAAGGACACATCTCCAGCTGAACTGCCTGACCTCACCATTACAGGTGAGACATCATCAAGTCAAGAGTCACCCATTCCTGACCCTCCTCCATCCACCTCTCCAGCAGATACAGCCCCCTCATCTGTTTGGGCAGATACAACATCCTTACCCGTTCAAGCTACAAGTCCTGAGCTCATTGTTAGACCTGCACCAATAACACCTTCCGATCCAAGAACACCAAACAACCACCGTAATCCATCTACAGAGAGAAGGCCTCCTCAACGTCTGGATCTTTAGCTAGGGCAAACCCATGTTATGGGGCAGAATAATCCCTGGGGTTTAGCTGGGAACTGAGGCAGTCTACCCTCATTCCCTAGTTTAATGATTGTTCTGTTAAGTGGATGTTTTCATTAAGGGAGGAGGAATAAGTTGTGTCTTTTGTGTCTTGCTTTATTGCCTATGTTGTCATAGCAACAAAGCTTAGCTTGTTGCCATAGCAATAGAGTTAGACTATTAGGAGATAGCTCAGCCAGTCCTGGCTGGTTTTAGTGGTTCAATAAAGGCTTTTCATGGGTTTGCATCTCTCTGTGTTCCATGCTGATTTCTCTCTGAATCCAAATACTTTCCAAGGATTTAACATAACACAGGAGAATGGGGTCGTGGAGTTCCCATTTGTGGGACTGATGGAAGGAGCGGCTCATTTCGTCCACAAGGACATTGTCTGTCCCAGGTAAGTGTGTAGTTTGTAATGTTATATTGTGCTGCAGGCCCAATTCCACAGGCGGATTGCTCCCTGGCATAGGGATAGGGATCTGGCCTCCTCTTGTTTGTTTACATAGAATACTGTGAACATGTTGTCCGTCAAGAGCTGAACATGTTTGCCCTGAAGTAGGGGAAGGAGGTCATGGCAGGCAGGTCAAAGTGCTCTCATTTCTAGAATGGTGATATGCATCCACGCCTCTCTGGGGAACCACAGCCTCCCAGCTCACAAGTGACGTGTCTGTTATGAGGATCGTGTCTGGTTTGTGTTAGTGGAAAGATATGCCCACCAGAACTTTGGAAGGGTCTCGCCACCATGCTACGGAGGTTAGCATTCTTGGCGGGAGGGAAACCTGTCCAGGTGGTCCTTTTGAGGGTCATAAACCATCTGTAACCAATATTGTAGGCAGAGCATGTGAAGTCAGGCATACAGGATGACCGATATAGATGCTGCCATGTGTCCAAGGAGAGACACAGCTGAATACGTGTGCGTGGATGGTGTTGTAATCGTGCAATTATGCTTGTAAGGATGGTGTAGCGGTCTTTGGGGAGAAACACCCATACTACTTGGGAATCCAGCATGGCTCCGATAAACGTGAGGTTCTTGGTCGGAATGAGAGTGGACTTGTCCTTGTTGATGCATATGCCGAGTTTGGTGAACAGATCTTTTAAGGTCTGGGTCATCACTAGTAGGCATTCGCGTGACAATGCCACTAGTAATCAGACATCCAGGTAAGGAAACAGGGAGTGGCCCCTGTCATCACATGTACGGTTAGGACTGCAAAGACTTTTGTGAATACCCATGCTGCAGTAGCTATCCTAAAGGGGAGAACATGGAACTGATAATGTGATTGTCCAACTTGGAAGTGGAGGTATTTGCAGCGGACTGGGTGGATGTCCACATGAAAATATGCATCTTTCATATAGAGAGCTGCAAACCAGGACCCATGATTGAGGAAGAGGGTGATTTGTGATACTATTACCATTTGAAAGTGGAATTTGCGGATTAATTTGTTGAGCACCTGTAAATCCAGCATGGGTCTGAGATCTCCCCACTTCTATGGCCCCTTTTTGGAGCAGTGCTAGAGTCTCCTAGTGCAGGAGATGGTTTTGATTTGCATCTGCCTTGGTGGCTTGTGGCAGGAAGGTGTGGAACTCTATGGAGTAGCCTTGTTGTACAATGTCTAGCACCCATTGGTCGGTGGTAATTCTGCTCCAGTTGTCGTAAAAGGGAACAAGACGGCTTCTGAATCGAATTGGGGGGGAGTCAAAGTCAGGTTGGGGAGGAATTCATGATTCTCCTGATGAAAGTCAAAACTGTTGCCTCGGACATTGGTGTGGGGTATAGGTGGTAGGCATGGTGACTAGGGAGTGGTGAGGGTGTTGTGAACACTGCCGGTGGTGCTGCAGCTCCTGGAGGTGTGGAGGGTAGGGTTGGTAGGTTTGATAATTGAGTCTCAGTTGATATCAAGGCCGATATGCTTGCCTGTGTTGGAATCTTGCAGGGCATGGATTATAAAGGTCCATGATCAAAATGTGACCGTAGAGTCGTTCAAGGAGTGGAGACTCTCATCTGTCATTGCTGAATAGTTTTTAGTTGTCAAATGGCAAATCTTCCAGGGTTGTTTGGACTTCCTTTGGAAACGTCGAGATCCATATCCACAAGTCTCATCTCAGTATAAGTCCTGAGCTAGGGACTGTGCCACTATGTCTGCTTCATCTACTGCTGCCTGGAGGGATACTTTGGAGACCGGTTTGCCTTCATCAAATAAGGCCTGGAATACATCGCATGTTTGTTCTCTGGCAACGAGGTCTGCAATTCTGCTAGCCTAGAGTAAGACTTGAACTCATATTTTGCCAGTATTGCCTGATAGCTGGCTATGCAGAACTGAAGGCCCACAGAGGAGTATACCTTGCAGCTGACAAGTTCTAATTTTTTTGCAGCCCAGTCTGGAGGGGTGGTTCTGGGATGTCATTTTCTGGCCCATTACACTGCGGCTTGGACCACCAGTGAGTTAGGTGGTGGGTGCTGTGACAGGGTCAGGCCAGACGGCTATGCAAGGGTGCTGAAAGGCATGTATATTAGCCCCAGGCTCAGCAAAGCCCTATTCCCTGGGTGATTCAGCTGGAGCTGATTAGGCAATTAGGCCACCTGGGGCTGCTTAACTAATTAGGCCACCTGGGGCTGTTTAGGCAATTAGGACACCTGGGGCCAATCAAGGAGCCCCGCCCCAAACACTTAAAAGCCTCCAGTGCAAGCAGGCAGTTGTGGGTAGTAAAGTGAGGAGTTTGGAGAGAGAAGGTGTGGAGGAAGGAGTTACAGTTTGGAGTTTATGGTTTACAGCTTGGAGATTGGCAGCTTGAGGCCTGCAGTTCGGAGTTGGCGACTTGGAGCTGGCAGGCTGTGGCCTGTAGTTGCAGCCAGCAGTCTGCAGAGGCTTGCAGCTTCCCTGGCTGGGGAAGCAGGGAGTGGACCACAGACTGACCCCAGGGAAGGTAGCAGTACTCAGGGGGAGAGCGGGCCCCGGCCCCTCCCAGGACCTTCCCCCAGCTGCACCACCGGCCAGCCCGGGAGAGCGCAAGACCCACAAGGGCGAGATACCGCTTTCTCCCCCGCCCCACCTTGTCACAGTGCATGAAGACTAACTTGGTGATTTTGGCTGGTACCAGGTACCTGCATTTGGCACATTTCGATGTTGGCTCACAGAATGCTGGGTTGTGCTAGATTACTTGTGCTGGCTGTAAAATGGCCTTGTGAATTGGTAACACTGTCCTGGCATGGCCCATCGGTTGAAGGATGTCCAGGAATTCATCCTGTGACTTCCTGACGTCTTCCATTGGCAGTTTCAAGGTTGTTGCCATACACCTTAGGAGCACTTGATAGTGTACATGATCATCCAGTGGAGAAGCAGGTGGTGGAATGATGGTGTTGTCTAGTGACGACGAAATTCCCATAGGTGGTGGTGGATCCATCGGTCCTGATGGACCTGGTGGTGCTGTGGCCCTGTGTGTTCTTTGGATGCTGATGGTGCAGTATATACTGAAGGGGAATGAGAGGTTGTTGCCCTGTAGTAATAAGGATCCCATCCCTGCTAGTGGGGTCTGTCTGAGCTTGTATCCAGGCCCTGTGGGTATCTAAACCACTGTTGTTGTGGTGGCATTTCTAGGAACGTATAGTATTGTTGTGGGCCGTGTTCTGGGGAGAATTGGTGCTCTGGTTCAGATGACCAGTCAGATTCTGATAGTTCTAGTAGTGGTGGTGCTATTGGTGCATGCAGATCTGGTGGAGGTTGCGGAGCTTGCGTGGGCTGCGTTGCCGGCCCTAGGTTGTGGGACCAGCTGTGACTGTGGAGCTGGTGATACTGTTGGAATGGTAAAGTGTGCTGGTACCGGTCGGTGGTGCAAGTGTAACAGTTCCTCAGCCAGAGACGGGGGCCATATGGTGTCTTGAGTCTCCTTGCGAGTTGAGCCTTTCATTAGTTGCAGGAGTTCTGCTGTGAGGGTCAATGGTGGTAGATGGCCTGGAGTGCATGGTACCAGGTCCGGAGGACACGTTGAGGGTCTGTAGTCCATAGGGCCTTCAGAGGTCGGCGGACTGACAATGTGCTTCATTTCTTTGTCTTCCTTAGCTCTTTTGGATGCTGAACCCATCGAATCCACTCATGAGTTCTCACCTAACTGATCGTGCCTTGTGGAGGGAACGCAGCGTTTAGAGGTGGCCCCTCTCAGGGATCCACTCTTATGCCCATGGCCATGTCTCTTTTTATGTGTTTTGGCCAGTGTTGACAGCTCCGCTGGTACCAGTGCAGCTGGTGGCATTGGAGTCACTGGTTCGGATGGGTGCTCTGGCGGGTCTGCCAGTGCCACCTCCTGGTGCGTATGCAGATGCATAACTTCTTCCATAAGGAATTTTCAAAGTCTAAATTGCCTTGCCTCTTGTGTTCTCAATGGGAAGACACAGCAGATAGAGCACTGTGAAACTATATGGGATTCCCCCAAGCAGAATAAAAAGCTCTGGTGCTTGTCGCTTCCTGAGAAGGACCTAGGGCACATGGCACAGTTCTTAAAGCCTGCTTGTTTTGGCATACTTCCACACACAAATGGGGTGGGAAAAAAACTTGGAGATTTATCTAATTCCAACTTTAAACTTTTAACTATTACTTTTCTTTTTTTAACTATGATGACTAATTATTAATGATTACTAATGATTCTAGTTGCGAAAGAAGGGAAAGTTTACTTCCTATGCAGATCTGAGGAAAAAGGGAAGATATTCTGACTCTTTCCCTTCATTGTCTGAGGACTCTGTTTACAGCTTATATGCAAACTGAGATAAACACACATCCCTTTGTTTAAAACAGACCTACTTGACCAGTTCTACTTAATTGGGGCTTTCTGAGTTTGAACATGTGCCTTTAACATCATACAGAAGGATTTCATAACTTTACACAATGTTGCTCCACACATTTCACCATGATATTATTGACCAGTGAGTTAGTTTTCAAATGATACCTGCTAAGGCATATTCTGTACAAAGAATATTACACTAGCATATAGGATATGAATACAAGGGTGCATTTGGTCACAAGCCTCCAATCTGAACCAATCTCCTTCATTGTCCAGGAAGAAAAAAGCATCAGGATATTGTTGTTACCCCAGTCAGTCAAATGCCTCATTAACATCACACAAATGGTTCCTGATAAAAAGGACCTGGGTTCACCTTCATAGTTGAAAAACCAACAGGAAAACTATAGGAACCTCCTAGAAAACTCTGCATCTCTCTTCTTGTGGCGTTTTTGCAGATCATGCAGGCTTAATGAGGTGATTGCAGTCTGATGGCAGCAGGAGGAGGGGAATGAGGCCTTCCAGCATCACCCACTCATATTCTTACTTTCTTGGGAAAATTTTACAGCTGTATGACCTTCTGTAGAAATCCTCCCCCATTAGTCCTTGGGCTCTTCTGAACCCACACTGCCATCCTACCATGGACTCTCCACCCATGTCTGGCTTATGAGATTGTGACACACTGTGCCCCATGTACATCCTTATGATGTGATTGTGTATCATTCATGTTCACCCTTATAGTGTAATTGTGTATTGTTTAATGCAAAGTATGTCATGTAAGGTGTTTTTGGAATGCTCATGACATACTGAAAATTGTTGTAATAGTAGTATGTTTGTTGCAAAGTCATATGGATGGTTATGAAGCTCAGCTATGTAATATGCCCAAATATGTGTCTCATGACTTGAAGCAGATCTAAGCAAAACCCTCCAAAAGCAGAGAGGTAGTTCACGCCTCACTAAGGCACGCATGAAACAACCCAGCTCTTCTAGGAACAATAGACTAGCCTAAGCATCAATAAGGGGATGCTCATTGACTCAAGCAGAGGAAGCCATGCCAGACATTGTCTAACAGCTGACCCCAGAAGGGGGCAAAGGAACATGTTAAAAAAAGAGTTATTTTGAAATCTGGAGTTCTCTTCCGCTTCCACCTACAAACATCAAGCAACTGAAGGACTGTCCACAGGGGGAAGGCCTGGCTGAAAGAGATCAGCTAACCTGTGGTGAGCATTATCTGACTTTGTAAGGTTACTGAAAGTGTTAAGCTTAGTTTAGAATGTGTTTTGCTTTTATTTCATCCAGATCAAATCTGATTTATATTCCTCTGACTCATAATCATTTCAAATCTTTCTGTACTTAATACGTTTGTTTGTTTTATCTAAAGCAGTGCATGTGGTTTGAGCGTATGTAGAGACTTCATTTAAAATGACAGAGCTGGTGCGTATCAATTTCTTTGATAAATTGATGAACTAATTATGAGCTTGCAAGATTCAGTGGGCAGCACTGAACATTGCAAGAAGAAAGTTCCTAGAGCTGCATCTGGGACTGGGGGTGTTTGCTGGGGTCATTCTATTGCATAATTCCATAAGTGGCTGGCCAGAAGCACTCACTCATTGAGTTGAGGGACACTTACTTGCAGGAGACTGTGTGTGGCTGACCCAGGAGTGGGGGTTCACACAGCAGAGGAAGTGCAAGATGGGCTACTGAACTAACGTATTGGAGTGACAGCTATACACCAGTTCAGACTGCAGAGGGGAATATCACAGCAATACCCCAAAAGGGTTTTGACAATGCTGATTAGAAATCCTCAGGAATAATACTGCATGATCAGCATTAACTCTTGCCAATAAGAGCTCATCTTCCTGGATGTACAACCACCTAAACCTATGGAGCTCCTCCTATGCAGGGCTTCCACAGGATTGGTAAAAAGACAAAGGGGCTACTGCTGCAATAAGTTCAGCTCCTCTCCCTTTCACAGATTTGGGACAATTAACTTCTAGTCAGGGCCTGCTGTGTATTCGGCGATTCCATGGCTCTGGAATTTGTTGCAGAAATGTGCTACAGATTCTCAGCCTTCATTAAAAAACAGTTAGCAGCCCCTATGATTGCAGAAAAAAAATCAAGTACATGAACCAAGCGTAAATCAACGCAGTGCCCATTTGCCTACATCTGAACAGAGCAAGAACCAATAGCTCTGTGAGGAGTGACCTGCCCCATTTATCTTAATTACAGCCCCACACACTCCACAATTCTGTAGCTGGATAAAGAGTGGTTTCTTATCTTTGTAACTGTGGTTCTTCGAGATGTGTTGCTCATGTGCATTCTCAAATTAGGTGGATATACACCATATGCACTGGTGCCAGAAATTTTTCCCCTAGTGGTATCTGTAGGGCTGCCTCTGGCTCCCCCTGCAGTGGCACGCACATACACCGGTACAGTCGCTGCCGGTCCCTCTCCCTCTCAGTTCCTTCTTGCCGGAACTCTGACATGAGGGGAGGGAGGGTGGGCTCTGGAACGGACATGAGCAACACATCTTGAAGAACAACGTTTACGAAGGTTAGGTAACTCTTCTTCCTTCTTCAAGTGCTTGCTCGTGACCATTCTCAAATTAGGTGACTTACCAGCAGTATTTTTTAAGGCGGGCAGTTCACAGATGTGCTGACTGTAGTACAGCTCTATCAAAGCCAGTGTCATCCCTAGTCTGCTGTGTAATAGCAAAGTGGGCCACAAAAGTGAGCACCAAAGACCTGGTCACCACCCTACATATGTTCTGGATAGGTCCTGGGCCAGGAAGGCTGCTGAAGCTGCCTGTGCTCTCACTGAGTGAACCGTGAGCAAAGCTGGAGAAGCACCCCCCACCTGCTTGTAGCAGGCCTGGATGCAAGTTGTGATCCACGATGATATTCTCTGTGATGATACCAGCTGCCCTTTCATCTGTTCAACAGCAGTGACAAAGAGCTAAGTGGACCTGTGGAAGGATTTAGTTCTGCTTCTCCTCAGCAGAGTTGTGAGGCTTCAGACAGAAGACCAGAAGGAATATCACCTGATTGACATGGAAATGTGATATCACCTTTGGCAAGAAAGCTGGATAAGGATGTAGCGGAACCTAGTCCTTGTGGAAAACCATGTAAAGGGACTCCGAGGTCAGGGCCTTAATTTCCAAACCTCACCATGCCAGTGTAATGGTCACCAGGAATGCCACCTTCCAAGATGGGTATAGAAGGGAACCAGAGAGTAGAGGTTCCAAAGGTGGTCCAGTTAATCTGGACAGGACCAAGTTGAGATCCCATTGAGGGATTGGGTCCCACACAGGCAGAAAAAGATGGTCTAGACCCTTGAGGAATCTGGTTGTCATGTCATGTGAGAATACCATTCTTCTCTGCATAGGAGGATTAAAAGCTGAAATGGCCTCCAAGTGCACCTTGATGAAGGAGAAAGCCAAACCCTTCCTGTTCAGATGGAGTAAGTAATTTAAGATGGTCTGGATGGATGCTTCAGATGGTGAGAGGCTGTGAGTGGTTGCCCAGCAGGTAAAGTGTTTCAACTTGGCCAGGTAAGCCATTCTGGTGGAAAGCTTCCAGCTTCTCAACAGGATCTGCTGAACTCCAAGCTTAGTCACAGAGGAACGTTCCTCCAAGCTTAGTCACGGAGAAGCTATGCCCTCAGGTGCATAGAGGCCAGGTCTGGGTGAAGCAGCCGGCCCTGGTCCTGAAAGAAAAGATCCAGTCTCAACAGAAGTGCCCAGGGGCGGGTTACTGATAGATCAGTAGCATCCCAAACCAGTGCTAGCAAGGCCTTTTTGGTGCTATTAGAATGACCAGCACCTTGTCCTTCTTGAGCTTTAGAAGGACCTTGTTGATTAGTGGTATCGGTGGGACAGCATACGTGAGACTGTCCAACCATGGCAACAGGAAGGTGTTGGTCAAGGAGCCATCGTCCAGACCATATAGGGAGCAGAATTGCTCGCACTTCCTGTTCCACTGTTGGAGAACAGGTACACTCAGGGAGTACCCTGCCTTCAGAAGATTGCTTTGGTCACCTCCTTGTGCAGGGACCACTTGCAGCAAGAGAAAAACGACCTGCTGAAATGATCCGATAAGGTATTCCGGACCCGTGGTGTATGGCCTTGCGGAGACTGTCATGGGCTATGCAGAAGTTCCACAGATGTATAGACTCTTGACAAAGGGTTGAGGGACCTGCCCCCCCCCAACTGTTTATATAGTATATTGAGGCCGTGTTGTCTGTCAACATCTGTACCACCTTGCCAGATAGTTGGGGTAGAAACACCACACAAGCCAGTCAAATTGTTCTGAGCTCCTGGACATTGATGTGCCATGTTCGCTCATCTTAGGACAAGATGTCCTGGGTCTGGATGGTGTCCAGGTGAGCCCCCCCACCCTCGACCCAAAGTACCTGACACAAATGACTGCATTGGCCACAGGGTTGCAAAAGGCACTCTTCTGAGCACGTGATGTGGTATTGTCCACCACAAAAGGAAAGTGAGTATCAGTGGAGGGATTGTAAGGACCGTGTCTGGGTGGTGCCTGGATTGTGAGAACACCATCGCCAACCACATCTGCAGAAGTCTGAGCCATAGCCTGGTGTGTTGGACAATGTAAGGACAGGCTTCCATGTGTCCCAGAAGCACACTCTGAAAGTAGTGAGTGGGTAGGGCTGACACTTGGAATATAAGCACTGACAGGACCCAGAACCTGTGTTCTGGCAATAGCGTTCTTGCCCATGTGGAATCTAGAACCGCACCTATGAACTCTATCCTTTGGACTGGGATAAGCGTTGACTTTTGTCTGTTTATCAACAGGCCTAGCGCCTGGCAAGTGAGCTGGACAATCTCGCTGCTGCAGTAGACCTGCATCCTTGATCGACCCCTAATGAGCCAATCATCCAGGTAAGGATAAACCTGTATACCCCGCCATCTGAGGTAAGCCGCAACCATTGCCATGCATTTGGTGAACATGCGGGGTGCAGTTGACAGGCCAAAGGGAAGTACTGTAAACTGGTAGTGTTGTTTGCCAACTTTGAAATGCAGGAAGTTCTGTGGCCCTTGAAGATGGAAATATAGCAGTAGACATCCTTTAAATCGAGGGCGGCATACCAGTTGCCTGGATCCAGAGAGGGGATGATAGAGGCTAGGGAGACCATCCAGAATTTTGTTCTTTTGAGGCTTTTTGGTCCCAATCCCAAAAAACATTACTCAGCCTTACTGAGTGACTGTTTTAAGAATGGGTCCCATACAGCCTAGCTCTACATTCAATGAAATGTGACAAAACTGCCATTCCAGATCTTATGTTCTCTTCAAGAGTAAAGCCTTGTCTATACTAGCACTTATGCTGGCAAAACTTTTGTTGCTCAGGGGTGTGACATAAGTGAGTGACAAGTTTTGCCTGCATAAGCACTCATATAGCAGCATTCTGCTGACAGGAGAGGTCTCCAGTCAACATAATAAAACCACATCAAGAAGCAGTGGTAGCTATGTTGGCAAGAGTGCTGTCCACATGACTGCTTATGCCAGCAAAATTTATGTTGCTCAAGGGTGTTTTTTCCACACACGCGTGACAAAAGTTTTGCCAGTGTTAAGTGGTATCATAGACAAGGCCAGATCACGGCTGCCACTCAAAAAGTAAGATCACCCCAGACATATCAATTGTATAACTAGAAAAGGGAGAAGTTTAATACAGGTTTCCTTTCCGCCAAGCCAAACTGGACATCTGGGTGCTGCAAGCTCAGGAGAGGGCTCAGTTCTCAAATTAACTTCCAGTTTGTCAAAGCCCAAGTTTGGTTATTTTCAGGGGAGAATGTGATGAGATAAGAGAGCCAGGCCCTGCTAATCTTTGGGGCCCATTGGTCAGTGTGCTATATTGCTTGTGAATATATCAGAGACTCATCTTTCCCCTGGTTTTGTAGAAGACTATATATTCTTCTGTTCAATTGGATTTGGGAGAGGCGGGGTGTAGAGGAGGGTCTCACATGTATTAAGGTAGTTCTGTTTGGGTCTTCTAAAACCTCCACCTTAAAGAGAACTTTAAATTATTTCAGAATAGCAGACTACCATATTTTAGGTTAGAGTTAATTTAAAAAAATCAGGCTGAATAAGAGACCACATCTAGCATGTCTTTATTTTTAAGAGATTGTAAAAGATATTTATAGTAATTAACTTCTCTACTGCTCACTTTATAACAAAGGGAAGCTTTGTGTAAATTTAAGGCATACATACCCAGCCCAGCTGAGCCGTGCCTCCACTATCACTACTTGTGCTACTATAGCTAAACTATTTGTACTCTCGCTAGCTCAATGAGTACGTGTAGATGAGCAGGTGAACAGAACACCCTCCTAAGTTTATACTGTAGACATAACCCACAAGTCCTTACTCAGCAGGACCTTCATGTTCTTCACTGGAATGTGCAAGGAACACGGTAGTAGGCAACTATGGGATAATCTGTCCCTAGGTAGTTTGCCATCTTTCAATTTCATTCAACATCCCTCTTGTCTCGTAAGGAAAGATGAGCAGAAGTTCCTATTCTACCCTCAGGAAATACTTGCAAGCTGATTTTTCTGTTATTGCACATTATTTGCCCTAGGCCTCAATTTTACATCAAGGAGAAACTCATTTTAGAGACTGAATAGAGGGAATAAGTACTGTGAAATGCTAGTTTTAGGGCATCCTATAAACGGCAAGAAGGAATCAAGAAGAAATCTTTACATGGAGAAACAGATTTAGACTAGATGTAGGCCCTTAATGGTCACATGCAGATTATAGACAGGACTTCTTTAATTTGCCACAGGATCCACTGTACCAGATTAACTGTTTTAGAATTTCAGTCTGTGGGATTTCTAGTTGCTACTAAGGAGTTTCTGAAAGGTGAAGTAGGAGTTCAAGACATCCACTATTCCCTGCACAGCTGACAAAAAATTTGCTAAAATCACTTCCTATGAACCGGAAGTCATGAGCAAGTTATTCTGTTATTTCACTGCAGATTTCTATTGCTCCTGCATTTAAAGCATTAATAATGTGCCACTATTGTAAACTAATCTAGAAATACATATAGGTGAATAAATCATTCAGTAATTAGGGACAAAGATTAGGCTCAGACCACTCCAGATTCTTAAATTGTCACGTTCTCTAACTGAATCAAATGCATAAAAAAAATCTGTATTACTTAAAGGTATTAATGTAAGTCTGAGTTACAGAAAAGTTAGCTGTATTAGTCCAAAAGTTGCCCTTTGACAAAAAGTATTTGTTCACTTTGGTAAAAACAAAAAAGTTAGGAGGCTGAACTTGAATCAAAGGTCGCTTTATCCAAAGACACTGAAAACAAGCTTCAGAATTAACAATTTCCTTTTGTGTTCAAGATCATTTAGCATTCTAGAAATATTTTGGTTCAAAGGAGAATTAGCTACAAGTTATGCAACAACTGAAAAGTGAGTAAATGGGTTTGTACTTTCTTAAAAAAACAATGTCCTGTAGTTGATATGGATCCAAACTAAATGCGAATACTGCCTTGCCACTGGCAATTTTGCCATTTTTTTCCTCTATCAGATTATTCTTAAACTAAAAATGTAGACTTGAAACATCCTTCATTAGCAATGGGGAGAAGAAAGTTGCAGGTGTCAATTACAGAATCTGGATTAATTCTTCCACATCCCTGGGGGTGCACTTTTGAGAATCTCCATTCTTTAGACTGGCCAACATTCAAATGCTTGCTTGGTGGATGAAACTCCTTCAGAATAAATCAACCTTCTTACAGCCAGTGAAAAGAATACATAAAGATCATGTTTCCTTCCACAAAATGGGTGGTACATTCCCCTTTGCTGTGCTCCCTAACTAATGGCTTGCTGAACAAAGGAATGAGACCCAATTTCAAGAGTTCTATATAATAAATTACTTCCTGTAGACCACCCTAGAATATGAGCAATTCAAAATCTTATTTATGAATAGTTAAATATGTTCATGAAGACATAGAAAATGCATGCTAATAAGAACTGAAACCAAAAGGGCAGATCCAGCTGTTCAGTTCACTTGTTTTAGTACTTGGGTTTATAATAGTAGCAATAGGTGGCTAAATGTAGGTTAATCTGATTTGGAAACTGCATAAAGGTATTATAGTGAAGGATTCCAACTCAGACTCCAGGTAGTGTGAAGGGCACCGACATGACAAGAAAAAGGAAAGTATTAAAAATAAAACCATGTTTAAGGAATTTTTATTAAAGCAAGAATTTTATAATCCAAATTACGTTTCTTTGCTCAGCTATCAATTCTCACTGTTAACTAAAACAGTGGTGATATTCTGAGCTTTTCCACAGTAAAGAATTACAAAATTAAAGAAAGGAATGCTTTAAATTTCTGTACTGTGCTGAAAATTCTTTTCCCCCGGGTTTATAAAACATTAATTTGTATTTTTTATTTTACTATTTTTTTTTTGTTTTAAATCAATAGGTAATCTAGGACTAGCATCAGTTTTGCTAGCCCTGGCATTTGCTCTGTACATAAGCTTCGAAGTTTCCTTTCCTTTTTTTATTTATTTTATATTTTGCAATGTTTTTTCTCAATATTTAAGTTTTTCCATGTTTAGATTTTTTTTCTTCGGTGAAGCGAAGTTCTAGTTTGCAGTCCCGGATCTTTCTGTAAACAAGAACAATTTTATTAGCTTTTGATGTGAAAAAAATTAGAATCTTGCAGTTTTTTTGGATACTTTCTATAAATTCCCTTAATATTCTTCACTTCCATACTATCTTTTATATAATGATCTGAAAGACTTCGCAAATATTACAACTTCGTGTACAGATGTGGAAACAGTACAGAGAAGTTGTGCCTTTTCCAAAGATCATAGTTACTCAATGAGAGTGGAGACTCAATCATTTTTGTACAGTGCCTAGCACAATGGTCCCTGGTCCATGGGGCTATGGTAATACAAATAAATAGTTTGATTCCAAGTCCTCCCTACTCTAAACATGAGACCATACTGCCTTATTCTGGGAGAACTATTACCAGACACTTAATTACAGCAATGGAGAACATCTAATTTAATAACTCGTTCCAATGCCAAGTATTCGTGTCATGAAGCCGTAAAAGCAGTATCACCACAATATGGGCAACAGATTGGGGAAGGCAGAGATCTGGATATATGCTGGTAAGCAGTGCTGTGACATTAGTAGAAGGATCTTTGCAAGTCATATTAATGTTTAAATAAGGTAATTTGCTGGACATCAAATCTGATTCTCCTTTAATAGTGGAGATGCAGCATCAGGTTCCCAAATAGAGCCCCAAGACCACCTACATTAAATGAGCAAATTTCCTGAAAAATGGCACCAAATTATCTCTGCTTTGGGTGCTGCATACTGAGATTGGGCCAAAATCAGACTTGAAGGCATATCTTCTTTTCAAGTAGTGTGCGCTCATTTTCCCCAGTTCATCCAGGGGCAAACTAATGATGGCTACAACTGGATGTTCAGATAAAATTTACTGAAACTAGCATATGGCTCTTGTATTTGCTCCTGCAAAATAACAGATCATGATGAAACCAAGTCCTTTAAACTTTCATCACCTCCCTGGCCCCCCATTTTTGGGACCTAGATGTAGAATTTAACATTTCTACCTCAGTTTTTCTCATCTGTAAAATGGAGACGCAAAATATAGCAACCTCATGGAAAGGACAATTAAGCAGCTAATGCTTTTCAACTGTGGTATAAAAATGAAATGAACCAGAATGTAAAGGAAAACCCTGTAGAGTGAATTTCATATACAGAGCTAGTTGGACAGCTGTTCCTGGCAATTTTTTTTTAAGTTGTTGGCAATTATGCACAAACTATAGCATAAATAGCTGAGCTCCATATCTACTGCAGAAAAGGAGTGAAGAGAAGTGTGCCTACAGATAAACCCCACACATATTATGTAAAACAAATCCATCAAGTTTGTGTAGCCTAAAGAACATTTTCATCAAACCTCCCCAAAATTCTGAAGCTGCCATTTAAATAATGATATGCATGGCAATTTATATTTGTCAGAGGTTGTGACTTTCTCAGGCCCACTCAAAACGGCTAAATTTTCAGTCCCAATTCTAAAATATTCCCATCAGGATCTTGACTGAGAGCTTGACTATCAGAAAGCATTGAAGACTTTCTATCCTAACCTAAATGATCTGTTACTTGATGTTCTTTGTTTGAATTATCCTCTAAAGTTCTAATTTATGATGTATTCTTCAATGAACTGCATTTCTGAGGACATTATATTTCAGTTATGGATAGCATCTTTTGTCTCACTAATTATGGGTTTTCTTTTTACAATTCCAATTCTGATCCACTTCCCTTTATTCAGGGCTTTACATTAGAATTCTGCAGCTTCCTTTACATTTCGGTATTAATTTTTTTTTCATTCTGAAAGTTTCTGAAGAACTTCTAAAGTATATGAGTAACTTATGACAGAATTGTAATCTTTACAAAGCTGCAAATACCTTGTTTGAGGAACAAAAAGGCCCTTTCCTGGTAGTCTCACATGTTTATTTCCAGAGAGTACCAGGTTAGAGACGAACTTTAGTGAAGCCCTGCATCTAGATAACTCCAGCAATAGGTCAACTTTATTTTAAAATGTAGTTTTAATTTATTCCCTTCTTTCCAAATAATTATTAGCAGATCTTTCTAATTACAGTCTATTTAACAGCAGCTTATAGACTTACAACTAGAAACTTTTTTCTAGGAGTACAGGACCTTTAGCCACTATAGGTCATATTAAAACATTCCTGACTAAATATACACACAATAAAATTACAGTAGATCACCCTTATCAGTTGAGAAAAAATTAAGAATGAATTCTGTAGGAAAACTTACATATTAAACAGTTGGAACCCCAGTGGGATTGTTAACTGCTTTCTGTGCAGCCTCTTTAGCTTGGTGGGCTTGTAGTACAGCTACAGCTTCATCAACCTAATAGGATAAGATAATTGTTAACAGGCAAAATGTTTTACTTTCTAAGTTCATTACATTTAAGATAGTAGAGCAGCTAAATTACAGAGTACACACGTAACATCAGAAGGAGGACTTAGATGCTAAGTCTACCTACCTTCGAACGAAGAGACTCGGGAGACTCAAGCATATGAAGGAGTTCAGAGTTGTCAATCTCCAACAACATACCGGTGATTTTACCCGCCAGAGTAGGGTGCATGGCTTGAATAAGAGGAAACAGCCGTTCACCTAGAAAAACATTAAAATGCTACAGTTGGCTAACGAGATCAATATAATTAAAAATTAATTTAGCCTCTAACAATGCTAAACACAGGCACTAAAATCTGTTAAGCAATCTGTGGACTTGTATTTAATTCTTCAAAATTATGAAAAGTATTAATATCTACACTTTGAATGCTAAATAAAAATGCCTAAGTATGACTGTATAGAACTAGAGTATCCAACAAACAAAATTAAAGGAGTATTTAAAGTAAACAATTGAGTCCATGCAAAGCAATGTCAAAGGTTCAGAGGTTAACTGCTGAAGAAAAGAAGTGTCCACTAAAAGCCTACATTACAGCAGTATCAACCTCACTGCTATGCATCCCATGCTCTCACCATACTCTTGCTTTTACATTAGGTAAACACAACATTGATAAATTAAACAAATACTGTATTGGAATAGAAATAATACCAATTACCTAATTCTAACCTAAAGTGGTCTGGTATTTCATTCATGTTCAGTGACATAGTAAAGCCTCCCTTCTACATCTGCTGAAAGAGACTTAGCAGTGCTAGTCTGATGTCAAATCCTACCATGTGAGAAGGGGCAAGTACTTTCATCTTAAGAACTCAACCATGTATCCTGGAACAGTAACATCCAAAATACTCCTTTACAACCGATTAGAAGCATACATTTTAAAAAGCTAATTAATCTCACAACTGACTAGTCCTGGGATCAAATATACATACCTAACATCTGCTTTTGTTCTTGTGGAGGGGCAGAAGCCAACATGGAAGCAGTCAAGGGTTCCTGGCCTTGCACATGGACAGCTGGCTGCAAGTTAACGATGTACTTTAAAGTTAAATTCTGGAACATTCAAACATTTTATACCTCCACAACTTAACATAATTATGCCTGCATATTTGTCATAAACATTAGAAAAAATTATGGCTGAGTCACTTGCATCGAAAGGCTGGTAAAAGATGAGCGATACTGCAAAGCACACTAGTGTTGACTCAATCACTTGTGGGCATAATTTATATATTAAGCAAAACTCAAGCCCAGGGTGTATCATCAGGCACTTGGGTAACAAAACAAGTAGAACCGGGTCATGTCCTCCTTAAGTATGCTTGAGATTTATTTTGAACTCTAGGCTTGCAACCATGGGGCCACAATTGGGTAACTGAGTTTTGGCACAAAGGGGAAGAAACTTACCTAGAAGTACAAAAAAATCTCAACCACAAGTGAGAAAATTTTAAAAGATGCAATAGCACAACAGAAAAGTTTGGTTTCAAATGTATTTTAGATTTTTGAAAATGAAGCCTTAACATCAGTGTATATGGCTGTAATGACCCCAATGATGAAGGCAGACCTTTTATAGTTATGATACGGAATGGGCAAAAAAGGTTTCCACGACAAAGTCATCACTTGGCTACAAAACTCAAGAATACGTACCTGCTGCATAGCAACCTGCGGCTGAGTGTTAAGATGTTGCTGAGGATTACGAACACCTGCAGCATACTTGTACTGTGGAACTGTGCGTACAGGAGTGGCTGCAGCAGCAGCTGCTGCTGGGCGAGGACCCATTGTCTGTGTTGATGTATTAGCTGGAAAAGTTAACATGATTTATATGTTAACTTGGCTTTCATAAAGCTTACATTTGGTACAAGTTGATCAATGGACCCAGTATTAGGACTGTACTGAGTATCTAATTTTAGTATTGTATTATATTTGATTAAAGCAATGTTAGTAAATAAGAACACCAGAGGTCAACCTGTGGGCTCAAAACCAAAAGCATGTGTCTATTCCACACTATTTTGCAATTACCTGCTTTTCTTTAAACACTATTAAAAAAGCACTGTGGAGAGAACATCTCTTTTTGATTAAAAATGTGTACTTTAATCATAATTGGGGTAGAATGAAATTCAAGGTGATTCTCATTTTCAATTAAAACATTTTGCCAATTCAATTATTCTAAAAATTACTTTAAATGATTAGATGTGTTACTAATATATAACAGTCTAATACATTCTGAATGTGCTTTTCTTTATACCACTGTGGTCCCCAGAACCTGCTGCTGATACGCAGACAGTCACTCTAAATGCGATATTGGCACTCCTTGTTCCCATCTGCAACAATGCGTTAAAAACTAAATGCTCTCTCAATATTATTCTTCCACATAATCCACTGCTGTCGTTACCACAAGAATGGAATAAATACAAAGGGAGCGTGAGGCCATCAATGTAGTGTCATTAAGATGTGGCCCACAGTATGAAGAAGTTGAGAACTCCTAGTGAATACTAGGAATCTACTGGGTTAAGTTGGTCTATACAATGAACATTCTCAAAAAAATTGGAAAATACAGGTTAAGAGGGAGAAGAATGAACTAACAGCCTCCCCTAGAAACATTAGGTGAGCCTGAAATGTGCAGTTTTGACTGGGCACACTGCTAAGCAGGAAAAGGGTTTGATATTGCAGAGGGGGAGATGGTAGAGAAATCACAGTGAGGGAGGAGGAGGATGAGTGCAATCTAACATGGGAGGGAAATATCAGAAAGCGTGAAATAGCCATAGAGCAATAAGCAGAAGAGAAATGGCTGCTGCCATGGGGAGGGGTAGCCTCTTCAACCTCCCTAATACATGTTGGCCCAACATGTTAGCTGGTTATTAGGAGGTGAGAAGAAACTTCCAAGTCAGCCAGGGGCAGGTACAATAGGAAACAACGTGGTGCCTCCTTCTGCACTATACAGCTTCACAAAGCTATTTGAAAAATTATTCAGCATTAGCAGAATCTCTGAAACATGGCCATAAATGAATGTATATCTAAATGAAGGTGGATTTTGGTGCAGCCGTATGTAGGAACAAGCAATTTTAAAACCCTAAAACTCACCAACACGTTGTGTTGACATGACTCTTGGAACCTGTGAAGAAGCTGGTCTCATGGTACTAAATGGTGGCCTGGGAGCTGCTGGGCGGATAGCGCCTGGCATGTTCTGGAATGCTGCATTTAAAACAAGGAGTGTTTAAGTTGCATCCTGTAACAATACTGAATGGTGACAAGACTGTCAGTAAAAAATGTTTCCACTTTGCCATCCTTGCATGACATTATAACTAATATTACAGAGGTCAGAAAGAAGTCAGCAGTCTAGTTGATGGGGGGCTGAAATTCAACCCAATGATGATTTGTGACAGCTGCTAAATAAAAACATAGGTGGTTTACTATAAAAAAAATCTCTCTCATGAGTTATATTTATAAAGTTAAGAACCTTAAATTAGGTCTCCTGGCAAACATCTGCAAATGAGCAAAACTGGCATATTACCTTTCTACCAATTACATGTAATGACCATCAAACATTTTTGTTTTAGTGCCTCATAGTTAACCTTCATTAGACCTAAGTGTTCCTTGAATGCCCATGTATTTAGAAAGTTAAGGAGACTACTTACGATGAGGTCTGGCACCCTGAGCAGTCCAGCGAGGACTTGGTCTGAGTTGAGCAAGTTGGCTAGTTGGATAATATGCAGCACGGTTCTGAGTCTGTCAAGAAAATAAAAATGACAGCTGTTTACTAATATCTTGCTGTACCTGCTCAATCCATCAACCATGCATTTCTAAGTAATTTCTTCTATACATTTTCCAAATTCAAGTATCTAAGAAAAATCCTGATTTACAGAATTTAATGTATTGCTCCTTCCAGAAATTTAGACATTGTCACAGACTCTACAGTACTTAACTCCAAAATCCATCTTTATGAATTTAACATACTAACATTACAGATATGTTTGAATACGTCTTAATTTACTGATGAATCTAAACCAATTCTATCCATGGTGCAAAATATGAAATTACTTATTTCTACACATACCGGTGGGATAGCTGCCATGAAGTAACCTGAAGGAGGTGCTGGTTGGTAGGGGTTGATTACAGGATTAGGTACTGCTCTCACACTTGCCATTCTCTGCATATACTGGTTGGTGAGGTGAGCCTGGCGCTCTTCTTTGCGTTGGGCTAGAGCTACATATAATGGCTTAGTGGCCACAATTCTACCATTCATTTCTGTGACAGCTTTGGTTGCTTCTTCTGGTGAAGAAAAGCATACAAACCCAAACCCTTTGCTGCGGCCACCTTCCATCATGACCTGCCAATAAAAATAAGGTAGTTTTAAAAATCAATCTGGAGCAGGATGCACAATTTGGTATGGATACAACTCCAATTCCAGGTTTCTGAATTATGGTTTACACTTTCTGCAAGTGGAAGGTATATAAAGTGCACTTCTTAATTTTGAGACATAATATACCCAACGGTCAATGCTGTCTTCTACTGGGAAGAATCCAACCCAGTTGCCTGCAAAAGGCAACATCTCACAGTTTTAATCTAACCTATAGTTTTCTAAGAGTAAATCATCTGCTCCAGCTTTGAACTGAGGAATACATAATTAAAATGCCATTTTGATCAGTTGCTCTGCCGACAATGTACCCGTCAGCTCCTGTGCCAAGACTGCAAACGGCACAGGATTATTTTTATTGGTTTTCTTTCACAGTTGGTTTATTGGATACAAGCCTATCCTCTAGCAACACTAGTCACTTTAGGCCTATTAGTGAGGAACAGAATGTGTGAACCACTGTATTGAAAAAAATGTGAATTTTTTGGTAATGCTGTCTGCATCCATCCATTCCAACTACAGATTTCTGTGCTTTTTTATATGGGTGATTGTCTGTGAAAAATGAGAGAAGTGAAAACATGCAGTCATTCATAAACATGAATATGATGCATGAGAAGGCGATGGCTTTAAGTAGTACTAAGGTACTGCAGTGAGTCTATAATGCATGCATTTTAAAAACTGCTATTCCATATTACTTGCATCCAAAAATACATGAGTACACTTTTAAAAACTGTGTGAATGAAGATTTTAGTAAGAACCAGCAGTCAACTTTAATGATGGTTAGATTTATAGGTCGTTATGCCATATCTCCACATTTTACTATTGCCAGTTGAAAAGAGTTGAATGTCACTGTCACGTCTTCGGTGACAAACCATCCCTTCCATCTTTCACATGTAACTGCAAAGCAAAAATTAAGCCTAAAATGCTAACTTTACCTTTGCACTAGTGATTGTACCAAATGGGGAAAATTCTTTTCGTAGACGCTCATCATCAATCCCATCATCAAGATTTTTCACATAAAGGTTTACACCCTAAAAAAATAAAACTACTTTTTTAGAAAAAACAGTTGCTTAATTTAAAAAGATTAATCATAAAATAAATTTGTTCATTCAATTTAAAAGTGTAACCTGGTATCTGGTGATCCTGTCCTGCTTCATTTGTTCGAATTTGCGCTTGAGCTCAGTTTGTCTTTCCACTTTTTTCTGAGCCCGGCCCACATAAATTTGCTTTCCATTGAGTTCCTTTCCATTCATCTCATCCACAGCCTTCATAAATAAACAAAGGATTACCAATGCTCACAGTATATTAAACCCAACATGTTTTTTTAGCCACTGGCTAATGCAGTTTAAGAGCACAAATTAATAGAAAGCTTCCAACAATAAAAACTAAATGTTTTTCCCACCTACTACGCCAAGAAAAAGATGTAAAATATAGTTAATTGAAACAAAGCCATTTCCAGAACCTCTTGAATCATATTGCATTTAAAAAGTATAAGAAGATATGTATAACTAAGTACTTTCTGTCTAGCATATGAACTAAAGAAAAATCAGAAGTGGATAGATGTAAACTTTCATCGCTTGTACAAATAAGTACATCAAAAAGAACCCTGAAGATACCCTATAAGAACTTTTCTGAGAACCAAGCTCTATGTAGAGAATGCACATAAAAACCCACACCATGTTTCGTAGCCCTGTTTAACTTAGGACTGGTCTACACTAAAGTTAGTTCGATAGCTCAAGGCTGTGAAAAATTCCACACCCTGTGTGTTATGGTTAAGCCAACCTACACACCAGAGATGTCACTAGGTTGACGGAAGAATTCTTCAGTCAACCTAGCCACCACCTCTTGGAGAATCAGATCAAGAGTCTGCATTAGAGCAGCGCATCTGTGCCACTATAGAATTTCTAGCATAGGCATACCCTGAGTCATAAACAAAGAGAAGAGGATTAAAGGGACAAATTCAAAAATCTTGCATCTGAATTTTACTTACAATTGCTAAACACATAAAATTACTGTAACGTAAACATTTAAGAAAACGTTCCCAAATTTTGTTCACTTTGTACATTTGACAGCGCCATCCATATATTCAATTTCCCTTTTTTTGTCCTGAGTCTTTCACACATTTTAAAAATGGGACAATTTGAATGTACAACCACAAAAATTGGCAAGGGAACTCTAGCCCCAGGTATCACTTAACACTTTTTTTTTAATTAAGGATTTAGAATTTACAGTATAACTCCTTCAGTGTGAAAGCTTTAGCATTGGTCTATGTCTATTAATTTAAAAATACAGAAACGGGTTTAATGGATTGTGTATCTCCATTAGTGAAAGCTATTTTTTAAATGTGTATTTACCCAATATACTGGAAGTTTGTCTACCATTGCGCAAATGCATTACACAGTTAGGTGAACCATTTCCCACAATAATTTAATACATATATAGAACACCAGATGTCTTAAGCACACTCAGACTAAAAATGTGCAAACCTAAATGTTACTTATATATTTATGAGGTGGGATTTATTCTAATCTGTGTGCACACTTGTGCTGGTGACAACTGAGGGAAACAGACTTTTGAAAACGATAACTCCATTCATTGTTCTGATTTGTTATTTTATGCTTAATTTGTTTCCCTGATGTAAGGTATCCAATGCCAGTAATTGATGCATCTAAACTATCAGTGCCAAAGACTTAAAATTGTATAGCATACTACCATGTTACAGACACTAATATCTAATTTCATGTCCAGTGTTACAAAATTACTTTTCCCAATAGAAGTTGCATCTCATGGTTCCATGCTTGTTTTCAGATTTCCATGCACGTGTATTCAGTTTACAAACTAAGATGATCTTTCTAACTTCCAGGCCTGCAAAGTTGGCCTGTGCTCAAAGCAGCATTCTTTCTGTTTTACAAATCAATAGTAAAAGATTATATAAGCCAAATTATGCCCTATTTTTTCAATGCGTTTTACAAAGGTGTCAGTAATTATAGTTTAAAGAATTGTTCATGTATATAAAATGGAATAGAGTCCTCAGGTTGCTTGTTATAGCTGTGTTGGCTCTGCAATGCAAAAAAATAAAACGGAGCGCAAACCTTATTCTGTTATTAAAGCAAGCAGATATGGCTGAATACATACAGGAAGCAGTTTTGCTGTGTAAAGTTGCCAATCTTAGTAATTTTTAAAAAACAATGCACTCTCCCTGTCTACTTGTCATAGCCACCTGTTGTATCCTGTCGTTCAAATTATAAGCTCTTTGGACAGGGGTTACTTACAGTTTCCATGGTGCCTAGCACAAGGCTCAAACCCCACTGAGATCTCTAGACAGTATTACAATATAAATGTTAAATCATTTAAGGCCACTGTATCATTTCTAGGCCAGGAATATTTTGGGGGGAAGCAGCAAACAAATGATATTCTAAAAACATCCACTGCAGAAGTCTGCTAAATGTGAAACCAAATAAAAAACAGTGTATCAGCCAATTAAAGTAACAGATTTCTCTCCGGTTTCCTCACATTCATTAAAAATTTGGAAAGATCTAGCGAATGCAAAAAGGAAGTTTGTATTCAAGACTCAAAATTACTAGCTTCCCAGAATGATGCATTTAAAAGAAAAAACCATGTACAAACTTACTTTCTGGGCATCTTCATGTCTTTCAAAGCTAACAAAGCCAAAGCCTTTGGATTTTCCACTCTCATCAGTCATAACTTTCACACTTAAGGCAGGCCCTAAAAAAGTATGCAATATTTATATTATATATACATTCTACATCCCCTTCTGTTTGGTGGTTAAATTTTAGCATCACCCGCAAGAAGTTAAATCCTAAGAAAACTAGAGAATTACTAATCTGTTCTATTTAATACCAAATGATGCTACAGGATCTTACATAGTACTTGAAGATGTGGGTTTTCCATACAAATCCATTTTCCAACCCGAAGTTTATAAAATTTTAAGCAGTTTACAATGCCCAAAGGTTTGCTAGGTGCTGGACACAGTCCCGATACCAAAGTGTTTACAATCTAATTTATATTAGTCTGCGTCCAACTAAGGCATGTGGTATCACTGATGCTATACAGAATGTCTATTGTCCAGAAATTTTCCAGCTGTTAAACGTACAGCAGATTCCTTCCCTGAAGGATGCCCCAAGTGTGCTGACATTCTCAGCCCCTAAAAGCACTTTCTGTAAGAACCATGAATAAGAACTCTTGGCCAAAACTTTTGTTAGCTGCCTCAAGTTAGGCTCCTAAATCTACATTTGGTATTTAAATGAAAGTAGCCTAATTTTATCAAGTATTGAGCACTCACAAATCCTACAGGTGCCAATTGAAACTCAGCACCTCTGAGAAATAAGTCACTTCTATTTAGGAGAATTAATATCAGGCACCTGGGTTGCTTCACTGAAGCTGACAGCAAAATTCTACATAAACAAAGGGGGCATTCCTTGATGAGTTTATCTGAGCTGACAATCCTGGAATTTTACCACAAATTTCAATATATTTTATTTCCATTGTATAAACACAGACAGGGATGGTAGTCCCACCTATTAAGTTTGCCTATTACATCTCATAACAAGACTTTGCTTTTGTTTGCTTGTAACTCTGGCAAACTAACAATTTGGGCTGAAAGATTCCATGCTTTGTGTTTGCCTCAGGCTCAACTTTTCTGGAAAACTGCAGCTGAAAATGTCCAGCCATTTCAGAGAACAAGATTAAGAGTAAATACACTGTTTTGCCCATATTAAAAAATTCTGATTATCTTTTCTTTGAAAAACTTTAGTGCCCCCATGCTTTGAAGCAGGACTTAAATTTGGCACAGGAATACCCTTTTTTAAAGGATGTGCCTTTTGCCTGATGCATGAAAATACAGCCAAATTTGGCCATTTTATAAACCTTACAAAATACAGGTTTAAGGGGATAGGACAAAGAAAGATCTGCTTTAGGGAATGAGCAGAAGAGTCTTTGCCCATTAGAACACTCACCTCCAGAGCCTGGAATGTACTTTACTCCCCCTTTCCCAAATGCCACAGCTGGCATACTAACTAACTATACTAACTAAAAGGTCCTTCGTTACCAAGCACATGTATGAATTATGAAATGCTTCTTGAAACAAACATTAGCAAGTGACATCATGTAACCTCTGGTGTTATCACAGTACACGAGCCATAATTATCAGAAATGGAATTCAATATTTTGTATATTAGACTCTTTCCTCCATATAATTTGCTAAATGTCCTATATTACCACCCAAGTCGGTAAGTGGAAGATGCCTTGGCAGGTTATTAACATGTTTGGAAAAAACACTTACAAAAGTTTTAACATCACTAGCTTCAACAGTGATGTCATACGGTATAAATAGCTAAGTTATGAATGACAGCACCCTAAAGATTTTAGGCTCTAAACAAAACTGATGTGCAAGATTAAACTTAACATCTTGCTGCTGATATTGCTGGTAACTTAGTTTTCTATATTTCCATCCTTAATTCAGAAACCAAGCAAACAATTGTGTGGAACAGTAGGAAGACTGCACAGGTACAACCCACCTAGCAATGGAGATGTAACAAATGCTTCAATCATTCACAAATGTCTTTCAAAGATTCACTGTTCAATGGCCATATCAAATCTAAAAGGCTCACTTCCTCATTTCATTTGTAACTCCAAGATCCGAAAAACTATTTATATGTATTAAAATATAACGTCGTCCTGTTCTTTTTAATTGGATGAGGACATTTCTGATGGCCAGGTTCTCATGTGCGCTACCTCTGGACAATGGAAATTCTTTATAGTGGGTATTAATTTACCACTTCTCTGGATCTGAACACTGAACTGACAACTAACTACATGCATTTTAATTGTCTCTACACAATGGCCTGAATCCTCTTGTTAAAAGGTGTTAAACTGAAGTTTGTCTATTAGTTTTTATATAAACAATGTGGAAAATTAAGACATTACCAAACTTGCCAAAGAGTTCCTTAAGTCTTTCATCATCCATGTCTTCTCCAAAATTCTTGATATAAACATTGGTGAACTCCTTTGCTCTAGCTCCAAGTTCTGCTTCTCGTTCTTTACGGGATTTAAACCTTCCAACAAATCTAGTTACAGGAAACCAAGGTGACTATTGGGTTAAAATGAATCTATCCAGTTATAAGGTTTTTCCTAGATTACATGCACCAATACACAGGCAGACAAAATTCAACCATGGGTTATTTCTTAAACACAGTATTGAAGAATCAATGTCAATGATAAGTATTTTTTCTGTTGAATTTCATGCCTAAGATACAACTTTACAAAAGAAACACTTCTTTACTATTTAAATATTTAAATCCCTTTTGTCACAGTAATTGAGATAGTAATTGTGTCGAAGTCTTGATAGGACTGTAATTTTCATTAAAGTTTACTTTTCAACATCAGTAATCAGACAGTGGGGGAATTCTTACATAGTGGTTTTTGGTACACTGAAATAACTTTTTGTAGCCTTCAAATATTGTTTCCATAGCCCATCTGAATTTTAGGCATAGGCATCTCACTAAAACCCCAACTTTCCTCTTATCCACAGAAGCCTCGTATCATAGGATTCATCCTTACTAGTAAGGTGGTATGGACCTGGCTTGCTTTTCAGGTGGTCAATGCCAAAAGCTGACTGGGAACAGTGAGATCAGTTCCTATCCTTCCACCACAAAAGGAACATGCTTTCAGCACAGCTTTTGCTGGCCCACAGAACCGCTTCAGAACAATCACAAATGCTTCTACATGAACGATTCAATTTCTGTACCAGACTTCTTGTCTCTCCAAGTCTATTTTAAAATTACCCAGCTTGCAAACCCATGTCCCAATCGATATAGTCTAAAGTTACGCAACATTCCTTTGACCTGGTTTATAGCTACATTGGGACTTCAATGGTGGTGATGTCAGGCACTCTGAAGATTTTGATAGTCAGGAAAAATTGTTAATCCACTTTAAAAGGTTCTTCTTAAAATAAAAGCCTGAAGGAAATGCAACTTTTATGATGCACTAATCAGTTTAAAGTTAATTAAATTACAGTTTTTTAAACTAGTGATTAATCTGCTGGAACTACTGGGCTAGTTAAAAAAAAGTGTATGTACAGAAGCTATAGTTAAAAACCAACTCCACCTATTAAGAACCTCAATTCAGCTAAAATCATGGTATAAAACTACTTGAAAGAGCCACCCATGGTAATCTTTTACAGAGCAGCGCCTCAGATCTCCAAGACATGAACTGTCCCTGGCTGTTGCTTCATTTCCCCATCTCTATGTATAAATGAAGGTAACAGGAAAAAAATAATGTTGATTTTCTATTATGCACGTTTTCCCAAGCCTCTACCACTCTTAGGCCTTGTCTGCACTACAGGGATAAATTAATTACTGTGGTGGCTGATGTCCACAGTACCCCTCCTTGGCTTAGTGGTGTGCATCCTCACCAGGAGCACTTTCACAGACATAAGTAGGGCAGTGTGGGGGGTCCATCTGCCCCAGGCTTCTTTTCCCTCTTCCCTCACCTCCACAGCAAGGCAGCTGTGTCAATTTCACAGCTTAGCAGTTGGCCTTTGGCTGCCCCTTTTCTTGTCAATCTCATAGCTCCAGTGGAGACCTGAAATTGACAAGAATGGCAGCCAGTAGCAGATGTAAGGAACAGTGTCTACACTGATGCTGCATTGCCCTAACTACACCGACATAAGCCATACACCTCTCATTCAGGCGGTTTTATTATGTCGGCATAGCAGGGGACTTGCATCAGTGGGAGGAGCATTTCAGTGTGTACACCTCCACTGTTTGGTTGACAAAACTCTGCAGTATAGACAAGCCCTTAGTCTGCCCTCCAAAAGACAGTTACACAGCCATACTTGTGTTACACATGCTAAGTTTTAGAAGTACAGTGGGTTGGAAGAGGCATTATTACTATGTCCTAAGAATCATTTGTGTAACACATTCAAACCACCACTAGACTAGGAAACAGGAATCCAGAGGTCAAATAAGAGCTCACATGTCACAGTTTTGGCTAATACCTGCAGTGGGAAAAAAGTAATATTGTTCTGAATACTTGATGGAGTCAGCCTTACTCTAACCTGATCAAAAGTAACAGTCCCTAGTTTCCAATTCTACTACATTCAGCTGTAAACACCTTAGCTGCAACATTATTTTACCACACAAATTGAGTTTCCAATATTTTAAGATGTCAATTTTTTTCATATTCCTCTTACTGTCAGCATATGTAATTAATAGTATCACAGTATACCACACTACATTTTTAATCATTTTAAAATTAGCAACATATTTAGAAAAATCAGATTTTTCTAGATAAACTTCAGGAAGTAATCTACTTTAGATTGAATTTCAATCTTTTGACAGCCCCCAAGTCTATGTATTTATGTACTTACACTTTGCGGTCATTAAGCAGCATACCGTTCATTTTTTCAATAGCTCTTTCTGCTGCTTCCTGTGTCTCAAAATGTACAAATCCATAGCCCTTTGACCCATTTTCATCACATACCACCTATACAATAAAAAATGTCATAACTTGTCAAACAACTCCAATATAGGTTTGTGGCTTCTACTATTAAATCACTGTACACATTTGTTACTTTCTACTCACCTTACAAGAGAGGATGTTTCCAAAAGCAGAAAATGTATCATACAAAGCTTTATTATCAATAGATTTGTCCAAGTTCTTGATGAAGATGTTTCCAACACCACTTTTGCGTAGAGATGGATCACGCTGAGACCACATGATGCGCACTGGCTTGCCTTTAATGACATCAAAGTTCATAGTATCCAAAGCTCGTTCAGCTGGAAGAGACACCAACGTTAGTGAGAAATATTAAACCGTTTCTCTTTATCCACATGCTAACTCTACTTGAAGTTCATTAATTTTTGGTAAAATTTTAGCCACTAGAAACGTTTTGATAATGACCTTCATATTCCCATCTCAATCATTAGAACAAATCTCTGAATAGAAAATTCAGTATGGATATTAAATTAACATTAGAAGCAATTAACTCCATTTTACTAAAGAGAAAAATACACAGATTAGATTTCCAAAATGGTAGGATTTTCTCTATTCCTGGGCTAACAAGAGCTGTGAGCACTATAGAGACCCTGTGCTCAGGATACAGTATGGAACATCAAAGATCACAATGTATCAATCACTGGCAACCTTTTCTACACTAGAAAAAGGTTTACAGGCATACCTACACAAACAAACCCTCCTAGTGCAGATATGACTTACACTGTACCAGCAAAAAAGTGCTTTTGCCAATATAACTGATACCAGTTCTGAGTAAAATACGTCACAAAAGTAAAAGCACTTTTTTGCCAATACAACTGTATCTACCTACATCAGGCTTTTACTGGTATAAAGAAATTGCAAAAAAAATTGTACCTCTAATCAACATTACTATGCCAGTAAAAAAATTTTGTATAGACCTGACCGAAGTCCAGTTCCTGAATACAGCAACATGTTTACTATGATGGTGTTACGCATGGAAGAAGGATCCAGGAGGGATGAGGATGAAAAATCAAGATTAGGACATATTAGTTTAACTGAGTTTATATTCTTTGCAAATATTCGAAGAAAAAAGGGAACACAGCAAACAGCACTTGTGGCAAGCATTTAAATTATTAGCATAGAAATTCTATTTTTGCTTCTAAATAATGGATTTAAAGAAACAGTTTGCCATACATTTTCATATATAATTTCTACAGATAAAAAACAAGAAAAACCTCAGAAAATGTACAAGATGCATAAAATATCAAGTATTAAAACAGCAATATAGAATAATGGAGAGAAGGTGGATAGGTAATATCTTTCACTGGACCAACTTCTGCTGGTGAGAGAGACAAGCTTGCAGAGTTTACACAAATGTATTACATATCTCACAGACCTGAAGAGCTGTGTGTAAACTCAAGAGCTTGTCTCACACACCAAAAGAAATTGATCCAACAAAAGGTATCACCTACCCATCTTGTCTCTCTCATATGTTGGGACCAACACAGCTAAAACACTGCATATAATATGAAATAACGTAAGTTAGCTTTTAACCACTCTTGTAGAGTAGCTTATTCAGTAGAGGACCATGGCCAACCTTTTGGAAGACAGTTTGGGACTGTTGATGTCATTATATCTGACATTTCCATCTTTAAAAGTAATCCTCCATGCCCATGGGATGGCAATTCCTAGCAGTAACATGACTAAAAATCACAGGCATGTATGAAAAAAGTTAGAAGATATTTAAGCAAGAGATAGTGAAGGTACTAAATTATGGTAGCCAAATTATGATTTCCTGGACTAGTTCTTTCAGTGCTATATCTTTATAGAAATCTGGAGGGGGGGGAAGCAGAGCCCCAGTAGATGCCTGAAATCTCACCTAATGGCACTGTAAGCCTGCTGAATTGCCATCTGCATTCAGAGCAAAGAGATGCAATGTAATCCGCAACAAAATCTGATATAAAAAACTAAAAATTATTTATCAGAACTTAAATATTGTTCACTTTCAAAAGAAAAGCACATCATCTCCATGGAATGAACTTTTTAACCTAAGAGCCCTTAAACACCATAATACTTTTCACAGCATGCTTTACTGCTGCAGTCATCCACAAGATAACATGATTTCTATGAAAAGAACAGAATTGACAAATTATAATCAAAATAGTTAGGGCCTGTCCTTTCAAAACAAAAGGAAACTTTCAATCACTTAAGTGATATAACAGAAAAATGTTAATTGAAAATCCAAACACTATATTATATTAGTAAGCCAGCCTTTCAAAAATATTAATCAGGTCAATTAACCATTTTTTCTAAGAAGTGGAAGAAGGGATAAACATATAATGGACTTGTAGAATTTGCTGCCAATTTCCATTTCAAAACCTACTAAAATTATTATTTCTAACAAGATAAATGCTGCCTAAATTACTAACATTCTATACATTTTTGAACTGCCATCTTATTTCTATCCAAACAAGTGCATGTCATAGCTCTCAGAAAATCTTTATACACTGATCACTGTCTCTTTCGATACTGCACATGCCTGTCTTACTTCTACTTCATTTTCAGATTTTCACATCAGTCTGGTATTGAAAGATTATTGCTCTGCAGAAAGTCAGTAGGTATATGCTGTAAGTAGATACTAATTTTTTTGGAAAACCGGTTCCACTTAAAACTCTCACCCAAACAGACATTATCCCTATAACAGTAATTATAAAATGGGAAGAATAAAATGAGAACAGTATTTGTTTCTGGAAAAAAAATATTAATAGGTTGCATAAAACACTACATTGAAATTGTTAAACTTGATAAAAATTGTTCTCCCACTGAATAAGCTAATGCCATGTGCACACACATTTAATTAAGAACCTGGAGTTAGGGAGAATGGACATTTTGGGTTATAAGTCATGAGAAATGGAGTCTCATCCCAGGTTAATAAAAACCAGAACTTGTTACCATCAAACCAGTTGGAGGCCAAGTGAAATGAACTGGAGGTTTCAGTAAAATTCTCACTGGATAGGCATCTACATCCTGGTACCACAACTGGAGAAAATTAGAATCTTTGTTGGTAGTCTTAGAAGAGGAGCCAAAAATTAGTTCATTATTTGTTTCCAGTAGCATTCAAGGATGTGTGTGTTTGTAAAGGATAGTCTTGACACTCCCCAAATTTTTGTTCCAGGACACATTCCCAAACATTTGTTCCAGGGTGTGTCCATACTACCCTTTTACAAACATGTTAACTACAGAGAGTTAATGACCCATCATTAAAAAACTGGTTCAACCTTCTGTGTAGACAAGGCCAGCACAGAAAATTTCAGCTGCTGTTGCCCTTGACATACCTGATCTAGATAAACAGATGTCGTCTTCAGTTTCTAGGGCTGCCAATTTGGCACCTTTCCTGAGCATTGAATTCACTGCAATTCTTTAAAAAAACACCTTTGTATAGAGAAAAAATTTAATTCCTTTTCCACTTGTAAAATTATAGTCACTTGGTATAAAATGAGGACTGAATACACTTCAACATCAAACTAGGTATCCCAAGCAGTGACTGATCTTTTTCAGGCTTTTTCTAGTAAAAATGACTGCATCCAATATATTTTAGTTTCTTTTCCATGAAGGGCTGCACATTAGTTTGTAAGACACAAATACATACAATAGTTAACTTATTACAAAATGGCCACACCTACTGAGTTCACCCATGTTATACCTTTGCTGATTCTGCTTAAATGTCTATTCAATGAGTCATTAGTTCCCATTTTAGTTGGGAGCCAGCTTCAGAAGCGATTGCACTTTGTCACTTTATGTATCATCTGCATGGAATATATCCTATAAAAACAGGAATGGTAGTGCTAAATATATAAAGAAATATATATTAGTAGACTAAAGAAAATGCTGCAGATCATTTAATTTAGAAATCTTCTGAAAAAAGTTTGAGACATTTGCCCATAATTATCTCTAGTTACGAGGGATTAGACAATAATTACCTGTGTTCTAATCCTGACTGACACTGACTCACTTTCACATCAGATAAATCATACCTATAAAGTGACGACACTTGCATACCTCACACAAGGATGTCAGCAGACTTACTTAATGTTTCAAAAGAACTTTGAGTTTCCTGGATTATTGGTACTCTGTATGTGAAACAAGAATTTCACAGACCTCTTAGCTAGTTAT
>ML675601.1:97583751-97614226 GCA_007922155.1 Mesoclemmys tuberculata
AGTTATTAATAGTTGTTAATAAAAACAATAAAAGATATGTTAAAGTGCAGCTAAGAATTAAGCCTAAGATTGAGAAAAGGCAGATAATTCAAAATTCAAATTGAAACTAGTTATGAGGAAGGAGTCAAGGATGGTATTTCAGCCTCCACTAAGTTTTCAGGCCTTTATATGATTATCTGCAAAATTCTTTGAGAAATTCTGCTTTTGATGGTATTTGTAATGCTTGTCAAATTTAAAAAGTATCGCAAGTTTTAATTCACTGGATGCAGTTCAGATGTGTTTTGAACACTACCTCTATTGCTTGGAGGGGACATAACTGTAACTTGAGCATGAGACTCTGTATCTGAATGAGAGATTTTCAGCAAAAAAAGTGAATAAAGACTCAGTTACATGTAGGTAGTCTTTCATTCCAAAGGATCTCAAAGTAATTTACAAACTTAAATGTCACCATAATAATATGGAAGGATCATTATCCATCTCACAAATGCAACTGTCTCTGGGTGAAACACAGGTGTTGAACAACTCTGTATTAAGAAAACATTTTATCCAAATGAAACTGCAGATAGAATTTAGGCATAAACACAATAAAATTACCTAGTCAATCATGTGACAAAAGTGATAGGATCAACTCTTAATATACCAGGGCATGTTTCAACATAAAATCAGAAAGAGTGGCATATACTGAATGGCCTACAACTTCCTAACATCAAAGTATGTGTAAGTGCTTTATCATATCAAAGTACTGACTGATCCAGTCCCAACCTGACCCTTTTTCCTTGTGAAAGTGGTCTGGATCACAAGACAAGGGTCTTTCTCAATTTAAACCAGACAAATTTCTGTTAAAAGGTCATTTAAATCCTCTCATTCTGAACTATTAGTTGACTAAAATAAAAGGTCTCTAACATGTAAGAGAATTGTTAAACAGGCTGAAAAGATCATATCTACCATCCCCAGTAAATATAGTCAATGCAATACTTATAGATGCCAGCAAACCAGACTCAGGAATCTGCCCCATAGCATATACATAGTAAAACTAATTTCAAAAGCCAGTATACCCACATGCCTGAACAGTTGGGAAATCAAGTGGTGCACAGGCCTTAACATTTCTAAAAATACATCCATCACATGATTATACCTGGTATAATAGTAGGTATTTGGCAAATTGTGCTTTAATCAAAGTCATTATGACATTTCATAATCAGACAGGTGATTCCATTTAAAATTGGTCAGAACTGGGCCTTTGAACTACAGTTCCAAAGGAAGGCCTTGTATGCAAACCTTAACCCTGAAGTTCTGTTTACAGGTCATTTGTGAACTGCATAAAAATAGTTTGCCTTGCTTTGAGTGAGCTATAGCTGCACCAAAACTGTAATGCAAGCTTTTATAATTCAACAGTGCATACTGCAGAATTTATTGCAGACAAATGAAGTACCAAAAGCAAGCTTGCTAGATGACACAAACACACTGTAGATGTTGAACAGTACATCATTTGGAAAGTAAAACCCTACATTTTGCTCAACAAACCTGCCATAATGCTTTAATTATTTGTGTTTATGCCCATCCATTTCCATGGACTTTATGTGACTTCAAATCTAAGTACAGGGTTATTTCACACTGGCCTGACACTGCCTCCTTTTACCTCTTAACCACATCACGCCTACACGCCCAATTCCTCCCGGGGAGATATTCAAGGTGTTAATGATTGTGGCATTTCCTTCAAACAGGCTTTTTAATACCAGTTTCCCAGTGTATTAACCTCGAGAGAAAAACCTGGTCACACCCTTCCTGGCGACCACCAATCCTTTCAGGAGCACAGGTTCCGGACACCAGGCAGTCGCTGCGGCTCGGCTGAAACTAGCTTTGAGCGGAACCGGCCAGACCGCTGGGCTCCGCCTGCCGCAGCTCGGCGCGGTACCGACCGCTCCCCGCGGAGGCAGGAGGGCTCCGGGCGCCGAGGCCCTTCCCTCGAGTTTTATGGGTTCGACATTTGCTTTCGGTTCCCGAATAAGCACCTCCCCCACGCCACGAGGCGCAGCCACAGCCCCCGGGCCGCATGTCACCGAGCAGCGGCGGCGGCTCCAGCGCACAAACTTCCCCAAGCACGGCGCCAAGTTTTGCTCGTGTGCAAGCACCCCCCCCCCCCTCCGGGAGCAGAGGAGACCCCTGCCCGCGCCGCAGGGCCAGGCCGGAGCCAGAAAGGGACGACAGGCTCCGCAAGGGAACGACGCCAGCAGCCACCCAAGGGGGTGGGGACACGGCTGCTGTGTCGCGAGGAAGGCGCACTCCCCCCAGCACAGCCCCTCTCCGACCCAGTGTGGGGCAGCCCCCCAGCGCTCACCGTCGGCGGGCTGCTGGAAGTTGACATAGGCGTAGCCCAGAGACCTGCGGGTGATCATGTCGCGGCAGACGCGGATGGAGAGGATGGGCCCGGCCGGGCTGAACTTCTCGTAGAGCATGGCCTCGGTGACGTCGGGGTGCAGGTCCCCCACGTACAGGGAGGCCATGGGGTAGCTGGGGGCGCTGGGGTTCATCCTGCCGCCGTCTCCAGCAGGGGAAGGGGGTCACACTGAGGCGAGGCAGCCGCGGCGGCCCCGGGTTCCGCGGGGGCGATTGGAGGATTCGAAACTTAACGGCTCCGGGAGGCGGATTCTCGGCGCTGAGGGCCCGGCTCGCTCGGGCTCGGCTGCTTCTGCTCTCGGCTGGGGTCAGGCTGGCTCGGTGTCTCCTCTCGGCTGTGCCGGGTCCGGGGCTTCGCTTCACCGGGTTATTTTATATCAAACCGGCCGGTTTCGGGGGATTTTTTATGGGTTTTTCAGGATTTTTGGATTTTTTTTGGTTTTTTTTTTTAAAGTATTTTTAGTAATAAATGGTGCGGCGGGGCCGGGCCGGTGTGTCCGGGGGGGCCGGAGCACACGCACTGCGCACACACCACCGACAGCGGCCGGGGGACAAGGGGGAGGCCGCCGCCCCGGCCGCGCACTATATATACCCGCCCCGCCCCCGCCCGCCCCCACCGCACCGCACGCCACGCACCGACCGTACGTAGCGCGCAGGCGCCACTACAGGGGAAGGAGGGGACGCGCGCGCGGCGCCTGAGCGCCACAAGGCGAGTTACGAAAGGGCGCATGCGCCGAAGAGGGAGCTTTCGAGCGATTGAACGCAAGACTCGTAGTAGAAGGGGGGGGAAGGGGAAGTGGACAAAAGCGCATGCGCTACGTAACAGTGGGGACGACCATACACGTGCAAAGAGAACGCACTGGCTAGAGAGCGCATGCGCAACAGAGATCTGTGACGACGCTGATGAAAGATAAAGCGCATGTGCCGCTGCAAATCACGCAGGCTGCCGAGCCTATGGAGCTAAAGAGCACGTGCATCGTGCTAGAGATAGAGGAGCGCGCATGCGCTTGCGCCTCTGATTCCTCTGTTCTCTTCCCCCCCCCGGGCAGCTAGGGAGGTCAGGGGAAGATAGTGACTGAGAGCGCAGCCGCACGCGCGGGGACAGGAGCCAGGCCGCGGGCTGCGCGCGGGTCCTCGGGTCGCATCGCGTCATCTCTCCCTGTGGCGGAAGGCCCTAGAGGGCGCGGGCACAGGGCGCTGGCAGCGCGGCCGCGTCGTGTCTCCGCACAGGGTGGCTAGGCTGAGCTGTGGCGCGTGCCCTTCCGCAGCGCTGCCTCCCTCCCGCGCGCGCCGCCTCAGGGGGCCAGTTTCTTGTGGGGGAAGGGTCGGGGTGCTGCTCCCCGAGCCGCCTGGGCGGGAGGAGGGGCCTCGCGCGCGTAGCGGATGGGGCCGCGCTGCCGACCCGTGGCGCGGCCTGTCTGTGCCCCAGCCTGCGTGCCCTGGGCCGAGCGGGCACGGGCTGTGCTGCTCCCCGTGAGGGGAGGGGGGCGCTCTGTCGGCCCCTGCTCCCCGGCGGCCTGCACTAGGAGGCGCTGCCTGGCCGGTCCCGCCGGTCCGAGCCCGGGTGGGTCGTAGTGGCGCCGTGCGGGGGCGCTGGGCGCAAGCTGGCCCCGTCATCCGTCTCCTCCGCTCGTCTGTCCGTTAAGCCGCCCTGGGCTCGCGGCTGCAGTGGGCAGCGTGTGAATAACGCGGCCCAAAGCGGCGAGAAGGCGCTGGCGGGGGGAGCGGGAGAGATGTAGGTACGTGCCCGGCCAGTTGTCCGCTGGTGGTCGGGAAGGGCTGCTTTACTGGGGGATCTGCTCAGTGCCCTAGGGACGCTCTCCCTGGCTGGGCCCCGGGCTTGGCTACACTTACAACGCTGCAGCCAGCAGGAGGGCTCCCCCCACTGGCATAGGTAACCTACCTCCCTGACAGACCCGAGCTAGGTCCAGGGGAGAATTCTCCCAGGCACCCAGCGCTGTCTAGAGGGGGGTTTGGCCAGTTTACCTGTGTTGCTCAGAGTGGATTTTTCACAGTGCCGACTAGCATAGTTCTATGGCCTAGTCCTAATGTAAACCAGGCCCAAGTCTCTGAAGTTTTAACTTCAAGAGTTATGCAAGAGTTCACCCAAGGACTGTTGGCTGATTTTTTGAAAAAGACATGGAATAAGCTAAACCCAACAGTTCCTTCAAGTTTTTGTTGGGAGCAAGGAGATTTTAGTACTGGGAGTTGAATTATTTAGGGCCAATTCACTTAACTGGAGAATAGAAATCTTAATGTTGCTTACCAGTTTTCTTAAGGGTTTAAATAGTGTACAGCCCAAGTTTTTCCCTCTGGCCTGGTCTACACCTAAAATGTAGGGTCATGTAAAATTCACACTCCTGAAATGTGGTTAAGCTCAAATGTAGATTCTGCTAGGTGGATGGAAGAATTCATAGTTGCAGCTCCACAGCAGTGCTGCCATAGCACAGATGTACCCTTTGTCCCAATGTGTTCATGTACAGCCTTAGGCAATTTTTCTTCAAATTTAAGTGCCTCTCATTGGGCCCTTAAAGAGGCAGCCTAATTTTTTTTAAAGACACCAGCTCCCAGCACTAAAAGGTAGATCACTTTTTTAGGTGTCTACCTTTATGCAGCTAGGGCTAGATCTGGTGACTTGGCATTGCAGCACTCAGAGTTGTAGCATTTTGCTACTCAGTGAAATCCACAACCCTGAATTAGGCATCCAGGCTTCTTCATATAATGCATGGAGAGGGAGAGGTCTCTAAAAAAGGGTTCCACAAAAGTCAGCAAACTGATTGTAGGTTGAGTAAAGTTAGACTGTTTCACAGAATTGCTGCTATCACAATCTGCTCTGTTTCTGAAATAGGCACTGAAGACATAATACCTCATCTGGGCATTTTTGGATGATAAAAAGCTCAGTTCTTTAACTCTTCCATTAGGAGCCTATCACAAACCACCATCAAGATCGTCAAGACATAATGAATTAATTTCTTATGGGAAGAAATAACTAATGCAAAGACTATGAATGCCATTTAGAAAGACTGTGAGATAGTACTCCTGGCAATGCTTAGCTTGCTTTTCCACTTCTAAAATGGACAATGTTTATAAAGAGGAAGTTTGAGTTTTTCCATTTTTAGAATTGTATAGACTTGTCTTTTTTATTCTGTTGATAACAAGATACTTAAATAAAATTTCAGATTCTCTGTAAAGAAAACCTGTGCTTTAATGTGCTACTGTGTTTCTTACAGCACAAATACCTAAAATATCTTAGGCTAAGAACAATTTGTTTCACAGTAGTCTTGGATATACTACTCATTTCTTATCTTTGTTAGATTTCTCTCTCTCCTTTTCCCTCCCCCCTGGCTTCTTTACAGTTTCAGGGGAAAGAGTAAAAGCTCAGGATTTGAAATCTTGTTTTCATTTCCTTTCACCAACATCTGTCATCTTGAGCCCTAAATAGAGTTGCACATGTCTCTACTGTCACATGTTGAGAGTGATTTTGCTAGGGTGAGACTCTTTAACCCACCAAAAGAATTGTTAACTCTAATTGTAGCTGGAGATGGAGAGGAGAGGGTTAGTCCTATTGTGAAAACATTGGATTTTACAATGGAGAAATTATAATCCAGGCAACTGGGTATTCAAACAGTGTAAATGTGATAACCTATTATTGCATGTTAATATTGATGATTTGTCAATTAAATTGCTTTAATCCAGATTTGAGAATGAGTGAAGATTTCTGGTTTTATTTTACAAGAGAGTGGACAACTTAAGCACAGTCCTGTTTCCAAATGTATTTGGAAGAAACAAGATCATCAGATGTTATAAAACAAATAAAATCCAGTTATATTTACAATTTGCATTATAGTAGTGAATTTTTTTGCTATTTTTAATCTTGAACTCTAAATTAAAGGTTGAGTGATGAAAGGATAGTGTGTACACATGCATATTGTATATAAAAACTTTGAGTGCTAAAGTTGCACAGTCAAACACTTAAATTAGGAAATGCCAAACTTAAAGTTGCCCATGCTACCTAAATTCAGCCACCCTTGTCTAGACTTTGATGCAGTCCCAGTAGATAATCACATGCTATTTTTTCCATAGGACTCTTGCCTCATTTAGTACGGAGGAGGAACTATACTCACTGAATGTGTTGCTGTTAAGCTGGTCATAAATGTACCAGCAAAAATTAATTCATTTAGCTTAATGTAGGAAGCATTATGATTCAGTGGCTCCAAAACAAATTTTTTGATTCACTGAGAAATTTTGGCAAATTTGGTTATGTTCCAGTGCGGAATGAACCCAAATTTAAATTCTTGTGAGCTGAAAATTGTGAGATTGACCAGCTGTAGCAACTATTTAATTTGTCCTAATCATTCAGTATGTGGTCCCATTTCTTATTTATTACATACTATCCAAGCTCTGGAGTGAGAGCAGAATTAATAATTTCCTCAAGGAGTATTTTGATGTTTCTCACTGTAGCATAAGCACTTCATAAACCTAAGATATTAATTAAACATACTAGTGAATTGAAGTGGCATTGTTATCCCCATTTTAGAAATGGGGAATTTATGCACCAAGACACAAAAGCAAAAATTTTGGATGCCCAATTTGAGAAGCCCTGGGCCTGACTTCAGAATATTTCAGCATTTAATAGCACTCTGTTTTAAACATGGCTCCTACTGACTTCAGTTGTAACCATGGCCTGGTCTACACTTACCTTTGTGATTCGGCAGCAGTCGACAGGAGATACGAAAGTGATGTATCCCTTCGACGCAGCCCTAGGCCACTTACCGGGGTGGTTTTCCTGCGTCGCTTGATGGATTGACTGAGCGTGTCTATACAGACAGCTCAGTCGATCCTGAGTGGTCGATCTGATGGCGGCGAATTTGCCATCGTCAGTGTAGACCCAGCCTATGCGTTCACCACTTGAGACACGTTGAGCAGGTTTGCACAAGTTGGGCACCCAGAAAATGAGGAATACAGAGGCTAGCTGTGAAAATTCAGTTTGTGTGGCTTACCCAGCATCACCTGGGGACTCAGGAAGAGGCAGGTATAGAATTCAATTTTCATAGTAGCATTTACTGCCTTAACCACAAGACGGTCCTTTCTCATCCTGCAGTTCCCTGCCTCAATCACTACATACCTTCCAACTTCTGCAACAAATGAGGAAAGGGTCTTACAGGCAACAGCCTTCTTTACACAATCCTGATTACTCTGAGTATGATGCATCCTGTGTGTGAGGCATGGGCCCTGTGGAAAAAATGTGGTTACGTAATTGAAGACTATCATAATTGCAGGGACAAGAACATTTCTGACTGCCACCTTTTGCCAGTGGTTTTCAGAGATATTTGCTGATATCAGAGAAATAATGTAACAAGAATCTTGAGTTCCACTCCAAATTTTGAAGATGAGGATGCCCAAGTGTGTGCTACAGACCCTTCTGTTTGTCCCCACTAGCCTCCCGCTTCCTGTTCTCCAGTGTCTCCTTTTCTCTGTCCCCCTGCTTCTATCCCACCCTGTCCCATTCCCCCTAGCCAGTTCCTGCTCCTCACTCCTCTGTTTCTGAGTCAACTTGCTTTCTTCTCCTCCATCCTGCCTAGGCATCAGCAGGGGAGTACTGGGAACATAGGAGAGACACTCCAGCCTGGTCTACACCTACAACTGAAGTTGACCTAGCTGCATTCCTCAGAGATGTGAAAAAGTGAAGACAACTTAAGCCCCACATCAGTCCTCCTCCTGTACCACATTAAAGGATCCTGTCCAGCATACCTTTAAACTTACTTTTTAAGATGTGATCTAGGTCAGTCCTGGGGCATGGTCTTGTGATGAGGACACACGACTACACTGAGCTCTGAATTCCATTCCGGGTACTGTCATAGGGCTTTCTGTGTAGCTTTGGACAAGTCAATTAATGCCTGTTCATCATTGTCTCTGTCTGAAAAACAGGAATTATTCCTTGCTTCTCAGGAATGTTAGGAGGCTAAGTTCATTCACATTTGTGAGGTATTTAGGTACTACAATTTTGAGTGCCAAATAAATGCCTTTAAATAAATAGAAGAGAAAATGAATGCATTTTAAAATTTCAGTTTTCAAAAATCAGCAGTTATCTCAAAATTGAAAAGATAATTAGTTTTGTAAAGCTTGCATACGAATTGTAATAAACGTGAGCCACGGCATGTTTTTATATATACCACTACACTACCCTCTGTTCTTACCAAGCAATTTTGCAATTCAGGGCTTGGTAAATACTGGAAACAAGATAGTTATATTTTATATGTTTAGTAATATATTCAGGTGAAGAGGGAGGTGTACCTTTGGTGATCAGCGTAGAACAATTCTTTCATGTGCTTTTTGATTCATGGAGTGGCTGTGTATGTTTACTACTTGCTGACAGACTGCATTTCCCACATAATCTAACTTCATGGATCTTATTAAAACATGATTTATTGGAAGTAGAGAAGGTCATATCAAAACAATAGAATGATATGAATGTCTACATAGCCATAACCTTATAAAGTTAATCTAAGCAGGTTCTGATCTGTAGGTAAGAAAAGAGAAATTTGAAAATTACCTGCTCGCAACTTTATTGTGCTGCATCAGTCCCTTGAGTTCCATTCTACTAAGTTGCAGCAATGCCCCTTGTGTTAGGCAGGTGGCCCCTATAGATAGAACTTTGAAATGAGACTGCATTATATTGACTGCGGAGTTCATAGGTGCACTTATCTTGGAGAAAAAAATATGTTCCCTTTGGACTGGGCAAAATAAGGATTGGTTTCATTTTTTCTCTAAAGATAATTTGTATTTGTTCCAGCTGAAACTAATTAAAATGAATTGTCATGCAATATCCTCAGTCAAGTCAATGGAAGACTCATTAGTATCCAGAAGGATTTCAGCCAGGAAAGATGGAGATGCCTGAGGGATGGGAGGTGAGCATGTTTTCTCTCATACCCTTAAACAAAGATACAGTGCTCCTATTGTCTAATAATTTTCTCTGAACAATTATTTGTTCTCTATATCAAATACAAATTGTTGACAGATAAAGTTTGAGCTGTCACAGAAACTAGGAGCCAGGTTGATCAGCCATGAAAACAGATGGAATACTGTTTCCACTGGATGGTCATACCCAGTCACTCGTTGGATTATGAATAAAATAGTTTAGTAAACTGGTGTTAATTTTGCCGGTCACTGATAAAGTGATCCTGTGTTTGACTCTATGGCTCCTGTAATATCTAGTTTCTGGTTGCTGTCGAGACAGGTGAAGAACTAAGATTGCTTAGGGTGACTAAGGGCTTGTCTATATTGGCGTTTTAAACCATATAAAACTGAGTTAATCTCATTTGAAAATGCTTGCATACATACATCCCAATCCATCACTGCGTACTAACTCTGCATTTATCTGGAATAGTCTTATAAAGTGGACTTGGACTTGGTTTGCTTCACATTCAATTAGTTTGTTTTGTTGTTTGGGTGGATGTAATTACTGTGCATCATCTTTTGTATGCTTCCAACAGCTATCGCACAGTGCTTTGCAAGGCGACTGTTACAGATATCTGTTTTCCTGTGTGCTGTCCCCGCTCTGGTGTCAAGTTCTCAAGATAACGTCCCCCAACCTTTTAAAAGCTGGCACAGAGCCAGCTGTGGCCCATTTGCTCCTATTCCCAGTCTGTTGGCATTCTTGTGATACAACTGCACTAGCGCTCTGGAAACCACACAACATGCCTTGTGCAGTTGCGTGGAGCCTTGCTGAGACCCTGGATCTCGTTGCCATCTGGGAGAAGTGTTTTTTCAGGAAGCTCTTGTGGCCAGCCACTGAAAAAATACCTTTCTATGGACCTTGCAAATCAGGTGTCTGTGAGTGGTCATGACTAGGACGTTGACCAGTGCTAGATAAAGAACAAGCAGCTCAGGAGAAAATACATTGAAATGAGGTATAAAAGGAGACAGCCCGGCAGAGTATCCCATTTGCTTTCATAAAATTTTCAAACTCCTGAGATACAAACTGCAGTCCATTGTTGCTCACAAGTTGTTCTGGCAGACCACAACAACTAAAGATTTCACGCAGTCTCTGGATAGTATTTTCAGCAGTAGTGGACAGCATTAAAGACTTCTGGCCATACGGAGTGGATGTCAACAACAATCAGGAACATGCTTTCTTAAAATGGGCTGGCAAAATCAACATGAATACGCTGCCATGGATTTTCAGGCCAGTCCCATGGGTGCAGGGATGCCAACTGAGGTGTGTTCCTCACACTCTGACCTGAAGTACAAGCTTTCACCTTTTCTTCAATGGCACTGTCCAACCCAGGCCACCAAAAGGAGCTTCATGCAATTTCTTTCATGTGCACTATTCCACAGTGACTGCAATGTAGCTGTTCTAACATCTGCAAACTCAGTAGTGGTGGAATAATGACATACATTCCCCACAACAAGCAACCAGAATGGATTGATAACTCCATCCTTCTGGACATGCAGGGATTAAGGTTGGGTGAGACCAGAAAATCCTGTAGAGCCATTCCATGCATCGCTAGGTCCATAACTTGGGACAGTACTGGATCAACGTGAGTTGCTCTCCTTAGTTGAGTAGCAGTGATGGGTGTGTTCTCTACCTGTTCAAAGTAGATTTCTTTCTGGCCAATTTCTTGATGTTTAACTGGTAACGGCAGTCTTGAGAGACCATCTGCGGTGCAGTGCAGAATGGATCTCCGATATTTGATCTTGTGTGTGCAGAAAGCAACAAAGCCCATTATTGTATACAACCAGCAACCAATGGTGGAATGCTTGTGCGTGATCCAAAAATTGATGTTAGAGGTCACTGGTCAGTGAGAAGTGAACTTCCATCCAAACTGGTACTGGTGAACTTTCCGAATTCCAAGAACGATTCCCAGTACATCATGTTCAATTTGGGCATAGTTATTTTCTGCCTTGCTTAAGGTACATGATGCACAAGCAATGGGTGTCTCTCCAGAAGGTATAACGTGTGACACGACCACTCCCATGCCATAAGGGGAGGCATCGCAGGCCAACTGTAGAGGTAAGGACAGATCAAAATGTGTCAAAACCTCTGAATTTAGCTATGTGCTTTTTGCCTTGTTAAATGCAACATCACAGGCTTCAGTCCACTTCCGGACCTTATTCTGGCAAAGGAGTTCATGAAGTGGTTTTGTAGTTGCTAACTATGGAATAAACTTTCCATAATAGTTCAATAGCTCTAAAAAAGAGTGAAGTTGGCTTATGTTTTGAGGAGGTAGAGCTTCCACAATAGCCTTTACTTTTGAAGGAACCTTACAAAGGCCATTGGCATCTATGATACGTCTCAAATATTCAATAGAGGGCTGGAAGAATTCACATTTGTCTTTGCAGACTTGTAGTCTGTACTTTTCCAGTCTTTGCAAAGCAGCATCCAAGTTCTTAAGGTCATCCTCCTCATTCTTGCCAGTGACCGGGATGTCATCAAGATAGCACTGGACTTCTAGCAAGCCACTCAAGATCTGGTCCATAGCCCTCTGGAAAAAAGCTGGAGCAGACATTATTTTGAAGGGCAACGACAGTATCGGTACAGCCCTTTATGTGTCATGATAGTGAGCTCCTTTTGGGACTTCTCATCGACGTGCATCTGTAAATATGTCTGACTCAGATCAACGTTGCTGAACTTTTGTCCACCAGCCTCACCAGCGAAGAGATCATCGATGCTGGGAAGAGGATATTGTTCTGCACACAATACTGAGTTAACAGTTACCTTAAAATCCCCACAAATCTGAATGAAGCCATATTTCTTCAATCCTGGAATGACTGGGGTTGCCCATTGGCTGTGGGTAACTGGTACTAGGACTCCATTTTTGACCAGGCACTCCAAGTCTTCTTCAAGTTTTGGCCTGATGACATATGGCACAGTTCTGGCTTTCAGACATTTTGGTTGGCTGTCAGGCTGAATGTTCAATTTCACAGTGATTCCTTTCATATTTCCCAGGTCCTCTCCAAAAACAGCAGCATGTTTCTTTAATACAGTTGTCAGACCTGTTTCTTCTTTAGTCATCCTGTGCACTTCTGCCCAATTCAGCTGGATCTTCCTAAGCCATGACCTTCCAATTAAGGCTGGGTAATTGCGTTCCACTACAAACAGTGCCTCCAGGATTTTTACAATGTCACTGTAAGATTTTGTGCCTGGCTTCTCAGAGAGCACTAAGTTGTGGAGCAAGCTAAATATTTTAGCTCCCACAACACTTAAGAAAGTTACCACCTCCTTATCATCTACAATTTAATTTGCAACAACAAAAAACTCAAAACGTTCAGTATATGAGCTCCATTGATCCACAGTTTCATCAAATGTCCCAGGGGCCCAGTGAGTGTAGCCATTGCTGCCTTTTTATCTTTTAGTATCTTATATTCGTGTGTGTTGGGGATCCTTCACACACAATTACTAGTAATTTCCTTTCACCAGTACTGCTTCGGCTTCGTCCCCCTTCCCAATCTGTCTGTTTCGGTTTCAATTTTCACCGTCAGCACAAACAGCCAGCCACCCAAAACAGCAAAAGGTTTTTTCTTGTGTTTTACTGCTGCTTCTCGCTGGTGGCAGTAGCAGCACAAGTCCGTCGTTCCTCGTTGCCACTTTATGTTTGGATACTTGGAAGTTACTTGCATTCAGAGAGAAACCAGCAGACAGGAAAAGAGAGATATGTAAACACAGAGAGACAAGGTTTTATTCAACTACTCTAAGACCAGCCAGAACTGGCCGAGATATCCCATAATATACTAACTCTGTGGCTATGGCAACAAGCTAAGCAGAACACAGAATACAAACTAGTCAGGACACAAAATATACATCCCCCATTTTGCTGTCTCAAAATGGGAGCTGCCATTAGAATGCAGCTGCAGTCTTAAACCACGCCACCGTCACCTCCTCCAGCAGATTCAAATAAAAGTATTAATTTGGGCAAAAGTCAACCGATGACTGAGGCAGTGGTTATGGGAGAAGAAGTTTGGTTAGTGTTCGTATTGTACATGAGATACAAATTCATGTTGCATGCCTGGGTAACGGTGTAAACTGTACTGCTTCCTACTGAGATATAGATGCCCTGAAACATGCCTTCAAACTGGCAGTCGTTACAGGGCCCTGTCTGTTTTTCTCTGCACTTCCTCCATGTTTGCAGGGGAGATATAGCAGAACTGAAGACTGAGGAATTGCTCCATTTGTTTTGTTTTGCACATGATTGCCATGTGCCCACTTCCCAGTCTAACTTGCAAGCCCCTCACACTCCTGCACACGTTTAGGGGGCTCATCCTGGTGAAAAACTTCATAACGTATTTGCTGGTCTGCCTCTTACCTTTTTAAACAAGACCATTCTGTACTTCCTAGTCACCCCCTTCAGCATAAGATTGAGAACCTAAAGGGGATTACTATGCAGCTCACCCCTATGCCCTGCCATAATTCCCCATAACTCCTCAAACTATAAGCGCTTTTAGTGCACAAACAGAAATGCAAAACAAAATCGGGAACATAATTTCAACCACTCCACTCACCCCCAAATAGCACATGCAGAAATCTTAATGTGCCCAGCACCCTCCTCCTCCCATGTAGAACATTTACCAAGACTAGGAAGAATCTCAGGGAGATAGTCACATGTAGCTATATAAAAATGCTACCATGGCCAGTCTGAAATACGAACAATAAGTAACTATTTTTTCCATACTCCCACAGTAACTGCAATGGCCAGATTGTCAAAGACAGGGTCTCTATATGCTGCTGAGAGGCTGGCTAACCTGGGATTGTCTGCGAAGTGGAAGCTGAATGTGAGGACTGCTTTGGTACAGACTGGTGACACTGTGGGATGGCCACCTTCTTCACTGGTATGGGGCACCACACGTTGGTATGCTGTTGCTGCAGAGCTGGGTTCAGTTCTGCACAGATCTCAGGAAAGGTAGCTGTTCCCATCCTGCAGTTCCCTTGCCATTGCTCATCATCCCAGGGCTGCAGAACAATCCTCTGTCATCAATCCAGGCACCAGAAATGGTGCTGAATGCTGTGTAGGTGAGCCAGGAACTTGCCCTCTTGTTCCAACAGCACAGCATCAAACTGTTCTTCCTCTTCTTCCTGCTGCTACTGTACAATATTCTCCTGCTCCCACATCATCTGCTCACTGGTGCAAGGGGAGAAGCCCAGTGCTGAATTCATCCAGCTTCGACTGCTGTAATATGCAGTCTCTGCATGTTCATGTTTGTCACCATGGTAGTGCAGAACATTGTAGGGGCCACGCTGGCAGACAGCAATTCAAAATGGCTTGAGCCCAGCCAGTAAGGAGGTATGGGACAGAGATAGTGGGAAAATGGGATTTTTTAAAAAAAATTGAACCCACCTGGCTTCCCACAGTTCATAGAGAAACCAATCCTAGGACTCTGAGCTCTCTGCTCAGCAGTTAAACAAAGGACTATAGGATACCCCTTGAAAATGGTAGGTCCTCAGTTTGCAGCAGATTGCTACCATGTGTTCACGTGCTGCTGATTGAAAATGGAACAAGTTCCATGTTTATACTGTTGGGGCAAGTTGTGTACTGTGAGTTACCTGAGGAGCATAAAAAGTTTCAGATTAATTCCACCATGCAGACATACTGTAAGTATGAATTTCCATACTCTCTAATATTTTATCTTCAAGTAAAAGCCTTAACTTTGAGTTTCCAGGCTAACACTTGTGGGTTTTTTAGCAGAATGTTTTCTGTGGGCTTTTCCTAGTGTCTTTATTAGCAAAAAAGGTGTGATTTATTTTTAAAAACAATTATATATAGCTAACTTGGGTTAGCCATCTAGTAAAATCCTAGCGGAGCCAAGGCAGAGGGCAGTTTTACCTCAATGTAGCTGATGGAGGTAACACAGTGGGATAGGGTAGGGTTTACTTTGAACAGCTAGTTTGAGGTTAAATTACCCTGTGCCTTGCCTCTGCTAGCATTTTATAGAATAGAACATTTTATAGAATAGAGCTAATTCACGCTAGCTATCTCATTGTCAAAATCACATCTATTTCCTTAATGGAGACAAGCACTATGAGATTCCATCCCTACCCTTCCAAAGAAGTGATTGTGTCAAATTTACCTCTATATAACAGAGCACAGCTTCACTTCTGTCCTTCTTGTCCCATGGAAACTGCACAGACTACACTAGTTTTGCATTCACAATGCCGTTTATTTTGAGTTCCCTCCACCATTACCACTACAGTCTATTTACAATATCTGTGCTTTTGGGCCATCTCATCAGGACTTGAGGAGAACAGAGGTCTCCTTTTCCTGAAACAGGACTGGATCCAGAACTGCACATTTCTTTTCTTGGAGACTTCCTTAGTTCTCCCATCCCCAGAATTGCTCAGTGACTGGAGTCCACTTGGGTTATACTAACTGAACTGGGAGAACACAATGAGAGTGAAGTAGATTGAGGAGGGGAATGTGCTTATAATAGATCCAATTCAGCAAGCTAGTTAAGGATGTGCCCAACTTAAGTCCCATTTGCCTTCATTGGGACTAATAATATGCTTAGTTAGGCACATGCCTAAGTACCTTGCTGACTCAAGGCCATAGTGCTGCCTAACGGCAAGGTCCCTGCTGTCATTTAGGTATATTGTGCCACACAGAATGTGGGGCTTGGCTTTGACTAATGCATTCCTAGCAAATAATCTCATTGGGAAAATTTTTGTTGACCTTCCAGTGCTGATACACAAATTATCTACTGTCAACTAAATAAGAATGAAACAATTGAACAAGAGAACAAAAACCAAGTCTATTTTGTATATTTCACTATTGGTCAGCAATTTCAATCTCTTTACTCAACATAGAAACCTAACACAAAATTTAATAAAGACTATATGTAACTGTAAGCAAAGCTGAGTTGGGAGAACGGTTCTCTCTAAACAACTAAGATTTTCCTACATATCAAAAATGTTATGATTTGTGAATTTATTTATTCCTTGGTCATTTTAGATTCCAGTGGAAATAATGAAATTGCTTACTACTTTATTAATGTAGGTTTTCCCTCCCTGCTCCATAGGAAGTGGGACTTTGTGTATGAATACATTAATATTTATATGGTGAAGTTTACTAAATACTATTTAATCTTTGAAAATAGTAAATACAGATCAGACCTTATAATTTGGTTTGGAAACTTTTTAAAAAAATTTGTGTCCAAAATGTGCTAATTTTGGAACTGCATTTCAGGTTTTTTGTTGTTTGTGAGTTAGTCCAGTTATATGAAAATTCAGGTAATGCTTGATTTAGTAAATAAAATCTTAGTATTCAGATAGTGTTGCATTGTTGAGATCAGGTACCACAAGATCTTTCTTCCCCTTTTCTAGTTTTTGCTCTCTTAACTAATTGTAGTGCAATACTGTATACTAAAGTACTATTGTGAAAGCTAAAAGGCTGAGGAATTGTGTCAGAGAGATAAGGCAGGACCTGTGGTTTTCACAAGGGAGTGTCAGTTACTTTAAACCAACCAAGTATATGTGGTTGATAATGCTGTGTGCTTTTTGTAGCTTACTTAGTTCAGACACGCTTTTCAATGGCAGATAATCTCTTGGGCAGTGCCAGCCCCAAATTCCAAGTAATACTTTTTTAAAAATAAGAACCTAGAAGGAAAAATAACCCAAAAAACTCAAAGCTACGTATTGGTGGAAATTCTTGTGGCCAACAGCAAAAGCAGTCACTTCACTTACAAAACAGACCTTAAAACAGGGAACTTCTCAAGCATTCGAAACATTGTACTTCTGTTTCCTTAACAAAGGTCAGGAGGGATACAAATAAATCATTTTGGCAATAGTGAAAGAGGAAAAATTCTCTCCCTATCTCCCAAGCAGTCATAATGCAGAGGAGAAAGATAGTGGTGAGGATACTTTGTGTCTCAAAACATAGTTGGCAACTTATAGTACTAACTAGTGTGTCTGTCTACTACTGCATTCTACTGGCTAGCATTAGAACTGTTGTGTGTCAGATGCCCTACACTTCTAACAGCTAATGGATTTTCTCTTCAAGCACATGCTGTAAGAGCATGTGTTTTGGAGCAGAGCACTATGACTGGGAAGATCTCAGTAGCCATGGTATGCCTCATAGTGACTGACAACTGGGAAATCCTAGATGGCCACCACTTTGTTAAATATTTTTGGTACAAATATCTTCATTATCAGGGCATCAAAATTGATACGTTTTTCTGTCTGATAAAGATCTCACTGAGCAGACCAACAGGACTAAAATAAAATATCCACTAAATCACATGTTGTTTGCCCTATAGATTGCATTAATAAGTGAAGTTTCATCATAATGATGTAACATTGTAAGAACACAAAGCCATACAGCCATGTGCTGATGCTGCCCAAATATATGCAGAAAACAGTGATGGAGAGATCTCAGAAGCTTTGGCATTTGTGAATGAGTTGGCTAATCATTCAACAGCATAGACTCTTATCTGAATCTGTAGAAATCCCCACCATGCACCATGACTCTCTGACACACAGCCACTTTGCCCCCCAACACTCAGGGTATGGCCACACTGCAGAGTGAAGTCGACTTACTTAAAGTCAACTTTCACCTGCTGATTTTTAGAAGCTGCTGGAGCATGTACACACCATGCTGTTTGCGCCAGTCTCATGCATCCACACTTACCATACTTGTGTTGACATTCAAAGCAGTGCACTGTGGGTTGCTATCCCACAGTGCAACTAGCCGCAGGGGCTGTTGGGATGAGTTTCATTGTCCCATGATGCAACGCTCCTTCCCCCTCCCTTCTTCCCCCAAACAAACAGGAAACCGATTTTTGCGCCGTTTGTTTACGCCGTGCACTCACCATTGCTGCGGAGACATGGAGCCAGCTCAACTCTGCACTATTATTGTGAACGTCACAAATACATCGCGGCTTCTCCTTGAGTATTTTCGAAGTAGAGCAAGAAGCCGAAGCACAGGCAACAGCGATGCCACCGACACTGCCGTGCTACAAGCCATCAAGTGGAACAATTCCCGGTTGCTGCAGGCCATAATGCATCATCTGCAGTCCGTGGAGCACCGGTCCTGGTCCCGGGAAACAAGAACAGACTGGTGGGACCACATCGTGATGTTACGTCGACCTCCATCGCCAGTGTAGACCAGGCCTCGCTCTTTGTAGGGAGAGAACTGCTGGGCAGATGCCCTGCTTCAGCATTAGAGACAGGCAACAGACGTATTTCCCCCTCAGTGGTTTTGGTAGTTCCTTCACCCTGCTGCCTTGTCTCGTAGGTTTTTCTCTCTCACATGTTGCCTCTCAAATTGGCCTGTACTATGGACAGTGCCTTACAGATATGTGGATTGAAAGCCTCTGGACCCTGATTCTCCTCTGTGACATACAGCAGTGTAGATGCACTGACTTCACTGGACCTACTCTCAGTTTAAACCAGTGTGAGAAGAGATTGGGCCCTTAGTTGGAACTCAATTTGGGTTTCATTCTGTTGCCTGCCATTGCTTACTCAGGATCCTCCAGCTGCTGCTCTGCTAATGCTTACCTGAATTTAACTGCTTATGTAAAGTTAATGAGCTAGTAAGGCACATGCACTCTGACCTAGGTAAGTAACTACTGTAATCAGCAATCTATTCCAAATTCATCATTATTGCTTAATCTGGGCCAAGACAATGACACTGTGCAACATGGGCTGTGTTCCTCAGTGAGCTAGGGAGCCGGGATCACTAACAGCATCAGCTATGTCTAGCATAAAAGATGCCAGAGAATAACAGCAGCAAAATGTAAACCCAGCCTTCAAGAAACTCCATGTAAATACAGTTGGAAAGAGGACTAAGAGAGGACTTAAAACATGCCCAGTGCAACAGATGTAGTTCAAAGCAAGAATATTGTAAAATCAAACTAGCTCAAAGTGATGGTATCCCCCAGTTCTTTGCCTATTTAATATACAGGATATCCTGAGCTTCTCAAAGGAAAAACTGTTCAATTCTGAACCGCACTGCAATAGAAAGCACTTTTCCCCTAAGCAGAATCCATCTTTATGAGTGACCGAGATCTCTGAACCTGCCCAGGAAACTAGTTGTCAGTCATCTTGGAAGTGGCAAAAACAATGCAAACAAGCCATACCAAGCGTGGCTAAAGAAAATTAAACATTAAATGGACAGTAATGTTTAACTTCTGTATGTTGGAACAGTTAAAGCTGGCTAGAAAGAAGAAAATGAAAGTTAAAAAAGAAATTACAATTTAGTAATTTCAATACAAAAAACAACGCAAACAACATAAATAGCAGCAGGGCTCCGATCATTCCTCAGACTTCATACACTGAACTGCCTTCATTTGGGTACAATGGACAAATGAATTCAGTATTTTGAAAATGGCCTAATAGCATCAAATTTTAGAGATGATTCCAGAAAGTGAGCCATGTAACTGTACTATGTAATGCAGCAGCCACACAACATCTTTGCTAAACCTGAAATTGGAAATGAATATGCAATGCCAAATTGGAGTGCAGCTGGCAAAGGAGGTGATTACACATGTGGAGATTTCCTCTACACAGTGGAAGTTCTCTGCTGGCATTTCTAGCTACTTTAAAGCTACTTTGTGTCACTAACATGAAGCAAAATGGCCTCAGTGGAGTGGAGCATCTGTCTCATTGGAATTACCATTGACCAGCTGTGTGACCAGCTGTTTCAGTGACACCCAGGCCTTCTCAACAGCACTGAGAAAGTCAAAAACTTCCAAATAACACCCCCATCCCCCTGATGGCAGGGCACCATCAGTCACTTGGAGACACCTGATTCCATTTCAAAATGTGAAAAAAGTGGGTGTGGGGGAAGCTTGAATATATTGAAGAACTGGAGATCACTGAGAAAGTAAATGGACTCGCATTGTGGGTAGCTCAGATTTGTTATTTAACATTTACATTGCAGTAGTGTCTAGAGTTCAACCAGGTAGCAGGAAAGAGTCATTGAGGGGGAACTGGATCTCCTACATTTTGGGTGAGTGCGCTAACCATCAGACTAGAGAGTCATTCTTGCTTGGAGTCATTTGGGCCAGAGAGAGACAGCGCAAGAGCACAAGCATGAGAATGACTCTAAGCTGGTGCTTAGAGCACACACCTGGGAGGTACGAGACCCAGGCCTTCAGCTCTCGTGATTCATTAGTTAGCCAGAGTGCAACAGCTTCAACAGGAGAGACTGAGGGTGCTCACATCAGAATGACCTATAGCCCAGTGGTTATAGCACTCTACTAAGAGGCATCTGTGCCCTCTTCAAATCCCTTCTCTCCCATCAGGCAGAGAGGGTCCTGGACCAGGGTCTTTCATATTCCAGGTGAGTACCCTAACCACTAGGCAAAAGTTATGAGGGAAGTTGTCTTCCTCCTTCCCTCTGTCTTCAAAAATGACATAGGCACCTAACTCCAAAGAGGGTTCCAGACTGTGAATTGCTAGCAGAGATAGGCATCTATCTCCGTGATAGGGGGTGGGGCTTAGCACATATCCCTCTGGTCAGCATCTCCCATTGGCTAGCTTAGGTGGCTCCCTGCCTAGCATGCTGGCTTTTGTGAATCACAGTCTATGGCACCGGTCTCTCCCTGTTCATTGTATAGGAGCTTAGGCACCTAACTCAGGCTTTGTGGATCACAGTGATTTTTCTAGGCACCTAAAAGTTAGGCATTGTGACACTGAATATCACAATGCCTAACTCCTTTTGAGCATGCAGGTCTTACTGTCTAGAAGATAGTGGTAAATGCAGAATCCAAGAAACGCAGAACGTGTGTGGAGGTGAGTCGTAAAATGGCAATTCTTTAGCAGTGGTATAGCTCATCCCATAGTTGAAGATGATATTAATGATCTGAATAGAACAACACTTATTTAAGCTTGAGCACAGTTCTGGATATCACCAGCTGGAGCATGCACCAGCATCAGGATATGTATTGGTCTTCAGTTATGCATAAGGCTCACTGTCAGCATGTGCTGTGCCACTGAGGTGTTCCAGAACACAGTGCAGCCTGTTTTACAAGGCATCCCTGCAGTAAAAACATTTCAGTGATGACAACATATACATGGCATGATAAGCTGTGAGGCCAATGACAAATAATTTAAAGCAGAGTTTAAAAGACTTCAGCAGAAGAATCTCACTCTAAATCAAGCTACATAAGTTCCATAAAACCTCATTAGAATTTTTTGGCTGTATCTGTTCTGTAATTGGCATAGCACCAGATCCTAACAAGATAGCAGCCATCCAAAGCTTGTCAGCAGCACCACAGAATTCCAATGAAGTACACAGCCTCCTGTGATGCTCAACTATTTTCCATGCTTCATTCTTGACTGTGTGACACACTAGTTCACACAGTGGCTGAGCCATCTCCTGGTTATCCTCTATGAATGTTCATGCAACTCAGGGTAGAACTTGCCTCACCTACTTCTTCACAAAAGGTTATCCGATTACTTGGCAAAACCTGCTCTCTATCTTAGAAGTCATCCCTGTATAATGAACCACCATTTCTCTGCCAAGATTTTGCAAACTTTGCCTAGGATTTTGATTTCCATAACGGGAATGTGATTTCTGATTGGCCCCCAGCAAATGTGGAAGCTGAGCACTTCATGAACATTTTACAAAAAAGCTACCAGTTTCTATATTAGAAGAAAAGCCTGAAAACAGGAATTATACAAGTTTCTGTGAAACATGGCTTCTGTTTGGACAGTCATTATGTATCAGACTGCCAAACTTTGCTTCTGAGACAAAAAGCTGCATTACTTGGATACTATGGGCACAGTATAAGAACTGATTAAAATAGAATTTTCATCACAATGGCCTTATCTATGCTGTATTAGAAAACGTTAATTAGTGTGTTTTACTTTACAGTGTACAAAGACCGTAATGTCTATATAGCCTTTGTGCAGGTGCCAATGATGGCAACAAGGCCTATGTTCAATCTTTCTAGGGGTCCCTTTCTACAATAAATAAAAAAATGTGTTGAGCCCCCATCCAGAGTTCTATTCCTACTTCTGGCTTTGGGAAACTAAAAATTAAACTCCTTGTGATCACCTGTGCAGGTGGTTCTTCCCTACTTGCAAGCACTGAGAGTTCTTGAGAACATGGATCCACAAGGACCTTTTATTGAAGGGAAAAGGACACAAGAAATACAATAGCCATTTAAGTGTGTATGTATATATATATATACACACAGCAAAATGAGTACCAGGAGTACAGCTAACTCCATGGTTCTGACAATTAACAAATCCAGCTGTCTGAGGTCCAGAATTTATAATCACATAGCAATCTCTACTCACCTAAAACCCCACTCACAGATCCATTTAGACTCAGTGTAATCAGGGGGTGGCTCTGCTCTGCTTGTCTGCTCTACTCTAGAGAAGACCTTGCCAGCAAAGCCCACTTGAATGTGTAGCTCCCTGGTCCACTTCTATGACATCAGCCCGGTTGCTGCTGATTTAGTTGGGTCCTGTTGTAAAGTACAGCTCTGTGTGGTTACCTGTCAGGATGCTGTGAAGTCAGCTCTATAGCTCTGTTGCTGGGCTAGTCAGATCCTTGCTGGGAAGTCAGCTCTAGCACTTCCACTGCCAGAGCCCTGCAGATTCATGCCACACAGGTTAGAATCTACAGGGAAAACTAGAGTAAATCATGACCCTTGGACAGAATTCTTACTCAGATTAGAGCTCCTGGTCTCTAGAGCACAGCCTTCTACCCTAGACTCTTGCTGAACTTGAATTCCAGTCCCAAACCAGATCCACTACCGGTAAAGTCAGGGTGACCTACTAACCCCAGCACGTCTTGCAGTATTCCTCTGTTCTTTCATGAATATTGTTACAGTAACAATCTATTATCCCTGAATGGGCTCATACCTATACATCATAATTGAGCCCCAAGGGTGCAAACAATGTGAGTTTTTAAATTTAAAAAGTATTCAGTGGCCTCTTAGTTTGATTGAAGGTTGTACTTTGTGACTAGCAGCCTCTGAGCAGATAGAGGACTAACAGCTCCACTTGTTTGCACTGCCAGACATGACGCCCCTCTTCTGGAGGTTAGACAGTGGATCAGTCAAATGAAGGACACTGAAGACTAGGAGAAATGGACTGTCAACCTCTATGGTGAAAATGACAGAACTACCATCAGCTTATGGCAGAACTTCTGCCATCATATCAGACTCAGGAGTGTGCTTCTGCTCAATGCCTTTGTAGTTCCCTGTATCCCTTCATGTCCCCTGAAATGTTCTCTGTTATTTTATGGTTTTTATACATGTACGAGGCTGTTGTGTATTCCCACCATGCACGGTTGCTCTGCACATACCCTTGTTTTCAGATAAAGCAAAAAGAGACATTCAGGGCCCTTGTTTGTGCCATAGCAGCTAGGGTTTGGAGGCACATTCAGGATACAAAAACTCACGTGACTCAGTGGAAAGAACAAAGATTGAAGGAGGTAGGCAGGAAAATCAGAAGGGTGCTGAGTGGATAGACAGGGAAAGGAAATAGAAATCTGGTACACCACTGAGATAAACCAGACAGCTGATAAACAAACAGATTAGAAAATGCTTCATCAATAAAAGGTGCTCTGGTGCTTGCACACCATCGTCTGGATTACAATGACATGAGGATCTATGTATCAGAATGCAAAGATAGGGTGACAATAGCACACAACTACAAGAGAGAATACAGACACTTGAAGTTAATTAGCCAGCAGAACTGTTTTTGTGTGTGTATGGATGAGTAATGTGATAGGACAGCAGTGCTTCTATTGGGACTGGTTTTTTGGACTACATTTTTTGTTCAATTTTCTCAGTTTCTCCTTTGACCTCTGCACCACTGAATATAAGTAGGGCATTAGAATCAATAGCTTTTGGAAACCCATGTAGCTCATGTTCTATCCCTTGTTCTTCTTACCCCAGGCCAGGGGCAATTACAGGGGGAAAAAAAGGTGAAGTTTGCAAGAATTCTGCTCATGTTCTGTAGTGACTTTTGCAGAGATTTTCTCCAGATCTTGAGAGTTTTGTTTTATATTTTTGCAACATGTTGGCTTTTCCTGTGCTGAGAAAATGCCTTTTAATAGGCCTGGTCTTCATTTAAAAGTTTTGTAGTATAACTCTTTAGGTTAAGGATGTGATTAGTGAAATAATTAGACTAGTCAAAGCCCTAATGTGGATGCAGTTATACCAGTATAATGGTGACTTGCTGCAGTATATTTTTCCCCTTTTCATATGGGAATAAGCTATAGTGGTATAAGCCTTTTATACTAACAAAACTGTGTCCCTATTATGAGGATTGTATGATTAGTGGCACAATTTGTGTGTGTAGATAAGATCTTAAAAGCCATATTAATATATATTTTATCTAGCACAATATTAAACACAATTTTGCCATTAGTGTGGACAAGGACAATCATGTTTTAAAACATATTAGCTGTTTGTGGTTAACCATAGGGCAGTGGTTTTCTACCTTTTTTCATTTGTGAACCCCTAAAAAATTTCAAATGGATGTGCAGACCCTTTGGAAATTCAACCTGTGGTCCGCAGATCCCTACCATTGAAGTCATAGACTGAAAAATGACTGAACATAATTCAGCTGTAAATGTTGCTCATGCTCAGCACAGCATTTGACGCAGTGTGAGGAAGGGAGCTAAACTATGGGCTTCTGTGGTAACAACAATGGTTCTGGCTTTTGACCTGTAGGTGGGGGTATTCACTTATTTTTGATTGATCAGAAAAACCTAATGCCTTTTCTGGGATCTGAAACTTTATTTTCATAGTCACCTTTAATGGACCCTCTTGAAATTGTCTGTGGACCCCTAGGGGTCTGTGGGCCACAGGCTGGAAACCCTGCCCTAGGGAGTTCTGTTAAATAAAACTACATACTGATGCCAATGTACTCCCAGTCACTCAAACATGCCCTCCCCCCCAAGGGTGAACTGTGACCAGCTAACACATTTTTAAATGGAAGCTTTAGAGTTAGAAGTTTTATAGGGATAAAACACTATTCTCCCTCTAGAGGGGAAAAGCTAGCTTTGGCCATCTTTATTTACATGAATTATAAAGTTGCCCCCCATAGTTCCAAATTCTGTGTTTTGTTGAGGTAACTGGAATCTGTCTGTTCTGATGGTATAAATGAGAATGCAGAGCTACACTGTCCAAGTGGAGCCCTGGATGCACAATGCTACCTACAGCTACCAAGATGCCCACTCTGACATCCCATGTGGGGTGCAGCATGATCTCCTCTATAAAGTTGATCAGTTACTCTAGCTGGGGTGTGGGTGGTGGAGGGTTGAGGCTATGGTCTTGCCTCCTCCATGCTGTTTTAGGACACCAAGGAGCAGAGAGCAGTCCTGGCAGACTTCTCATTCTAGTTTCTACCAGCTGCTTCCATCATTATGCTTTAATCCTCACCATATCACCCTACCTCACTCCCCGACAATCCATCCAGCCTCTTCTCCCCTGTTGCTTCCATATTCATCCAGACACTCCTCCCACTCTCTGCCTTCTCCCACCCTCCATTTTTCCCTCTTTGATCCCAAGCCGAGAGGCTGAGCTCCCTTAACTTCCACTGACATCAATGTTTTGCAGAGTTAGGCCCTCTGGCTCATGTAGATAGACTATAAACATGCATGCTTCAGGGCGCAAACCAACCTGTAACCTCAGAAGTGTCAGGATACTAGACACATGGACCACACATCTCACCTAGTTTTACTTTTATTGCTTTTGTTTTACTCCCTCACAAGTCCCTTGCCTTAGAAAAATGTTTGCAGTCACCATAAACACAGTGATGTAGACAGATGAAGGTCCAGATCCTGACTGTATCCCCTTTGCCCTTCTCCAGCCATTCAAAGGGGGAAGGAGAGCTGACTTGCCCGATGTGGTCAGGCTTCTGCAGCCCGCTCTCTGCAACGGAGTTCGATTTCCCTGCCTTATGGTGTAGGTTGGGGACAGGCCAAGGGAATGAAGAGGGCTGAGAGAGCATAGTGATCCCTGGATACCCCAGGGGACCTCAAACAGACACTGCTTGAAATACAATGACATAACAAAAAATAATCACAAGGAGGACTGTGTGTCTGCAGATAACATCCGCTCACCCACCACTATATTGTTGAATCCCTTGTGGGGCAAGTTAAATCTAGACCCCTGAATGATAGTCTAGCTTTGTCACTCACCATCAATATTACATGTCCTTGGGAGGGGACACTGAATAATTAATTGCAAATGTTGTCCTTTTCTAGTATAATTATTTGCAATGCTATGTCCATTCCATTATTTGGCTAGCTCTGGTCATTAATGACAGGTTAGCTAGCTTAAAAACAAGCAGACCAACCCAAAAAGACACTTCAGGATTATCATTGCTTTCAGTTCCCCATTTTATTTTCATATATTGTCCATTCTACATATATGAAAACTCTATAAAGTTTATCATTGCTGCTGCAGCATCTAGACTGGGAACACTTTACTCTTTCTTTCTCATCCACATGCTGGAGTGCTGTACTGTATTACCCATACAATGAGATACTTTTCAAAAAGATGCAGCCAAGCCCCATAAAGGCATAATGCCGCACATTCTGAAGGAGCAGTACTATTATGGCTGTACAGTCTCTTCATTGCCACCAGAGAGCAGCCATATAATTTGGATCTGCCAAGGAAACCTGAAGGAGAAAATGGCAAAGTGAACAGACTGCAGTGTTACCACTTCTAGAATCCTCCGACTATTTTCTTGGTATCAGTTCCACGCCGGTGCTGTGAAGACTGCTTAATTGTCTTTGTAGCATTTTGGATATGTCAAGTGCTATAGAAGGGCTGGGTGTTAGTTCCACACACATTCCGTTCAAGGGGAGGGAGGGTACTTTTCTTTCCAATTCCATAAGAGGATGATGTTTCCTGCAAGCTTTGTTTTATTAAATGATCCCTTCCCTCTGTCTGATATTTTGTTACGAGGTCTGTGGGCAGCTGGAAATTACATCTCCTCAAGCATTAGCTTTTTTTTCCTTTAGAAGATGCTCATAAAAAGGCCCTATTCAGAGCTTTCCTTTTCAAGGAGTTACATTTTTAAAACCTTTTCTAGACAAACTGTAAAGTATTCTTTCATTATTGGATTATATTTTTCTTGGTTTCTTGCTACAGCTATCACCTTTCAATCAGAAGGTCATGAAGAGCCTTTTGGTTATTGTGATGGCTTCCCCTTCTACTCTGGGCCTCAGTAGAGATCTGTGTACTTAGTTGGTACAGAAAATAAAATACTAATTTCCAGGTCTTTACATGGTTTTCTCCTAGTCTGCCCTATATGCAGAACAACTGAAATCCTACACAGCATTTTTCATCCACATAGTGCTTTTTAAACATTTACTTACTAATTCTCATAGCACTTCTGTGAAGTAAGTAGTGTTATCCCCATTTTGAAGATGGGGAAAACTGAGACAGAGACATTAAGTGACGTGGCTACAAAGGGATTTAGCAATGGAGCCAAAGTTAGATCTAAGAGGTCCATTGCTCCCAATTAAGATGGCAAGTTATCCATTAGTTGATGCAGATTGTCCTATATCATATAGCATACATTTTACTTCATATTTCAGAAAAAATCATGTAAAGGAACATATACTGGGATACAAATACAAAATCATGCACAGCATAAAATCATATATCACAATTAAAACTGCCCGAGGTTCTGTCCTTTAAAAATAAGCTTTACGCTGTGGTTTATTTTTTCCAGAGTTGTCCATTTTCTTGAAATGTAGATGAGTAACCCATGCTCAGATGAGCAGACCATAGCGCAGACTAAGTTTCATTATAAATTAATTACTTAGTAGAATAGAAGAGGGCACTTTAGGAACAAGTACTTGGTGGGAAGTAAAGGCACCATTCAGCACTCCTCACTCAGCATCTGATCCAGAAGCCAATTGGAGTTACTGAACTTAAAAAGAAAAATCAATATACATAGACAAGCTTTGGCATTCCAGCATTTAAGGGAATTGCTAAATCCAAAGATCAGTGAATGTCCATGTGTCTTTTTGAAAAGGGCTGAAACAGTCAAGGCACTACATACTTATTTACAGTTGTCTGCCACATCGCCCACAAATTATTGCATGTTATAGTGCTGTACAGTCCATTTTCTTGGCTATTCATACAAAAACCTTTCTTTAGGGATGAATAAATTGTATGAGTTCTCAACCTGGCAGTCTTGAGCACTCTAGAGAGATTGTGAACCCCGCTCCTATTCTTTATAGTTAGATTGCAGGTGGTGGGGGAGGAAAAACTTTCCTAATGTAACATGGGGTCATAGTATGGAAAGGCTGAGAACCACTGTATTAGGGGTGTGATTCCCAGCTCAAAGAGACAAACCTGCACTAGCTCTAATGGAACTAGCATGCTAAAAATAGAATATAACTGTGGCAATGCAAGCAGTAGGACTAGCTGCCCAACTACAAACCCAGCCAAGCTGCCTGAAGTGTAGACATACCCTTAATTCTCAGTACAACTCATTAAATGCAACTAACCTTCTTAATCTCCTACCTCTGCCCTTTGAGTCTCTCACTTATTTTCAGCATTAAAATTGCATTTGCCAACAAAATAAATTCTTCGACCCCTTGCTGGCCTTTGACTAGGACCAAGTGTCAGTTTTATATTTGATGCATCCTCTGTTTGAGGACTATGTCCTGCCCCTGCAGGAGAATGGAATCAGTGAGCCGATAGGTATTTTCCATCTCTAGCTGCTATGATTCGTCCCTTTTTACATCAGCTTGAACCACAGCCAGAAAGAAGTGGCCAGCAGCAGCGCCAAGTTGCAACTCCCAGGCATTACCACTGTTGCTATTTATAATTCCACCTCAGTCTGTGCCATGTTGATGAGATAATAGGGTTGCTGTTTTGCTATGCAAGCCTTATTTTTTGCCACAAATATCTCTTGCTTTGTCATCATTTCCCTGCTTTAATGTGAAGCCTTTTTATTTTTTTAGCTGCTGCACATATTTATATAAATAAGGGAAAGAGTGAGGCAGGTGTTAGAATGAGCTAATGTGTTTGTAATGAAATTCCCTATTTCAGAAGTAAATCAATCATTTTGACTACCACCAATGTTGACGACACTAGCTGTTCCGTGGTTGTCTCTTACAAGGATGTTCAGTGTCTAGTCTTGCCAGGTGTTAAACACACTACATTGATTTCCATGGGACTCCTCACATGCTTAAAGTTAAGCACATGCTTGCTTTGCTAGTGTTGGGCCAAAGTGCTCAGCACTTTGCAGCAATAAACCCTTACTACATAAGGAAAAGCCTTATAATCGAACAGGGGTGAATCAATAAGGTTCTATAGAACGAAACAGGGCTTCAGATGTTTCTCTAAAATCCAATAGGATTAAACAGAGAATTAGATCCTTTTGATAGACGTTTTAAAGGATCCTGTAGAAATGACTAGAAAATTATATCCCTGACACAAAATATGTTGGTTTAGAAATTCTAGATTGGTTGTCATTCTCTCTTCATTTCAATGGGCCTTTTCCATAGTGGTTTACTCTTGCACAGGTTACATACAGTAACTGATATTCTGGGAATGGAGGGCAAATATATCAAGTCAATGCTCACTGTGAGAAGTACTGAGCACCCACCACCTTTGAAAATCAGACACTAAGTTTCCTGTGTAAAGTCACAAAGGAAGTCTGGTTCAGAGGCAGGAACTGAACCCAGATCTGGATTCCAGTGCATTCATTGCCTTAAACACAAGGCCATTCTTCCCCTCTGAAGAGTATTCCTATAAATTACAGGTGAGATTGAACCACAAACCCCCTTAGACTCTGGGGAACTTCTGATCTGGATCTGAAATTTACTGCTGGCCCCTGAGTTCCCTAAATCTCAGATTTGAATGTCTCAGAACTCAAGGGATGATCTGACCTCAGGTGGTCTGGATCTGGGGTTCAACTCTTGGCCCATCAGTACTACTAATAATTGACTCAGAGCCTAATCAAAGTTAATATTATGAGGAAGCAACAGGTGCTTCCCAGTTCAGGCTGTGATTTGCTTTCCATTATGTTCCCAATTTCTCTTATTCCCCATGAGTTTTAAAAAAGGTTCTCTCTGACTGAGGTTGTGTTGTGGGCGGGTGTATGTGGATGGGTGGCTATAAAGGGTCTCTGGTAGTGGGCGGCGCCGGTGGCTCT
>ML675601.1:97619226-97653721 GCA_007922155.1 Mesoclemmys tuberculata
TTAACCTCCGTTCCATCCTCAGCGTATAGCGGCCCCACTTCTTCTTACCACTTAGTAGCAGAGTGTAGTATGTGGGTCTGTCCCTCCTGGTCAGTTGGAGAGGGAAGCCACACCCACTCACTACCCTGGTCCGGCAGGTATTGGCCCACTCCGGGGCAGGGAAATAGTCTTTGGGCCCAGGAGGGGCCACAAACAGTTTGGAGCCCCCCAGTGGGGCTGCAGATAGTTCAGGCACTCCTGGGGTGGTCAGGGAAGGGGGATGCAGGCCCACCCAACTCCACTGCATCCCAGCCCAGGTTCCTAGCTGTGGCTGAAGGGTGTGCCCCAGAGTCAGCAGGGTCCCAACCACAATACACTGACTCACTTTCTGGTCCCACAGTCCCAGGACCAGGTTTCCACTCCCCTGGCTACTTCCTGCCCCCTTTCCCTCGGGTACCTGGTGGGCCATGGCCCAGTCGGCCTCGTTGGGATAGTCACCCAGGAGTAGGTTGCAGAGCCCCTCGTTATCATCAAGGGGTGGTAAGTCGGGCAGTTCGTTGGTGAAGTCAGCATAGGGCAGTTAGTCCAGTCCGAGCCCATCAGGGCCCTTGCCCCATCATTGGCCTCTGGCAACTCCTCCAAGGGCAGCTTCTCCAAGTCCGGTCCCATTAGGGGCCCCGTCTTGTCGTCTGCATCTGGCAACTCCTCCAAATCCTGGCCCTTCTGGATCACCAGATCCTGCAGGGTGCTTGGCTCCAGGGTTACCTCTGGGCCCTAGGCCACCAGCCACTCACTCGCTGGTGCCTGGTCCCCAGCCCTGGTTTGCAGTGTAGTTTGCTCGCCTGGGTACCAGGCTGCAGGCAGCTCTAGAGAATGGGGAGAGATGTCCTTCCCCTCCAGGAGCTTGCCCCGGACAGAGCTCCTGGGCCTTCCTTTTATACTTCCTGTTCCACCCTCTCGCTTCCAGGTGGGTGGACAAGCAGTCTCAGGCTTTGCCCCAACAGGCTCAGCCTTTTCCTCCATGTCAGTTTCAGAGGGAGGCCACACCCACTCACTACACAGAGACTCTCAAATTTATGACATATTTCAATACATCCATACAGCAAAATCTCATGATTTGATCTATACTAATGATATACATATTTGAACAGGACAATTGGTTCCAGCAGATCAAGACCTTTCATAAGATATCTCGTATGGCAAGCTTTATATGAAATATCACAACTATATATGAATGATGACTATGGGGGTTATAGAGTGCTGCTTTGAGGTCCAGAGTGTACCACAAAGATATACTTTTTTGGGGAAGATCCAGGACTGGTATTATGTTGGGTTCACCCTGCAGAGGTAACCAAGGTTGATAAAAGCCAGAGTGTAACCGAAATGTGGATGGCAGGCTGCAGTTACTTACAGACACTCAGGGTGTGGCTTGCATGCTAACAGGCTGTTTGTGAATGGCCCAGATGGGAGCCACTGAAGCAGGGTATTGTAAGGCACCCAAGATTGCAGGTCAGAGGTGACAGAGCCCTCACTGTCCTGGATTGCACCCTGGTATGTCACATCCATACACACTTCTTGCAATTATTAAGAGTATCAATAAATTACAAGATTTCAGTAGAGACCACACATGCTACCCTTTATGGACTAATACCATGAAAATGGTGTATTAGGAGTAGTGAGTATGTCAGGTCTGAGACAGGAGTTGTTTGTACTGAACATTGAACCCTTTGCCCATGTGTCACAGTTGTGTCTTCCAATGTGTTCAGATACTAGAGCAGATTTAAACAGTTAGGGGACTATTCCATCTGGTGCTTTAATTCTGTGTGCGCACCTTGCATTTGGCGATGGTTGAGGATTAAACTAGAAATTTTGTGATGTAGCTGAGCCAAAAAGCAAGACTCATCATGGCTGAACCAATAGAATTATGCTAACCTTGTTGCCACTGGAAGTCACTCGTGTACCTTACATTGATCCTATAATACTGTGCAAGATGACAAAACATTCCACATTGATTTTGAAAAACTGGATTAACTAAATGAAGATGGAAGTTATTGAGAGATTTGATTGTCCTTTAATTGGACAGAAAGAAGAAGATGGGTATTGTTTCCACGTATCTAACCTCCTGCATAGCAAACCAACGCACCTCATCAACATCACGTCACTTTATTAATTGAAAACAATTGTATTTGGTGCATGAAGCCCATAATAAGTATCTCTGAAAGATTAAATACTATTCTTCAGTTTCCTTCAGCCACCTGTTCCACTCTATTATTTATTTGTTGAATTCCAACATGCTTAGAGTTGTAAAGCATGTGAAATAGACCTGTTTCCTGCCCCAAGGAGCTTACAATGTAAAATGGCCAACAACAGGCCACAATATAGACAACCTGAAACCTCTCAATGGCCAGGTGGTGACTCTTTATACAGAGATTAAGAATATATATATTATAGGGGAGAGCCAGCACCACCATTGTTTTGGTTGAGCAGCACTTTCTGTTTAAAGGAAGACTTGTCTAAGTGCTCTAAAATCCACATGCTTACTCAGAGTATCTTGAAATTTACTGTGTCTCATGGGGGAGATGGATAGTGTCAGTGGTTCAAATTTAGGGTCATTTGAGAAAGGGGGTCTTGAGTTAAAACATAACCCCCCCAAAAAATTTTACAGAATCAATAAGCTCTTTTTATATTTATATATATAAAATCTATATTTTTGGTCTGGCTAATCCCTTCAGGATTCTCCACCAGATGTGTAGCCAGTGCAACCAGCGATGCAATGGCAAATGACAGGTGCCAGTCAATAAACTAGTCTCCCCCTGGGAGCCCCAATAACACCAGGATGGAGTAGTGGAATCCCCTGAGTGAAGAAAATGTCCCCAGAAAAGTAGATGAGCCAGAGTCCTTTTGGCTAATGTTAACCACACTACTGGGACCATACCCATTCAGAAAAGGCACAGTTGTGGACGTGGTAAGGTGAGTGTTTCCTTCAACTTGGAATGGTGTTCTGACTCAAAACTGCAGCAGGCCTTTACCAATCATCTTGACGTTTGTCTTGCCATTGGAGTTCTATAGCTCTGCTGAGAGAGAGATGGTGGAGAGCTATGGCAACCCCTTCCTTCTTTGTTTTGCCTAGGTGTGATGGAGTCCCACAAGAGCCCTCTCCCCATGACAAAGCATCAGCTATAACATCGGCACCCCCTGATCTGATCCTGTCCCCCTTTTGACCCAGTCCATGTCCCAATCGGCTGTCCATAAACTCGTCAGCCAGCTTGCCTGCATTCTGCAGATCCTTAGGTTTCTTGTCCACCAGACACAGCATCAGTTCAGAGGAACAGATATCGTACAGTTGTTCCAGGCCCATCAGTTCAACTCTTGGCCAACTCCAATTCATGCTGCTTCTGTTTTCCCAGCATGCCTGAGTTGACATGGATTCACAGGGACGATGCTCTCGCTGCTCTGTACAGTCCCTAGGAGGAACCATCCTCTAAAGTATTGACCCTATGTAGGGCCACACTCCCTGGTTTGGGGTTAAACCGTAGGATCCTTCGCCTCCCAGCATCACACCTCTGAGCCTTCAGCACCCCTGCCTCTCTCTGTAGCCTCCTCTCAGCAAGTCCACTCAGGCTGGACTCTTGGGGACAGCTCCATCATGCTGACATGTCACACTTGGTGGTTGTGAGCCCTCTGCATTAGCCACAGCTTCAGAGCCCATCCCTCGGTCCCACTCAGCTCCCGGGATCTGGTTGCAGGCAGGTATCCCAAGGTGAGCAGCTCCTCCCCCTGCCAGCCAGGTCACTTGCATTTTCACTGGCCACTTTAGTCTCAGCCAATTGGTTCCCTGGATTCAAATTCAAATCCTTAGCTATTAGAGGAACATGGATCCTATCTGAAAGAGACACAGTAATTCCCCCAAGTATGTCCAAGCTAATGTTTTGGGGGACAGCCTTCTGGTTAGGGATGCAAGTCTTGGGGATGCCAGCCGCTCCCGCACCCCCTTGTCAGCCCCATCTGGGTGAGGGTCTGCTCGGTCGCTCTCCTCCAGCTGGGCAAATAGATTAACTGCCCTCATGAGCCTTCCAATCCGCAAACTTCCCTCTCTGCCCAGCGTGACAATATCCCTAAGGAGACGGTGGTATTCCATCTCACTGCTCCTTCTAACTCCCCTTAGATCTATTGCTCCTGAGTCACTTACTGCCAGACACGCTCGCCTGCAGGGTGCATCCAGCCATCCTCTGCTACCACATGTGACAGAGTCCCACAAGAATCGTGCCCTTGAACCACTCGGACACAGCCAGTCAGGACTCTAGGGCTTTGGAGTCTGCCCCTCAGGTCTCCACACACCAGGGCAGCCCCCTCATGACTCTGGCCCCGCAGTGTTCAGCACTCCTGCTCTGCCTGGAACTCCCTCTGTGGGACCCCCCCTTAGAATGCGTACCAGGGAGCTCTTCCACACTCAAAAGGCAATGCACCTGCCTTGCAGTCAGGAGTGATTCATAGCCAGCATGGAAGTCAGAAGGGTTTATTAGTTCTCAGGATCACAGTGTAGAAACACTTCGCTTGCTATCAGCCTTAACTAGGAGTTACAGCAGTAATCACCTGGAGAGACCCATTCTCGGGCCTCACTCCTTGCCGGCCCCCCTGGGGAACTGGCCTCTTTCCCCCAGCCACTCCCAGACCCATCCTCTAGCTCCTCCCCAGTCCTTTTTCTCCTTCCTGGGCAAGGTGGACACTCCTCTTGGTCACAACCTGTTACAACTGGTTGAGCCAGGGCCAGGGGTCCTGGTTAGGTCTGCGTACATGTGGCTGGGGAAGGCCCATCTGCACTCTAGTAGTCTCTGAAATGATCACACACCCGGGTCACATCACCAACATAGATGAGTAACATATGTGGGGAAACTGAGGCACACACACAGCACTCAGAGAAAGCCCCAAGAATATCTCCACTTGATCACACTAGGCATAAAAATCGAAGGTCTGTGCTCGATGGTCATTCGTCCTGGTGGGGAAGGACCCAGGTGTTGGCAGTGGCTCAGATGTCCAAACAGCTCTATTTAGGGGTGACCTACTTACCCCAGTTCAGGGAAGGCATTAGAAAAGATGGGCTAAAAAAGCTCCCTTCTAATGTCTTCCTTCCTGTCTCTAAACTAATCATTGCTTGTGGGAATGTTCGCCCTATGTTATCTGGACTTGAATTGAAAAACTATGAACTTCAGTAAACAGCCATAATTGATAGAGAGCCACATTAACTGGGTGTGGATATTGCAGCCCTCAGTGAGATGAGACTTTCAGAAACTGGATCACTAGATGAAGTAAATTATAATTTCGCAGGTCTGGGAAACCTGAAAATGAACCAAGGATATATGGTGTCAGATTTGCTGTCAAGAAGTGTGTCCTCAGTGCATGTATCCCTCCGGTATTTATCAATGAGAAGATATTACGGCTGGAGTGAATACGAACTCTGGATCCCTGATTTTTCTGTCCATCTATAGACCAACACTTGACTACTCCAAATAGCAAAACAACGAGTGCTATTCTCAACGGGAACAAATAATCAGGACTGTGTCCATAAGGAACAGACTCACTGTTCTTGGTGATTTCAATGCCTATGTGGGAGCACTGGGGACAGATTATTGGCCAACACGGCACAGGTAGCCTTAATGAAAAAGACCAGCAAGTCCTTGAGCTTTGCGCCTCTTGTGAGCTAATAGTCTCAAACACCCCTGCTCCGGACATTGGCATCAGCTTGACCTCATGCTGATCCATTGCAGAAACATTTACGATGTACTGAATGTTCGATCAATGCCTAGCACAGATTGTGATGCTGAACATGCCCTTGTCAAGGCCAAACTCCAGTTACATCTTAAAAAGATCCATCGTGTGAAGCCGAAAGGCAAACTTCACCTAAACATTACTAACAAGAAGGACTCTGACACTTGAGCAAAGTTTCAATGTGCGCTTGAGTGTGTTTCTGAAAATGATCATCTTGATTCCCCTGACTCTGACACCTTGTGGGAAAATGTCAAGAACTGGGTACTGCCAAGGATGTCTTTGGAACAACAAAGAAAAAGACACCCTGACTGATTTGGAGTGTCTGAACGTCTGCTGCTCCCACTGATAGTAAAGAAAAAGCAAGCTTGCTTACCCTAACTTCAACAACGAACTAAAACCAATACGCTTTTGGAAACGATCAATCTGGCGTACTAATTGAACTGAGAATGGATGGCAGCTTGAAACATCAGATGATTTCAGAGCAAAGGGCATGTAACCCAGCTCACTATTTGGGATCTGCTCTTTGCAGATGATGCTGCATTCGTCTCTAATTCACTTGATGAATTGCAGATCATGAAGAATAAGTTCTCTGATGCATGTATCAAGTTTGGCATGGTAATTATCAAGAAAACAGTTGTCACATCACAGGGCATCAACATCCCACCTAAAATTTATGTCCATAATGAAGCTGTGGACAACATGGATCATTTCTGCTATCTTGGCTCAACTTCAACCAGATCACTTAGCCTTGATAGAGAACTTGATTTGAGAATTGGCAAAGTCTCTGTTTCATTTGGTAAACTTACCTCCCATGTCTAGAACAACAAGCCGATAACCATTGGCAGCTAGTGAGCCGTCCATTTGGGGAGGCTAGCTCCCCAGCCCACCCCTTCTGCCTGAAGCCATGCCCCTTCCCCTCTCCCATCAGAGCCCTGCCCTGGGTGACCTGAGCACCACCCGGGTTGGCTGTAGTGCCCCAGAATGAGTGCCGGGCGGCCCAAGTGCCCCCAGAGCCTGCGCCCCAGTGCTGCCCCATCCCAACCCATCCTGGCCCCAGGCTGGCCGTCCTGCACCCCAGTGTCCCCTCCCACTGCCAGAGTACCCCAGCACCAGTGCAGACCCAAATGGCTGGTCTGCCCCAGGCCCCGGAGCACCACCAGTCAGCACTGTGCCACAGTGTCGGCCCGCCCTGCCCCCAGACTGGCCAGTGGCTGGCCTGTGCGGCCCGGAGCACTCCAGCCCAAGTGCTCCCAGCCCCCAAAGCACCACTGGCTTGCGTCGCTCTGCAGTGCCAGCCCGCCCCACCCCCAGGCCAGCCTGTCTGCTCCAGGCCCCAGAGCACCTCCGTCCTGAGTTCTCCCAGTCCCCTGAGCACTGCTGGCCCGCCCTGCCCTGCCCCGCCCCTGGGTTGGCCAGTCTGCTCCAGGCCTGGCTGGAGCACCTCTGGCCCAAGCGCTCCCAGCCCTCTGAGCGCTGGCAGCCCATGCCATGCCCCAGGCCTGCCGGTCCTCCCCATCCCCCAAAGCACCACCAACATGTGCTGCACCCCAGCGACGGCCCACCCAGCACTCATGCCATCCCACCCACCCCCAGCATTCCCACTGACAACTGGGGGAACCCACAAGCACTTAGTTTGGAGAAGCTGGCTCAAGGCTGGTGCAATCATCATGGATAGCCATCAGAGAGCCCAGGCTGAGGCCTGAAGGTGAGGCAGGAAGCAGAGTGTGCTCCAATCTCCATCTGGCAAGTGGACCTATAGCCATCATGGGAAGGCCTATTGCTTGCACATTGTTTTCATAAGTTTTGATCATTTTAATAAGTTAAGGGTCTATTACGGGAGTGGGTGTGTGAGGTTGTGTGGCCTGCATTGTGCAGGAGGTGAGACTAGATGATCATAATGGTTCCTTCTGACCTTAAAGTCTATGCGTCTACTATCAAGCATCATTGATTTACTGACTGACTGTGTCCTGTTTCCTTTCATCTGTCAAGATGTTGGATGGCCATATATATAATCTATTTATGTGCACACTTGAAGCTCAGACTATGCTCTAATTGTCCTCAACATGATCTTGATCGTTCTACATTTATTTCAGTTAGTGCATGGCTTTCATTGTCGCTTTGGGGGAGCAATACTTAAAAAGTTATTAAAGGAAGATTTCGCTCTCTAAATAGGTATGTGCCAAACACACACATACCAAAGAGATTGAAAAGTGCATGCGCTGCAAGACTAAGGCAAACAATTCCAGGCAGCCTTTTATCACATTACAAGGGTAGCTCAAGGAAACATGCTGTGCTCATTGAACCTGAGCTAAACCCATCCACTATAAATCTGAACCCTACCCGTGACAGAAATCTGTAGGCATGTTGTTACTGTCTGCCTTGGTTAAGCAGTTATTATAGTTTTGGGTAATGTGTGCTGCTAATTTGTACAGCTAATTTAGAAGTGTGGGGGGGTCTAACTATTCTCTGAAGGATAATAAATTACACATGTTCTATACATATGAGAGAATGATTGCTGGGCATATAACTATTTTTCCCACCTGTGGTATTATTACATCAGAGCATCAGCACAGTTAATCAGTGCTAACTGATTATTCAAAGGGAAGATGAAAGTCCCCTTCCCCATATACTAGGCGAAGACCTGGGGCAGGGACTCTGCCTCTCCACTCTCCTACCCCTTCCTGCCTACAGCTGGTACACACACTTCTCTCTGCACCACCACCTTCCCATCTCCTCATAGTCCCTCCACGTTTACCAGGTGTGTGTGGGGAGAGTGTGACCGGGGAGAGGTGCAGTGGCAATGGGCATGATGGAGTAGTTGGAGCAGCGGTAGGGGAATCTGAATAATTGGAGGGGTGATATAGAGTTTGGAGCAATTAGGGGGTGTTGGAACAGCACAGGGAAAAGTGGGATGGAAAAAAAGGATGCTGGGGAGGCTGTATTTGTTCCCCTAAAACCCTCACAGTCATCAAATCACTCAGTGATAGATACTTATATGGCACACATTACTGTAGTGTCTGAGTACCTCATAATGTAATGTATTTATCCTCACAACACCTCTGTGAGGCAGGGCAGTGCTATTATCCTCATTTACAGATGGGGAACTGAGGCATAGAGAGACTATGTGACACAGGAAGTCGGTTGCAGAGCAGGGAACTGAATGTAGGTTTCCCAAGACCTGGTCATTTCCACAGGACCATCCTTCTTTTCATGCCCACCCATGCCAATATCCCTGTCAGAAATTTCCCTGCTGACCCATGTTAGTCCCAGCAGTGTTCCTGCATCCTCTCCACAGCTCCTCAACCTGTGGGTCTCATGCTGATGATGTCTTTCCATGTGGTGAACAGCTGGGGAGGGAGAACTAGACTGTGCTGGACCAGCAGAGATAAGGCAGGGAGGCGATGACACAGGGGCAGTGAAGTGGCCAACATACAGCCAGTGCATTTGGTGGTTAATCGTTTTAAGGAGCCAGAGGCAGTGGAAGGGGATAACTGGGCTGTGGTACATGAGGGAGCTGAGCAATTATTTTTTTAAAAAACAAAACAAAACCAAAGCAATTAAATGCCCTAAAAACTTAATTAACACAGAGTTATGCCCAGTGGTGCTAGTGGCTGTCCAGAATATGGATAGTAGATAAAGTTCAATCTCTGAAAACCAGAAAATACCAAGGTAGAGTACTCACCATTTCCATGTAGGGCTGGGGGCAGGCCATAGTGGGTAAGAGAGGGGGGCCAGCTTGGAGCAGGGGTAGATTGGGTGGGCCGGGAACATGGCTGGGGAAGCCTGGCCAGAGTGAGGGTAAGGGGCCAACTGGGGGTGAGTAGTGGGGGAGCGGGACCTGGCTCAGAGTACAGGCTGTTGGGACGGTGCTAAATCACTATATAGTATTACAATGGACAAGTTTGGTGAGCCTGAGTGCTAGAGGATTCTGGAAGCAGGGCCTCATAGCATTAAACTGTGAAAAATCACTAAAAAGGCCAAACTTGCACTTGGCATCAATATGTGTCACAAATATTTATCCAGACCCTGTGTAAGCAGCTATGCTAATGTGGAAGACCAATGGTCATGGTCAGCCAATGGCCAGTTCGCCTGGTGTGTACATGTGGAGGCATGTAATGGCGAATCTGGGGCTAGCTGACCTGGGTCAACTGACCCTATAAAATGACGTGACATCAGGTGCCTGGAGGGGAGTAGTCCATAAGTGAATATCAGCCAATCTCTGTAGCCCCCTCCCAAATTATGAATTAATTGGAATATGCCACATCATTCGCTGGTAAAGCATATTTTGCATATATTGGGGACGTGTGACTTCTTTGGGAAGGGGGTATAAGTAGTGGGAAGATCACATGGTATCTAGCTTTTCTATCTATATCTCATATAGCCAAAAGGGTCAGTGATGCTGTCGGACAGAAGAAGGATTAAGACCAGGGGGCCTTGGGATAGCCAAGACCCCACTACGAGGAACTCAGAAAATAAACCAAGGACCTGAGGGAACCTGAAGGAGGCAAAGGCCATCTTCACCTAGGACTGGTAGCTATCTCACTTTGCGTACCAATCAAAATGCTGCGTGGGGCCAGTATCAGTTACTGAGGGTTTACACTTGGGAAATTAAGGCTTATTAAGGAAAGGCATTGTGTAGTCCTTTCTATTTGTCTGTGATACCTGTTTTTCAATAAACAATAACTCTGCTTTGAAAATATTGACTTTTGGCCTTCACTTGTATGGTTACCGGGTGCCCAGATGTGGGCACATAAATTGATCCAAATTGGTCCCCAGCTCAACAGTGGTGGAGAATGCGGGCACTGTGCCAAGTGATGTTCAGATAAGCGATAAAGTTGAACTGAGAAGCAAAGGGTCTTGTTTAAGTTTGAAAAGCAGACTCTTGTTTAAAGTTGAGTTGACTTTATTGATTTATTGACTTTGTGTATTTGAACTGAGACACAAGAGATCACAGACAAAGAGAGACAGGTTCTATTAGTGCAGTCTTCAAGTCATGGATGTTTCACAGGTGTAAGCGAAGCAGGTGCACATTGGAGGTGAAGGGGGGAGCCCCAAAACCTCTAGGTGTAGCTGAAAAGTCTTTATTGAGACAAGTGTGTGAAAGCTTGGGGTGAGATCCATGGTTGTCTGATGCGGTTCCTGTGCACACCAGGAGGGTTGTTTGAATGATCTGCTATTGAAATATCAAGAGGGTTATAGTCCAAAAAAGGAACAAATGATTTGTGCTGCTATGTGGGTTCTGTATCAGACTGTGAATAAGTTGTTGTTAGAGTTAAATGGTTTGGAACGTACACAAGAGACTTTGGAACAGGAGCTGGAGAAGGTTAAGGTACAGAATGAGAATATGAGGTGAGATTTGCAAACAACTTTAACCCAAAATTTAACTAGTGCCCAGAAAATGACAGCATTAAATCAGACCTGTCAGTAGCTGGAACAACGGGTGCACATACAGGAACAGGAAGAAAAGCAAGTGAGGCAAGAGACTGCTGTACTGTGGAGCTGTTTCAGTTTTAATTGATCAGGTTAAGAAACCTGGAAGGACTGGCAAGGAGGATCACAAGAAATGTGCTAATGTGATCGCTAAACTGAAACAAACTTTAATGGCTTGCAAAACCATCTGTAGTATGACATTTGGAAATTATCCCTGGGACGATCAGGACTGGGAAAATGCTTTGGAGAAATGGCAGAGAAAGAAAGCTCAAGAGATGTGGGAACAGGAATATCATGTGCAGCCTGCTATTCCTAGTGCCCCTCCGCCTCCGTATGATGGCAATAGTAAAAAGGAGGAAGGCAGAAAGGTGTGTGTGTGATGCTGCAGTCTGGAAAAACTTATTGAAGTGGGGAAGGGGAACCCACTTACCAGCACATTGACATACCTGATGTGAATCATCCAGTGATTAAAAGGGAACGGTACAATGTTAAACTAGATGATGAAAATGCTATGATATTGGATGATGATGGGAAACCAATATACAAGCTGGTGGAGGAGAAATCGTTCTGGGAATTCAGTTTCCAACAATAGTTGTGCAGACACCCAAACCTCTCAGCATGTAGAGGAGGAAATAACCTGTCCTCTGAAACTGAAGAACAGGCACTGGCCAAACAGTTGGGACTTACAAAAACAAAAAACAAAACAAAAACTGTATGGCTTAGCTTTTGGGATATACCATCTGGAGACAATTGGATTTCAGAGACCTGAAGGATTTAATACGAACGTGCACTGGACCTGGGGAGGGGCCAACAATATTGGCAGAAATTGAAGGTGAGCGAAATAAGGAAGAGGCTTTGAAAAAGATAGCTCAATTTTTCTTGTCCCCTGCTGAGCTAAGAAAGGCCATCTTGTTAATGTGTCAGGAAGAAGGAGAAACTGTTGATTTTGGCAGGTATTCTTGCCGGCTGGGAGGATGAGGAAGAGCATATAACAGATTAATGTATGATAGATTAAGATCACCTATTAAAATCTTTATGGGGCCATGGGAAAAGAGGACTAGGATGGATTTACTGAGAGCTGCTCGGGAAGCAGAGCAGGTATTGGGTAATAAACGCAGTTCTACTTGGAAAGTGGTTAGTGAAGTGTCTTACTCTAACAAAGCAGGGTAATGAATTTATCAGTCCAAATCTGAATGTTGGATGTGGTAGGGAACAAGGTTCTTCTGGATTTAGAGACAGAGGCAGAGGAATTGTGGCTGCAAGAGGAACATTACAAGGACAAGTATGGGCTCATCTTCTAAACATGACCCAGTTTGATAGTTGCCCCACTGAAGAACCAGTTATTGCTTTAAGTGAACTGATGAGAAAAGAACAGGCCAAGAGGGAACAATCACCACTGATGCCATAACAAAGAGCTAAAGCTATTGAAGCAGTGCAAATGATTACAGGGAAAATTCTACTCAGCCCTTATGGTATCCTGTCACAGGAATTGACACAGAGAGAAGGGAGCAGCCTTCAAGGCAGCTCCACATCTCAATGAAGGTGCCTTGCCCCCCTGCCCAAGATTGGATAATTACAGCCCCATGTAACTGGCCAGCCATATGTAAATACGGGGCAGGTGGGGGCAGGAGGGAATAAACAACGGTTGCTAGTATTAATTGATACAGGAGCAGAGACAACTTTGATCAAGTTGGTGCAGACAGATTTGCAGCAGGGACTAACCATTCCTTTGTTTGGATTCTATGGCAGGAAAGTGAGAGGAATCTTACTATAACATCTACCATGGATAGTGGGTCAGACTGAGTTCCTGACTGATACTGTGGTTTGTGATCAAATGACTGAAGAAGCTATGTTGGGAGCAGATGTGGTTCAACAGGAAAGGTGGTGATTCATTTGGCAGGAGGTTGGCTGTGGAAAAGAGAAAAAAAAATGTTAAGGAACAAATTATTTCAGGAGGATTAAGAAAGTGGTCTTGCAAGGCAATGACTGTTGTGGTGTTGCCAGATAATGAGTGGACAAAACTCAAACCTGTAAAACTCAGGAAATACAGGACTGAAGGTAATATCAATACAGTCTTAACTCTGCCTTCGAGTGATGCCCCAAAACACCGTAATGCCCATACTCATCTGCTGCCTTTGTAGATGGTGCAGAACATGCAGTGAAAGAGCACATGACAACTTTAGCACAGACTATAATGCCTTCTCTTTGCTAAGGCGAAACTTGTGCTTAGGCACGCTGTACTGAACAGGAGCTACTTACACCTGCCCTACCCTCAAACACTTAGCCCACTTCCCAGAAACACCACTACACTTGCTGCATTTTATAACATCTTCATCCTATTTTACAGCCCCTTCACCCTTACGCACAGGTTGCCATCTATCACTATACTTTACTTACCCATCATTAAACCTACAGATCACTCTCATATTCCACCTCATTGCTGATAGTCCTCATGGTAAGAAGACCCCTGGGCACTGCTTCTGACACAGCCTACAGAACTCAGCACCAAAATGAGGTATAGAGAATCCTTCAAGATTCATGTGCACATCTTTCCTTTGATCGCACAAACAAGGGGAGAGCAGGTAGCAGGACTCAAACATCCAGAGGGTAGGAGTCCCCAGATTTTCTCAGATCAGTCACAGCTCCAGACTATTTGCTCCAAGTAATCCCTCCACCACTCAATACAACTACACCTAACAGAGACTGCAGCTGGAGTCCATGTAGATAATTCCCAGTGGTTATCCAGGGGGCAGACTTAAAGATGCATTGACATGTACCTTAATCTTGTATTTCCAGCTGTGAATGGGGAGCGCAGGACTTGGAAGTCATCTCTCTCTGCCACTTCATCTGACCTTAATTTGGTTAGCTTCTGGGTAAACTAGAAAGCCTGTGGGTCACCTCAATTGATGAGAATCAGGGTAGCTCTCAGAAGTTAATGGGTCTAATTTACAGCAGTTGAGGATCTGGCCCCATTTGTTTAGAGACATTTGATGGTTTTATAATTAGAGTAAGAGTTGGATCTTTTTATTATATGCTGTTGATTTGCAATTGATTGCATTTACTGATGCCTTTCCTGGTAATGGGACCCAATATAAATGTCTACATACAGTTGCAAAGGAAAATGTACATTTGATGCGTGTTCAGGCTGCAATGCCTTTGTGAGTTCTGTTTTCAGCTCATTGCTGTCTTCTTTTGTGTTTTGAAGAATCTTGCCACAGTGCTAACCTCTCTTTGTAGCATTACAATGGGCTGACATTAACCAGTCCATCTCGTTCTTCTTCATGCATGGTACATTAGCTGACTCATAGTCTTAAAGATAATACAACACCTTGTGACATGGGAGGTCTGTTTCAGCAATCACCTCTGGCATTGATGTCTGTCTGTATCCAGGTTGTGGAGTGTGTGAAGCATAGGTGGGTACTGCTGCCCACTCAAGCTTCCTACATTTTCTGAAGTAGGAATTGTACTAGTGTCAGCATAAGGGATGCTCTTTGCCAGCCCTTCGGCTTTTGTGGCATTTGAAACCAAAGGACCCTTGGTCTTGGACCAAACATTTTATTTGATCTGGAGAAGCAGGGACAAAGTTTGTAGAAGAGTTCTAAATGTAATGGAAGATGGTGGGGTCTGCTGCTCTCTGAATGCACTAGTCAGCACTGTAGCAACCAGGCCTAGTCTAAACTGAAGCACGCTAGCAGTGATTATAAGGGTCTGCTCTGATAGCTTGCTCTGGTAAAGGATCCAGCTGGCATGACTTCTCCCTCCTTCTGACCAATGAGGGAGAAGAGGGGTGTGATGTTCCCCTTTGCTATCTAAATTGATGTATAGCTGTGTCACCCCAATCCCTCACTCCTGGAGCCCGTCTTGCTCTGCCCCACTGTGTGAACCCCCACTCCTGGGTCAGCCCACACAGCCTTCTGCTAGCAAATGGCTCTCAACTCAGTGACTGAGTGCTTCTGACTGACCACCAATGGGATTATGCAATCAAATGACCCCAGCAAACACCCCCAGTCCCCGTTGCAGCCCTAGGAGCTTCCATCTTGCAACGTTCAGTGTTGCCCACTGAACCTTGCAAGCTCATAATTAGTTTGTCAATTTATTAAAGAAATTGATACGCACTAGCTCTGGGTCTGAAGAGGGACTTGGAATGGTTCTCTCATTACAAGAAGTAATTGTCACTGTTCACACATTCTCACCTTCTAATCAATGGTTGTGAATAGGCCTCATCTACTCTAACTGAATGGACTTTGCTAACACCTACCCTCCCCATTGTTGTTCCTTACCCTTGGGTGTATATATATACCCCCTATCTGATTTCTATTTCATGCATCTGATGAAGTGGGTTGCAGAGGATGAAAGCTTATGCCTGCAGAAATGTGCTAGTCTTTAAAGTGCTACAGGACTCTTGTGGTTTTTGTACTAGCTCTGTCACTTTAAATGAAATCTCTACACACACCCAAACCACATGCACTGCTTTAGATAAAACAAACAAACAAATTTATTAAGTACAGAAAGATTTTAAGTGATTATAAGTCAGAGGAATATAAATCAGATTCATCAGGATGAAATAAAAGCAAATCACATTCTAAACTATGCTTAACACTTTCAGTAACCTTACAAAGTCACATAATGCTCACCATCGGCTGGCTGACTCCTTCAGCCAGGCCCTCCACCTGGGGACAATCCTTCAGTTCCTTGATGTTGCTTTGTAGATAGAAGTGGAAGACAGAGCAAGAGAGCAAAATGTCTCCCTTTTCAACATGTCCCTTCGCCCTCCTCTGGACTCCTCCTCTTTCAGGATCAGGTAACAAACAGTATCTGTGCATGGTTTTCTCTACATCCTGGGACACTGTGGCTCTTTGTGGATTCACTCGTTGACGTCTGGGCTGGTCCTTTGTTCTGGGAATGCTGAGCTGGGTTGATCTATACAAGCCTTAGTGAGGTGTGAACTACCTCTCAGCTTTTGGAAGGTTTTACTTAGATCTGCCTCAATCCACGCGACACGTATTTGGGAATATTACATAGCTGATCTTCATAACTATCCATATGACATTGCAACAAACATAATACTATAAAAATAATGTTCAGCATGTCATGAGCACTTTACGTGACATACTTTGCATTAAACAATACACAATTACACTATAAGGGTGAATATGAATGATACACAATCACTACAAGGATGTAAATGGGGTGTAGTGTGTCACAAGGGGTCAGGAAGGAAAGCTAGCTCACCCGTGCTGTCTTTCCAGCCATGTTGAAGGTACAGGATCAGTAGAGGAAAGGGAAGAGAGGTTTACACAAGGTTGATTGTGTTTGAATAGAAGATATCATGACCAGTGGACTCTAGCACTTCATTTAAACTAAACAAAGCTGGTTTGAGTTACAGCTTAACAGCTGTAACCTAGTAACTGGCCATTTCTTCTACACTCTTAACTACACTATGGACAAACTTGGTTTTTTTAATTAGTCCCAGGGCTGAGATTTTTAGCAAGATATTATACCGTTTGTAAAAGTTTATCAGGTAAGTGGCACTGCTAGTTACTGTTGACATGAGGGTGACTTTTATGACACTGTCTCTGATAAAAGCACCCTAACTAGAATACATCCATTATGCGTGTCCTTTGTATCACACTTATTTAGAACACCCAGGTTGTATGGCCCCCTTGCGAATGCTAGAATGAACAATGAAATTTATTTGCCACAATATTTTAAGAATGAAGAGATACCAGGCTATGATTATCTTACATTAAGATATGAGCAGATGAAACACATGGTAATTTATCGTTTCTGTATTAAAATGATATTTTGTATAAGTTGCTAAGCTAGATGTTTTAAGATCAGGTGTCAGGCAGAAGCATGCAGAAGAGTTTGTAGCAGACATCAGAGATAAAATCTTCCAGGAATGTTTAAGGGTAGGCCCCTCCCTTTCCCCCTATTTTTGGATGAAACTTGGTATAGCGTAGTGCTCTTGGGCAAACTCCTGGCCCAATGAAGACAATGGGAGTTTTGTCATTGACATCAAGGGGGCCAGAATGTCACCCCTTTATCTTCAAGACACTCAGTGATCTGGGCCCAGGATACTTAAAAGATTGCCTGATGCTCCAGCATGAGGACCATAGTCAACAATGCTGTTCTTCAGGCACAATGCAGCTGTCCACAGCCAGGGTAAATCTCTCTGCGTAAGAGACAGAGCTTTCTTAGGGTCGGTTCACAGGTTGTGGGACAAACTGCCACAGGATATAAGAACCACTTCAAACACCAACACTTACCATTCTAAGGGCAAGATGTTCCTTTTTGACGTGGCCTTCAATAACAAACACACACAGCACAGCAGATAGAAAAATCAAACAACTTCTCAATTTTCCCCTTGGGGAGAAAAAGGGAGAAAGAGAGAATCACACGTGACAGATGTTAGCCATCGTGTTTAATACACTCCTGTAAGGCTCACAGGTACTCCGGTGATTAGGGTGTCATAGGAACCTGAATAGAACAGAATAGAATAGTGTGCAGGATAATCACACAGCTTTTTGGATATAATTATGACACTTTGTATTAAGCCACAGTAGGGAGGCATGGCAACCACTCTACCTAGCTCTTTCATTAGCAAAGAGTGAAGCTGAATGCACATTAAGATGAACAAATGGAACTTTATTAAAACCTGTGCTCTAATTTTCCAAGTTGTCAAGTTGCTTCCAGCCTAATTCCATCTGTTCCCTGTTCCCCTGAGGTCCCATCAACAACAGTTCCTCCGGGGTACATGGGCCCTCTGACTGCAGTTCCACTGCTCATGATAAACAGGGGGAAATATGCACATCAGCTTCTAATCCATGTACATTACATTGGAATATTGGTGTTTCAAAGGAATGCCATTATACTATTTTGCAGAAAGGAGGGCGTTAAAATTCCTATGGGGGAATGAAAGCAAATATCGAGAATACAGTCCTTGCAGCACCATATACACAACTGTCAGCCTAATTAAAGCCCGGTAATTAGAAATGTCATTCTCTTTATTTTTTTAATTATGAGGTAGCACTTTATTTCTGAGGGCAGAAGTAACCTTCTAATTACCATGTAAAATTACTTCGTTATTACATATTGATGCTACAGATGCAGATGACTGCCGGGCTGAAGCCCTATTGCACTGACTATCTGGCCTGTCAGAAGGGGATGCACATAGGAAGAAGCAGGCTGCTCTCTTCCCATACCACTTGCATGTACCATGACAATGACATGAGACACTCTAGTGTAGCTCTGCAAATGAATTTTCACATCTTTGAGTTTATCAGCTCCAGGAAAGCATTAGGAAAATTGATTGTCTGATTAAATTAGAAAATAGGACATGATTTTCAAATGAAGGCAGATTCAGAAGCTGATCAGCCATGTCAGTTATACATATCTTTTAATCCAAGGGAGCTATATATAATATTTCAGTGTAAGGTTACTCAGCATAATGACCTCCACAGAGCCCAGCTCTCACCACAAAACACTGGGAAAGCTATTCTGATTCGACTCTACAGTCGAATGTTCCCATTCCCATGTTATGCTGCTCTTGACAGTATCAGATTAGCAACTACCTAGTCACTTACCTAAGCCCCATTGGGTATCTGTGGCTCTACAGCTGCATTGGGTTCAAATTAAAGAACTGAATCGTAATGGGAAGGACTTAGAGGAGGCTGCCAAAGAGTTCTCAAGCACTGTCCTGCAGCGTCCGAGGAGTTCAGATTCCTCTAAGGTGAGAGGGTATTTAAGGGCCTTCGCTATCAGCTTCACTTCTCAGTCTCCTGCAGAGACTCCTAGGGCATCATGAAGTTCACGCTTCTTGGAAGGGTAGATTTCAACTCCCCTCTCCAAAGAGCTATTGCAGATGCTGCCACCCTATAGGCTTCCAGTGTACTGGCCTTTAAACTAGTTTTGGAAGGGTTTAAACATCCTTCAGAGTGAACCGGTTTCTAATGTGGTTTGTCCAGCCAGCATGCATGGGGGAACTGAACCATGTTAGACCTCGTTTAAAGCCCCCATGCTCTACCTAAGGCTATGCCTACACTGCAGAGTGAATTCAACTTACTTAAAATCAACTTTCACCCACCGATTTTTAGAAGCTGCTAGAGCGTGTTCACACCACACTCCTTGCACTGGGCTCATCATCCAGTCACCACGCTTGTCTACATTCAAAGCAGTGCACTGTGGGTTGCTATCCCACAGTGCAACTAGCTGCAGAGGCTGTTGGGATGAGTTTCATTGTCCCATGATGCAACGCTCCTTCCCCCTCCCTTCTTGCCCCAAAGAAACAGGAAACTGGTTTTCGCGCTGTTTGTTTATGCCACGCGCTCATCCACTGCTGTGGAGACATGGAGCCGGCTCAACGCTGCACTACTATTCTAAGCATCACAAACACACGTGGCTTATACTTGAGTATTTTCAAAGGAGAGCGAGAACCTGAAACACAGACAACAGCGACGTCACCGAGGCTGCTCTGCCACAAGCCATCGAGTGGATCAATCCCTGACTGCTGCAGGCTGTAACGCATCATCTGCAGTCTGGGGAGCGCCAGTGTCGGCCCTGCAAAACAAGCACAGACTGGTGGGACCACATTGTTATGCAGCTGTGGGATGATGACCAGCTGCTGCAGAACTTTCGTATGTGAAAGGCCATTTTCCTCGAACTGTGCGTGGAGCTGTACCCCTCCCTGAAGCGTGTGAATACTCGCTTGAGACAAGCTCTGAGGGTGGAGAAGCGAGTGGCCATCACTCTGTTGAAGCTGGCAGCCCCAACTGTTATCGCTCAATTGGGAATCAGTTCAGTTGGTAAATCTACAGTGGGAGTTGCTGTGATTCAAGTGTGCAGGGCCATCCATAGACTTCTGCTATAAAGGGTAGTGACTTTGAGAAACATGCAGGACATAGTGGATGGGTTTGCTGCGATGGGGTTCCCAAACTGTGGGGGGGCCATTGATGGCATGCACGTCCCTATCTTACTGCCTGCACACCTAGCAACAGAGTACATAAACCACAAGGGATACTTTTCCATGGTGTTGCAGGCCCTCGTGGATCACAGGGGTCATTTCATCGATATCTATGTGGGGTGGTCGGGAAAGGTGCATGACACATACATATTTAGGAACTTGGGGCTGTTCTCTAACATGCAGGGGAGCACTTTCTTCCTGGACCGAAAAATTAATATCAGGGGTATGGAAATGCTAAGCGTGATCCTGAGGGATCCTGCTTATCCCTTGCTCCCTTGGCTAATGAAGCCATACATCGGGCACCTTGAAAACGACAAGGAGAATTTTAATAACAGGCTAAGCATTTGCGGAATTGTGGTGGAATGTGTGTTTGGGCGTTTAAAGGCCAGATGGAGAAGTCTCCTTACTAGGCTGGACATGAGTGAAAAGAACATCCCATCAGTTATATCTGCGTGCTGTGTTCTTCATAATGTGTGTGAAGCAAAGGGGGATAGGTTCCCCCAGGGTTGGGCTGTGGAGGCAGAAAGACTGGCTGCCAATTTTGAGGAGCCAGATGGCAGCAGTACACTCAGAGCCAACCACGTAGCGCTTTGCCTTTGGGAAGCATTGAAAACCAGGTTTTGCAATGAGACGCAGTAATGATTTCTGTTTCTGTATGTTTTGTGCCTTTGCTTACCATCCCCCCTACCATTGATATCAGTACCCTCCAAATCCCCCCCAAACAAGCTATGAATTAATAAAGAGGCATGTATTGAAATGATGCAAACTTTTATTTATGAACATTCAAGTCAGTGGGTGCAGGGGGAGAGTGTTCAATCACAGTCTCAAGGGATAGCATGATTGCTTGCAGGACAGCTGTCAGCCACTGCTGCTTTCTGCTTGCCTCCACAGGGATGGTGTGCATCATGTACTGCAGCCTGGCCATTCTCCTCCGAGATCGCTTGGGGGTGGGGGAGTGGGAGGGCAGCAAAGCCATAGGTGGAAGAGCATTCTGGAGGGGCTGCAGTGGGACACTGTCCGGCCACCGCTCCTCCTGAAACTCCACAAGCTGCCGGAGCATGTCTGCCTGGCCATGCATGATTTGCAGCATCTCCTGCATGGTACTGCGCTCATGCTTCTGCATTGCTCTATGATTCTGCCTGTCCATGTCCATGTTCTGGGACAAGGTCATCCGCCACACTCAGAGCTCTGTCTCAGTAGCTGCAGAGGCATTCAGAGCTCACCAAACATGTTGTCCCTTGATTTTTTTTCCTCTTTCTGATCTGTGATAGTTTTTCCACAACAGTTCTGGGGGGCGGGGGAGGGGGTGCCAAGGCCGAGGTGTCTACAGAACAAAAAGAAATGCACAGCATTGCCATTGTTAGCAGACACAGAAAACTGAAGCAAATGCAACAATGTATAAAATATTCCCCTTACTGTGCAAAAGGCTAAGCCAGAGCCTCATTCCATTACAAGCATCTCAGAAGGGTTGGCTCACTGTGCTGTTACAGAGATGGCAAGCCAGGGGCATTTTACTCTGCTATAGAGAAGATTAATTATCTCTAAAAAGCTCATTTCAAATGTCCTGTATGAGAGGGCTGACCAGGTGCCACAGTTTAATTAAGATGACCATTTTGGGACGTGGTGGCCACAGTGTAGCTGAGGACAGCAAGGGCAGGTTAATAGTCTTGTCAGATACCGTGGCAAAATTATTTAAGTGACTCAGTAGCCCAATAAAAAGGGGACTTGAGAGGTACAGGGTATCGGCTGTGTAGCTCGGGTACTTTAAACATGCACCATCTTCCCTAGGTGACCATGAGCGATATCAGTCTGCTGAGGGTAACGCATGAGGAAAGGGAAGATTTGCTGCATGCAGCAGGTACCGGCCTGGCCCTTACGCTGCTATGCTGTGTTCTGCCATGATTATGGCTCACTTGATTGCAGCATGGCGCAGCAAAGTATCCTACCAGGGAGGAAGAAACCAGGCTGCCCTCCCCCGAAACCTTGTGCAAAGGATAACAGATTACCTACGTGAAAGTTACCTTGAGATATCAACGGATGATTCTCAGAGCATATCTCTGCACATAAATAATCTGTTCCAGGAGTACCCACCCAGTAAAATCCACTAAATGCCTGAAATCCTCTTCCTCCCTCCCATTTAAAAGGACATAACTGCTAAGAAGAAAAAAAATTCACCAGATGTGCCTTCCCCAGGATCATTATTGCTGTCCTGTGTGTTGCTGGACTGCTCTGGGGTCATGAAAAGGTCCTGACTGGGAGAACAGACACCCCACTCTCTTGCACCCTGCTCTCCTCAGCTCCTCCTCCTCATCCATGGAGTCCTCATCATTCTCCCTGGACTGGGATGCAGCAGAGGTATCGATGCTGCGTGGTGGCACCGTGGTGGGTTGTCACCGAGAATTGCACACAGCTCCTCATAAAAGCAGCATGTTGTGGGCGAGCTAACAGAATGGCTGTAAGCTTCCCTGGCTTTCTGATATGACTGCCACAACTCCTTGATTTTCAAGTGGCACTGCTGTGCGTCCCTGTTGTGCCCCTTCTCCAACATGCCCTGGGATATCTTCCCATAAACGTCCAAATTCCTTTTGCTGGCTCTGAGCTGAGCCATAATGGACTCCTCACCCCACAGACCAATGAGATCTAAGACCTCTGGCTGACTCCATGCTGGAGTGCATTTGGGCCTTGCAGTAGCCATGGGATTACTGTGATAAAGCTCTCTCCACGCTGGCTGCACAGGAAATGAAAATTCAAATTTTCCCGGGGCATGAGGGGAGGGACCATTTCCGGTTTGTGTGGCCATGTAACAGCAGAGCGTGAATGTCCTGAGCGGTCACACTGGGGCATTATGGGGTACCTTCAGAAGGCCATTAACGTCGAATTACGTTATGCTCCATCTACATTGACCTAAATCAACCCATGAAATTCGAATTACGCGCTACACCACTTGTGGAGGTGGTTTTATTACATTGACTTTTGCCGCGCTTTAAGTCGACGGAACTACCATGCCAGTGTAGACAGAGGCTTTAGGAGATTGACATAAGTGATGTTACATAGACCTCCGTTGCCAGTGTAGACCAGGCCTAAGTCTGTTTTGTAGCCTACCCAATTAGGAGTCTAGGTTTGGTGGTTTCTTCTCTGAGATGGTGTTGTAAAATGCATCTCCATTACAGCAGTGCTACTTCCATCACAAACCTTTGCACACTGGACAGCAAAATACAAAAATTGGCTAAATTTCAGCCAAGAAGCTAAAATTTAAAAAAAAGTTGAGTTGGGCAAACTATAGCTTTAAAGTGTATAAGACAATTACAAGGCATTGATCTCTGGGGTTTTCTTACTGTTTGAAAACACAAAATAGCTTTCTTTTTTTTTTTTAATAAAAGAAAAAATAAAGGTCTGCAACCCATTGGTTGTTCTCTTTCTCAACAGTGCCACAACACCAAATAAACACGGAGAGAACATGACCGACTGCAAAGTGGCCTAGAGAGAACAGAATGCAACAGTGAGCTGAATAAAATGAGATTCAGTACTAATCAATGTGAAGTGCTACACGCCAAGAGAGTGGACAAACAACTGAGTTGGAGAAACATCAGGCTAGTATATAATGGCGAGGACTCTACTTTTTAAAACAGTTCAAATACACTTTGGCTCTGTCCATATTTGACCAGCTAAGCAAGATTATACATTGGTTTAGCTGGCTCTGTGTTCAGGGCCCAGTCTGTTTACATGGCTCAGACTGTTGTAGTTATTTACTGATTTTGATTTATAAAACAAATCAAATAAAAAAGCATCTGTCACAGTTATTTGGCTGCTTGCACCACTGTTCCTTTCCCCGTGTCTCTGAATGCCCCCCCTCCATTGTCAGGTCTCGTGCCTTTACCTATTTGGTGGAATTTTTCAGTTCTCTCACTCTTAGATTGGGATCTGGGGACATCATCCCATCTGTGCCAATAGCTTATTACTGCACAGATCCAACTGGACACTTCCCTTTGGGAGCCTGTGACCAGTGCTGTAGTGAAAAATAGTTTCCTTAAAACAAATATGTTTATTAGAAAACAGAAAAAGCATAAAATAACTAAAACAAAAACAAAAAAAAACCCCAAACTCCCCAGCCTACATGCATGTTTAGACTCATCTAATTGGAAGCCTTCCTACAAGCTACATTAAATGGGTTTCCCTCTTGAGTTACAGGAACAGAACAGATTCAATTTATGTTCTTTCTGGAAGCCACAGAGCTCTTAAGCTGGGACCCAGTCTGGTCTCTAGTCTGTTTACCTTCTCTAGAGTGACTTTCCCAGACTGTTCTATCCGCTCACAGAAACTCCCTGTTCTCAAAATCCCACCCTCCCTGGGTGTGCCTGAGCCCAATTACCATATTGACCAGTTATTTTTGTTTGAGGAGTTCTTTCTGAAGTCTTCCCTTTTGTCTTAGCCTGATTTTTTTCATTGGCCAGCCAGGTTATCTAAAATGGTAGGTCCATCATTTGGCAATTTGGTCCACTTAGCTTTAATGCCTTCTGCTCTTGTGACTCTGAAAGGAGTGCGCTGAAACCATTTGCTGCTGCTGACATTCCACCCTCCATCTGAGGAGTCCTATGTCGTAAAGCATAATCAGGGCTCCAGCTCAACATTCATCTCTGCATTCACTACAGCACCTCTCCTAGGTGCTCAGCACCTTTACCAGATATTGAAATTGAGTTCTAATAAACAGGGCCCTGGCTCTCCTCAGCCCTGGATTCCATTTTGTCACTTCGGCGGCATAAAAAAAGATGGAATCTGACTGTAGCTGGCATGTGGAAACTTCCCCTCACGAAGGGCAGCTTTCTGTTGATATAGGACCAGCAGAGGCTGCAGAACCAGTTCCGGTACAGCCACCCTTCTGGTGTGGAGAGAGGGATCAGACCCAGCAGGACTGTGTGTGGGGAGGAATGGAGTGCCACTCTACCAGTCCTTTGCTGGTGTAAGTTAGAGTAGGCCTCTAGCTAACTTCACTTCCTCTATGACTGGGCAGCACAGGATCAGGAAACCACCACCCACTCCCTGCAGCACCCCTTTAACCTTTCCTGTGGAGCTTGAATGTGATGGAGAATTGAGCCCCTTGTTTGCCATTTACATCAGAGCAAGTGAGTGCAATCTGGGTGAAAAAACTCCACCCCTCCAATTGGGTAGCATTTGATACACACTTAGCAAGCTAGCCTCACCCACATCACCAGAAATAACCAACTGAAAGCTGTGTCATCCTCCTCCAAATAGCCTCCCACATCACATGCCTCCTTCCCCCAAAGACAGGGAAAATAGATGGGCCAGGCAACACTTACGCATAATTGAAACATAAACAATTAGCCACGCTCATTATAGCAGGGTGGTGCACCTGCTAAATAGGGACTGCTACTCTCACCAGCACACCACTCCCCACCCAACCACATGCCCCTCTTCTTCCAGGCCAGGCAGGCAGGAAGGTCCTGAACCAGGAAAGCGTTGGGCCCTTTTGGGAAGTAGTAGCTAGGAGCTGCAGCAAAGCTAGAAGCAGACAGGAATTCCTGGAACCATATGCAGAGCTGCTTGTATAACAGCCTGTGAGTGCCAGACGTAACAACTGAGTGCAGAGCAGTGTGGGACTCTTGGGGGATAAGCAGCAGCTGGGCAGGGAGTCAGTGCAGAGGGGCCCCAGTGAGAGACACTGAGTCTGGCCTGAAAACCCACAAGCTCCTATTTGCGTGACTAGAGATGGGACTGGAGCAGACACCCCAAACACCAGGCCTGAAGAGCCCTGACTCTGGATTAGACTGCCCCAGGGGCCCAAACAAGAACCATTATTGCTCACTTTGGACAGTAACTGAAGAAGCCTCTATATCTGGCATATTTGCAACCCTTCCTTTTCCTGCCAGCCCTAGTAAAATACGCTTTCCCTTAGCCATACGTCTGAGTAGTTATTGGGACCCACCATGGCTAATGTCTACAAGGCCTAGCTGCTGAAGCACCTTGTCGAGGGGTGAGTATACCCCCTCCCCCTTGTGGTGAGGGATACAGGTATAGTTGGCCTGCGCTTAAATCTCCTTGGCCAGCCCCAGTGCCGGGGTAGTGCAGCCTACTGGCCAGAGTCAATGGATACGCCCTTGCCCATCGCGCTGTGTGGCCTAGTGGCCAGAATCAACAGGGCAGCCCTTGCCCACAGGGATATGTGGCCTCATGGCTGAACAGGTTGGGCCACCATCTCAGGGTGTGCGGTGGCCAGCTGGGTCAGTGGGGATGCAGCTGAAACACACTGACAATTCATGGGGTAATGGCAACCCCCCCCAGGCTTCTTCCTACTTTGACTCCCGAAGCTGCGGCCTTGGTGGTGTCGGGGTCTCCGGATCCCTCAGTGGGCACAGCACCCAGCGACTCCGGGCTGGGCCGTCTGAGTCTCAACGTCCCTGGCTATTGCAGTTGGGTGCTCCAGCGACTTTTCCCTTAGCTGTCCACCCAGCAGCTGAACGCGCTGCTCCCTTTTATGCTACTGCTACACTTGGAACATGTCTAGTAGGGATGAGAGAGTGTGGCTTCCTCAGTCTACAGTGAGGGGTGAGTGTACCCCGTCACACACCTACAGTGCCTCCTCTGAGTCACAATACACATGGCACACTACTGGCACCATCTGGGTTTGGTGTTCTCCAGCATGCAGCAGCCCCAGTAACGACATCAGGCTGAAGAAGGAAGAAATCATGTACTAGCCCAGGAAGAAACCTAAGGCAGAGTCAACTACAAACCATGGTTTGGCCCCTCTATGCTGTCCAGCCAAATCTTGTCATAGCACCATTGGGCCACTGCCATGTTTAAACCATTCTCCAGCACAGGGATTAAACATGAATTTTTGTATTATGGCAACAGGTCCCAAATTGGTATCAATCCTGTTCTTTAATTCAGCTGGAGCTGCAGTTGGTCATCAGAAAAGCTTCCCCCAGCAAGAGGAAATTTGTTGGGACCTGGTCAAGAATGCCTCTGATTCCTGGGTGCTTGAGGTGATCAGTGAGAATAGCGCCTGCACCTGGAGTACCTTTTGGGCCCCAGTCTGTCAGGTCATAAATTCTCCTTCCATTCCTCTGAAGACTGGTACCTGAGGTGAGACTGCTGATATCTCCTGTGTACCAGCAAGGACCTGAGACAAACTGTGCCCTCTGCAGAGCCTCTGCCAGGCTGTGAAAGCCACCAACCCCATGATTTCAGTGACTTTTGTATGCCCCACCCTCTTTTTTAAAAAAAATTTGAGCCATTTACCAAGTTCAGTGGCTATTAAAAATTATCATTAATTGTTCATAAAAATAAAGTCACTTGATCTTCACTCACTCGTCATATTTACTACATAGACATGGGATTCCCTACAGTATATCATTCGTTATGTTCACTTATTATGCCAGGCCCTGAGACACTGAAGAAATTAGTGAATGCTTTATAGAATAGTTTTAAGTGGTTGCAGTTTTTCTCCACTGACATGGCTGCAAACGTGGTCTGCACAATTGACTTGTGCTGTGATTGTGAAACATGGGCCATCATCAAATCATCACATTATGAACTGTGAAATCAAATTGGTGGGCCAAATTCTGCTCTGGGTTACACCATTGTCAATCTGGATTTACTCCACTGATTTCTACAGACTCACTCTAGATTTACACTGGGGAAAGGCAGAGCTGAATTTGGCTCACTGTATATAAAGTAAGCTAACCTTTTTCTCTTCCTCTGTCCCACCCTCATCTCCCCAATTCTAGTTAATGGTCTCCCCCCTCCAGATCTCAGGATGCTGATTGTGCACTGGTAAAGTAAGCAAAGGGATTTTTGGAAACATTGTATTAGAAATTGAAGGGAGGTTCGTGTCTTTTAGAGAATCAAATGCCAGTAGGGAAAAAGCATTTCTATGCTATTCACCTAGGCAGTAACCACATCCAAAGCTCTTTGGTGTTGTTGCGTAGCATTATTTTTCATTTCTTCTGTCCACACCTTCATAATTGCCAATAATTGGCAGCCCTGTCAGGAAGACCAAGGAGTGAATGAGCATGAAGACCGAACTGCCGTCGCATCCGCAGATGTGACTAGTCCTTTCAAATCAGAATTTAGATACATTGGCTGACGGTGGGCATAGAACGGCTGTGTGTTCTGTAGCTCAACAGAGGCCTTCTGTTTTCTGGGGTTGTCAATTCAGCCCCTTGTATGAACATTACATTTATTTCTTATCACTGGGATTTCTAAAGGAGCCTAATGGCGTGACATGCCCAACTCCCATTGACTTTTAATGAGAGAAGGGTGCCTAACACTACAGGTGCCTTCTTGAATCCCAATGAAAAGCAATTGTAATTCTTTTTTACATTAAGCCTTAACATTTAAGATGGGGATGGGAGAGCCCCTCTCTCTGTGGCAAGTGAGGATGAGCATTTTCAGAGCAGTGCATGGAAATGCCTTTTAGTACCATGACTTTTTTAATGGGGAGATATGTGGTTCAAATTCAGTGCAGAGCTCTGAAAATTCAGGGGGGAGGTAGGCGTTATAGATTGCAGAGTCACATGCCAATGTACAGAAATGGAAATACTAATAGTTTAGCATCAGTAGGAGGCAAACCTGAATCACAGTGTTAGATTCCCTTCCAACTGCAGTAATTTAGTGATTTCTGAGCAGGAAATAACAAAAAGTACTTGCAAAACTGAAAAGCTCTTGTGGAGAATGAAAATGTTTATAATAATTTAGAAGGCTTGTGACAAAGATGGGGCTTAGAAAACTCTTAGTGTCAAAATTATATGCAGCAAGCTGTAATAGGTGTAAAGACTGCAGAATAAAAGAAACAGAAGCAGCTCACTTGACAAATCTGAAAGCTTTCTTGGTATTATAGAAAGGCTAAATGATCTTAATCATATTAACTACTGGCTTGTCGCCAGAATCCTTGTGAAAGGTATGCGTAATGTTCTAAATTATCCATAACTTTAATAACCTTCATAAGAATAAAGAGAGTTCAGGTATTCTTTTTATTTTTTAAGAGATTAAAGTTATCACCAACATATTGTTGGCATGTTAGATTTAATTTTAATTATAAAACACTTGTTGGGTTGAAAATGCATCCAGTTTTGTAAACATTACAGGTAGGTAGTTGGTTTATGGTTAATAATGATTTCACATACATGGCACACTTCTTTTGTGTAGCCTTATCCATCCAAAGGAAAGTATTCATGGACAGTTAGTTTATGGGATCTATGGAAATGATGACCCTTGAGAAGGAAAAATGGTTGAATGGGAGAGGGATATGGATGGTGTGTAGTGTGTGGGCAGGGCCCAGGTTTATAGAAGTGGCTACTGATTGGATGTGCAGTCTAAGATATATTGGGTTTGCATTTTTGAATTGCTGAGCACCTACAACTCCATCTTATGTCCACGAAAGCTCTGATTCACAGCACTTCTGAAAATCCAGCCCATGCTGTAACAAATTGAGCTCCCAGAATGACAATCTGCTTTTGAAACTGTAGCCTTAGAGTGGTAGGCAGTACATACCAATGTACAGTCAGACTTATTTGCACATGTTAATGTTGGGGAGATGAAGGTAGTGATGTTATGTTGCTAATGGGTGGGGCTCGTTTATTTTTGGCTTGTAAAATAAGTGTGTATTTTATTCAAATAAAGTTACCAGGCCAGAAGCTGACTTTTAAAACCAGATACAGGTCACATTATGTTAGTGGATTTGTATATATGAAAAACAAGCACACAACTGTAAAATGGATCAAATAACCTTAACTAAAGATACCAGGCAGTTTCCAGTTCTAAGCAGTAGCAGTGATCACAAGCATCTGTCACTCAGTGTCTTTTTGTGCATCCCATGTTGTAGCTCTGCAGACCATTGAGAGTCTATAAGTCTGCAATGGCCACTATGATGGCCAGCTCTGGGAACAGGACCATGACCTTCAGCGCTCAAAGCATGAATCACTACAGCTTGAGCTAAAAAGGCAGGCAGTCAAGCTGAGAGTTGTACCAGCCTCATAGACTCTGTGGATCAAGCACAAAGGGGGACATGTAACACACGCTGACTAGTGGGTTACATAAGCATCTTCCATATACTGTCATTTTCAGTGCCTGTTTTATAACAAACATCCAAGTGTATCTGTGTGTTCATTTCTCAGGCTTAGTGTATTAATCTCAGAGTGGCAGCTGTGGCCACACATTTACCAGGGAGTTTCTGCTTCGTCCTGCAGAATTTTGACCAAAGTGTATCTTGGAAGATAAATCAAGGTGCTCTTCTTACCAAGTAACTGGTGTTTTGAACACTGATTTGGAGGAAATTAAAGAAAAGAGCAGTTATTTAATGCCAGACCTAGAACTGCAGCCTTCTGATAAAGATACCACAGGTGAAAGTTTGAGCTGTGCCTCTAAGAGGTGTAATCCTTGGCTGCTCTGGAGACTAAAGAAATCCACAGCACAATTTAGAGGCAGGCCTGCAGGTCTGTCTTAGTTATAGCAGCTTCCCCTGACCACCCTGTGGGGTGTAAAGCTTCCTGGAACCACCACGTACTCTGGCCCTGCTCCTAAGCCCTTGCCTGACACATTCCATATGCCTGGGCTTGCGAGAGGCGCTTCAGGAAGAGCCTTAGGTATGGGGCTTTTGGGACCCCTCTACTAGGTGAAGAGGTGCAGGAGAAGGGATGAGGCTCTCTCCCCATGCATTTTGTTGTCCTGGAAAGACGCATTATACATGGGAAAATTAGAACAGTGCTTACCTTGCAAGCTACATGCTACACTGGTATTCTGTGAATAGAACTTCTGACGTAATAAATATCCCTTCTGGAGGTTAGTCACTTATTCCTCTTTTATAGATGAGAATTAAATGTACTTTGTAATGATGAGATTTATTCTAACCTTTAATTTCTCTAGCATCTTATTTGTCCTAAACCAATTAAAGCTCAGTAAAACATAGTGTACAACGATTAGTATAGGCTGACACTAAACAGTACGCAGAAGGCATGCAAGAGAATACATGGTCTGTGAGCACTAACAGAGACAAACTCTAAAATCATTATGTGGGCATTTCAAGGCTTGTTCCAAAGCTCAGCAAAGACAATGGGAGGCCCTTCTTAAAGAAAAGAGAGTGAAGTAGTAATCTGAAAAACTCAAGAGGAGGGCTGATCGGATGCTGCATTTATATGGCTAATCGGAACATAGTGAGATTTCAAAAATAAACAGAGATCTCATAAGACATTGGTCTGAGCTATTGTATTAGTTCCCATGTTCCTAAAAGAGTTTTCACAGACATGATTTGAATTCCATACTGCCTTTATCAGCTGCTGTAGATCAAGATGGGAGGAATTACAAGCACTTTTGGAACCCAGGATTAGAATTCAAAATAACCTTGACAAACTGGAAAGTTGGTCTGAAATCAACAAGATGCCATTCACTAAATGCAAGTGCAAAGTACTTCACTTAGGAAGAAAAAAAAATCAAATGCACAACTAAAAATGGGGAATAACAGGCCAGGCAGTAGTACTACAGAAGAGGATCTGGAGATTATAATAGATCAGTGATTGAATATGCGTCAACAGTGATGCTGTTGTAAAAAAAGGTAAAATAGTTCTGGAGTGTATTAACAGAAGTGTCATATATAAAACATGATAGTTAATGGTCCCACTCTACTTGACATTAGTGAGGCCTCAGCTGGAGTACTGTGTCCAGTTCTTGGTGCTGCACTTTAGTAAAGACGTGGACAAACTGGAGAGCCTCCAGATGAGAGAAACAAAAATGAGAAGAAGTTTAGGATAGACGACCAGCGAGGAAAGTTTGAAAGAACTGGCCACGTTCGGTCTAGAGAAGGAAAGGCTTAAGGAGGAACCTGTTAATAGTCTTTAAATATGTAAAAGGTGAGGACGGTGATCTATTGTTCTCCATGTCTACTTAAAGTGGGACAAAAAGTCCTAGGTTTCATCTACAGCAAAGGAGATTTAGGTTAGATATTAGGAAAATCTTGTACTGATTACTATTATGGAGCATTAGGGCATTTTCTGTCCCTTTGTCTTAGAGCAGTGGTTTTCAGTCTTTGGTCCGTGGATGCCTGGGGTCCACAGACTATGTCTAAGGGATCTGTGAAAGGTTGTCATTACCATAGAACAGTGGTTTTTACCCTGTGGGACATGGACAGGGGTGCACGGAGTACATCTAAAAGTTCCAAAGGGGCCCGCACCTCCCTTCAAAATTTTATAGGGGTCCACAAATGAAAAAAGGTTGAAAACTAATGTCTTACAGACTTTGGAGTCTAATTCAAGTATTGGGTGCTAACGTGCAACTACATTAAAACAAAACAAACAACTCCCCAGCAATTAATGTCGGTCAAGAAACAACCAATTAACTTATTTTTTCCTCCCTTCTTTTTGAAAATGGAGTTGACCCTTGACCTTTATATTAAACTATGAGAGAAGGATTTCCAGGTGATGTAAGTACAGATGCCTCATGCTTTTCGAGAACATCTTCCATTTATTAAAATATATTTGTTATGACTGGCTCGGAGGAGTAAATCTATAATTTCATTGCTTAAGGGTCAGAGATTTCATCAGAGTACTGTTAAGTTTAGTGTCAAAAATACGATCCGAGTATAAGACAGAATTCCTAGGTGAAAACATTTCTCTATACACTGCCATAAAGCTGTTAGAATATAAATAGGGTGTTCTCTCTGCTCATCTTCCTAAGGAAAAAAATGTACTATGCTTATCATGGCTGTGACAGGTCTCAGGGTGCCTAAGACCGTGAGTCACTTTGTTGCCCCTGTGCCTTCAGGAAGAAATGGAGACTTGCTTGTACTTAACTGGCTGTCAGTTCCCTAATGCCACCAGCCTGAAACCCACCCAAACAGTCTCCTCTGGGCTATGCCAGCCCTTATTTGGCTCTGGTTGCAGATCTCTCGAGACATCTAGACCGACTTATGTGTAGTGCGGGGCAGGAGCTGGTGGTCATGGTACATGTAGGTACCAGTGGCATAGGGAAAGGTGGGAGAGAGGTCATAGAGGCCAAATTTAGGCTGCTAAGGTAAGAGATTGAAGTCCAGGATCTCCATAGTAGCATTTTCTGCAATGCTTCCAGTTCCATGCGCAGGGCCAGTTAGACAGGCAGAACTGCAGGGTCTCAATGCATGGATGAGATGATAGTGTAGAGAGGAGCAGTTTAGATTTATTAGGAACTGGGGAACCTTTTGGGAAAGAAAGAGCCTATATAGGAAGGATGGGCTCTACCTAAACCGAAATTAAATCAGATTGCTGGCATATAAAATTAAAAAGGTCGTAGAGGAGTTTTTAAATTAAGGGCTGGGAGAAAGCTGACAGATGCAGAGGAGCACACAGTTCAGACAGAGACATCCCTTAGGGGAGGATCTATTAATGGGGATTCTCTATATCTTAGCAACGAGTAGAGGGTGGATGATGATAAGTACAGGTAGGAACTGATGAGAAACAGTCAAATGAAAAAAAGTCCCATTCAATTATATCACATAACGGCAGATAGCTAAAAAGTGACAAATTTTATAAGTGCTTATACAAAAATGGACAAACAAGGTGCTAAAAAGGAGCACTCAGGGAGGATAAAATCACTGAGGAAAAAATAAATGCACTTTTTGCATCCGTCTTCATTGCAGAGGATGAGAGGGAGACTCCCACACCTGAGCCATTCTTTTTAGGTGACAGATCTGAGGAACTGTCCCAGCTTGAAGTGCTATTAGAGGAGGGTTTGGAACAAATTAAAAAAATTAAACAGTAATAAGTCACCAGGACAAGATGGTATTCACCCAAGAGTTCCGAAGGAACTCAAATATGAAACTGCAGAACTACTAACTCTGGTATGTAACCTATCATTTAAATCAGCTTCTGTACCAGATGACAGGAGGATAGCTAATGTGATGCCTATTTGTTTAAAAATGCTCCTGAGGTGATCCCAGCAATTACAGGCCAGTAAGCCTAACTTCAGTACCAAGTAAATTGGTTGAAACTATAGTAAAGAACAGAATGATCAAACTCATAGATAAACACGATTTCTAGAGATAAAACATGCTAACCTCCCATCTAAAGAAGTTTATCTCACCCCAACTGTCCTCTGCCTGGTTGAGAACCTGTTTTCATGTATGGAATTGCACTGCCTGATTACTTCTTAGATGCAGGATAGGTGGGTGTCTTTGCTGCTTCTTACATATGCCCCCCCCCCAAGTTTATTGTCTTTGCACGTAGCCAGGCTAACCACCAGGCTTGTTTTTCCCAGTGTGCTTCTTTCCTGTCAACTCTGTATTTAAATAGGGTTTCTACAGGCCCATCCATTGGGGGTGGGAAGGGGGAGGCAATTACCCAGGGACCCAGCAGTTTAAGGGCCTGGGCCTCTTCTGCC
>ML675601.1:97653731-97731489 GCA_007922155.1 Mesoclemmys tuberculata
TGGGCCTGGTTTCCGTGATGTTGGCTTACAATGCTTAACTTACATTTCAACCGAGAGATACACATTTTACCTCCTGTCTGGAAGAAAACCTGTTTTCCTCTTTGGTTGGTGACAGACTTTCAAACATATTTTCGGTGCATACACACAGCTCCTTAAATATCATCTGTACCCACATCTCACACACGAGGCTCAGTGTGATACCAGCATATAGGAGCCCTCATGTGACCCCATCTGATGTACTAGAATGTACATGAGAAACTCAGAAGATACCTGCAAACTCCCTACATCAACTCTATGCCCCTTTACCAGCTGGCATTAAAAGGTTCTTGGGTCACAATGGCCTACATTACACTTGTTATTTTCACTATAAATATACCCTTCGTATGCCTCTTACACAGGAGTAGAGAGCGGCTGGATGTGCTTCGCTGTTATATTTTTCCAGTGTTATGCAGCACTAGTGCAGCAATAGGTCAGATCCATTCTATGTAATTGTAAGGGATTCCACTCACCTCCAGACACCCCCAACATCAGAGCATCGTCTCTTTGTCACTACAGTAGCCGGTTTCTGTCCAACACGTGGCCTCTGGCTAAGGCACGTCTGATCCAGACCCCTTCTGGGGTAGCAAAAATCCAAGAAATTTCAGAGAAACAAAGGGACCTTCTGCCTTACCTTGGTCTCTTCCTCAGCAGACTCAGTTCCCAGCCCCTTCTGGGCTACTTCTCGACTCTCAGGTAGAACCTGGCTCCCAGGTGCCTTCCCTGGAGTCCCCTCACAGTCTCAGCCCCTCTTCCAAACCTTTATGTCAGGGCCTTCTGCAGGACCCCAGCTTGCTATGTGTAGCTCCTCTCCAAACTGAATTTTCTCTACCTTTTCCTGAGGTCTGAGTGTTTCAGACTGTCACTTAACTTCCCCGCCCTGTTAGTCCAGCCCCCTTAGGCTGAGACAGGTAATTATAACACAGGTGGAGCTAACTGAACAGGGCTGGGTAGCCCCAAACCTCCAGGGCCTTAAAGTGACAGGGCAGCCTGTTTCAGTAAAGAAAAGTCATGGACAGAACTAGCTGAACAGTAAGAGGCCAGTCTTGCAAAGAGGAAGTTGCAGGGTTGGGCCCTAATTGAGACTCATAGGTTGGCCCCTGACATGTTAAAAGGAAGATGACTGCATCCCACAACATTTTATGATGGTGTAAAATCATGATGTTTAACCACACTGAATTTACTTTTGTATCATTATTGCAGCACACACTTTTTACCTGATTTTGGTTCTGATCCTGCTCCCAGTGAATTCAATGGAAGGGTCCCTATTGAATTCAGTGGGAGCTGGCTCAGGCCCTAAATGCTTCTTATTAGCTTTTTATTGGGCATGGTGTCAGATAAGTGACATCCCTTCGAACACAGAATGAGTGGTTCCTCTTGAGCAGCTATAACTTCTTGTGGACTATGGCTTTTTCCCCTCATGCAGCAGTGAGAATAAGAGCAGTGTTCTGGCGCACCCCATTATCTATAACATTTATGAACCATTGGGAGCTTTGAATGAATTATAAGAAAACAGCAATGATTTCCATTGCTGGGGCTGAATGTTTATGCCGCTCTCCTGCAGCAGCTGTGCATGTCTTTCTGCATTAGTAATTCTGTTTCATGCAGGTGACAGGGTTGTCATGGGTTTATTGTCTGTGTGGAGGCTCTCAGTTTAACAAGGGGTAGTTTTTGTGCTTCATTGTCTGGAGACGTCATAAGAAACCAGAGGGGTACAACTGGGCCCAAAGAGCCACATCTCAAGAGCTGAGCAGGGCCCATGTGCAGTTTGTGCCCACCCATGAAGCAAGTGGGCTCCTCTGCACAAGAAGAAAAGCTTGCCTCTTCTTCCAGGCTCCACAGACCTGGAAAAATGCACAGACGATGGGCAGAGGAGTGAAAGGGTTGAGAGAAGAGTGGAGATGCACATGGGGCCCCTAGTGGTCCCATAAAGATTCCCTTAGAAAGGTAATGCCCCTCCTCTTCCTCCTATGGCAGGAAACTTATTTAAAGGGAGGTTCTGGAGGCAACTACTGGCTGCAAAAGCTCTGTTAGAACAGTTCTACTGGAGCCATGTAGCAGAGAACACAGGCCCCACCACAGCCACAGAGCTAGGGCAGAGCCACAGGCAATTCGTGGGGGCGTTCCTACATGTACATTTCCGGGAGTCATCCTGTGGTCAGGCACTTCAGGACAGCGGACAGATAGATGGCTGAGCGGCTTCAAAGGAGTTGTCAGTTGTTTTCCGTGTTCCCTGGCAGCAGCTGAATTTATTGCATTAAGAGCTGGGATTAGGTACCTTTTGCCATTCCTAGTTTCTTCTCCTCAAACAGGCGAGAGATACAGTGGAAGCCATTTCTTAGAGCCACTCCTTCATGTAGGCCCTTGAGCATTGCTGGGTGGGATTCACACCCATACGTGTGGTTCCAAAGAGCATGTGTACCTACCTCCGCTTCTTCCCACAGGAGCCCACGCTTAGAACTAGATTAGGGATGGCACGTGTCCTTGATCATAGGTGCTGAAGTTGGTGGAACATGGATGGCTGCCCCTAGAACTATGTGTTGACCAGGCAGAGGTGACAGGCAATTATAGACAGATGTATATCTGAGAGTCAATTTGCTAGTTGAATTCCACATCTTCATAAACACTCTTTTAGACTTTAAACCCTCGAGGGCAGGGATTTTCTGTGTTTGTACACTGCTCAATACCTTGGGGTCCCGATCCCAGTTGAGGCCTTTGAATGCTACTATATTATACATGTGTGATGCTGGCAGACCATGTGCCTGCTCTTGCCAAGACTGAAGGCATTAGCTAAGAACTGACAAACTCATAGCTGGAGACCAGACCAGTTCACCTGTATGTTAATTTTGCTCATAATAGGTATGAGTCTTATAAGGATGTATTTCATGTTTAGACTCTATGAAATGCTTTTAAGTTGCTGCATGCATTAATCTCACGTGTAATGTCTGTATTCCATGCTATAAGAAGTAAATTTTGCTTTATAACTGAAAATGTTTGCTCTCAACTTGTGACCCCAGGCACAGGAATTGTCCCTCCTTCACCCTTTCCCAACCAGAAGAATTATCAAAATTTAAGTGGGCCATTATCAGACAAAAGCTTTGTTAATTGCTCCTCCATCTCTGGAGAAGAACTCTCCTGGTTGGAGACCTGTGTGTATGTCTCTCTCTTCTGACCAGGGTATTTTCCTTGCCTACAGTTCCCTGCTTACACTGTAATATTACCAGCAAGAAAGACTCCTAGATAGGCCAGGCTCTGCACTTTGCTTTCACCTCAGTGGTTATAAATATCGTAATTGCTCATAGTTATGTTACTGTACGGCTTTTTTTTTTTTTTGGAAAGCACATTTATGCTTAAAGTGAAAGCATTACAGAGAAAACATATTAGAAACAAATAATAAAAGAACTCATGCTAAAAATCTTATCAGAGCTCACCCACAACTCCAGCAGGGCTCTAGCCGGAGTCAGTCCTTCAGACTCCTCCTAGAGGGTTCTATGTGGTTACAGGTTCATAATAGCCTTTGCTCAGAGATCAGACTGTTTCTTTATATAGCTTGTGCCTTTGATCTCCAACCTTTGGAAACAAGTGATCAGCAAACAATATTTTTTTCCTCAGAGCATAGCTGCAAAAGACTGGGTTTTTGAATAACTGAGGAGAAGGAATTTGCCTTCATCGCCCCCTAGATATTTCCCAAGAAAGCCACTTCACACACATTGTCCTAAAAGATCATTCTTGCCTGCCACATTGTTCAATATAGTCCTTTGAACATCCAAGCCCACAGTAACACATAACCTTTGGATTTAATACAGTGGACTCCAAAGATTCTTAAACTTAAGGTTTTTCCGAGTGTATTGCAGGAAATTGCCACAATAATCACAAGCCAGCTACTGGAGGAGTGGAGATGAGCCCAATGGGAGTTGAACTGAGACCATCCACCCCCTTTCATACAGGCCACCAAATGGTAAACGTTCATGGTAATTTGCAACCTGGAGTGGATGTGAACCTGCAACCTAGAAGTGAAAGGTTCTCTCCTATTTCCAATCCTCCAAGTTCCTCCTGCCCCCTTAATGCAGTTTTGTTTTCAATGACATAACATTCTCATAAAAAAACAAAATGTAGGGATGTGGGGCAGAAAGCCCCCCACGCACACACATCAGCAGTGGAGCACATGGGCCCAGCTAGCTCGGCCCTGCTGTATCTCCACAATGCCAGATCTGAAGGTGGAACAAAAGGAGAGCACCTGCCTCAGTTGAGGGGTGACTGGCCAGGAGCTGTGCCTCTCAGCCTGAAGGGAGCTCTGGATGCAGAGGGATAGACCAGGTAGCCACAGTAGCCACTGGGGAGGAGCAGTTAAACTCAGAAGTGAGCGATACATGAGTCAGAGACTGTTTGGGAGACAAGCCTGAAAGGAAGATTGGGGGATGGCCCAATATTGAGTTGGGTTTGCTTTTTGTTTTGGAACTTTTTGGGGCTGTGCCCCTCCACCACCCTGAGGGGGATAAGAGTGAAGGGACAATTAGCGGGTGGGCCAGAGCCCCATTACAGAGGGCCCTGGAGGTGAAGTTTCCCCCTCTGGGCAGACCCGTAGCCGTGTCGGGATGCTCGGGAGGACCACAAGGCTACACTATTACAGAATTGGTGGAACATGAGAGCAACGACCTAGTCCCTGTAGAAAGAAGCCAGTCAATCCTTAAAAGAAAGAGGAAATAAGGAGTGACCCTAAAGCAAATGTTCCCCTTCCTGCTCCCTGGTTGCCAGATGGATATGGATCAGCTGCTGAAGTGGATGATGAGCGAATGCTCAACAACAACAGCAGCAACTCTTCCAGCAGATGGCCAAGCAGCAGCCCCAGTTAATCCATGATCTAAATGCCCAGCAGCAGCAGCTGGTACAGCAGGTGGTTGCAGTACTATGACCATCTGCTACAGCTGGACCAATGGGTCTCTATCTGCAGCCCTATCCCCATCAGGCTCATAAAGATATGGCCTGACAAGAACCCTGAGGATTTCCTCAAAATCTTTGAGGAGGTAGCCACAGCAGCCACAATGGGCAGTGTTGCTGGCTCTGAGCTTAACCAGGATGGCACAAACAGCTTGTCGCGCTTTGAACCCTGTTATTGCCTGAGATGATGGCCGGTCAAAGCAGCCATGCTCGACACTCGGGCCATCTCCAAAGAGACATTCCAGCAATGTTTCCAGGAGGAGCAGTATCCTCCAGGAGCGAAGCCTCACTTGGTTTCCCCAAAGCTATGAGATTTGTGTTGGAGATGGCTTAGACTGGAGACAAAGATAGGAGGCCAGGTGGTGGAAAAAATTTTACTTGAACAGTTAACCCAGTTACTCCCTCTGGGGGAAAAGACTGGGACCTATGGCATCAACCCGAGACAACCGCCAATGTAATTTGCCTCATGGAGAACTATCTGGCAACCAAGATGCAGTGATGACATCCCATGAGAGGCCCATTGGGTCCAAGGGACCAGTGTAGGCAAATGGAAAATGTAGCCATTAGGGCTGATGTCTTGAGGTCTTCCCCCTACTCCCCCCTCACCAGGACTCAGGAGATCCCATGAGTCATGGGAACCATCAATAACATGCTCCAAAGGTCTGGAGCCATTGACCTGGACCCCAGTTAGAGAAACTGCCAACCTACCTGGTCTTAAGAAGTGAATAACCATGGAAACCAAAACAGGGAGCTTCCACGCAGATGGGACCTCTCAGGGACCCAGGGAGGCTCCCATCGCAATGGCAAAGCCCAAGACGTTTGCTTTTCATGTGGCCATCCTGGGCACTTGTCTTTGAATTCCCCTTCAAGGAGTGCAGCATTGAGCAAATCTGGATGGGGGATCCCAAGCTCAAAGATCACAGCTTGCGAAGTTGACCACCCCTGTAAAGGTGATTGGGACAGAAGTGGTGGGTGTTGTGGACTCAGGGTGTGCTCAAACCCTGGTGCAGTTTGGTGGTCCCAAATCCTGCATCACCCTGGAGCACCATCCTTCTACAATGTGTACATAGGGTTGTGAAACCTTACCTCCATGTCCAAATTAATCTAACTGGGGGGGAGCATATTAAGTCCCTAATGGTCAGCTCAGTCCCGTCCCTTGCCTCTCCCTTTGTTATTGGCCATGTCAGGGGATACATTGGGAATCTGTTGAAGGAGTTCTTTCCCAAACAATGAGGCTCCCCAATGGAGTCCCTGCCCTCAATTCTTCATGAACTAGAGAACCTCATCACAGTACGAGACATCCCCAGTCCTGGCAAAGTGACCTCCAACCAACTGGGCACTGCCAAATAGGACGAGGCCCAGCTCCAGCCTGACTTTGCAGACCTTTCCTTTACTTGAGTCAGAGATCCTAACAAAACTCTCCGACTTCACTGAAGAGCTAAAAGCCAATGACATGCTGAGCAGGGCCTATACCCAGATATTGGTTGTAAATGGGGAAATGGTGGAACCTCATCAAGAAAAGGTCTTTCTTCATTTTGAGATTCATGGCAATTGCCTGTATCGCCTTGGAAAAGACTGCCAGACCAAGGAAATCTGAACACAGCTTCTTGGTGCCCAGATCCTACTGGAGGAAGGTCATGCAGCTGGCCTATGCCATGCACTTTTCAGAGCACCTGGTGAGGGAGAAAACACTAGCTCAAATACTAGCTCGATTTTGTTGGCCTGCAGTCTATAAAGATGCCTCCAACTTCTGTGGCTCATGGCCAGAGTGCCACTCTGGCCAGAGCAGAAGGCTCCTTGGTTCCCCTCCTGCTCGTGAGCATTCTCTTTTTGGGGGGATGGTGACAGTCAGCCCCTGACAAATGACCATGGCTGGGTACATTTTGGTGCCCATGGACTAGGCTGCCTGGTATCCTGAGGCTTTACCTCTGTGCTCTATGTATGCCACAGCAGTTGCTTCTGAACTTATGGAGATTTTTGCCCAGGTTGGGGTACCATGGGAAATTATAACAGACCATGGAAAAAATTTCATGTCCTAGACAATGCAACTATGTCAGCTGTTGAAAACAATGTCCCCAAACAGAGAGGCTGGTGGAAGGGTTTAACAGGACTCTAAAGAATTTGTTGAAAAAGTTAGTTGCTTCACATACCCACCACTGGGACCAATTATTTCTCCATTCCAGTTCACTGTGAGAGAGATGCCACAATCCCCATCAGCTTCTTGTGAGCTATTACATGGGATATACTACAAGTGATTTTGGATGTCATTTGGCAGATGTGGGAAGAACAGTCATCTTGAGCCAACAACATGGTACAGTATGTTCTTGGCATGTCTGGGGCATGGACAGTCAGGCCAAGTGGATGGAGCCAAAGCCAAGCAACAGAGCCAAAATCAGAATCCAGGAACCAGAGCCCCAATCAGAAGCCATGAACCAAAGCAAGGCGAAGGTCTATCATAGCAGCCAGCTGAGGATCTACCTCGTTGGACAGACAACATCCCACCAGACTTAGATAGTACACCCAGACCAATCAGGGACCACCAGGAGCACTGCTAATCAGGTCCTCTGGGGGCAGCGCAGCCTGTGGTGCTTAGCCCCACAAGGCTCACAGCCTGTCGATCACTGCTCTGCCGAAACTGTTGGGTAGTGGTGTGGACATGGCAGTCACCCTCGGACCAGGGGACCCAAGTTCTAGCTCTGTGGATCTTCAAAGACCTACTCCTTCAGGAGAAGATCAAAACTTTAGGCTCATTCACAGGAAGAACCTCTTACTTGTTAAGCGCACACAGGAAGCAGCCTATAATAACGCGGCCTGCCTCTGGTTGATCCAAGGTTCTCTTGTTATTTCCCAGTGTGGAATGGAAGCTGCAGGCCTGCTGACAGGGGCCTCAGGAGTTGGGGACAAGTGAATTAAAAAATCTGGCAACCAGACAGACGGAATGGCCAGCAAGTTTACCTTGGGAATCTTTTAAAGTCATGGAAAGCTCGAAGGGACCCTAAACAGGCTTCCTACAAACTGGAGCCCAAATTGGGCCCACAGGCCTCTGAAGTCTCATGGCTTGGAATGATCCTAATCAGGAGCAACCTCACTCCAGAACAGAGAGTCGAGAGCCACCAGCTGATCACTGCCTTCTCCATGGTGTTTTCTACACAGCATGGATGAACCCATTTGACTGCCCATCACATCCAGACTGAACCTGCATGCCAAGTCAGAGAGAATCTACACCCCCTTCCCCAAAGGATGAGAGAAACACTGAAGCAATTAATGCTAGTGCTGGGAGTAATCAAGGAATGGGGTAGCAACTAGAGGAGCACAATAGTGCTGATTCCTAAGCCCAATAGGACCACTTGCTTTTGCATAGGTTTCAAGAAAGTCAATGCCATATCAAAATTCCATGTGTACCCTCTGCCAGCCTTGATGGTATACTTGATTGGCTAGGTGAGGTGGAATACACTACCCAACTTAGATCTGACCAAAGGGTATTGGCAGATTCCCTTAATGTGTGAATCCTGAGAAAAAACAGCCTTTACGAGCCCTTTTGGCCTTTTTTCATTCCAGATCTTTTGAGGTGGATTTAGGAGTGATTTTTCACAATTTATGCATAATCCTGGATTGACAAATTAAACATTTATTTTACATGTAACAGGGTCTCTTCCTTTGACAATACTTTTATTAACCAGTGGTCTAGGGATGGTATAAATATGCTCCCCACCCCCATTTTCTCAAATATACTGCTACAATAAAGATGCATTTTATAAACACTCTCAGGGCTGTAGATAAACCAAAACAGAGGACCTTGAACTGAAAATGGTCCTCACCTACTATGAAACAGAGATATTTCTGAAGACATGATTGTACTGAAATATGGAAATATGCATCTTTTAAATCCAGAACTGCAAACCAATCCTGAAGAGAAAGATGGGATTATACAAAGTTAGGGATAACATGCAAATATGAAACTTTTTTTGTATAAAGGTGTTTCATTTCCTGAAATCCAAAATGGGGCAAATGCCCTCATCGTTTTTTGTAATTAGAAATTAACGTGGATAGAAATCTCTCCCCTGACATTCATAAGTTATTTCCTCTACCCCCTTATTTTAACAGGGACTGAACTTCTTCTCTGAGCAAACCCAAATGAACCAGGTCCTTGACTGATGATAGAATCAGGGGAAGGAAGGGGTTTGAACTGTATCAAACCACCACATGCAATAATCTCTAAAATCCACCTGTCTGATGTTATTAATTCCCACTGATGGTAAAAATGGGACAGGTAGTCTCCAAACAGAGAGACAACAGAATCTAACAAGACTGGTTTGAAGCTCTGTGTCCTTATGTCAAATATATGATCTTGGAGGGATAGCAGCAGAAGATGAAATTGAAGATTTTCCATTTATTATTGTGAGATTTAAATGACCTCTTCTTTTGCTGCTGCTGTTGAGAGGAATGATGTTGAGGCTGGTTATAATAATTCCTTCTCTGACACGAGTAAGGTACTGACAACAAAGAAGGTGGGTATTATTTCTGGTATTGGAAAAATAGAACTGAAGATGTTATATTAAACATCTAGCTGTAGATTGACATTGTTCATTTTCTCTAGCACATCATCTGTCTGTGTACTAAACAAACCATCTCCCTCAAAGGGAAGATCCTCAATCCCTAGCATTATCTCCTGAGGAAGACCCACTGATTTCAGCCAAGCATGTCTTCTTAATGCAATAGCTAAAGCTATTGCTCTAACTGATGCATCTGAAGACTCAAGTGCTGATCTCAACTGGTATTTAATGATATTTTCCCCTTCCACTAAAACAGCATTTGCTAATCTTTTATGCTTCTCCAGTAACACATTCAGGAACGTTACAATTTCCCCCCTAAATGATACTGCTATCTAGCCATGAAAGCTTTGTAATTTGCCATTCACATAACTAAAGAAAATATTTTCCTCCCAAACACATCCAGCCTTCTTCTTTCAGAAGGAGTAGAGTGAACTTGTATACCCTTCAACCTGTGTAGTGCAACCTCTACACCTCACAGATTGGACAAGGGATGAATATGAAACATAGCAAGACCTTCCTGAGGGAAATGGTACAATTTGTCAGCCTTTTTCGATATAGGCTGAATGGATGAGGTGCGTTCCAGGTTGTTTTAGCTGGTTTAGCTTCCACTAAAGGAAGCCTGACCCTCTGTCTAGAAGCTCCCCAAAACTATTGAAAATGGGGTGAGAAGATTCTTCAACAGAAACTAAAGGAATGACCAATGTTTTTATCATGTGATCCATGAGTTCATAAAATAACACTGCATCCTCTGATGGCCACAAAGCTGATGTGATCCCCACATTCTCCTCCAGTGATTCCTCCAGTGTCTCGATCCCATTCTTGTATGTCTGCTAATTCTTTCTCTTCTGATAGTACGTCTCTTACCACAGGAGGAGATCTATCCTGACGTCAGGGCATTGTCAGATCTGTGTCTTTCAGATCAGGCACTTGAGTGTCCTCTCAGTACCACTTTGGCGAACATCTATTCCCATACATAGGGACATCTCGATAAGGAGCTAGAGATGACCAAGGAGACCACTGTACCCATGGAGGGACTTGTCATTAAGGCCAAGAGCCCATACTCTGGTGGGAAGTAGGCTCTGTAGCTGCACCTGCTCGGTCTCCTGATGGCCTAACAAGCACAGGTGGGCCACATCAGCTAGGTTGCCTGAGAGATCGCTCTGCCTGATTGACTGAGGAAGCTAGCAGATCTATTCTTAAACCCAGCTGCAGTAGTAGCTTGCTGACTGCTCAATGCACACACACGTGGATTCTCTGTCTCCCTCTGTTTGTCCTGCTCCAGCTTAGGCCCTTCCGGGCATCTGGCCTTGTCCAAGACCTGTCCCAGCCTTGCTCCAGCCTTGAAACCAGTCTTGCTTCTCCCTTTTCTGACCTGAGGTAATCCAGTTCTGATCTTCGGCTCCTATTCCTGGCTCTGACTCTGCCTTGACCCTTGGCTCTTGGCTCTGGCATTCAGACTCTGACTCTTGTTCTGACCTTTGCCCCCCAACCACTAGGCCAGACCACACAGGAGCCAGTTTGCTGACAGCTGGAAATATCGTTGTCCATATGGATCCCAAGCAAATGCAAGAAATTGCTGTAATGGTCTTTCTTCCAGATCCGACCTCTAATCTGTTTCCATTCTGCCATCTGAGCCCATCCTTGATTTGAATGGAAATGGAGATATCAGCTTTCTAGACTGAATAAAGGACGATGGAGAAAAACTCTTTCTGGGAATAACAGAGAAATCACAACATCCACAACTCTACTTGTTTTCCCTGGGGAAGCCTCAAGTTGAATTAGTGCCAAGAAAATATCTGGTTCCTGCTCAATTGCAACACATGGGTTAATCTCTGATGGAATCAGAGACTGATCTGATTTATATTCTGCATCAAAACTCTATTTGTTGCTGTGCCATGTCAGTACTGGTTATCAGATCTTTATCTTTCCCTTGAACCGTCTGTTCCTGAACTTTAATTTTTGGAACTGGCTCAGCAGGTTTCAACATGAATGGATTCAAAGAATCTGATGTATCCTCGTTCTACCAGGAGAATCTGCACTTTCAGTAGGTTCCTTGAAGACCCTCTGGCCAGGTTCGCCATTCTCTCATGGATTGGCACTGCTGAGCGATGTAGTTATACTGACCTAACCCCTGTGTACACAGAGCTATGTTGATGGGAAAACTTCTCCTGTCAACATAACTACTGCTTCTCAGGGGGATGGATTAACTATGCCGGTGGGAGGAGCTCTTCCATCAGTGTAGCAACATCTTCACTAAAGCCCTACAGCAGCACAGCTGTGTCACTGTAGCACTGTACATGAAGACAAAGCCCTTACTAAAATCTGCCTCCAAAGAGAGAGTACACGCCAGCCTGTTAGGTTAGCGGAAGACCCACACTTCACTGCAATACAACAGCACTGAGATGGTTTTATAGTAAAACAAGAATAAGTTTATTAACAAAGAAGATAGGATTAAGTGATTTCAAGTAAGAGAGATGCAGGCTACAAACAAGACACACTTTCTAGTGACTGACACTTAACTTCAGCAAGTTCCAATCTTTGTCTAAGCAGGTTTCTCACCTATAGTCAATTCCCAGAGACTTCAACCCCCTTGGCTGAAGGAACCCTCTGTAAAGCTGCCTGCAGTGACTCAAGAGCCTGAGTACCAACCTCAGGGCAGATCGTTAAGAATCAGGGCACAAATCCCAAACGGGTTGTGAATTCCAAACTTAGATTTCACCAACCATCAAGTGTAAACCCCTCAAGCACCATAACAACCTAAACATGGACTCACAGATAGTCCCCTTGTGTACTCTGATCTATTTTCCATGTAGTGACCATACCTTTGTGATAATTGGTTTCTTATACCAAGAATCTTAGCAATGTTCAGGTTACTGCCTATCCCAAATGACTAGTCACTTACCTCAGGTCAATTGCACCTTAGATCTTACACCAAGGTCAATGCTTGTAGCTAATCTCGTAATAAACTATATAAAGATTTACTAAGTAGGAAAGGAAACAAGACAATTATTTACATGGTTAAAGCAGGTAAATATATACACACAAATTAATTACAGTCTTAAATTTCAGAAAGTAATAGAAGCTTCTAGAATAAGCTCTATGTGTCTTTTAGGGCTAACCCAAGCCAAGCACTGAGGATCTCTTGTTTATGCTTAGTAAATATTGCCCTCCCAAAGCCCAAGCAGCACAGAGATCCTTCTTGTTAAGGGTTTTTAGTCCCCTCCTCCCTTGAGCAGCAAGCTCAGCTGACGAGAGGAATCCACTTGCATGACTCATATTCATATGGGGGAGAGCAGAACAGCAAAGTCTTTTGTCCTCTTTAATGTCCCACAATAATCTGTGTGGTGTCAAGACATTTTTTGTTGGGCACGACGTAACACCTTTTGTTGAAGATCAGCACTTCACATTAGTTAATGTCTTTCTCCTGTCTGGTGATTTACACAGTCACAGAGGTTCACAATACAACCATTCAAATATTACTTTGCAGTATGGGATACAGAAGTTATAACTCAGATGAATGCATGTAACAACACACAAGCATTCAATTAAGTCTAAACACTAATCACATTTGTATAATTCTAAAACTTGTTTTAACAACACTAACAGATAGGTGAGCCTGACTATTTCCAGCTACGGATCTACCAGTGCTTAGTTGAGACATGGGTCTTTGGCATGTGCTGGCACCTGGTCTGTCAGTATCACACCACCCTTTTCAGATTTCAAGAGCTCTGGCCTCTTGCATCCCTCGCGTGACAGATGCCAAAAATGTCTTCTGTTTCTGCGTGTATTTCCCAAATTCCATTGTCTCTGTTTCAAGAGCCAGAAAGGCTTCCTGTGAGTACATCTTTTGTCCCATTGTGATCACTAAGTGTTCATCTCCACTTGCTCATTTGATGGCATTGTTTACCTTCTATGTAAATGTATTTCAATTGTGTCTGGCCTTGCCTTGCTCAGCTTACATTGGAGACACAGTCATGCAGACAAAACAACATTCCTTTGTCTAGGATAGGCTGCGCTTATGCACTGCTTGCCAAACAATCAATCACACATCTCTAATTGTTTATAGTCTTCCTGTTCATGCATCACACAATAATATTAATGATCAGTGTGTTACCAGATTACATAGGATATCTTACAAGACACCTTTTAGATATAAATTCTGACAACTGTAGTTTGAGCAATGAATGTGTCAGGCCTGATGTGGGTTTTAGTATGGTGTGCCCTCAGCAAAGTGGCAGTGAGCAGCTCCCTGGGGCATAGATTCAGGCTGCACCAGTTGGAGCAACCCTAGAATGGTAATATGCAGAGGACACTCTACCAGGCTTTGCATAGCACCATAGCACCATAAAGAAGGCCTAATAAGACTTTATCTTTAAAAATTAGACAGGCAAGAAAAGAACACACATATAATTTATTTCTCTTTGCAGGCTGTTAAAGATCCCACACCACTCTTGTAAAGTTTCCTGGTCAGTTTCTGCCTTTTCATTACATTCTACCTGATTAAAATACCCATGCAGTTTCAAATAGATTTTTTTCCCCATTTCTTGCACCCGTCACATAGTGTTGTTTATGCACTTTTTAGTAGCTGCTATGTCCCAGAGGTAGATGCACTACAGGGGAGGTTTGTGTATAGTTATGATGTAGTTTGTGAAGTACTTTTGGACTCTTCAATACAAAAGGGGCTTGGATAATTATTACAGTTACCCTAGTTAAAATGCTTAGAATGGTTGGCTTAGATGGAGGATGGTGTAATCTATTACGTGCTTTGAGGTTTCACGCTGGCTGCCTAACATCCCTATCATTCTTAGCATATTTGCTCACTTCTTTCTTGTTATATTCTTGGTTGTACCCCTTCCCTTGCTCACCTCTTCAGCCATTTCACAGTGTCTGTGTTTGTATATTTATCTCCAAAGAATGCATCTTCCAGCATGCCTAGTTCTACACTCATTCTCTAACCCTTAAAAATAAGCTTTACTTCCACAGCCTACAAACTTAAATAGTGTTGTAATCACCTGACCTACTGCTAAATCTTCCATTCTGTCTGCCTGGGATATATGTTGTAATACTAAGCCTGTCAAACTAGCTTAGTGAAAAATGGATCTCACACAAAATTCTTTACCCAAATGTATTTTTCTGGCTTCAAGTTCAAGTTCATGCACCACAACCTTTCACCATTGGTAGATCAGGACTCAAATGCCAGTGATACTAGAATTTTAGATATGCCATCAGGCAGTTTGATGTAGCTAAAATCACCCATTCCCAATATTAGCTGCTGTATATAATATGCCCACCCTTTTGTTCTCCTATAATGAACATGGGGACACTCAAGTGTGTGATCCTGTCACCCTCTAGTGGCTGTAACTTAGAGGATGTATAGCCCTAAAACTGTTTTCTGTAACTTCAATGTGCTAAGTTGCATCTCTTGTAAATAAAGTCACGTTTGTACAGTTTTCTGAACAATTATGTTGTAGGCTCAAAGTATAACACGAGTTGAATTCTGAGTGCTCAAGTGTTCACTTTAGTCCAAGTGCACTTTACGTTATCTTTTAGTGCAGGTGAAATTTCACATCCAGGCACCAAGGGGTTAAGTTTTCTTTTTGCTCAGAAACGAAGTAGGCCAACCACAGACTGCACAACTGAAAACAGTTCACACATTTTAACAATTACAGGAGCACTCTTGGGTCTGAAGTAGATTTTAACTGGAAATAGTCTCATTTATGAAAAGGGTTATTAGCACTTTACAGGCAACACTACCTATCTACTTAGACAAGATTCTCCAGTTCCTTTTGGCAGTGGGAGCTGGAATTAAACATGTCTCTTCTCAATGGTTTAGCATTAGTAGCAAGACAGCTTAACAGCCCATCCCAAAAGGTTAATGAGCCTCTTAAAAAATGGTGACAATTGAGTTTTGCTGTGGGGCTAGGCTGGAGGTACTTCCTCCTCTTCTCTCAAGGGTCTCTTTGGGTGTTTGCAATACAGCCAGTAGAAACCATGACTTTAGCTCAGAACATGTTTAAATAGTAAAACTGAGTTACAGAGGGAGAAACTAACCAAGTGGAATATGACATGAAACCATAAATAATACCACAATGCGATAACTATTTATATTTACATAGTGCTTCCCCCAGGGATCCCAAAGCACCTGACAAACTTGGGACCTGATTTTGCAAATTCTTGCATGCAAAAAGCTGCAGCTGCACAGAAGTTACCAGGACTTCATGTATGCACACCATCCGCCTGCAAGCAAGATGTTGCAGAACTGGGGCCCTGGTGTAGGAAGACGTGGACTAACTGCTCTCTGAGGTTTGTTCCAATTCAGATTTCTGTGGTTTTATGTAGCTGATGCTTTGATTCAGCTTACCTGAACATTTAAAGTAGTTAAAGCGGGATGGGTCCTGCCTCTGGGAGGGGGGAAGGGAGGAAGTTGCAGCGCTTCCCCTACCGAGGCAGCTCCCACAGCTCCTGTCTTTTGGGGCTAGCTGAACTTGGCTCTGCGCTCTGGGTGTTGCAACCTGGCCCATAGGGTCACAGTGTTGCTCAGGATTGGCTGACCACCTCTGCCCAGAGGGGGAAGCCAAGCCCAGCCAACCCAGGACTGTTGGGAGAGCTGCTATAGTGGTCGATGCCTTATAAATAAACGCTTTCAATATACAGAAATCACTCTGCCCACCACTGAAACATAGCCCCTCCTGAGGTGAAAATGCTGCAACTTTTAGAGAGCCATGTAGAGTTAAAGAATGGAGAAGGGAAATAGTGGAAAAGGAGGAAAAGCAGGAAGAAAACAGAATGAGGCAGGAAGAATGAAAGACCCTTCCACCAAAAACATCATTTCCTCTCAGACAGGAAGCATTGTGTAGATTGTTAGGCTGTTTCAAAGGGACATGACTCCACTTCACTTAAGCAGGAAATACACAAAAAGGAAAAACAACAGGAGTCCTGTAGCACTTTAAAGACTAACAAATTTAATTTCTGCAGGCATGAGCTTTCGTTAGCTGTAACCCACTTCGTCTGAAAAGGAAAGGTGACCATAGACCCAAAAGGGGCAGTAGAGGGAGAGTGGCTTTCCCTGGTATTAAAATGCTTCCAGTGTGACTATGTTCAAGCATTTTTAGGGAGGGCTGTAAGAGACTCCTCCCCACACAGGCGATTCAGGATGTAGCATATGCAGCTTTGCCCTTGGAATCTCAATCTCCCACCCTTTCTTCTGTCACTATATAACTGTGAATCACATCAAGCAGTGGATCTGTGCCATACTACAGCTCTCCCTCAGACTAACAGAGGACTTTAATATGGGGCCTCAGTGGCTTCCAGCTCCCACTCTCCCTAGGAAGGCTACTTTCAGCCACTATGGGCCTGCAGTAACTGTAGGCTCTCCTGCCAAGCTTGGTCACTCTACTCCTAAATACTTGCATAAACAGAATTCCCATTTACTGTAATTTTTTTTTTTTTTTTAAATAGAACAGCTCTATTGAAAGGGTCTATGAAAAGTTTTCATCAAATCAGACCCATTTGTCACAGCAGTTCTAGGAAAGGGTTTTGTAAAACAGAATTCCCTGAAGGTTGACTCTAAAGGCAGCTGCCTGTGTGTGCTAAATCTCAACTAGAACCTCCCTCAGCCTCTCTTTTCCAGCCATTTAGACTCTTGATGCTTCTCTCTCAGGAACAGTGCTCTGTGAAGTTGACAGTTTTCTTCTAGTTTTGAGTGAGCTCTATAGGCACCCAAAATAACTGAAACTTGTACTGTAAGTACCCATCGTTGTCAGAAGGCCACTACATCATGCAGATGTGATCATTCTGCTCATTCAGCCCTTCATAGTCAACCACACTATTGCCACCTCCAGTCTGGACTACTGTAGTGCTTTCTGCTCTGGGCAAACTCTGAAGACCAACAGGCTTTAGCTGATGCAAAACAGTGACCTGTCCAATGAGTAGGGTAGCTTGCTATGTGCAGATAACACTACGGGTGGGAGGGGAACAATTCAAAGTATTGATGACAAACGTAAGACGTCGGTGTGAGTCTTGCTGACCTGAAATGAAATGAGACCTCTCATTAGGGCACACCAGCTGGGAAGGATGCTTTTGCTTTCAGCTCTGAGGATTGAAGTTTGTAGGACTGGAGACAGGGCTTCCAGTGGATTCTTCTGACCTTTGGGACTCTGCTCCTTTGATAGAAGCTGAGTTTTGGGGCCCTCAACTACAGTGAAAGGCATACTTGGTTTAGTTTAGCTTGCTGAATGATTTTGTTTTCCACTGACGCAGCAATATGTAATTTGTGCTCCTAAAATACTTAAACAGAATTTAGTTGCTATGGTGATTGGCACTCAGCCTATTCACTACATGGTTCATGACCTTGAGGCTGGAGCACCTCCTCAAATTTTACTCATCAAAACTAGCAGCCGCACCTGAGACTTACTATTTTCCATCTCAGCAGAGGGAAAGAGGGAAAGGGTAGAGCATATGGAAGGTATCTCCTCAATCTCACCTAGTAGAAGGCAAATTTGAAGCCTTTGAGCACCCGCTCAAACACTACTGCTCTACATCATGTTTCTACTACTCTTCACAATATTTTACACTTCCAGCAACTTCAGTGCAAAAAGCTTTGAAATTCTTGTAAAATTAATCTCACATTGAGTCTGGTAGGTGAAGACACCTTTTGAGAGAGAACAGATTAAATCAGATTTTCAAAGGGGTTGGGCACACATCTAAAAAATCAGGCCAACTAAGAGCACAAAAAAAAAAATCTACAGGAGACATGGGAATAAATCACAGATCTGATTATTTCTAATCCTTTGCCCTATCAAAAAGAACATCTTTCTACTCTTCAGAAGCTGCTCATGTTAATCTGAAGGAAGCTTGTCATAAGGGACTAAAAATTACAGTAGAAACTCAGAGTTATGAACACCAGAGTTAGAAACGGACCTGTTGGTATACAATCAGGGAGCAGCAGACCCAAATACAGTACAGTACTGTGTTAAACTACTAAAAAGGTAAAGTTTAAAAAACGATTTGATAAGGTAAGGAAAACATGGTTACTTACCAGTAACTGTTGTTCTTTGAGATGTGTTGCTCATATCCATTCCACTTAGGTGTGTGCGCGCCCTCGTGCATGGTTCCCGGACAACTTTTTCCCCTAGCAGCCTCTGTAGGGGCCGGCTCCGGCGCCCCCTGGAGTGCCGCCCTCATGCTGCAGTACAAAGGGCACCGCCGGCCCAGCAGACCCTCAGTCCCTTCTTTCTGCCGACTCCGACAGCGGGGACGGAGGGTGGCTGTGGAATGGATCTGAGCAACACATCTCGAAGAACAACCGTTACCGGTAAGTAACCCTGTTTTCTAATGTTCGAGTGATTGCTCACATGCATTCCACTTAGGTGATTAAACAGCCATACCTCGAAGGCGGGTAGGAGTCACTGGTGAGCTGCTCCCAGCACAGCCCTGCCGAATCACACATCCTCCTTCGACTCTGGATGACGGTATAGTGTGATGCAAAGGTGTGCACCGATGACCAGGTGGCAGCTTTGCAGATGTCGTGGAGGTGAACCCTTTCCAGGAAGGCTGCTGACGAGGCATGGGTCACAATTCCAGGGAGCTGGGCGCCGGCCAGTTCGTACCAGTGCTTTATGCAGGCGGTGATCCATTTGGAGATGCACTGTGTGGAGACCGGAGATCCCTTCATCCTGTCTGCCACTGCAACGAAGAGCTGCGTCGTCCTCCGAAAAGGCTTTGTCCTCTCCATGTAGAAGGCCAGGGCTCTCTTCACATCCAGGGAGTGGTCTCATTTCCAACTCTGATCCGTGCGGTTTAGGAAAAAACACGGGGAGGAAGATGTCTTGATTATAATGAAATTGTGAGACCACTTTAGGCAGGAAAGCTGGGTGGGGTCTCAGCTGCACCTTAACCTGGAAGAACACGGTATAGGGGGGCCCTGAGGTCAATGTTCTTAGCTCAGAGGCCCTCCTAGCCGAGGTAATGGCCACAAGGAAGGCCACCTTCCAGGACAGGATTAGCAGGAACCGGAGTTGCTCATGAGATGGGTCCCTAAAGAGGGATGGGGAAGGGGGGGAATTGGGAGGGAAAGCCAGGAACTGGAGGGTGTAACCCTGGCACACTCTCTCGAGGACCCAGCAGTCCGACGTGATGTCCCGCCAATGTTCATAAAAGGGCCTCAACCTGTCTCTGAAGACCAGGGGAGAATCCAGGAGGGGGATACTGATGCCAACCTCGGGCGCACCATCAAAATTGCCGCTTCCCTTTAGGATCCTTGGGGGGCCCCTGCTGGGAAGCGGAGGATGATCTGGAGCAGTCGCGCCATCCAGCGCCCCTGGTCCTGCCCCTGCACCTGCCCCTCGTGGGGGGGAAGGGCCTAGGCAGTAGCCTAGGTTGCTGCTGCTGCTGCTGGTGAGCCTGTTGCCTCACCGCCTGGAGGGCGTACAGGCCCTAGGAGCATAGCGTCGCCCTAGAGTCCTTCAGGGTGTGCAGCTTCCCATCCATTTTATCGGAAAACAGGCCAGCCCCATCAAAGGGCAGGTCCTGGATAGAGTTCTGCACTTCTTGGGACAGCCCCAAAGATTGGAGCCACACTGAGCGCCGCATGGCGATAGCAAAGGCCATAGCCCTGCTCGCCGCATCTGCTGCAGTCTGGAGAGCTGTACTGGCAACAGTCACCCCTCTTCCAGGACCGTGGCAAAGTCCGCCACCTGGTCCTGTGGTAAGGCCTCTGCGAACCTTCGCAACGAGTCCCACAGGTTGAAGTTATACTTCCCCAAGAGGGCCTGGTGGTGCACTATTCTAAACTGTAGCGCCCCTGTAGAATAGACTTTCTTCCCAAAAAGTCTAACTTCCTGCCCTCCTTACTCTTGGGGGTAGAGCCTTGGGCCCCTTGCCTATCCTTCTGGTTGGTGGCGTCGACCACCAAAGTCCCGGAGGCTGGGTGAGTAAAGAGGTACTCATGTCCCTTGGCAGGCACATAGTACTTTTTCTCAGCACCCTTGGAGGTTGGGGCAACCAAGAAGGGGGTTTGCCAGACCTGGCCAACCGGAATACCCTCTTGTGAATGGGTAGGGCCACCCTTGAAGGACCCTGAGCCCCCACACGCCCAAAGAGGGGGTCTTCCTCCTCCATAAGTTCCTTGACCTCCAGGTTGAGGTTGGATGGCCACCCTCTTCAGGAGTTCTTGGGGTGCCCTGAAGTCGATCAGGGGTGCCCTTTGATCCCTATAAGCCGCCTTGTCCGGCGACGAAGAGGAGGACAGGTGACGTAGCCCTGTAGAGGGTCCTTCATCAGGATCTGACTCCTCTCCCGAGGAGCGATCCTTCTCCCGCACTGATGGGGCCCACAGGAGCACCTGCTGGGTCACAGAGGCAGGGACCGACATTGTTCCCTGCCCCATTTGTGCTCCCCATGGTCCCCACTATGGCCACTGCCAAGGGAGTTGAGGCCATCCTGGTGCAGCATCAGTGCTGGAGGTTGCACCTCCTCCCGGCATCGGAGGCCTTTACCCTTCTGGGACCCCGAGCCCGTGGAACGGTGCCATCTAGAACAGCTGCTTCGGGATCCACTGCTGGACGAACCCGAAGAGCGGCAGTGCTGTCTGGATCGGTGCCAGTGCTTGGGCAAAGCTGATGACGACGATGACCGGTGCCACGGCACCGAGGACTTGCGACGTCTCTTCCCCAGTGCCGGCAAGTGGTGCCGGGACCTAAGGCTCGGTGCCGAGCTCGAGTCTGAAGCTCTGGAGCGAGCGGCTGGTAACGGCGATATCGACCGGTGCCACCTTGGGGACCAACTCCAGTGCCGAGATGACTCATCGGTATCCGAGGAGGGAGGAGCTATCGAGCTCAACTCTCCAGCGATGAGCGGCCGTTGCTCTGGTGCCAGGCGCGCCCACACTTTGGGGACACCCATCACAGGTTTGCCCTGGGACACAGGCCTTGACTCCCTCAGCCGAGGGAGGGCCGGAGGTGTGGGCAAGGCCAAGAAGGCTCGAGCCGCCTGGAACGCCTCCAGCATCAAAGGGTCCGGGAGAGGGGCTCCTCCACCCCCAGGAATCAGGGGAGGTTCTCTCGGGTCTGGTGCCAGTGCTGGAGGCTGCTCCTGCAGTTCCAGCACCTCTGGGCTCGACCCCGGCCACTCCTGTGGTGAGAGGGAGCGCTCCGCGCGCTGTTGACACTTCTTCAGGACCGCGGAGGCCCAGTGCTGAGGCGCCACTGGGGCGCTCCGCACCGGCGACATGCTCAGTGCCTAGGAGGCGAAAGGCAGTTGGGACACCAGACAAAGCACTGCCTCCATGAGGATCGCCTTCAGCCGAATGTCCCCCTCTCTCTGGGTCCTCGGCTTGAAGGCTTTGCAGATCCGGCACCAATCCTTACAATGCTGCTCACTGAGACATTTGAGACAGCGATCGTCAGGATCACTGACTGAGAAAGCTTCCCACAGCCAGTGTAGGGTTTAAACCCCGGCGAGCCCAGGCTTGAGCCCTAAGGCTCTCTAACCTTCCTAACTAAACTGTCCAACAACTTTAAACTAAATACGTTCACGGAGAACTGCTATGCTAAACTAAGGCACAAGGGAAAATACTTGCAGGAGCAAGCGTTGTTCCAGTCACCATCACAGGCAGAAAGAAGGAACTGAGGGTCTGTGGGGGCAGCAGCGCCCTATGTACCGCGGCATGAGCGCAGCACTCTAGGGGGCGTCGGAGCCAGCCCTACAGAGGCTGCTAAGGGAAAAAAGTCCAGGAACCATGCACGAGGGCACGCACTCACCTAAGTGGAATGGATATGAGCAATCACTCAAAGATAAATTGTGTGCTTGTTTCATTTAAATTAAGATGGTTGAAAGCAGCTTTCTTCTGCATAGTAAAGTTTCAAAGCTGTATTAAGTCAATGTGCAGTTGTAAACTTTGCAAAGATCATAACTTTTGTTTAGAGTTATGAACACCCTCCATTTCCAAGGTGTTCGAAACCTGAGGTGTACTACAACAGGGAGATGTACCCAACCAAGAAGTTCCACTACCCCAGAAGTCAGTTGCTCTGTCAGTAGCCACATCTTCAGTCCTGAAAACTGAGGCAAGAGGAGCTATGGAGAAAGCTGAAAGACGTTTCTTTCACTAACTGAAAGACGTTTCTGATAAGCAGGTAGTGGAAACTCATGCAGAAAGGCACTGAACCAGATTTTTTTCCTAGAAGGGAGAGATGCTTTAATGTACCTATTGCCATTGTAGGAATCTTTCTCTAGCCCTCTACACAGCCCCAAACTACTGATGATGGCGTCCAGCCTATGTTATCTTCAGTACAATGATTCAACTTTGTTTAAGCACTTTATTCCATGATAGCTCAATTTAATAAATTATAAAGTTGTCTCAGCTTAGTTTAAGCCTATTAGTTGTACAGTCCTCACCATAACATGTAATTAACTCACCTCTCTTTGTAGACAATTCTTCCCTTTCACTGTCTTCTCCAAGACAAAATGCAGAGAATCTTTAGGAAGCTCTCTTGGCACTGCCCCCTCTGCCTACACAGCAGAACATTCAGCTGATGGGATTCTGGATTTCTGGTTGCTGTAGCTGCACGAGTTCTGCAAGTTACTCTTTTAATTCAGCAATATGCAGTGCAAACAAAACAATTAAATAGTGAGATAACCAAAAGAGCTTTAAATTGGTGTTAGAATTTACTTGCACTAACAGGCAAGAGACATTCCACAGAGGCAATTAAATCTTTTTAATCTAGTGCCGTGGACAACTCTGGCATGGGGGGGGGGAAGGGGAGAGGGAATCAAGACTCAAGGATGAGCAATCTGTGCTAATGATATTCAGCAAACAGTTTCACTTCTAAAAAAATAGGATAAAGTATCCTAAGAAATGCATGACCTTTTATAAAGCTCTTTGAGAGCTATGGATGAAGAGCAATATATAAAGCTAGGAATTATATCAATACTCTAAGATGATAAAATGGAATAAGAAATTACTTGTAACTAGATTATTGAATTAGTGTAACTCATGCAGCTTGTTTAGCCTCTTACTTACATTTAACTGGAAGCTGCAACTTCCCTTTGACAGGGTTAGATAAAAAACACCTTCAATTGAAATCACTTCAAAGGCTACTCTAAATTAATCCCATTTGTAATTGAAAAAAATTACCATGCAATTTTGAGCTTCATCAAAAGTGAACACCTGCTCAGAAATAGAATCACCACATATGGCAGATACCTGTCCTTGGTTCATTGTTAAGAAGTGGTTTTGGAAATTCCGCTTAATGTATTAACCACCTTTGCCAGACAGCTGTTTACACTTGTATCTTAGGATAAAACTGGGTCCTTTATTTAGTCACAGCAGGAAGCTTAACTAATTACTGTTTCTTCCTTTAGACAGATATTTGTTTTTTATACAGTTAGTCATAATGTCAGAGAAAAGAATGGAACTAAGTTATCTGAGCAATGATCTTGATTTGTCAACTTTTCCTCTTAATAAGGGAACTTTGTTCACACTTACTATTCTCTGCAGTCTATTTGCTCTCAATTGCATTCTCCCACCTTTGAATTCATCCTAGTTTCCTATGATTTTGTTCTGAACTCTAATTAGAAAAAGTAGATTCTTAACCTGTGAGCCTGGATATAACGTTTATAACTTTAAAATTGAGATTATCCTCCACACCCTCTTCCATCAATTAGCTGTTATACTGTTGGGTTTGGGTCTCCACTGTTTCTAGAAATTTCTCAGGCCACTTTGAATTTAATTTTCAGTGTTGACTAGGATGTAAAATGGAGTAATTTGTAAGAGGAGGGAAAGAATTGTGCAGGGGAGGATACTTCTACACAGGCTACATCATTTGCTAAAATACCGTGTATTTGAGAAAGAGCTGGGATGGAAAGTAGATGTCTCCTATAGCAACTCAGTTCATTTCATCCTTCAAGATCTCACTGTTCCCACTGCAATGCTGTATCCATTATTTGGTGTGAAAAATGCTACAAAAAGTAGGTGTAAATAGTAAGTTAAGCTGTGCCTGCAGATACAGTATTTTTGAGTTCTCGGTGAAGTGCAGTTCTCATCCCCATTTGATTAATTTTAGCTATTTTGCCCAGCTTCATTCTAAAATATTCCTTTTTTAATTCCACGGAACGTTAGAACGGTAATAAACGTTTCTGCCCTCAGTGTAGCAGAAAATGATCAAAAGGTGCTCCTCTTGTCTCAATGATGTCAATTTCAGTCTGACATCCCTGTAGTGACTGGGTGAAAGCTATTTGCTAGGGGTATGCTGTCAATGCAGCTTTTGCAGGGGCCTATCCTAGGGGAAGGAAGAGAAAGGGAATTAGACTCCAATTCCTTTCCCAGAATCAAACTGTAAAGTGCTCTGAGGGTTCAAAATACTTATCAAGTCTCTCCATGGCTCCATTTAAGAGAAAGAACACAAAAGCAAATGGAGGGATTCAGTGTGGTTGTCAGATACTGGATCTGCTTCAAGGATCAGTTCTGGTCATGCCCTGATGCACATGGAATTCTTGGGTTTTGAAGACAATGTCGCCACACCCCCAAATTTTTTCTGTACTGGTCGCACTATTGAAATATTCTATATGGTTTTGCAAGAGCCTTTATGGTGTACCATCTGAACTTTCACAAGCCTCCTACAGCACCACCCCCTTCCAATATGTTTTATATACTTTAGCAGAACAATTCAGTTTCAGCTTACAAGATCGTTAAGGCAAGCTCTTAATCTTACTACTTCATCTCTTGTGAAAAGTAAACCAAAATTTGGATGTAGAATCATTTAATCAAGGGAAAATGGATATTTGAATAGTCCAGATATTTCACAGTGCCTCTTGTTTTAGTGAAGTTTTCCTATAATCCCTATAGCTACTCTAAAAAATTCAGAGCAGGAAGACAGATTTACATGAAAGCTACAGGGAAGATAGTTGAAAAGTCCATTCATAAAACTTTTATTCCACTTACATCAACTTAATACACATGTTCTTAACAGTTATGCTTGGATTGTTCATGAAAATTTCATAAGACATTAAACAAAGCTAGCCATCATCTCAAGTTATTTCCCTGTTAACTATTTTTACAGCACATGCATGTTAGGCAAGTATCAAAAAAATCACAAAAGCAAAAAACCTAAAAAAGTTAAATACATGGGTTTTTGTTTTACTGCTGTGCTCAATATACAGTGTAGTTATGGATATCAAGCATTTCATTTTTACTGCATCTTTACTTGTACATTTGTTCTTAGGTTGCCTAAACCATTTAAATACAAATAAAATGTGTAGCAAAAATAATGAAAGCAACAGCAGGTAACTTTACAAATAATGGAATGTGAACCGTTTCTGCCCTTCTCTAGAGAAAGTTGACTGGGTGATCAAAACTGTCTTAAGGAACACTTTTCAGCTGCAATCAAAGATGTACACTTGACTGTATATTCCATAGATTTCACATGCGTGACATGCAATATCCATGGGACATCTGTTCCTCCACTGCCATGGCATGCTTCAGCTTTGAAGTACTCACACTAACTACACCTGTGGCTGCAACTGATTATCCCTTTTTTCCACCGTGACAGACCAATATGCAAGCAGTTTTCTGTGCTCAACATAGGAAGCTGTTTAACCCTGGCCACCTTGTGGGAAGCCACAATGTACCAAAAGTACTATGCCAAACATGTAAAACTTGTATAAAAATTTCACAACCCTATATTGGCCACCTCAGATGAAAACAGATAAATTCCCCAAATGTTAACTGGCTCTATTCCCCTAATATTAAACATAAAACCACATGGGAAATATAGAAATCCAAATAGAAGTAACATAAACCTGTCATAAATCGTAAACAAAAACTATTTGTGGGACAGCATGAGTGACAAATGGTCTACTGTGTACATTTTAGAATGAGGCAGATGAAAGTTGGAAGGCTGGTTAATTCTCCCCTCCTTCTCCTGCTTCAGCTTCATCTCCTTGGGTATCTGATGTCCACAACTGTTTGAGAGAAAATGAAATAAGGCATTTTCATTTGCAAGAATGCTGAAATCCATTATAGTTTCTTGCTAAATACTGTGAGTAGAAGAGGATATCAGTAATATTTCTACTTTTCTTCAAGGGGGAAGCTCTTTCTATGTTGAAAGGTGTTCTCTCTTAAAGGCTCTCTCACTGGGAATTTGTTAAAATCCCTGAGGAGCAGCAATCTGCCCTGAAACATTAGCATTTAGCCTATAACATCCACTCAAATTCAGTCCAGGTAGAATAACAGTTTATCCCTCCCTCTTAAGACTTTTAATTTGAAGTCAGCAACCTTTCCTACCACTGACCACCAAAAGGAAAATCAGACAAGTTATCAGCAGCCACACATTCAAGACTATGTGTGGATGTGCTTCCTTGTGGGATTCAGAGCCACACACCTAAACATCCTCTCAAATTGTTCTTTTTAAGGAAAAAACTGTTCTGAAAGGAAGTGCCAGGTACAGAATGCTCTCCTAGTTACAGGATAAAGAGTAAGTGTCAAATCCATAGAAAAAGGTCACAGTCTAGATTTCAATTCCCTCATAGCCTAGTAAGGGGTCATGTGACTACGACAGGAGCTACACACTAGTGCTTTTCAGGGACAGAACCAGAAAAGAGATCACCAATATATTTTGGGTCACAGAGTAGTTTAAATGTGTCTATTTTACTCCAGGGATAAGAGATTTTATCTTATCCACGGTCTCTCTCGTTTCCTTTACAGGCTGTCTTTCAAAATCACTGCTAGCCTAATATGATTTGGAGCATCCCTCTGCTTCAAAAAGATGTAACTCCAACTAGATCCCTTATCTGCCAAGGCCCTCAAGTACTGCAGTAAATTAGAATAATGTACTTTCAAGGCCTCCACTGAAGTTTAGAACAACTGAGCCTAACTAATTCTAACCATTTGCTAAACTGACCTCAGAAAAGAAAAAGATAAACAGGAATGAGTGTTTTGTGACCCTAGGTGCTAGGAACAGGAACACAGAGTGGCTTGACTCTTAGAACAACTTTGAGAATGTTTCTAACCAAGGAGCATGTGCACGCACCAATACCCTGAAAAAAGTTTGGGTTACAGACAGGTTTGTTTACTGGCAAGGCATAGAATTCAGATAGCAGGGATCTGAAGAGGCAGTTTCATAAAGGAAAACTCCCTCCTGAAGAATCTGTTGCAGATGAGAAGGCAGTTCTTGCAACTCCAGCCTAACGGGTTTATGGCCTGCCTTATGAGGCCATGTGCTGTGGATCTATGTCTTGGTCTTCGATCCTCTGTGATTTAAATGCTTGACTGGGCGTAGAGACAAGACTCATCTCTGTTCTGGACCCAGTGGGATGAAGTGAGCCAGCACTGAGGGCACTACTACTCCACATAAACAATTAGTACCTCAGATAAGCCACGTTAAAGTAGATATAAGTGAAGGTAAGAGACTGACAGGACTTCAGTCTCAGTCAAAACACAGGCCCGGTCGACACTTACCTTCTGGATTTGGCAGCAGTTGACAGGAGTATGATACGCAAGTGACATAAATCACTTGCGTATCCTCCCAACAACTTTGCTGTGTCTGCTCTGTGCATCATCCACATTGCACTGTGCCAAAGGGAACAGCGTTCCCTTCGACGCAGCACTACACCATTTACCCGGGTGGTTTTCCTGCGTCGATTGCTGGATCGACTGAACAGGTCTACAAAGACTGCCACCAAAGTTTGTCCCCATCAGTGTAGTCCCAAGCCACGAGGTTCAAATAGATGATTTCGGTTTCTATCTAAATTAGCAGAGTACTGAGCAGAAGTTAGAAACCTGATGTTCTAATACAGTATTAGTTCTGGGTCATCCCTCCCTATTGTTTAATTTCTTCATTTGGAAGCTAATATCACAGCTTGATGCAGTGATAGCTACTCTCTTTACAAGTTGTATTATAGGACACCAGTTTAGTATCACATACTTCCTGTTCTCTATTGATTTGTCCAACGCTGACAGCCATTTTAAAATTTTTGGGTCAAGCTGCATAAGATCCTTTTCACATTAAGGCATTTACTGCTATTTCAGTAACATACAGCAGCTACCTTCCAGATGAAGTTTATGCAGAGCTGTGGTGTCAGTTTAAGACATGAACAAGACTTGAACAGCAGATACAACTAAGCATCATTCAGGCAATAGGTACCTACTTGCAGTTTTACATGAGCTGTTTGTTTTTTTGGTCATGCAGTTTTAAGAACATGGAATCTCGCAATACTCTAGCTATATTTTTTTTCTAACCATGGTGTTTAATTGGTATGACTGCACATAAAGGGAAAAAAAATAACTGATCAACCATCAAAAATATGCATAGAAGATATGTCATGGAGAGCTGCTTGCCTCAAAGCAGATCACTGTTTAGTGCCATTTGCCTCAAATGATATGGAAGATATGGTTTTTCAGATTATTGTAACCTACTTCATATTGTTTCTACTGAAATGGTGGCGAATAAAAGCATTTTCACCAGGCCATATGAAAGGTTACATTTTAAACTTGACTCTTAACTGGTTTTGAAGACATCAATTTCCTTTGATGGTTTTGGGCTTACCAATGACAATCAGTGTCTAGAGGTACCCTCACAAACTCCTGTGTTGCTATCTGAATAGCACAGGGATTGAGTTTTGGCTAGTCATTTCCTGTGATAACCCTCTGGGTAGTGAAGTAAGAATGCCTTTCAAAAATATGGAGAGGACCTAAACCGATTTAAGTTATTTTGTCAACAAGCCACACTATTCCTCATCTTGCTACCTCAGCCCAGAAGACAACAAAAATCCAGTGGGTGGTATGTACCTACCCACTGACAAAGCTTAATAGCTGATCAATCAGCTGTCAGTTTATAGCAGAGCTGAAAAATCTTCTCTTCCATCACTTTATAGAAGAGGAGAGTCAGAGCTATCACAAGTACTACCTTTGGCTAGAAGTAATTTATCGAATAGTAATGCATAGCCCCTGGAGTCTGCTCCAAGAATGACAAAGGAAAGATGGGTTGGAAAAGAAAGCAGAAGAGAAAAGAGAAAATACAGTGTTCCAATAATGGCAGTGTCATAATCAAATGTACTTTCAGTGGTCTCATTCTCTAAAAACAAGAGACTTGTGTGGTTCTATCCATTTTAGATAGCGTCTATTTAAATTTAATATTTAATAAGTTTAAATAGCGTCTATTTTCCAGCAACTTTGTTAAAATGAGTTTATTTTGTCAGTCGTCTTTGACCTCAGGTTCATAGACCATGGTGATACTGTTTCAGATACCAGTTCATCAGATTTGATATTTCCTAATTTTGAGTTATTGGTTACTGCTGTTTCATCCCCCTACTCTGTACAGAGCATGATAAATGACTTACGCCTTTAAATACAATGAATGGTCAATTTGCATACTTCATTCTCTTTAGGTACTTAGCGTTTTTTGATAGTGATTGAAAAATCTTGTCCAAAATCCTCAAACATAACAAAGTTAGTTTGATCACTTATAAGGAAAAGTTTATGTCCCTTAAATTTGTGGGTTTAAAAAAAAAAAAAAAAATCTACGAGAAAATAAGTGTTGAGCCATGATATCTACCAGGAAACAATTTTAGAAAACATGCAGGCTAATCTAGATTCAGGCTAATCTGCTGTGGACAGCAGTCAGTTTGAGTAACAATGCACTGAAAGTAGCTGTTGTGTGGCTGTCTGGCAAATCCTCTGGATAGCATTGACTCAAATAAAACACCAATATGATCAAAAACGGAAACAAGCTTCTTTATACTGGTCTGAGTACAAAGTACTAGTAATCAACCTCAGAAAATATTTGTTTGCATAAATGTCAAGTCAGTCTGAAGGGGGAAAAAACCAAAACCAAAACCAAAACCAACCCCCTGGAACATGAGCAGGAAACAATTTGGTGGATGAAAAAAAAAAAAAAAATCTTACTGCTGAAGCAACTGACACCTCAGAAGATAATGGTGATCTAAATGGCTAAATATTATGGGCCATACCCCTTTTGGTTCCATGCCTTATGCATATGATCAAACTGAACCCATTACACAAAGGTGAACAGCAGCTCTTAAAAAAATGTTCAAAAGCATGAAAGATTGTACTGTTAGTCAAAGCTGTCAGTACAATTTTTGGGGATATAAGAGTTTAGTTAGCGAAAATTAACCTACACTGCCGCTTGTTTTTAAAAATGTTAGCTTCCTTACATAAGCCACAAAATTTAGTTATTCAATGATGTAGTGGATTTCGCAACTGTAGGATCATAGAATACTGAAAATTGTGTCAACTGACCTTGGGAGGCAGAAGTTTGAACCAGATTTCAGTTCAGGAATATAAACTTGCTGCTAACAAACATGATTCACCTACATGTTAGACATAAAATAGAAGCCACTAGATAACTGCTCATGTGCTTTATTTAGAGTCAAGCAATGAACAAAATGCTCTCTTCATGGTGACATGTAATAGAATTCCTTGCTTAACAAGCAAGTTTTTAATGGTACTTACTGTCAAGTTGTCTCTCAGTAATTGCATTATTAGCGTACTGTCTTTGTATGACTCTTCACTTAACGTATCAAGTTCAGCGATGGCTTCATCAAACGCCTAGAGGTTTTGTTTTAAAAAAAGTGTTATTGCCCATATATGTTACATAAAACATTTAAGCTTTTTATTTAAAAAAAAAAAAAAACAACTTACAGTCTTTGCAAGGGAACAGGCTTTCTCCGGGGAATTCAGAATCTCATAGTAAAACACAGAGAAGTTCAGAGCCAGACCTAATCTGATAGGATGTGTTGGTTGCATCTCCTTTTTACTGATTTCAAAAGCTTCTTGATATGCCTGTTGTGACTGCTCCACTATCCCTTTAAGAAAAATGACATGTAAATAATTTAGATATACTTCTTGAACATAACTAAGTACATTTTTATCATGTAACTAACAAGTTCTATATTAGGGTTTACTTTCCTCATTAATAAGGAGATCTTAGCTTTACAAGTACAACACAGTACTGTTTTTAAGAACACTTTCACTGAATTAGCCCGTTTTCATGCTGTTAAAGCAATACAGCCAGGCAGCTTTGGCCCATAATAAGCATTAAAGATTTGGAGATAGCTGGTCAATATTTAAAACTGCTTGGATGGCATTTTTATAGTGCTTAGTAAAGGATGAAGATGCAAGGTACAAAAACTTTAGCATAAGTTTCAGAATTCTAGTATCTAACTTTATATGTATATTTGTATAAAATACTACAATTTCATCTGGAGTATCCCTTTAATGCTGGGAAATATTCCAAATCTACTTATTATAGGCAGGGCTGGTAGCATTGTGGATGAACGTTGCCCCAACATTTAACATTATAATATCCTGTATTCAGTTGCTTCTAACTTCATGAAACTGTTTCTCCTACACAAATAACTGTCAGGTACTAATATGTAACTTGGGAATGTCTTCGCCCTGTTGAGGGAAGATACAGCTAGTCTCTGGGCACAGTTTTGGTGCCTTTGCACTGACTCCGTACACTATTCAACTAAGGTTCAATGCTAAGTTAGTTCTGAACAGTTTGCAAACAAAGCAGAAGGGACTTACCATGAACTGTTAGGGGACAAGTTTAGTAGAACTAACTTTTCCAGAGTCTATGCTATAGGGGTACTGCTTACCCTTGCTAATCTGTCTACTAGGTTATTACAAGTTTGTATCTATGTAGATACAGTAGACAGGTAAAGTTAGTTTCTGAAGCAATAAGCAATCCAATTTATGGGACTGCAATACAATTCCTAGATCTGGACACTTCACACTGGTGCTGGTACTTGCTTCCTAGGGGTTGAAAGAATTCTTTAGAATTCTGAGACTAATAGTGTTTGATAGCAATTGCTCATGTTCATCAAGTTCCCCAAACTTAGTTCTCACAAATCAACATAATATATGGAGAGCTGTGTCAGATGAAACACTATTGTATGCAGGCTGTAAATCTAATTCACAAATGCAAAATTGTTGAACAGGTTCGAACACTGAAGATAAAGCTTTTAGGAAAAAACCTGAACATTTTGTACAATGACAGGTTGAAATGGCCAACTATATGTACAATTGTACAACCTCTAAGGATGGGGCAATCTGATCTGAAGTCTCCATCCAAGAAGTCTCTACTGGAATAATCAAAGCAACTCAGGTCCTGTTCTGTCAAATTTTTAGACCTTTTAGGCAATAGCTCTTGTATCATTCACAGGTATTTAGTTAATACATTCCCATGTGCTTACTGAAGTTCAGGTGAAGAAACTAACTTCCTACAGTTTGAGAGGACAAACCAGTTTCATCTGAAGACTCAAGGCAGCTTAAACATTAAAGATGGCCAGATAAATTGGAAGTTGGTCTGCCTTTGCTCAAGGTGAGAATCCTCATTCTAGTATGTCCTGAGCACGGGTCCATTAGCCTGTTCCCTTCTGAGTTGGGTTCAGCCTTCTTGAGGATTCAGAGCTAGTTTGTCAGCTATCTATTAAAAATACTGTAGAAGTGTAGCAAGTCTAGCAAAAAATTAAACTTAACATTAAGCCTGTTGGAGAAGGGGGTAAGAAACCTACCCTATCAGAAGGCAGACATATGAACAGTGATGACTGGGGCAAAGGGAGCTCATATGTCAGTTGTGAAACTAAGGGTATATGCATACACAAGCATAATGATTGACTGTTTCAGGAGTTCTCCATAACCAAGCATGTTTGCTACAGTGGGGATCTGCAGAAGCACAGTTATAAGTGAGAATCCCTGGTGACTCTTGAGAGCTACTGACCACATTTAGGCAGAAAATTGGGGAATTTTATAACCAAAAAGAGCTAAACCACCTTTACTTTTAATTAGTATTTATCTTCTCCTAAAACCAGAAAGAGCACTTTCCCATTCAAAGCAAACCCACTGCAAGTTTGACCAATTTAACAAGAAGCTGACATACTGTACCTTTCTTGTCATCCCCAGCAGCAACCTCAGCCAAGTAACGGTAGTAGTCTCCTTTCATTTTCAAATAGAAAACTTTACTTTCTGCTTGAGAAGCGTTAGGAATCAAGAACTTTTCCAACAGAGACTAAAATTAAAACAAAGAGTACTCTTTTACATAACCATAGCTTTCAATAGTATTGTAGATCTATCAAATTATACTGCAGGCTAAGTCAAAAAAATTTGTTCTGATAACAAGCTTTAGGCAGCCTAGCTTTTATCCATTTCTTTGCTAAATATGCCACATTGTGATCTACAGAAGGAATTGCTTTAGGTACAGAATGTTCACCAGTACAAAACATCTAGATACCCTACATTTCAGCTAACTGCCTATGAAACTCCACTCCATGAAAGAACAAATATTACAAACTGGGAGATTTTTTCCTCACCTATGATAATATCTGTATTAGTGCTTACATAGCAACAATGTGGAGTCTGCCATCTCCCAGGCTACAAAGCAATTTTACATTTGTTTGAAGTCACTTATTATAGAGTACCTAAAACCTATTTGTGTAACATGTCACAAGTGATTCTTGACTGTTGCTTTAGCCAATTCTAGCATATTCTTCCTTAACCCATTTGATTTAAAAAGAGTTATCTGGAGGACAAATGAGTAACAGTATCTTGAAGGAAAGGATTTATACTTCATATAAGCGATTGCAAAAAATTCTAAGTAATGCTTGGTTTCATAACATCTCTACCTCAATCTGAGATTAGTTCCATTTAGCCAGTTACTAATTATTCTAATAATGTAGACTTAAACCGAGGACAGTATGCATGCACATGCTGCCTAAAATTTTAAGAGAGACTGAAACAATGTTACAAACGTTAGCTCTCAAATATTGTTCCAATCATCACTACTAAAAACCCCCAAGTTTAGAGAAAGTTAGATTCTCATCAGAAAGAGAGGAAGAAGCACTATTTAAAAAAAAAAAACACTACAGTACTGCTCACTGCAACTGTTTGCCTTGACACTTCTGTACCCAGTAGTATTAACTGTGTATTACATTGGGACATTATTAGCCTGTCAATGTTCTATATCTTATATCATCTTTTAATGGTGCATGTTTATTATTACATTAATAAAAGACTAGCATTTTTGCACTTCAGCCCATGCCATTTAGCCAGTTATTAGGGTGGAAAAGCAAAGACAAATTAGTCATCTCTGGTACTTCTCTTTTGGCTTTTCAGTATAATTCATATTTAAGCATGCTAGTCAGGTTCTTCACTCCCTCCAACTTGGGTACTTAAAGATATGCACCTAAATAAGTGGCTCATTTTTCTTCCAAGAGTGGAGGCCACTTATTTAAGTGTCTAACATGCAAGTTTAAAATGCTGGTCACACCATGCTTCTGAAATTGAGTGAGATTTTTAAAGGCAGTTAAAAATGGTTTAACTTAAGGATATCTGCGATACATTGTTTCATACACAAAATTTTGACAAGACTATTTGTTAAGGATAACTTTTCTGCTACCTAACTTCTATATAAAATTGCTGTTCCAGCTTTCTCTCACACCATTCTTAAATTATCCTTTCACAAATGCTTGATAGAATTGGGGGGTGGCAACATAAACGTTATGGACTATTTTGCAGTGCTTACTACATGACTGACCTAGGAGTTTAGTTGGAGCAGAAGCAACATGCCTGTTTCCTTCCTGGGAGGGGCATTATCTCCTTATTCAGAATGCACTCATACTGACTCCTTATACTGACTCTTATGGTACAAGATTTAGCAATCAGCATGTGAAGTAGAAAGAAAAACCATGATTGTCATTGAGTAAGGTGATATGAGGGGAGTGAACTAATTAAAGGATGTAGTAATAATCTTAAAAGAAGCGTTGCTGTTAATTTTCATGAGTTGTGAAATTCAGTATGACTTGAGAGCAACTCCACCCAAGTTCAAGATGAAAAATTGCTTTAAGTCAAATGTCTCTCCATCTCCTAGCAGATAGGGGTAGTCAGGATGTTGGGCAGGTGGAAGCAAGACTCAGACCAGAAGGAATGGTTATTGTCTATGCTCTAACATGGTCAGAGAAAGCCCACTAGTGCAGTTTTAGTACTGCATTATCTCTAGCTCCTTCATCAGATCAGTGGTTCTCACAGCATTTTCGCAGCACCTCTGGAGTAAGTATAAACTCCATTTTACAGATGCGTAACAAGACATCAGATAACTGACTGGTGGGTTCTTGGCATGAATGGTAGCAACAGGACCAATCCCTGCACAGAGATCCGACCCAAAAAACAAGTTAGTGGCACAGCTAGGGAGAACATGCTGATCTTTGTTCTAACCAGACAACCTTCAAAATTTTAGTTTTACGACCTACTTTTCATAAGTGCCAAGAATCCACAGCTTTCATTAATTTCAGTGGTAATTCCAGGTATTTAAAGAACTAAGTAAAAGAGCCAGTCCATCCACTTATTCTTAATTACAGCCCTGAAAAGAATGCCTACCAGATTAGTTAGTACGTACCTAATTCACTGGTATAAGGAGTCTCCTCTCCCCCACTCTCAGACAAGTCATATCTACATAATTTCTGATACTTATAATGGAGAATAAGAATTACCCCCAGAGGAAGTTTTCTGCAATTCTGTTCCAGCTATGCAGAATAATAATTAGCTTCTTTATATGAAGTCTGGCAGGTGGCAACCAATAGCATTAATATCCCTTTATCATTAACTCCCCACTGCTACAGCTCCAGATGAAATTCTAAATCTATAAAAACACCCATTGCTTTAAACAGTGGTCCTCAAACCTTTTTGCTCTGTGGCCGGCCAGGGGCCCTGGAGCTGAGGACCAAGCAGGGCTGGCTGGTGCTCCCTCTCCCTACCTCACACAGGGGCTGGCCTGGGCCCTACTGCGCCCCTCTGCATGCTCTTCCTCATACCCCTCCCGCCCCGCCCCAGGGAGGCACCTCCCCACAATTTGGGCACTACTGGCTTAATAGTTTTGTTTGCTGACTACCAATTGAAGGGAAGTATCTGCACTGGTTGTAGAAAGGATTACTAATTAAGAAAGCCTCTTCTACAGCCCAGACGTTAGCAGTGCAGCCAGCTCCTTGGAAAATAATCCTATGTCATGAAAAAATAACCCAAGTAAGAGAGGATATTGTTCAAACTATCTTTTTAAAAGAATATTGTGCTAATGAGAAAAGTTGTTCAAGCTACCAGAGGTCTGGAACAGCATATGGCTAAAAAGTCTGTCTCTGATGGTGAGGTTGAGTGCCTTTTAACACCAAGCAGGACTAACAAAGTGCTGCCAAATATATAATTCTAGGAAGGTTTTGTTCATGCCAAGTACATTAAAGGCCACAAACTTTTTTTTAAATGATCAGTTTGTTACTAGTAACATTTAAGGTTAGAAAAAAATCTACTCTCCATTTTAGTAATCTTTCAATATCATCAAATACCTAGAAAGCATCATTATTTAGTCTGTATAGTAAGTGCATCCTGTTTCTGGGGGTCTTTCACAGCAACAAAGGGAAGAATAAAGAAGTTAGCAAGAGAACTCAGGACAGATGTGATAAAAGTTTTTTTTTTAAACCCCATTAAGCTGTGAGTTTTTTGACAGTTGATCTATGCCACCATTTAGGACCACAAATTAGACCTTGTCCAATCTACTAGTGAGGCTCTGACGATCAACTGGCATGGAGAAATTCAGCCAGGACTATGAGAAAATCCAATGAGGAAATTCAAGAATTTTATAAAAGAGGCAGCACACTGACAACATATACAACCATCTGCTCATTGAAAGAAAGGCTGTTATAGCAGTTTCACAGATATTCAAGTCACAAAACCAATGACTTTTGCCTGTTTTTCCTCTGTTTATTGCCTTAATGTTAATCGCTCAACATTGTAAACTGTTGTCCCTTCAGAATCCCATCTTGCAGCCACAAAATACTCCTTTAATTAAAAGTGCTATTCTTAGGACACAACAAAGAGTTTGTCTAGCAGACAAGAGTTTTAGGAAAGGCAGGCAGAGAATAGCAGACACTGCGCACTCTTTAGGTTAGCATTGAAAATCTCATCATGAACGTTTACCATCTCAGGCTCCAGATCTACTTGTACGCTCTTATGATGCAAAATATTGCTTGTCTATGATGAATATCTTTAGATACATAAAACTCCTTTTACAAGGCTGAGATAGGTAGAAGTACAGATTACACCTCACGAGTCCACTCAACACTGTTTATCTAAAAGGGATACAGGTACTCTGGCACAGAAATTCTTTAGTTCTGGCTCAGGACAGTGGTCATTGTAAGATGCCTTTGAAGGTGTAGTAACTCCCTCTACACACCTTGAACTTAGGAGTTATGCATTGCTCCCTACTACCTAGCAGTTAATGGGGGAGCATGTACTGAAGCAAGGTGGTTCATATCCCTTATAAGTTATCCTATCTAAATAATGTAACCATGGAGGTTATCCTGGGTAAGCACTGAATCCTAACAATCTCTTGCTGGCCTCTGTCTTGGAGCAGTGAGTTCCACATTTAAGCACAGATAGTACTTCCTTGCACCTATTTTACATGACTTGTATTTCAATTTCATTGATGTCCCCTTGTTCTTTCATTATGAGAAAAAAAAAGTCAGGTGCTCACTGCTGTTCATTCTGCAGATCTCTAATATGGTCATGGCATTGGCCACTGTTTAAAGATCGAACACTGACTGGGCTAGATGGACCATTAATCTGACCCAGTACGGCCCTTCTTATGTCCTTATCAGTCTCCTTTCTTAAGGAAACAATCTAGTCTTTCCAATTTCTCACATGACTGGGCTTTGTCCCAAAGATGTAACAGACACAATATGATCGTAACTGAAAGCAAGGACTATTTTGATAAGTATTTCTTGAAATACTGATTATCCAATTCTCTACATACCCACTATCTGCAGCTTTTTGGGACCTCTGCCATTCATTAAGCTGTCCACAATTTTAGCTGGGCCTTTCTGGAATGGTTACAGCTTACACTCAACCCAAACTTAATTCCAGTTATTCCTTTCACCATGCACTAACCTGAATGTCTGTTAGTGTGCTCTGCACTGCAAAATACACAGGACAGTCTATGAAACAAACTTCAGTTTTGTCTACCATGGTGCTTGCTGTGCAGTCAGTAGCTTTGTAAGCTGCTCTTGACTTAATACAGCTACTATCTGACTAGAGAAGACAGTATCTATTTTACTACATACCATAGCAAAGTACAAACAAGTTCAAGAAATGGAGATTACTTACTGTAACTAGAAGTTTCGAGATATGCGGTCCTTATGTGTATTCCACATGTAGGATATGCATGTGCAACATATGTCAAGTGCATAGATTTTTAGCAAGCAGTGTCCATTGGCTCACATGTGCTACACATCTCATGTTCCTGAGAGGGGGTATAAGAGGCAATGCAAGATAATAGACCCTCAGCAGGGGCATGGGAAGAAAGGTGTATCTGACACTGCTTTTCACAATAGCAAGAGAGGGTCGGAGTCAGGGCTTATGGCTCCTCTGGAACAAAGGCATCATTTGGATGTGAAGGGAGTGAATGAGTGGGAGGAAGGCCCTGCATGTAAGACGGACTGTCCACAGCTCCAGAATGTTGATATGTAGTTTGGACTCCCACAGGGTCCATGCGTCCTGTGCAGTGACGCTGTTCAAGTGGGCACCCCACCCCAGAAGAGGCACATCTTTTAAAATGACAGCACTGGGAGTGGAGAAGGGAACTCCCACTTGTATCTTGTCTTGGTTTGACCACCAAACAAGGAGGCTTGGTCCCAGTGGGAACAGTCATCTTGGAGTTGATATGGTGTTTGCTGGGTGAGCACACTGAATTGAGCCAGGCCTGCAGGCAATGAAGAGAGAGCCTGGAGAAGTTTGTCACTGCCATATGACCTAGCAGTGATAAGCATATTCACATGGTAGTCCCTGGTCTGCAGGAAATCAAATAAATTAGGTTGCGCATCATTTCAAACCTTTCTATGGGGAAGATGGCTCCTGCAGAAACAGAGTCTAACATTGTCTCTGTAAAGTTTTTTGTCCTTGTGAGGGATAAAATGGACTTCTCTGTTCACACAAAGCTCTAGGGCTGCAAGACTTTGAACAAGGAATTGAAGAATTGACCTGACCTCTTGTCAAGAGCAACCTACCTACCAGGTGCCACTCGTTGAGATATGGAAAGACTGTTTGACCCTGAAGTCTGATATGGGCTGCCACCATGGAGAATGCTCTGGGTGTTGCTGCTAGTCTGAAGGGAAGGACTCGGAATGGGAAATGTTCCAGTCCACCATAAACTGCAGAAACTGGGAACCATTGGTCTCTAAGATGTGTGTACATAAGGGTATTGACTGTCAGTCCTGGATTGCCTGTGTGGACTTGGTTTTCTCTGTGGGGATGAAGGGACCAGCTCATCAAAATTTGTGCAAATCTGAAAATTGCTCCTGTTGGAATGGTGGAACTGTTGGTACTAGGGCAATCCTGCCTGACTGTTGAGACAGTTCCTGATACCGTAGTAGTATCTTCTGGTATAGTAATGTCCTTCTGGAGGGCTGGGCCAGATAAGAGGGGAGACTGCAGGTAGGAAAGTAAGATATCTTTCAGTGTCACATAGGTCTCTGTGCACCCCAGTGTGCAAGAGGGGGGTGGGGGGGAAAGGTGTCTGGATTGTCAGCACAGACAATACTGGAGCATCTTTAGCCATGGTGCATTCCCTGCAGATTCTAGAATTGGAACTGCAGATTCTAGAGTTGCAGTAATGGACAGGACCAGCAGATGATGGTACTTCTGTTGAATTACTGATGGAATCAGGATCCTTCTTCCTGCGCCCTTCACCCTTCAATCTGGGTTTTTTTTTGCAGACTAGTTCCTTACATTCAGCAAGTAAGGTGTCACTCAAACCTGGTGGGCCTGGGGAAGGAGCCCATTTCTTATGGATGGTCTTCAACAGGGATCTGTTCTTGCACTCATGAGAGTGTCCCTTGCTCTAATGAGAATCTCTGGGAGAGAGTCTTTAAGCTTAGAACTGAGGGCTCTGCTCTTAAGCGTGTGCACGGAGCAATGCTGCTCGTTTGATGAGGCCAACATACAGGGGTCTCCCCTTGCCCATATTGGAGAAATGCCATTAAGTTCTCAGTGGAAACAAGCAACGAATGCTGCACTTCATCAAAATATCAATCTTACACAGACAGTGGCAGCGTTGGTGTTCGTCACTGACTGAGAAGGATACAGGGCAGAAAATACAATTTTTGAAGCCCAGAACTCAAGACAGTCCCCTGACCATGGGGAGGCAATCCCTGGTCCAGGGAAACAAACTACACAAACTATACTAAAACCTAACTGTACTAGGCTAAAACCAGCTATTTACAATCTTATTTACAGGCTTTTCTGAAAGGCTGGAGCAGGAGAAGACCCTGAATTCCCAGTCAGGCCACGTGGCAGTAAGTAGTCAATGAGCGGGCATTGACCTGCACTGCCTTTTATATCCTTGCTTGGGAGCTCAAGGAAATCTACTGTGCAGGCCAGCACACTGCTTGCTAAAATCTTTGGACTAAGGTGCATGGTGGTACCTCACATGTGGAACACACACAGGGACCAGCACTTAAAGAAACTTGGTACATTTCTATCCAAACCCCAGGGAGTTTCAAAACTATCAAAAAAAAAAAAAAAAAGGAAGTCTTTATCTTAAAAGGATCCAATATAGACAGCTCCAGCAAAAGCTTCACTATTTTGCCATTGAATCTCCAATAACGAACAACAAAGAACACTTGTTATGGTTAAGAGTAATGTCCATAATCTGCAGTGGCACGCTGCCACTGCATCATTTAACATTGTTCTGACAGCTTTTTTGCCTCTTCGCTTCGGCTAGATTGGAATTAGTGATCTTAGCTAACAAGGATACTGACTGTTCTACTCTGAGAAATGACCACAGCAAGAGATTTATTTTTCGACCGTTCCATCAGCTGAGAAAGCACCAACTGGTTAGTAGATCAAGGCAAATAGACATACTCAGTTTGCAGTAATAGAACGTATATACCACTCAAGATAATTTAAATCCAAAGCAGTGTGTGAAGAGTTACAAAGGGATCTCACAAAACTAGGTGACTGAACAACAAAATGGCAGATCAAATTCAATGCTGATAAATGTAAAGTAATGCACATGGGAAAAACAATCCCAACTATACACATAAAATGATGGGGGTCTAAATTAGCTGTTACCACTCAAGAAAGATCTTGGAGTCATTGCGGATAGTTCTTTGAAAGCATCCACTCAATATGCAGCAGCAGTCAAAAAACGCTAACAGTATGTTGGGAATCATTAGAAGAATAAATAAGATGACAAAATATACTGCCCCTGTATAAATCCATGGTACGTCCACCTCTTGAATACTGTACGCATATCTGTCTGTCCCTCTCAAAAAAGATATGTTGGAATTAGAAAAGATACAGAAAAAGGCAACCAGAATTATTAGGAATATGGAACAGTTTCCATATGAGGAAAGATAAATAAGACTTGATCTTTTCAGCTTGGAAGAGACAACTAAGAGGGAGATATGACAGAGGTCTATAAAAATCATTACTAGTGTGGAGAAAGCAAATAAAGAAATGTTATTTATTCCTTCTCATAACAAAAGAACCAAATTAAATTAATAGGCAGCAGGTATAAAATGAACAAAAGGAACTATTTCTTCATACAACGTAGTCAACCTGTGGAACTCTTTGCCAGAGAATGTTATGAAGGCCAAGACTGTAGCAGGGTTAAAAAAGGAACTAGGTAAGTTCATGGAGAATAGGGCCATCAATGGCTATGAGCCAGGATGGGCAGGGATGCAAAACCATGCTCTGAAGTGTCCCTAGCCTCTGTTTGCCAGAAGCTGGGAATGGGCAACAGGATGGATCACTTGTTGACTACCTGTTCTGTTCATTCCCTCTGAAGCACCTGGCATTGGCTACTGTCGGAAGACAGGATTACTGGACTAGACAGACCATTGGTCTGATCCAGTATGGCCATTCTTACACATTGTAAGTTTACATGGTGCTTTACAAATATAGCACATATCTTTTCTCCCATGAGGGATCACAGTCATCTAATGCAGTTGTTCCTATTGTCCAGCAAAATCAAGTTAATCTCAGAGTTTTATTTTAAAAAGTACATTTTGCAACATAAGTGCTTTTCCTTCATGTAAGCAATGTATTTCACACTGGAGTTGTGAAGTTGCAGTCTGGACTTCAGTTGAAGACTGGAAGATAGTCTGTGGAGATTTAAAATGGTACTTTGCTGGCATCTAGGGCCCAAACTACTTCTCTAGAAAGTTGCGTTCATTCACATCTTTTGGTGAAACTAACCTGGTAGGAAAGGTTCCTTAATTCATCAGAAGATGTTAAACCAATGCCCTATTTTGGCCAGCTGCTTCTAGTTCTAAGTGTGTACACTGATGAAATTGTTGACGGAGCTTTCAGTAAAAGTGATTACTGCCTGGGGATTCTGGATAATAATTAATATTATACCTGAGGAAGATTTCTGAAGTACAGTGCTCTATTTAAAGTATTTCCTTTCTGAAAAACAAGGACAAGTCACAAGAAGCATGCTCACTTGTCCTAAAGATAACAGCTGCTCATTAATACCAATATATCTAATTTAAGAGAAAAGTTCTAATGTACTCTCTCTTATCAAAGGTTTCCTTCCTAGAACACCAAAACCATTGATTACTGTTAAGATATCCAATGAGTGAAAACCCTAGAAAGTACTAACATGAAACTCAGACTTCAAGTTTGAAAAACGTCAAACTTTAGAAGCATCAAAAATTTGAAGTCCTGCATTTGTAAATCTCTTGGACTGATAAAATAAGCTAGTTTAAGAACTCAAATCAGTGTCATTCTAGTTTATAGTAAAACTGATACCTTTTATTTAACATTAACACCAAACATACTGAAAATGAATTTTATTAGAGAATGAAAGGGATAAAAAGTACTGGAGAAGAATGTATTACATTTTACTGATAAGTCTTATCACACTCGTCTTTCTCAGTCTGTGCCTTCTTTTATGCCACCTATTTCTGAAATAGACCTTCCTATCTCAGTACACTGGGCTTTCACCTTCAATTAAATCCCTCCTGAATACTTATTTCTGAGAGGCCTACAGACATTGCTGAAAATTTCCTTTATAAACAAGTATTCTATTACCACCTTCTCAGTCTATTTGATCTTATATTATAAACCCCTTCAGGCAAGCAATAAGATCTACGTGTTGTACAGCACTAAACACTGGTAACTTAAGTCTGGCTATATTGGGGAGAAATTGACAAGATTTCTTCAGTATTATCAAAGTTGCAGTAGCACTTAAGCTCTAGTAGGATCAGGGCCCCTGTTGTGTTAGGTACTTTAACATGAAGAGTGCCTGCCCCAAAATGCTTTTAGTCTAAAAGGCATACAAGTAAAACTATCACACTTGATGGTAGACCCTTGTCATCATATTAATTCCATCTGCAAAATATCAACTAATACATGTTTTGTGCTTCCTTAAGAAGGAATAGTAGGGATTGAAGTAAGAAAGGATCAGATAAAAACAGGAAAGAGCAAGAAACCTAAGAGAAAAAATAAAGGTGGTCAGCTGATTGGTGATTAGTGCCTCTCCATTTGCCCTTCTATGATGCAATCAGTGACAGTCAATCAAATACTTTTGAATATTTAGCACATTTTGGTTCATTTAGAGCTGTAAGACACTTCCCTAATTTCCAGTGTTATTTAACCAAGAACTGGCCACGCATAAGATGAAGTGCAACACTATCCAAACTGCTTGACATCTGGACTCCTCTGAAAGCAATAGCAACTAGGCATTCTACAATATGTGCCACTAGTTGCTTTACAGCTTAGTACAAGTATATTTTCCAGCATTATGGATGTGATGTTTCAAATGCACTGCTTAATACCTTTTTCTCCATACCAATGAAATAGGGAAGGAACATATCTTAGACCAGGGGTCTCAAACTCGCGGCCCGCGGGCCAACTGCGGCCCTCAGGACAATAGTTTGCAGCCCCCACCTCAATATCAAAGTTTAATGTTAGTGCGGCCCGAGTTTGATACGAATGGCACTTTTCAGTGTTGTGTGCGGAGCTGAATGAACCTACCAATCACGATGGGGTATATTGCTCTCGGAGGCGGGACATCAGCCGGGCTTATTGCGAACTTGCGCCATTACCCCGGGCTCAGAAGTGGAGGCGGCCGCGGAAATTGCTGCTCAGTGGGACAGAAAAAAAAGCGGAAAAGACGCATCGGCTAAACACTGAAACAGTGACACCAAGTGGAATTATATATTACACAGCCCCAAACATGTCTTTTTCAAAGCCTGCAGTGAAGAGAAAGGTTGGTGATGAGCACAGACAATTTCAGGAAAAGTGGGAAGTGCAATATTTCTTTGTTGAGCACAGGGGCATCCCGACGTGTCTTATTTGCACAGAGAAAATTGCGGTGCACAAAGAATACAATTTGAAACGTCATTACACAACTAGACATGCTGAGGAGTATGCAAAATACCAGGGAGATGAGAGAGCAAACCGGGTTGCTAATCTTAAAACATATCTACTAAGGCAACAAGATTTCTTTAAGAAAGCAACCAAAGAGAATGATGCAGCAGTCGAAGCTAGCTACGTGGTTAGTGAGATGATTGCTAAAGCAGGAAAGCCATTCAAAGAAGGTGAATTTGTAAAAAAGTGCATATTACAGGCTGCAAGTATTGTCTGTCCAGAAAAGAAAGGTCAGTTTAGCAACATCAGCCTTTCTGCCAACACCGTAGCAGAGCGCATTTCTGACCTGTCAAGTGACATTTATGATCAACTATGTGAGAAAGCAAAATGTTTCAGTGTATACTCAGTCGCTCTTGATGAGACCACAGACATCACCGACACTGCCCAGCTCGCAATCTATGTTCGTGGTGTTGATGACAATTTTGAAGTCATAGAGGAGTTGCTCACAGTGATTGCAATGCATGGCCAGACCACCGCTCAGGAGATATTTCACCAGCTGTATGATGCCATTGAGAATGCCGGTTTGCCTTGGAGGAGGTTTGTTGGAATAACAACTGATGGAGCGCCATCAATGACAGGGAGGAAAAATGGACTGGTGGCACTTGTTCAAAAAAAACTGGAAGAGGAAGGTGTGGAGGAGGCCATTGCTCTGCACTGCATTATCCATCAGCAGGCCCTTTGCAGCAAATGCCTGAAGTTTGACAATGTGATGTCTTTCATTGTGAAATGCATCAACCAAATTAGATCCAGGGGCTTAAAGCATAGAAGGTTTCGTGCTTTTTTAGAGGAAATGGAGTCAGAATATGGGGATGTGCTCTACTTCACCGAGGTTCGTTGGCTCAGCAGGGGAAACATGTTGAAGAGATTTTTTGAGTTGAGAGCGGATGTGAAAGCCTTCATGGAGAAAGATGGGGTTGCTGTTCCTGTGCTAAGTGATCCAAAATGGCTCATGGACTTAGCTTTTCTTGTTGATATCACACATGAGCTTAATGTACTGAACAAGAAGTTACAAGGCCAGGGGCAACTTGTCAGTGCTGCCTATGACAACGTGAGAGCATTCTCTACAAAACTTATGTTATGGAAAGCCCAGCTTTCTCAGACAAACCTTTGCCATTTCCCAGCATGCAAGGCACTCGTGGATGCAGGCACACCATTCAGTGGTGAGGAGTATGTGGATGTCATTTTGAAGCTACAGGAGGAATTTGATCACAGATTTGCAGACTTCAAGACGCACAGAGCCACATTTCAAATTTTTGTGGACCCCTTCTCCTTTGATGTGCAAGATGGCCCTCCTGTGCTTCAAATGGAGCTCATTGACCTGCAGTGCAACTCTGAACTCAAAGCCAAGTTCAGGGAGGTGAGTGGAAAAGCAGACAAGCTCAGGCAATTTTTGAGAGAATTGCCTCCCAGCTTCCCTGAGCTTTCCCGAATGTTCAAGCGGACCATGTGTCTTTTTGGGAGCACATACTTGTGCGAAAAGCTCTTCTCTACCTTGAACTTCAATAAGTCCAAGTACAGGTCCAGACTTACTGATGAGCATCTTCAAGCCCTACTGAGGGTCTCAACTGTTTCCTCCCTTAAGCCAAATGTGGCTCGGCTATGCAAGAGTAAGCGCTACCAGATCTCTAGCAGCAAGAAGTAGGCTGAAGAAGCCATGTTCAAAACAGTTTATGTTCAATGTTCCATTCATGTTCAGAGAGTTAAATGTTAAAGAACTGTTAATACAGACATTTGAATCTGAATAATAATAATTACATTTCTCTAGTCAGCAACTATATGTGGTTTCTTCAGTCTTCTATATCTGCTGTATTATTATTAACATTTTCATTTTCATTTTATTTATTTATTACTGATTGATTTATTTTTTCTTATGGATTTGTTAATTTATTTTTATTTTTTAACACAAAATAAGATGAAAAAATAAAGACATTTGATAACATTGGAATGTTTTTGTAAGAGCTTTTCTTGTGGAAAACCTGATGCGGCCCAGCCTCACCCAGACTCTACCTCCAGCGGCCCCTGGGTAAACTGAGTTTGAGACCCGTCTTAGACCATCTAAATTGAGTTTTTTTCAGTGCACTCATAACGCAAGGAGAGTGAGTTCCAAATGGAATTTTATATTCAATCTTAACTTATGAGCAAGCCAACAGTGCAGGACCATAGCTGTGCCAGTGATGTACAGTCCTAATATGGAATATCTACTTTTAGAGAGTCTCATCTTGATCAGAATTATGATAAACTTAAATATTTTCCTCTGCAATATATACTGTTAAATATACTGAATTTGTAATTATGACTATTTTCCATCCAGCAACTATTAAAGATCAGTTGTGTCTATGGAGTACGAGATCCATCACTTACAAAATACAAGTTTTCCTGCTTCTTTCCATGTATTTGTCTTTCTCCTTCTGCAGCAGGAGAGGTAGAAAACAATTCACACACCTGATATAACTTGATAAATACCAATGGCAGCATTAAAAGATTTTATTAATCAAGTTCTCTCAAAAGCTGAAACTAGTGCCAATTAAAAAGGAATCTTTAAGATGTCAGTTTGAGGATCACATGGATACTATGTACTTAGCATTCCCTCCTCCCTACAGTCAACTTCTAGAGAAAAGCCTCTTCAGATGTTCTTGATTACAAGAATTCTGTCAAGAGCTTTAGCTACCCTGTCCTTTACTAGTAGAATTAAAGCATTTTCACTTGCTATAGTTACTATTCTGCAAAAAATGGATCAAACACCTCACTCATGAGGTGAGTTTCAACAATTGTTAAAATCATGAATTAATATGGTTGGGTCCAGAATAAGCCAGATATATAAAAATATGTGACAAGTAAAGGGATTTAGTTCTGAAGCACACCTAAAATATGCTATTCAAATATAAATTTATCTGAGCTTCATCAAAACTGGTTACTAGAGGCAGTGTGGCCTGGAGGAATGAAGAAAGACTTGTTAGTGAGGCAATCCTAAATTGTAATCCTAGTTGTCACTTGTATCATTTACCCACTCTGTAGAGTGGAGATATTATATCATGAGGATTAGCTAGTGTCTCTTCAGTGCTCTCAAATATGCAGTGCTATAAAATGTCTCAGTATTAAAAGTCTGCATCTCACTGTGCCTTTTTGTCCTTTCAGTAAACACAAGACATCTTCTAAATTAAGCTCGTGGCAAGATAGGGCATTTCCAATTGCCTTCAGCACATTGCTTCTCCAGAATCGAGTTCCTTATAAAAGAAATTTCTGATGGTTGAAACAATGTATTATTCTATTTTGATGAGGCATCCTTACAAAGGCAGTGCCAAATTCATGCCAAGAGATTAAGTCTTCCAAAGCTGCCCTCCAAACCAAGAGACATGATCTAGTTATGGGGAGAATCTACAGCCTCAAATCCATAGCATGGAAAAAGGACCCTTTGGCTTCGGAAAGGCAATACAACAAGCTCTCCAAATATCTAATCACACCAGCAAGCAACACAAGCACTGATCCAATGCTCAATAAGCAGGGATTTAAAGTTTAACAGGTTTGGTGCTGTACAATGCAAGCATTTGGTTCCCTCTCCCAGTGCAGTAGAGAGATTATCCAATCCTATGGGGCTACTGACATAAGCAGTTCCTGATCTTCACATTCAAAAAGGCGCTTTTTAGAGTCCAATGAAAAATGTCATTTTTTTCTCCAGTGACTACACTATACTCTTGGGGTATGTCTAAATGCAATAAAACGCCCACAGCTGGCCTGTGGGGCTATAAAATTGTAGTTTAGCCTGGGCTTGGGCCCAGTCCAGTCTCTGGGACCCTGTGAGGGTTGGCGGTCCACAGTCTGGGCTCCAGCTTGAGTCCAGATAGCTACACTCCAATTTTATAGCACTATAGTCTCAGCCCCATAAGTCCGAGTCAGCTGACGTGGGCCAACCGCCAGCATTTTATTTCAGTGTAGACGTATGCTTGTAGCATTTTAATGAGGAAATAAGAACAGTTGGTATCTTTAGCAGCAGTGGTATAGACTCCTAAGGAGTGCCGCAGTGGAGGTTCCATTACAAACAGCCTATATTCTAAATTGCGCTGCATTTAGGTTTTAAGGATTTACCATACCTACTCTTTAGAAGATAGGAGCTTTCAGTGAGAGGTGATGCAACTTTGAGTAGCTTAGTGCCCCCCCAAGTTGTTGGGAAGGAGAGGCACATGAGGTGCACAAGTACCTCTCCTCTCCCATCCTTCAAGTTAGCTATTGTTGTAGTAAACTGATCTGATTCATCCTATGTAACGTCTGTGAGGGAAAGGAAACTTCCTGTCCTCTTCCCTGTTCTTGGATGAGAGTTCCCCATCCTTATTTCTGACCACCCCAAGTCACCTTCAGACCTTTGCTGCTCTCAGCTTTCACCAGCATGGCAAAAGTGTGCTTACCCTGTCAATTCCAGCCATTGACCACTACAAGCAACAGCAATAGCATGCCTCCTATCCTCTACAAGCAGGGATCAGAGGGAAAAAACAGTCACAGTATTAGGCAACTGACCAAATATTTGTCATTTTTATTTTGCTGCTGTCAGCGCTCAGTCACTAGCAAGTTCATTTTTAAGTTCTTGCAGAAGTTATTCTTTGTTTGGAAGCATACACTTAAATGCCTTCATATGGTACCAAGCAGTGTACGCGGTTCTTGTTATTCAAGCTAGACGTGAGAGTCAGGCTAGAATTAAAGAGGGAAAAACAAATGGTTATCAGAAAGATGTGTTTTCACTTCCAAATGCTGACTATTCCATGAAACTTGTATTAGCTTTTTTAATATCCCTGCTTGCACTTATCAAGGGGATCTCTCACACCTGCTCCTATGGTGAATGGTGCAACAAATATATCAAGCTAGACCACAGACAGAACGCTTAATATTAACATTATATAGTTGTCTTTTCCTTTGTCCATACAGCTTTATTGTTAAGAATGAGCCAGGTATCTTGACTGTGCTGGAATCCAGATCCTTTGCTACTGTGTTAGTAAGCCAAAGTTCCATATATTCGCAGAAGAATTGACAGACAGAATGCAATGTAGTCATTCTGAATTATATTACACCAAACTGATATGGGTATTTAGCAGTCCATCTCAAACTCAAAGATATCTGTGAGTGACATGGAGTTTGGGTTCTGCTCTATGATATTGGAGCTGTTCGCAGCATATTAGCATTTTGACCAGAAACCATTTGTTACAGAACTAAAGGAAAACTACCTCGTTATTTTAGCAAGTTCCTACACCTCTGTGATAGGAAAAGAGTTCAGATAGATGCAGCTACAATCAAGAAGTAATTCTCATAAAGTAACTGAGTGAAGTCAGGTGGCTCAATGAGTTAGCACATGCCTCCTACTCAATACTTTAGCAACTATACGGTGGTGAAACCTAATGGGAAGACTGGTTTTTAGACAGGAGACCACCTCAATTAGAGCCTTAACAGAAAACTAAAAATTAAACTATAGTTGGTAATCTCTGTGGAAGATAACAGTTACCTCCAATCCATCACTTGTAAACCCGAAATTCATGAAGTGAGAATTGTTACCATTCTTCAGCATATAATGGTCTAAACTAATGGTTCTAAAACAGGAAAAGAGATACATTACAACAGCTCTTGACTAAGATTTTCAAGAGAGCCTAATTGGTTAGGCATTCAACTCCCACTGAATTCTAATAATTGGGATGCTTAACTCTTTAGAGGTCTTTGAAAATTCAAGTCAAGTTCTAGACACAAAACTAGATAGCTAAACACTTTCTGTGTACTCCAAAAAGCTCTGAACACAGGACAAAAAATATGAATTTATATGGAGACTAAATTTCAAATTAATTTTTGATAAAATACTATATGGCCATAATATTACATGCAGTGTACTTCTTTCAAAGTACTGCACATCTCTTCCACCAATAGTTTGTTAAAATCTTTCAAGATGCCACTTTTAAAGTGAAAATATAGTCATGTATGTCCATCTGCAAAAGCACTGAATGGCAATCCACTTCCTAGAAAAGCCGAGTAGTGAAAAGTAATTTTGCTAATGCTAGCCATTAACAGCTGATGCAGAAATATGATTAAGTACAGATGGAATGTGGTAAATCTGAATATAACTAGGTGATGGCATATTAACTACTTAACTTCTATGCATCTCTCAGTGGAATATGAAATTCTCAGAATCGCCAATCTCCACAACTAAGGCTACAGACATTTCTGCTGCACTATATATTTTTAAAACAAGCATTCACTTGGGTCTTTTCTGAAGCTAGTTATGCTCCTTTATAAACACCCCCCCCCCGGGGGGGGGGAATTGTATTCCAAAAACAAAACAAAAAACGACACCCCCCCCCAGGTGGATGATTGAATTCTGCCCTCTTCTTTCAGTTCTGCTACTACTTGACTTCAGTGTACAGTGAGTACTTATAGCAAGTGTAAACGGATACACTTCCATGGAGAAGTGCCATTGTAAACCTTTAACCCTGAAATTAGTGAAAAACAGTTCTTGTACAGACAATTGAGGAAGAAGGCAGATCGTTACCTCATTCAAGTAGTCCCTGCACAGAACACTTGTCCCTGGATTTTTTGGCTGAGCGAAACACGGCCCTAAACTCAACTGCATTTTTCGGTTAAAATTTCAGGGAGTGTTCTAGGTAATCAGCAGACAACTATTGATTTTTATGCAAACCGGATTACTACAGAAGCCTGATTCAGATAATAATCAGGCACCACAGACTTCCTGGTACTGCCTACAAATATCAATGGCAGCAGTTCAACTTGCTGTGGGGAGGAGATATTTCTGTCAGAGGCCAGACAAAGTGAACCTTACAGGGGTTTGTGGGAAAAGCAAGGGCTTAAGTGAGTGGATGAAAAAAGTTATGCACAAGGGAATGCAGGTGAGGAGTGATGAGAGAAATAAGGGACCCAGAAGGCAAACAAGCAGGGAGCAAGGAAGCAGGGACTTGCAGTCAGGGGAAGGAAGGGGGAAGGGGAGCAGGGGACACAGACCCAAGCATGGAAGAGCTGCAGGGACTGCGTGAAATAGAAAGTTATGGGAAGGTGGCACGTAAGGAGCTTAAGAGGGAAATGGAGGAATGCAAGGAGCCCCAAATGTGTGCAATGCACTATGCTGATAGAATCTATAAAGTATGCAATCCTCAGTACTACTTTCCATTGTAAATTGCCAACTATTGCTCATGTTCTAAGTAACCAATTAGCAACTGGCATAGGCCAACGCTTGTCTGAAGCCCCGAAATGCCTTACAGCTGTTAATTGTTTTGAAAATGCTTGTACCTGTATACATACTATGAAGTGCCAAATCCTTTAGAAAGTAATCCTTGACCAATTGTCTGCACAATGTAATAGTGAATACTTAAAGAATTACCCACACTTCTTCCTCTGCATTTCAGAATAATTCCAGTTTAAATGGAACATTGGTAATACCAGGATGGATAAAAATTGTGTTTTTAATTAAAATTAAATACATGTTTATTTTTTCCAAAATAAACCTATTTAAAATAAAGTTTGAAATTGACAACCTGTGCTAAGACCTAAATTAAAATAAATTTAAATTAAATACGAAGGTATTTAAAACAATATATGTTTGCTGTCAACTTTTAAAGAAAGTCAAACCTTTGAGCTGGTGGAAGTCACTGGCTAAGCAGTTGGAACTTGGGAGTTTGTTGATGTGCCAAACCAGCTTTTGACAGCAGTAGCCTCTTCTATAGGTGAAGAGAGAATATTTTCTTCATTGCAGTTTATTCAACTAGTTCAGTTCAATGACTAGTTCATTCAAAGTTAAGAAACCAACTGGGAGTTAAAGGGAAAACAAGCTTTTGTGCTTTTTCATCAATCTCTGAATAAAAATTAGGTGTGAGATGAGATATACTAGTTCTAAAATCTTCAAGGACAAGGTGATCAGACAGTTCAATTCACTTACTACAGATACTACTTGTGTTTAATAAATCAGTTTTAAAAGCAAAACATTAAAAAGTTTATGTATCCAGCACCTTTAATGTATTTTTAATAAACAAATTTTGATTTTGTGCATTTTTTAATTGTATTTCCATCTAAACAGAGCTTATACAAAACGCTAGCAAAAATTAATTTAGAAAAAAGCTATATAATTGCTTAAATAAATGTATAAAGTGGATCCACCTTGTCAGCAAAAAGAAACCTGGTTTAGCTATAAATCAACAGGTTTTAATGGTTACCAATCAGACAATCTTCCTGTAGGAAGACAACATGATTTAAATCAATTATTTAACTTGCTTTGATTTAAATCAATCCACTCTGGGTATTATCAAGAAACTGTGAAAACAGGCTATAGTGACCATAATTTTTAAATTAATCTTTATCATGTTTAAAATGGTAAGAAACATTCTAAAAAGAATCTGATTGTTAAAATTTTCATAACCAAGAGGAAGAGATCATTATGATGATACCTGAAGAACTTGAAACAGGAAGTGAAGCTTACTTTAGACTAGCCTGGGAAAAACACTTAAGTGAGCTTCCATTTCCTGTGAAAGTTTAAACTCCTGTCAGGTTGGAAGCTTTCTAGTTAGTATTTAGAGTATACTAAAGCAAGTTAAAAGTTTGACAATTCACTGTTCTGTGCTTTGATTTAGTGGCTAGAATATGTATTGTTACACTGCAATTTCCTATCACACGTAGATAGCATACAAGACAGATTGCTACTTGATAGCAGCAGCACCTTGAGACCAGAGTTCAGGACCCCATTGTGCTAGGCACCGTACAAACAAACAGTTAGAATCCCCTCTGTGAAGCGCTTACAACCCAAACAGACATGGAGCAGGAGGGGAAGAAACAGAGAAAGTGAGGTGGTCAGGGCCAGAGGGCAAGTTGAAGAGCTGGGAACCCAGCCAAATCCCAATCCAGTGTCTTAACAACTGGATTTGTGTTCATGCTATTTATTTCCATCTACTACTTTTATCAACTCCTAGTAAACTACAAATGTAGCATCATAAAGCTACAGCAGAACCAACCACTGCCACATTCTGGTACTGTCACAAATACACTAGACTACAGGGCTTCCTCCCCACCATGATTTCCTAATCTACCAATTTAGTGATTAGGACATCAATTACTTCCGAATTGTGATGCAATATTTCATATCTTGCAGTGTTATCTGAATGACCCTGCAAGTACAGAGGGAGAGCAGCAGCTTAAAATATCATTTATTTAATGACCAAAGAGAGTGGAAAAGAAAAGTGAATACATTCATTTAAATGGAGCTTGTAAGGGAAGCACAGGGAGCCTGAGTAGCTTTTGCATCGGACATGAACTATGTAGAACTGGAACTTTGTTACCCACACTTAAGATCCAGTTGTCTATATAAACAGAGTCAATAACTATATTCTTTGGCCAGTCTCATTTCCCTCTGAAATTATTTAGTTTGCTATGTGGAAAATTGTAGGCTATTCTATAGAGTCTAACTACAAAAACTTATAATTAAAATAAGTCAGGTTTCATTTTCACTCTGATAGTAACATCATGCAGCTCCCGATGTAGAAGATGCAGCTAAAATATGCTGTTGTAGTTGATTATCTCACCTAGTAACATGGAGCAAAATGAATGGACTAGATTTTAGCCTGTTTGCCCATCTCAAGTCATGCAGTTTGGTTATAGAAACTTCTTGGTACATACTAGTTAATTAATGAGTCTAAGTGGGACATCTTATCAGACAAGAAACAAGAATATGCTTTTAGCTATAGATGTTAATTCTTTACCCAAAATGTTAACCTTGATAATTAGGTTGCACCTTTGAAAGCATTTTTAAAACCAGTTGCTTGGATACAAGAGAAATAGAACTTTGTTTTAAACCTAGCATTTAGAAAAGCAGTTTGTTTTTTAAGAAAAGGTCACTGCGCCTAGTCATTGTTTCATCTGGATGGTAGTTTAGTCCAAACAGGTTTAGTTTTGATTAAACTAACTGGACTGGCCACACCCAGATGAATAAGATTTTAGCTATCTGAAGTTAGTTAAACATGCTAAGCAGTAATGATCTAAACGTATTCCTGATCACCAAATACAGCAAATCACAATTTAAAGTCCCTTCTGAAAACTGAAGGATACTGATCAGTGGTTGTTTTTCCACACACAGATACCTTAGATTAAAATTTTCAACTATTTCAGGATGTTTTAGTTTCCCTTTTTATTTTTTAGGTTGATCAATGAAAACCTTGCTTCACAGTTTGGTTTTCATGCTTGAGAAAAAATACAACAGTACTTGCAATCAAACATTAGTATTTTTCTCAAGCATGAAAACCAAACTGTGAAGCAAGGTTTTCATTGATCAACCTAAAAAATACAAAAAATAAAATGGGAAACTAGAATTGACTGAGAAACACTGTTGTCTGCAATAAACCTTTTAGCAGAATTTAAGAAATATTTTATTCAGCTGTTGGCCTTAACTTTATGAACCTAATTTACAAGGCTGAGTTTTGTGTTGGACACTGCTTGTTCATTCTTCTTTCAAAAATGCTGTTCTCTCCCATCAATATGAGACCCACTGCAATAAAATTAGAACTAGCAATTTTGGGTATTAGTCCTTAGTTTCCATTGCTTAATCAGATTGAAGCACACCACTCACATTGAGAAAGTTGTTTTAATAGTGTTACATCTGTTTAAGCTAGGCAGTACCAGTCCCATAGGCTCTTTAAAAGTTATCCTTAAGTTAATGTTAAAACACACGAAGCTGTTTGCATGAGTGCTTTTAGTGTGCCAATCACCAAGGAAGCTAGACCCTAAATACAAGTAGACATTCAGAATGATGCTGAAAGTATCATATTCTCTTTTACACCTTTGGAGCAGTTGTATTCCATTCATTTCAGTTTCTTCTAAGGAATGGTCACCTCCCAATGACCTTAATAGAAGTTTGAAATAAGGGTTCAGCTAAAGTGTGCACACCATTTTAACCAAGACCTGAATATATCTGAGCTGATTTTACAACGTACACATGGAACTTGAACCCTTATGTCACATAGTCAGAAGTCCTTGGTTTAGTAGCTGCTATTGCCAGCAATAGGATTTCTATCTCAGCACACATAATGAAGGAAGACATTCACTACCAGTGAGTTCATAGTATACTAGTATTTATGTATTGTAAAGTTTGAAAAATTTAGGTTAGACATTTTGAAAAGTAGGGTTTTTTAAAACTTAATCATCATATTTAGAAACCTACACATTCATCCCGCATATTATCAAATCCTATTCTATACTGCAGGCCACGAAAGGAGCCTAACTCCAGAGACCACCTTCGTTATAGCTTTTTACCGCTAAAGGCTGTAACTTGAAGAGGGCATCAGCAGCTTTGCTACTGCCTCCTCCTCCAGACAGTTTTCTGCATGGCTGAGTCATAACTAACATTACATCATCTCACCCAGGGAGGGGCACAATTTCCATAGTGAGAATTACAACCTCATCCAAGCAACACAGTATACTGAAGATTCCAGATACAAAGGCCATCTAGGTTATGCAAAGAGAATGCCTCTTTGAAAGAAACTAGGTTCAACGCCTCTTAATTAGTTCATTCACAGATAAGTATTGTGTTGATATGTTTGCTTATAAACAAATACCTGTGTAATAAAAAGATCAATGGAATATAAAGTCTACGTTCAATAAAGCATTTCAACAAGTTTGCAAATATGTTAAAGTTCTCAAGGGTATCAACTCTAATACAAGTTTTGGAATGATGTATTTAAGGAAGAGAAGTCACCCAGTAATTGAATTTTGTTTTTCACAAGTGGTGGGTGGTGTGGGGGAGATTTGGATGCTTTATATACAATGCCTGTTTTTAAGCAAGGGACTGAAAAACAGTAATTTAAAAGGGCCATAACCACCTACCCTGCAATATTAAGCAAACACAGATTAAATACAGTTTTATCATCTCTCACCAGCACATCATTGCAGATGTCTCTTAGCTCTGTCTCAATTTTCTCTCTGTATTCTCGGGCCATCTGCTGTTTTTTCTCAGCACCTTCCGTCTTTTGTTCAATACTTGAGACGACTCTCCAAGATGACCTACGGGCTCCTACGACATTTTTGTAAGCAACAGAGAGAAGATTCCTCTCCTCATTGGACAACTCAGCTCCTTGCTCAGTCACAGACTTCATGCAGCCTGCCATGTCATCATATCTCTCAGCCTGCTCAGCCAGTTTGGCCTTTTGCACCAGCTCATTTTTATCCATGCTGATTTTTCTGAAGAGGGAAAATAGGAAGGCATTATTCAAACAACATTTATCAAGGGCAAATTAGCCTCATATGCAGAGCATGAGTCTTTTCTAAAATCTGCAATATTCTAGTTTGTCAGCTATTCAATTAAGGCAGAGTAGCTCTCAATGCTTGAACATGTATAAAATCAGTGACTTAGGAAGTCTTCAAGCCATGACGTTTCTACAAATTCAAACCTTTTTTTAAAATCAACCCTTCTACTCTTTCTGGTGTCAAAGATAGCCTCCAAATGTGAAGTGAAGGTGCACCATTTCTGTGCTGTCCCCCAAGTATGGAGACAATTCAAGTGCTTCTTGCCAATGTTCAATATTCTCTTCAGACTACTTCCAGCCACCAGCAGCATCAAGTTTGCCAGTTTCATTATTCTGCTGATTAGAGGACGAACTGGAAGCAGCATCAGTGGCTGTTCTGAGGAAGACCCAAACAACCCCAGTCTGGATAGTAGCACAGACTTCCCAACTTCCACAAGAAGTTGAGGCTCTAGAATGAAGAAAAACAACAAAGCAGCCACCAAAAGGAATTTTAACTTTCAGATACTTATTACCCAGAGACTGGTATCAAAGCTGGGCCCCAATCACACAGACAAGTAGCTGAGAAGGCTGAGCATCTCACCTGGGCACTGCTCTTCGACCTCATTGGTTATGTCTACATGAGCAAATTGCTCAGTTTGAGTGAAAACTCCCATTAAGATACAAGTATTAGCTGGACATGATATAGTCCCTTAGGTCTGCATCTTAATAAGCCCTTTCAAATCATACTGATCTAACTTGATTAAAATATAGCCTTTTTGCATGCCAGGATGGTCAGAATCCACCACCCCCACACTCATTTCATGAGTCTCTGGTTTGTATTATCTGGTAATTATTTCAAGCCCTGCAATATGCACTAGCTAGAAGATTCCTTCACATCTTAACTGATGAGGCTAAAAACTGAAAACTCAATTTAGCCAAGCATGTTGAGTTTTTATGTTACTTATTTCAACTGCCATCCCACTGATTCCCAACAAATTTTGGTTCGGCTTACGTAAGCGTAATATTCCACATAAGACTACTAGGAATTGAACTGAATGAAAGAAATGTAGACATTTTTCAGAGATCAGGTCACCTCAAGGATGAGGGACGTTTCGGTAGCTGTTTCAACCAACACTGGTAAGAACAACAGTGGCTCTATAATATTTGCTATTGTGGATTATGGCCTTGATCACAGTGCAAACACAGTTAAGAAGCCATTTTACAGAAAGGTTTCAGCTGAAGCAATGTTACTACCCAGTAGACATGAGACAAGGCAGGGGTGGTTAAAACATTATCTGAAAGCCAGCTTATCAAACTGGGCTAGCCGACTCCAGCGGACTGGCATGGCAGGATCCTCGGCAGCACCGCTGCACTTTGACAGAGAAGAGGCTGCTTTCACAAAGCCCAGCGACAGTGGGAAGATGCCAGTCGATTCCTCTGTACACCAGATCGCATCTTTGACAGCATAAAATGGTGCTGCTGGAGCTCACCGCAGCGCAGGGCCGCGCTGGGCGCTTGCAGCCGGCACGGCTGCATCGAGCGCAGGGTGGTGGGGAACTGGGCGGCTACCACATGAAATCGACACGGCGTGGCGTGGGCGAGGAGGGACAACCGGGCCAGACTCCTCCCGCTGCCCCTCCCGCGCTGCGGCCGCCGCCGCATCCGCCCTGCTCCGAGACAGGCAGCGCCTCCGCCAGGCTCTTTGTCATGGCGGCTTCGTGCCAGAGCCCAGCCCACTGCGCTCGTTAACCCGCTCACCTCCGCCCAGCGCCGGGCGGGGACAGAGCGAGCGAGAGGCCGCACCCCCCCCACAGAGAGCGGCGGAGGGGTGGGGAAAGCCGCAGCCCGCCGCCGCCGCTACACGGGCGAAGACCCCCGCCCCGCGGAGCTGGCGCGGCCGCTCGGGAGCCCGGGCACAGCGCCCCTTACACGCCCCGGGGCCCCGCTCCCCAGCGATACCCCGACGCCGCGCCGGGATCCGGGGCGGGGCCGCCACAGCGAGGCGCTCCAGGAACCCCGCTCGGCCAGGCGGAGGCAGCGCCGCCGGCGGGAGACCACACCCAGGCAGCGAGCCGCCCGCGCCCGGCCCCGGCCCCGGCCCGGCGGCACCCCCTGCCGGCAGGGCCCCGCGAGCAGGCTCGCCACGGCGGGGACCGAGCCCCCGCCCAGCAGCCTCACCTGCCGGAGCCCGGCGGCCCCGTCCCGGGTCACACGCCGCTGCCCCCGCCTCTCCCAACGGCTGCCCCCGCGAGGCTCCGGGGCAGCAGCGGGGCCGGGGGGGGCTCACCTGCGCAGCGGCGGAAGGGTTACCTGGGGGCTCGCTGCCCCGCGCCCCGCCCGCGGAGCCCGGCGCGGCGCAGGGAGCCGCCCTGCCGCCTGCGGAAGGGCCGGGGAGGGAGCGCTGCTGCCTCGCCAGCGCCTTCCCCCTGCCGGGCGCCACGGGGAGCGGCGAGGCGCGGGCGGGCGGCCCGCAGGGGCGGCGGGCCCAGTTACCTGTGCAAGGAGGAAGCGGCGGCACGAGTGTCTCTGGGCGGGTGGCCGGCGCGGACTGTGCTGTGCCTCTAGCCCTGCTCGCTCCGCTGCAGCCTCTCTCCCAGCGCCGCGCACGGGGTCTCCGCCAATCACGGCGCCGCAACGCACGGGCACCACACTGCCCGTGACGTCAAACGGGGCCATGGCAACCGCGAGGGAGCGAGCGCCTGCGCCCGCGCCTTCCCCTCCGCCCCATAGGGCGGGGGCCCGCACCAACCGCCGCTGGCGCCGGCGCGCGGAGCGCCGCGGGGGACACGCCCCGCCCTCGCCCCTGCCACGGGGGCGCGCCTCTCCGACGCCTGCCCCCTCCAACTGCAGAGTGGGTGGGTGTGGGAGCGAGCGAGCGCCTCAGGGGCCCGCTCCCCTCCCCCTGGCGGCAGGGCGGGCAGAGGCCGCGCGCTGACTCTCCCTTCCCCCACCCAGCCCTGCTACAAGGCCGCCTGGCTCGGCTGGGACGCCCTCGTGCCGACCTGTTCGAACAACGGCCCTCGCTGGCGGGGGGGACTGCCCGGATCCCCTCCCCGGCGCGCTCTGCGGGGGCGTGTCTCCGAGCAGGCAGCTCGGCCCGGCGGGGGCTGGCTGAAGCGGGGCCCCCGTGCGGCGCGCCGCCTCGCAGGGCGGTCTGAGCAAGCCCGCGGCGCTTAGCGCCCCGAGGAGAGTTGAGCTGGCGGCAGAAGCTGGCTGGGCTGTAGCGAAGGTGGGGCGCTGCTACCCTCCATCCGTCGAGCTGAGTTTTGTGCCGTGCGGCCGCCGCCACGGGGAGGAAACCCATAGCAATAGCAGAGGCCTGGGTGGCTTTCCAGGAGTCTCTGCGGCACGCCTCCTTGTATGGGGTCAGATCTCTGCTGCGGTAGGGTTGGGGGTTCAGGAGGGCGGGGAAGGAGTGCCGAGCAGGGGTTGGGAGTAGAACGTGCCTTTGAATTGTGAGCGTTATCTGTCAGGGAAAGGCTGCCTCCAAAAGAAAAAAAAGGCAACATTGAAAATGGTCAGGTTGGATTCACCCAATCAGCTGGCCTACAGCCAGATCACCTTGACAGAATGCTTTGTCCCCACTTCTCACATTTGCCATCCTGGGCTTTGTGACCTGTGATATCCCAGAGGAGCGCAGCTGAAGTGGTGGTTCATAGAGCAAAATTTGATCTTTGGTGTAACGGCCTTGATCCATTAATTGTTTTGAAAATTAGGACCAAGGCCTTTAACTGGCATTGGAAGCCAGTGGAGGGACTTGTGTGCAGACATGATGTGCTCAACGTGGACTGGAATATAGGAGAGGTGTTCATCTGCATGCCTGTGTATCTTCTTCCCATTGAGCTTCAGATACAGAGTTACAGTAATCTATCCTGGAGTTGCAAATGTGGCCAGGTCCTCATCCAGGAGGAACAGATGACGTTTCCTAGCAAGCAAGCTAGAAAGGAAAGAAGGCATTTTTGGAAACTGATGTTATCTGGTCGGCCAAGCTTAGTGAAGAGTTAAACAGGATCCGGAGGCTTCTCACAAGTTTGACAAGTGGGGACCGTATGCCTTCAATGGAAGTTGGAGACAGCATCTTGGCCAGCTGTTTTTGACCAACTAATGGGGGGAAAGTGGAAACTCCCTTTTACAAATCTGTATTGAGGGGAGGAGAAACTCCCCCTTATGGATCTATTCCATATCCCCTCATTCACAGGGTAGAAATGGTGAGGTTCCTCATGCAGAACTGCCCTAACTCTCTTCAATCATGGGGAGAAGCAGGAGACTGTCTACACAGACCTGCTCCAAGTCCTCTGGGAAGGAGGGAGGAACTCTGTGTGATTCAATTCAGTGAGGTTTTTTTTTTAGTCTGACAAGCTATACAAATGTGTGAAAAAGGGACAGACCCTCAGGTTTCCATCAGAGGCATGTACAAGGTATTTCAGAGATTCTCAACCTATTTACCATTGTGGGTTGTGTAAACAGCTCTCTCTGTATTACGTGGGCCACAGCCACACAATATCCAGCCAGCGTGATGGTCAGATAATCAAATTGCCATTACATTTACATATACATTATTTTGTTCATTCACTAAACAAAATCTATTTAATTGCACCATTAGTTAAACCAGTGCAACTCTGAATATACACAAGACTGAAAAGAGTATGAGGATCCACAGGTCCTGAATCCAAGCTCATGGGCTGCTATCATGTCCACAACATTACCCAATAGCTTTACTAGTGATTGAAGAACTGGGACTCCTTAAGTCCTTACACCCACAGAAACCTGATTAGAGGAACTTCTGAATCCCCAACTGGGCCAGGTACACTATTTAAACCAGAAAGAGACACAGGAAGTTCTCCATGCAACTGAGTGATTTCCTGGATAGCAGCTACATAGGACCCCGCCTTCCCCCTGGTTTCTGCTTTTTCTTGCCTGTGCCTGGTTCTTGCCTTCCTGTCTTGTCTCTGCCCTTGGTATCTGATTTTGACCTTTGGCTTGAAATTCTGGCTCTGTATCCTTGGTTTGAGTCCATCTCTGATAGCTCAGGTCCCAGTTGTGACTGTAGGAGGTGCCTGTCTACACACAACCTGGAATTGAAATAACGAAGGTCAGTTTTAATTCATACCTGTAATTATTCTAATAAAAATCTGTCAGTGGATTCTCTGTTTTGGAGTAGGAGTGTCCTACTTCAGTTCAGTTTAAATCAGTAAAAATATTGACAAGTTAAATTAAAATACGACACTCCTAATCCAAAAATAAGAGTCTGCACTGTAGAGATTTGCACTCAAGTAACTTTAGATGTGAATTAACACTGGTGTTTTTGGTTTGAATCCCTAGTTTTAAGCATAAAAGTGGTTTTGTTATTCTGATAAAGTTCCTTGTTCAGTATTAGAATAAAGACTTTTTCTGTGACTCTTCCCCAGTGTCATGTGACATTTTCCTCCAATTACAAACCCATATTGTTGTCATAGGCGTATAATATACATATCACTGATGCCCCAAAAATCTAGCTCTCGTGCAAAGACAAAGACTGAATTTTGTGGTAGTAAAACTATTGGACACATGTTCCAATGCATTCTTTGTATTTCATATTTCAGGGTTTTGCTTCCTAACTGCATTTGCAGAATTCTATTTTGTTAGAAGCAAAGGACTTTGTATCCAAGTCTATTACTACCAGAACAAAAGTTTCAATCACTAATATATTGTGACTGCAGTGTCCTTAATACATTTAAATTTCCAGGTCTGCATGGAGAAATATTTTTCCTCTGCTCAGTGAGTGAGGAAGCATGGAACAAGTCTATATGATATTCTTTGTTCATGTATAGAGTGACAACATTAAGATATGTCTTTATTATTATTTTAATAGAGGCAAGTTTCCACATTGGAGTTACTCCTTCCCAACAAATGAGGAACTTGCAGCAGGGCTGCATGGGGGCTAAGTCTTCTCCCCACCTCTAATCAATGAAGAGGGCATGTCCAACTGTGACAACTCCACATCATATCCCAATGAATAAGCAAGTCCAGGGCAGATCTACTTGGGGAGGTTTCACTCTCTCAATGAAAGAGGAAACTTGGGGCAGATCTGCATGAGGGAGACTTCTTTCCCCTTGTCCTCAAATGAAGGAACTTGAGGAAAGTCAATATGGGAGAGTCTTCCTTCTCTACAATAAGAGAAGAGACTTAGGTGGGTCCATATAAGAGAGTTGATGACTCAACGAATAAGAGGACTTGGACCAGATCTATATGAGAAGTCTCCTCTTCCAGTGACGAGACTTAGGCCCAGAGGGAGATGGGTGCTTAATTCCCACTAAAATCAGTGAGAGCTAGGTGTCTAAATATCTTTGAGAATCTGGGCCATAGAGCTGGTCTTCCTTAGGGAACCTCCCCTTTGACTCTTAAAGAGGTGACTTGGGACAAGTATGTATCAAATCTTGAACACGGCATAACCCTATTCTGAGTAGATCAGTGGTTCTTCAACCCATGGCCTGCAGGCCGCTTACTGCCCAATTAGCACTCAGTTGCAGCACATGTGACATCCTCAGGGCCATCACAAATGTGAACCAAGAGTGTGATGCTGTTGCAAAAAAGGCAAATGTAATTCTGGGATACATTAAAAGGACTGTCATATGTAAGACACGGGAAGTAATTTTTTCACTCTGCTTGACACTCGTGAAGTCTCTCAAACTCTCCAGCTTGGGATATTACATTTTAAGAAAGATGTGAACCAATTGGAGAGAGTCCAGAGGAGAGCAAGAAAAATAAAAAGAAGGTTTGAAAATATGACCAATGAGGAAAAGTTGAAAGAATTGGGCATGTTTAATATAGAGAGAAGAAGATTGAGGGGGAACATGGTAACAGTCTTCAAACATGTAAAAGGTTATAAAGAGGAAGACATGGATTTTGGACTTCCACTTCCTCCAGGATTGTTCTCCATCTCTACAAAGGGTATGACAAGAAGTAACTGGCTTAGTTTTCAGCAATCGAATTTTAGGTTAGATATTAGAAAAACTGTCTAACTATAAGGATAGTTAAGCATTGGAATAGACTTCCAAAGGAGGTTGTGAATTTGCATCAATGGAGGTTTTTTAGAATAGGTTAGATAAACACCAGTCAGGGATGATCTAGCTGTGCTCAATCCTGCTTCAGTGTGGGAGGATGGATTAGAATGTTTCTCAACAATTAGTCCGTGGACCAGCAGTGGTCCCGGAGATGCCCTGATCCAATTTAGGAAGACAGCAGAAGATAGCAAGACAGTCCCTGGTATAAAAAAGGTTAAGAAGCACTGTAGATGACTTTGAGGGCCCTTTCAGCATTACATTTCTGTGATTCTATGTGATTTGTTAATTGATTTTATTAAGAGTGGATGTTATTAGGGAGACCTGAACCTTAATAACATTTTTCAACCAAATGCAATTGTAAATAATAAATCTTTACTGATTTGATACATATCAAGATATTGCAAACCTTAAAAACTAAAATGTTGCAGAAATAGCCATGCAGAGTGGATACTTTTATGGAGATGGGGTCATGAAAAATGTGTTGGGGTGATTGTAGCTGTTCTTTTTGTCTTGGGAAGTGGAATGGCATGGGAACTGGGCAGTCCTTTGCAGTTGGGGGAATGAAAGGGGACTCCCAGTATTTGTGTTCTCAACAGGCTTTAAGACAAGGTTAGGCTGCAGTTTTATATGTGAGCACAGTGCAACAGCGTTCTCCAGCAAAATGGTATGCTTCTGCATAAGGTTAAACATCCTTTCCTGTATGTCCCTTTCTTTGTCCAGTTGATCCATGCACTCCCAAGGCAACTTCTAGGAATGTTCTCTGTCCTCTTTCTTGTTTTTGTCTACACTGCTGAAATGGCTGTAGACTTGTAAATATCATAAAATGACAGAAGTGGGGATGTTGTCTCTAGATTCTTTCTCTCTTCAAAAGTGTACTTTTGCTCTAGATTCTTTATCTCTTCACAAGTGTACTTTTTGCTTTGACCCACAATCTACTTTTAGCTTTGTGATGAACTTGGCCTTTTGAGAACAGGAATTAATTTTCTACAAAATGGTATCATACCAAGGAACATCATTTGTGCATTTTTAGGTGATGACATTTTTATAGGAATTTCGATTTTTTCTGATCTGCCACCACCGTTTCTTTATCACATGCTCTAAGAACTGCAGTCAGGTTTGTCAGAGCATATATTTTTCTCTATTTAAGTATAGTCTGGCAAACTCAACTGCTTTCAGGCCTTTCTTCCTCTGATTTCCCACAAATTAAAATATCATCCGTTTAAACTTCCACTCCCTTCAGGCCTTCCAAAACCTCATTCTTTTTTCCTTTGGAAGATTTCTAGAGTGCTTGTGAGACCAAATGGGAGGTAACGAAAGAAAGCTGTGGTGGAGACTATCAGGTGGGGCAGAATTCACCAGTTACATCTGGTGAGGAAATAGTTATTGCTCAAATTCAATTTGAAGAATATACCTTTTCCTCTTTACTGCTTAATTGAACCCCATAAGACTGTGCAGACATAGAGGTCTCAATTTTTGGTGTAACATGCATCAAAAGTGCACATTACTTTGTTGTATTCCATTATACCATTCTTCTCCATCAGTTCTTCTTTCAATTTTGGAAGCAATGGGATTAGTATCCTCACAGCTGTGGTGATCCAAGGAAATATACCTTGTTCACCTCTGTTTGTGCTGTCTCCCTGATTCATTTGCTTCAATAAGACATTCTCCCACAGTCCTTAATTATTACTTCCTGCACCCTTCCACTGGCTGGGCAGATCTAATATGTCCTGTGTTCTACTTTATTATGCTTGCGATATTTCAGTCCTGGGAACTTCGTATTCTTAAAAGATGTGTTTTATGGCCCCTTGCTGGATGCCCCAAGGTCCTACTACACCCCACATGGATAAAGGAGCAGTGAACGTGGGTCCTCCAGGCCCACCTAGAGAGAGACAGCATGGAGCAGCCAATCAAAGCCCAGAGTGCTCAGATAAAAGAAGCTGCAGGATCTTAGCAGGTCAGCTCTTGGCTGGGACTGGCCCTCTCTGGCCAAAGGAGCCTGAGGGATGGCTAGAATCTGCTTCTGGCTGTATTTTGTTTAGCTGAGTTTACAGGGAGAGAGAGGTCCTAAGGCCCTTAACCTGGAGGTACAGGTGGAGCAGAAAGGGGCAGGTGGGAAGAGGCCCAGGGAAGAAGCAAAAATGAGTTCAAGTGAGTGGTATATGGCTGCTGCTGCTGATAGGTCCCTAGGTTGGAACCCAGAGTAGTGGGTGGGCCTGGGTTCCCCTGCACTCCACAGAAAATTTTGCAAATCCCATGAAGAGGGCAAGTCTGAGCTGGGAGCCCAAACAAAGGGTTGCATTTAAAGGGGCCTCAGAGCCAGGAGTGAAGAACCTATTAAGGGTGAATAGATTAATTTGTGACTCTGGCTGGAGGGCTGAGCCAGTGAAGAGCTGCCAAGTGAGTTTCACAACCTATGTGGGGTGCCAGGAGCCAGAAAAGAACTTCAGTACTGCATGTCGCAGCAGGGGGTGCTCAAGAAGTGAGTGGCTCCTGTTTCAGGGGGCTTTCTTTTTCCTCAAGAGAATTTTTTTTTTGCTGCTTTTTTCAACCATGTTTCTGCAATTTTCTTGCTGGATGACTTGTGTTTTCACTATCTCAGACTGTCAGGCATACTTTTCAACGTTCAGGAAGCAAAAACCAGTAGATCATGAATTTGTAAAATTATAGACATTTGCATATGTTATTAGATTTGCATAAAAACAGCAAGTAGGAGGGAGAGAAGGCGGACAGAACATGATCCCAAAATATTCTTCTCTTTTCCTCCATCCACATATAATTATTTCTCCCCTAACACAATTATTACACCTCCCTTCAACTGTAACCTTTCAGAATGCGGATAGGGGAAGCAGGACAGTGCTATCTGCCCCTACCAGGCATGCAGAGATGGCAGCAGGGCAGAGGTTTTTTTCAACCCCCTCTTCTTCCTGGGGAGGAGGCCTAGGCAGCACAAGAAGCCAATGGGAGCAGCTACTTCCCAGCTGGCTCTTTATCAGTGTTCCCACCATATCAATTGGGAGGCAGGAGGATTGCTTGCTTGCTCCCTGTGCTAAGGGAGTACACAATCAAGTCATTTTGATTGACTGCCTTTCTCTAGGTGGCAGGAATATGAGGAATAGCAGCCAATGGAAGGGAATTTCCCCAGAAGCTAGAGGTTTTCCCAGTAGACCTACAGACTGGTCTGCAAATCTATAGTCTGTGGGGAAAACTTGTAGTGTCATCAGGTCTGTCATGCTTAGGGCACTGCCTGTTGTAGAGTTAAGTCCGCCATCAACTGTAATTCTCTAAAAGTTCCTTGCTTAAAATCCTAATTACTAGATGGTCTTTTATATGTTCTTTATTGAAGGCAAAGCCACAAAGCTGTCTTTGTACATTATAGTACCCTTACAAAGGCTTCCGTGCATCCTTCTGTAACAGCATGCCTCTTTGGGTATTACATTCCTTTTTGGAATGAAACATTCATACCTTTTTAAGAAGGTGTCACAGTAATTCCAATCTCCTTCCTCAGTAAACACTAACGATTTATAAAGATTTTCAGTTTCATTCCTTATGGTGTAAATTAATGGGCAGACCTATGTTTCATCACTCTCAGTGGCTGTGCTTTGGAATCTACTGATGCGTTCTTTTCTCTCAGGACATTTGGTCAGCAGATCAAGCTAAAAGACTTCTGGGAGATTTAATTTTTTCTTCCTCCTGTTCGTAATAGTCCAAAACAAATCAATTGCAGACACCATGTCAATGGTTAAAAAAAATATAAAAAATCACAGAGCTCCTTTTTTGTTCAGTACTGGATTAGGGTAAGGTAAGGAGTATTGCACCTAAACCTATGCACATTCTGCTCTCTCTGCTTCACTGAAAAGCTTCTGCCTAGAACAGTGGCTTTCAGTCTGTGGTTCATGGACCTGTGGGGGTCTGCAGACCATGCCTAATATTTCCAAAGGGGTTTGCACCTCCATCTGAAACTTTTTAGGGGTCTGGAAATGAAAAAAGGTTGAAAACCATTGGCCTAGAACCTTCTCTAAACCCTTTCTCCTGCATGACTGCCTCCTGAAGTCTTAAAGAAACAGTACATATATCCTCCTAGGAAGACAGTACCAGTACAACCTGAAGTCCTGTTTAGATAGTCCTTGTAATCATGTCTTCAGATGATTTTGGATCTAGGTGATATATTTATTCAGATCTTGGTTACAGATGTCCACACTGAGGATACTTCAGACATTATCTGACAGAGGAATCAATTTATTTGAAATATCTTATAAATGCTTGTTTGCAATGGTGGAAAGCAATAAAGAAACAAACAACAGAATTTCAGCATACCATTTGAAAACAAATATTGTAGAACACTGAATTGTAACCTTAACATGCAGTTCTTTTTATAAAAAGAAATTATGTTAAACAACAACTTCTTAGTCAGCTGTTCTAGTTGCCTGAGTGACAAAAGTAGGTTTATACTGCTTTTTTATTCCTGTTAGAATTGCAGGGTCAACACAGCTGAGAGAACAAGTTATGGTCTTTCTTGTATATGAAAAGTTTCAATCAGTTAAACCTTTGCAAACCCATTGCCTTCAGTGAGTAAACTGTGAGATGAATAATACCTAGCTTGAATGAGAGTCCAGGCTGAATCTGAAAGGCTGCAAGCAAATTTGCAGAAGCTGACGAGTAGGAATACGTCTCTAATGGTCTATACATGTACAGTATGTGGGTTCATGGATAGCTCTGTTATGGCCTCCATTTGTGTAGTGTCTGAGCACCTGCTATATTAAGTGGGGAAATATGCACACTGGTGGGTTCTTGGACTCAGAGGAGCTTGGCTTGAAAACAGGCAGCTTGACATTATTTTGGGGTTATCTACATTCTTGGGGGGAATCAGTTTATTCCTTGGAGTGCTTGGAGTTGTTGTGAAAATATTAGCTGCAAGCTGAAAAGCAAAATGGAAGTTTTCTCCTCTGGAGCTAGATTGACTAAACTAATCAGGCCATTTTGGGGTGTAAATGAAAAACTGGATAGGGGGTACTGTTACCATTAGAACCAGCATGAAGTCATATAATAGACCTGTCAGTCATAAAACAGGCTGCTGGCAACTGACTGGAGATCTAAGCTGTAATGTTTGAAAACTTTGGTTTATCTCATATCCCTGGGTGGAAGCCAGAATGTGGCCTATGTACCACTTAAATCACCCTATTTTATTCTTTTTCTAGTCCTTACACCATGCCTATCACTCTGGTATCTCTATGCCTTCCAAAGATACATTAAACAAAGACACTATCATGTATCACATGAGGTTCCTTTCTCCATTTCTCTCCATGGGGGAAATGCGTGGTTTTGTCACTGGTTTTGAAGATGACCTACAGTATGCTATTATATGTGAAGTTGTGATGCCATCCTTGTAACTGACACCAAAGTTTGAACTAAGGACATCCAGAACTGAAAACATGAGTCCCTGCAGCTTCAGTGAGTAGTATACAGACCTGAGACCCTAACGATGCATCCATTCCATCCTCGGTTACACACCAGTGAAGTACCTCTGGATTTAGTAACTGAGGATGACTTCTTGCCTGTTGTTTCTAAGAAGAAAAAGCATTAGGAATTTGGAACTTAGAATTGTTCAGTATTCATTGTTAATAAATGCAAAGTAATGCACTTTGGAAGGCAAAAAAATTAAACGTACTTGTATACATTAGAGTTTTAAATGAATGTATTAACTCAGGAAAGGATCCTGGGCATCATTATCTATAGCTCAATGAAGACCTCTGCTTAATATGCAACTGTGCTCAAAAAGAGCAAACAAGATATTAGGATGCAAACAGAATGGGATGAAAATAGTACAATGCCATCATATTAAATCAATGGCGTGGCCTCTTTGGGAATACTGTGTGCAGTACAAGTCACACATCTTCAAAAGGATGTTGTTCCATGAGAGGGGGCGTCGTGCTGCCCACAGTGAGTCGAGTGTGAGTACCAACCTCAGGGCAGACTGTTAAGAAGCAGGGCACAATCTCCAAACTGGTTGTGAGCTCTATACTTAGATTTCACCAACCAGCCATTAAGTGTAAGCTCCTCAGGTACTAACCAGCCTAAACATAGCCACAGACCATCCCCTGGGGTGCTCCGATCTATCTTGCCACCCATGTGAGTGTACCTTTGTGACAGATGGTCCCTTACACCAAGAATCACAGCAATATTCAGGTTACCCTCAGTCTCAGAGGACCAGTCACCCCAAATCAATTGCAACTTAGATCTCACACCAAATGCTTGTAGCCAATCCTATAATAACCTATATAAAGATTTATTATATAGGATAAGGAAACAAGTTATTTAAGTTATTTACAAGGTTAAAGCAGGTAAGCCTATACACACAAATAAGTTACAGTCTTAAGTTTCAAAAAATAATAGAAGTTTCTATAATAAGCAATTTGTATATGTCCTTTAGGGCTAACCCAAGCTAGGCAGCAGGGCATCTCTTGCTAACTCCTAGGAAACCTTGTCCCCTCCCCTCTCCCCCGAGTCAAAGTACAACAGAGATCCAGTTCCTTCCTGTTAAGGGTTTCCATCCTCCAATGTGCTCTGAGCTGAAAACTCAGCTGATAGGAGGAATCCACTGCCATGACTCATCTTCACATGGAGATGGGTAGAACAACTGACATCTTTTATCCTCTTCAATGTCCCACCATAGTCCATCTGGTGTCAATGGACCTTTCCTGTTGGGCATGACAAAATATCTTCTGTTGGAGATCTGCATTTCAGCCTAGTTTACGTCTTTGTCCTGTCTGGTGACTTACACAGTCACAGATGCTTACAGTACAACCACTTAAATATTACCAAATAGTAAGTGAGATTAATGCACGCAGCAACTCACAAGCATTAGTAAAGTCTAAACATATTTGTATAACTCTAATCTCTATTTTAACAACACTAACACACAGATGAGCCAGACTGCTTCCAGCTATGTGTTTGTCAGTGTTCACTGGAGACCTGGGGACTTTGACAAGAGTTGTCACATGGTCTGCTAGCACCATAGAGTGTTCAGAGAAGAGTGATGAGAATGATTAGGGGCCTGGAAAATTCCCATAGGAAGAGAAATGGAAAAGATTGGAATTGTTTTTCCCAGGAAGGAAATGAATAAGAGGGAATATAATAAAAGTATATAAAATAAATGAGTGCTATAGAGAAGGTGTTTTGGGCTCTCCTGTCTCATAACACAAAAGCATAATTTCAATGAAATTAAAAGTTAGCAATTTCAAAACTGAAACACTTTTTCCTGCAACACCTAATTAAATGGTGGAATTCATTGCCCCAGAAAGAGTGTGAGGCCTAGGGTTTAATAAGATTCAAATAGGAATCAGACATTTACATGGATAACAAGAATTTGGAAGGACAATTAAACCTCATGCTTAGGGTTTAAGCCAATCTCTAGCTATGAGAGAATAGGATGAAACCTAAAGAGGGGGTAGATTATCTACCAGCTGCCTAATACAGGGCTCTTACATTTTTCTCTGAAGCATCTGCTCCAGGACACTGGCAGAGAGAAGATTCTGGATTAGATGGACCTCAGCAGTTCCTATGTACTGACATAACACTGGAAGAACTCATTCAGAAATTTTATTGTGAAATTATATCGATCCCACTTGTGCACCATTAAGGTTGGAGCATGGGTGTGACATAATCAGAAAAGCCCAGCTGGCCTCTCAGAATATGACTTCAAACAACTAATGTCCATCACCACTCTAATAGGACATCCATTCCATTTCCATGACAATACAAGATTCTTCCCTACAGTACATTTTCTAGGGTATTGTTCAGTCAGATTTTAAATGTTCCTAGTGATTGAGCTTCCTCCACTTCTTTTGTGAGTCTGTTCCACAGCCAAATAGATCTGTCATGAAATGTATCCTAATATGTGCCCTAAATTTTTTCCTTTCTTAATTTCATTCCCCTACTGGTGCAAAAATCCACAAGTTCTGCACTAGTGAGTGATTGGTGAACATCTTCGGCATGACTTATTGCTATTTTACTTAACTAAACAAACAAAACCCTCTTAACTGGTTTTTGGAACATAGGTCACATTCTTTATTAGAACCTTTTTTTGTAGTGTCAGTATAAGATAAACTAGTAGGGGGTAAAGACACTAAGTACCTGTCATTAGTTTTTTGAATGTTTCTTGTTTAATTTTTTTTCCAGTCCCTTTCTCTCAATACCTTTTTGGTTTGTTTGTGGGTGTTTTTTGTTTGTTTGGATCTACTCCCATGCACCCTTACCTATTGAAGCTCAGCTACTGTTTGATATCACTTTGTAGGCTAGTAGCCAGTTTCAACTCTTTTATATACAACTTACATTTGGTATATTGAGTCATTCCCAATTTTTCTGATACAGTTGACTGTGCGTTGAACAATGCTCTGAGGGCCACAAATTGCTGCTGAAATATTAGACAAGCTACACTTGAAGGACAGCAGAAACTATCATTTTTTCCCCCTTCTGCCCCTCATTCTTTCCTCTCAACCCAAGCAACCTGTCTTCACTCCCTCTTTCCCACAGAGCATCTTTTCCTTTGTTTTTCCCCTGCCAACATCTTCCAGCCCCATACCCATCCATTGAACATAATGGGAGTGAGGATTTTGTTTGTGTGATTTAGTAATGAAGTCCCAACTGTGCACTGTGTGGAGCCAGTGATATAGCCATTCACTGTCATAAAGGTTCAACTGGCCAATTAGAATGTGACTTTGGATGATCAATGTCCATAGCCATAACTCATTTCCAGTTATTATAGCCCTTTTTCCCACCTCAGATCTCATTCTTTGGTATTTACACTCATCAAATATTTGTGGACTCTTATCATGTGCCCCTTAGTCCTCTGGTATTTTAGTGATCTGGTTATGTGTATTGGTGACTCTAATTTGGGGGATTGTAGGTATCAATGAGAACAATGGATTTGTTAATTTATGTACAAACTTTAAAACGGCTAGTTTGAAACCAAGATAAGGAAATCTTCAGAATCTTACATGGAGTGGAGATTTAAGACTTTCTGGAAGTCCTTTATTGCTCTTTAATAATATCTGAGGTTGTTGGGTTTTTTGCAAATGCATTTACTAATGGAAGAAATAAGAAGGAATTACTTCACTCCTTTTTGTCTTTTGGCTGTGGGATCCTTGATGAGGTTGAACAGCTTATCCAACAGTGGTAGTTCTTATGAGTGCTGTGTCCAGGTTGTGAATTCAATAGTAGGCCATCTGGGAAGGGGTGAAGTCAGAATAAGAAATATATGCCTACTATCATGCCAACCAAGCCAAAATCTGATCTCCCACACCTCTTCCCAGCCAGCTGAACACGTCTCTGTATGATAAAGCCCCAGAAAGCATGAAATTAGTGGGCACATATTCAGTGTCACCATGTTGCAATTTGACAGTTGTTTAGAATTTAAAGCTCAGCAACAGACTGACAGCTATACCCAATCTCCAATTCTAGGTCTGTGAGGGACAGAGAGGAGAATCAAGCCCCATAGTAAACAAGGTCCAAGTGACTTGCCCATGTCACACATAAAGTCTGTGGCAGAGCCAGGAATTGCACCCTGATTCTGTAAGTTCCAGTCCACTGCCTTAATCGCAAAAGCATCTTTACCCTACGAACCCATAGATAATTCTTCTGGGACAGACTTTCAAGGCACAGAGCTTAGTGGTAGATTTTTGGCATAAGAACTCTAGGCTGCAACTCACTGGGCTAGCATGCTTTCTTTTTTCACTTCTGGTTTCTACTGGCAGTTCTTTATGGTTCAACCTGAAACAATTTTAAAGGGAAAGATTATGCTATCCAAGGAGACTAACTTGCTTATGGACATTATTATCTCAAACAGCTAATGTCACATTTCTCAGTTAAACACTTTTTTTTTCAAATAAGTTAAAGTTGGCAGGCTTCTGGCTAGGCTAATTAGAGCACAAATAGGCAGTAACCATAGGATCTCTGCAACTAATAAGCAGTGTGCAAGAGACAATAAAAGTAGTAAATTATTTTCCGTACTATATGTGTGTCTGTGCTTCACAAATAGAATTATCAGTCTGTTAATCCAGAGTTTTTATACAACACTATGTCTTTAGTGTATCTCTTTCACACAAAAGGATCACAAGATGATACGTAGCCAATTACAGTCCATATATGTCTGGGGTGGCCAAATTTACTGACCTCCAGAGACCCCCCGTTCTTGCTGGGCAGCATCCTCTAGCCCCCCATCCTACCACAGGGCAGAAGCTCCAAGCTCCCCACCTCAGTCATGTAGGTGGAGAATGGCGAGGGCATAGGGGGTTTCACAAGCCGCACTTTAACTGTAAAAGAGTCGCATGCAGCTCACAAGCCACAGTTTGGTCATCCCTGACATATGCAAATACAAACAATGTGTGCGGGTAGCAATATAACATACAGAAAGACATGATGGGGGTATGATTTTAAAAAGAACACAAAGGCCACGGTTCAGGGATGATGGGGTGAGCCCAGGAAAACTGGGAGCTCAAAAAGCAGAGACTGGTTATTTTACTAGAGATGGTTTGGAACTATGGGCCAAAGAGAAGAGAAAAGTGTTGGGACAACATCTGAAGAGAAAAATCTTAGGAGTGGAGAAAGTTCTACCATTTACATGAAGAGAGAGGAAAAGGCCAAAAAGAAGTCTGGTGTTTTAGCAGCTGGGAATTGGGCTAGAGAAGAGGAAGCATTTGGATGGTGTGTTGCAAGTCAGTGGAGGGTCTTGAAGAAAGAGGAAGATTTTTGTACTGGATTCTGAAATAATTAGAAACCGATGGAGATTTCAGATTAGAAGTTAATATTCTTATATACACGTCAGTCGACAAGGTGGAGATTTTTCAAATCTTCAGCTAAATCTATGGTTGATACTCAAGCAAAGACTGCTTTTTAGAATGCACTGAACTCCATGGAGAATATGTGCTAGAGCTGAATTGTACTGCAGGGGCAAGCTCTCTTCTCAGTGCTGTCCAGAATCATTGTTTTTTCATCCCTTCCATCCAGGCAGCAGTTATGAAAAGGCCTGGCTAATTATTAGCTTCTTGAGATGGGGCATCTACCCCACACAAGCCCTGAAGGCGGAAATTAGGCCAAGTGTCCTTAGGCTGTACCTGGAGGAAACCTAGGGCATGCTGGTGTCTAATTACAGGTGAAGCCCAGCTTGGGGGAGGAGCTGAGCAGGATCAATAAAGAGAGGAATTTGGCAGGCTTGGGAAAGAGACCTGCAGGTGCAACAAGGGGGATGAGCAGGAAGCAGTCCAGGAAAGGAACAGTAAGGGCTGGGAGAATCAAAGTCCAAAGGTGCTGGATTGAGGGTCCCTGGACAGGAACCAGGTGTTGAGGGCAGACCTGGGTTCCTTATTACCCAGTGGAGGAGTGGCACAGACCAGATAGTAGGGAGCAGACTGCCTGGTTCAGTTTGCCTCAAAGGACTTGTGATATCCCAGAAGGGGGGAGAACTTTAATGTGAGTTGGTCAGAGGACTAAGTTTTGAAGAGGACAGTGTTGCTGCTAAGAGTGTGTGAGAGGCTGCTGAGTGAGTGGAATGATGGGCTAAGTACCTGCAGGAAGAGTGCTTGACCAGGTGGCAGCACTAATTCCTCAGATGAACCACCTGGAAGAGCTGCTGAGCAGCGAGTGGACCACCCCGTCACTAGGGTGGCCAGATGTCCTGATTATATAGGGACAGTCGTGATATTTGGGGGGTTTTCTTATATAGGCGCCTATTACTCCTACCCCCACACTGATTTTTCATACTTGCTATCTGGACACCCTACCCATCACACTTCTCTACTGAAGCCTCCTAGTATTCAGATTTAAGTGCATCCACACTTGTTTCAAAACATACAAGCTACTCCTTACAACAGCTAGGAACAAAACAAAACTAAGATTAATTTGTCCCTCCTTTCAGATTCCCCAGAAACAAACTACTTTAAAAACTATCAGACACAGAGGCTCAGATATAATTAGGAAAAGCCTTTGCTGACACTAGTACAGTGTGCTGCTCCCTGGACAAGCTGGGCGGTAGCCGGGCACACCCTACTTTATTGCTCATGCATGACCTCTTTCCCAGTTCCCACAGAACCTTTCTCTTGCTTGGGCTTTTGCTCCTGTTTCAGGAAACAGGCAGAGCTTCCACAGAGAATCCCAACTCTCTAAGGCTTGTCTCCAGAGCGACTTAGTGCACAGCAAGCCAGGTGTAAATCTGCAGTGCGCCAGCTTGTTGTGCTATCTTACCATGTGGACAATGCTAAAGCAGTTTTCTAAGCCACACTTTGGAACTTTCGCTGTGCTGTAAACTGGTGTGCTGTAGGTTCAGACCTTGGCTTGCTGTGCACTAATTTGCCGTGTAGACAAGCTCTAAGTAAATGAGACAAAATAGCTCCAGGGATATAGCAATATTCAGAAAGCTTCCAAACACAAACACAAACACAAAAGTGCACCATTCCCATGCTCTGCTTCTTTTGCCAGCCAACCAAACTATGCAGGGGTGCCGGAACAATTTGTATGGGGGGAGGAGTTCTGAAAGTTGCTAAACCAACTGTAAATCCTGTATATGATGGAAACCACTTCAAGCCAGGGGTGTAGCAGCAACCCCTAGTTCTAGCACCCATGAAATTATGCACACCACACTCTGACTATCCTCCTCCCCACATATTCCAATTGCTGTAGCTTGGTTCCATTTCTCCCTGGCCCCACTTCCCACCTTGTAGTTCTGCACTTTTCACTTTTGAGCCTGATTATTCCTCCTGTAGCATCTGTAGCCGAGGCAGGGTCCCTATGGATTTGTGGACCCATCAAACATGAATCCTGGCACAGTGGCTACTGGGGTATGGTTTTATACCCACAAATAATGTCCTTGTGAGCTCTGATGTGCTCTGCAGCTTTATTGACACGGTAACAAACAATGTATCCGAACCTCTCTTGAATTATGCCAGGTGATCAAAAAATATTGTGACATGTATATTGGTATTAGAGATGGATGAATTTTATACGTTTGGGAAATTGTAAACTTCTCAAACCACCTTTTAGGTTCTCTGGGCTTGCAAAACTAATTCAATTTCATGGATCCTTTCCCCTCCTGTAACTTAAAAATATATTGTCTTTGGAGGAAAATTCAATTTTAACCAAAAGATTTTTCTACCTAAAGGGGAGCCTGTTTTATATGCTGGGGATGACCTAATTTGGGGAAATTCTATAATGTATACAGTATATAATTTTTAATTACATATTTTACAGCTCTGTACATCTTTTCACAGTGTTTAAAAACAGATCTCACAGTCTAAATACTGTATTAATTAATTAGCATTTTCTCTTCCCCTATTTCTCTTTCAGCTGTTTTTCCTAAGTATGGAAACAATCATGTACAGTTTTTTGTTTCAAGTTTCTTTGAGTTAGAAGCACACTTTCAGGGGTGGTTGGACTCTGAGTTCATGAAAATGATCACTCCTTGCACATGCAAAAACCAGCATTTTAAGTAATGCACCATTCATTGAGGAAATTATCCATTTGCATGTGCATATG
>ML675601.1:97736489-97798581 GCA_007922155.1 Mesoclemmys tuberculata
ATTAAGAACACTGTGCTCATGATCTCTTGGAGTTCAACTTGTTAGCCAAAATGTCCCTATAATTTTAGTTGCCATGGCAGATATGGAGGAAGGGCACCAATTTGTTAGACAGTTCAGTCTTAATCCACTGAAAGACATAAGGACTGGGACTTCGTAATAAACTCAGAATTGGAACAGGGGCAGCTTTTGGAACACGAGCGTGATGTGTTTTTGATGGGCAGTGTAGTGAGGATATCCCTTTCTAAAATTTGTGAGTGCTCTCTATGTTTCAGAAACCACCAAAACCTTCCAGAGCATCAGTATGTCTATGTAGCTAGACCTGGTGTGTTGTATGTAGTTAGTAAATATAGTTTTTTGGACCCCACTGGGCCAATGTGATTCCTTCATATTATGTACATTATGTATAGAGCAAAGGACATGACAATCAATCACCTGTGGAAGGCACGTTGGCTCAGTGTAGATTATTACTATTTCTCTAGTGGCTAGTGCTATCAACCAATAGTGGAGCCCCACTGAGCGAGGCAATGGATAAATGCAATGAGGGACTCCCACTCCTGCAGCGCTTTAGCCCCGCCCGACAACGGTTGCAAGGAGAAACGGGGAAAGTGACTTGCCCTGAGTGAAACATCAGGTCCTTGACAGATTCAGGACTAGAACCAAGTTCTCTTGACTCCCAGCTGAGTACCTAGTTACTAGATTACACTGCCTCCTTTAGGCTTTTCAGGGCTTGTATAGCTAAGAAGACTGGGCTGGATATAGGTCTGTCAGCTCTGAAGAGGCCTAGAACCATAACATAACACTGAACAACGGCAATATGAAAAGCTGTTCAATCAAATTTTCAATTGAAGACAAGTTTAGCAAGATTATACTTTTAAAAATAGACAGATCCTGCCAGTCATCCTGGAGGACACTCAATATAACTGATACAATCTCTCCCCAGATGAGGAGACAGGAAACTAGAGGTAAAGCCAGCTGTTCCCAACATAAAATATAATGGGGGAAATGAGTAAAACAAACTTTTTTTTCTATTTTATTATTTTGTTTTTCAACTAACAGCAAAATATGATATTACAGTACAGAACTATCACTGGTTTTTACGAACACAAATGGGAAATATGATAAAGTATTTTAAAATCCACCAAGCACTATACTAGGAGCTCGGGGTGCTCAACATCTCTGAAAAATCAGTCCATACAGGTTTTACTATTACTAAATATCATTCGTGACACATGAATTTTAAAATACTCTATCATATTTCCCATTTGTCTTCTGAAGAACTGGTGTGCCAGCTATTTTTAGTGAATCTAATGTTCAGGAAAGTTGTTTGATTGGCAGTTCTGCAGACTGAAGTCTTATTTATCCATAAAGCAGGTACAGACTTCTGGGAATGAGAAGGATTTCAGTCTCCATGCCCAGCCATTCCTTGGCGTCTCTGCTGGGTAATGGTTTTGTGATGTGAACATTTGTCCTCTAGGATCTGAACCAAAACCACCAACTCACTTTCTGTAGGCCACTGAACAGCCATCATCAGATGATATCAATTTTCAGCCACTGACAACCTATAGCTGAAAGGCTGCATAGCCCATTTGCAATCTCTTTTTTGCATTTTGCAATCCAGTCTCAGAATTATTGCACCAATTGACAAATTAATGTCAGAATATTTCCATGCAGAAAAAAAAATATTTTGTTTGTACAAAGCTGATCTCTCTCCAATAGATCCTAAATTTATTGAATGTTCTGGATGCCAATCACAAAGCCCCAGGGAATGCTACTAAGTAGGCCAACTTGAATCTAGTGTTCACAGACAGGGCACGGGAAAGCCCAAGGTATAACACATCAGATAACCTTGTCTTTTTACTGGCCTATAGCACTTCAAATGATTTTGCCTGGGAAGGAAATTCTTTTCAAATAAGCCTAAGAACAAAAATGTTCAAGGAATCCTCTGGGAAATCAGGATGAACAGTCTAAACGGTGAACTTTCCTTATATAATCTAACATTTTATTTCCGGGTGGAATCTTTTTAGTTGGTTCTTCACTGCTTTGGTTCGTGTGTAGGATGTATACTAGCTGCAGCACCGAAACCATAGATACCCAGAAAGAGATAACAGTGTATTGAGAAAATTTAGCTAATAAGTCCTTGAGAGATTGTGTATGACTTTGGAGAGTGTGCCAAGTAAAGAGTAGAAATAGATCCTCCTAATGCCTGCGTTTATTAAATGTTACTTTGAATGAACGACAAAATGGCAACAAAAGGAGTTTATCATTTGTTTTGGACTTCATTCTTGGAAAAGCAGTACATGAATATAAGATGAGTGAAATTTTCCTCATAGAATTTAGCCAAATAGATTTGACAAGAAGCACTGGAAGGCCACAGGAAAATTAACAGATCCAGGAAGTAAAAAATGGGAGGAAAATTATTCACTTTCTTTTATAGCAATCCTTATTCTTTCATAGTATTCAGGAGTTTATATTTAAAGCCCTGCATGCAGGGGTTCCATTCATCTTGAGACAGCACACACAAACATTAAAAGGGGAGGTGGAAAGGGAGGCATTACCAGTGAGGTTTCATTCTGACCCAGGGAAGGGAAAATTTTATACAGTCTGATCTGTGATACTGGGATGCTTTCTCTTTTTCCTATCCTTGCCAGCTGCTGTTACCCAGCATTACTTATTTATTTTTGCTGAATGCCAGCACTGCTCTTTGGCTGGCTGAATGGTTTGCTCTCACTGATGGCCTAGGTCACTTTACATAACACCCAGCTCTGGGTGTTGTATTCCCAGTACAGCTTTGAACTCAAGTCTCCCACTTTCAATACTCTACTGTTAAGTAGATCTTTTTGTATGTAATTGCAAACTAAAATACATGCATGCCCTTTAAAATGTAATACTTTGCTGTGGTTAACTGTTTTTAGTAAATGCTTTACAGAGGTCTCAAAGTTGCTGGAAGCTTGACTTTCTCTACTGGTGTATTGGCTGTGTACCTTCATCACATTAATTTCTCTTCATTAGTTGTCTACTCATGACTTCATCCATGACCAGCAGGGAACACCCTCCTGGAAACTGAGAGGTAATTCAGTGTCTTGCCAAAGCCTGGCAACCTTTGACAAGTAGAAATGTTGCTATTAAAAGAATTTATTGGCTAAATCCATAAGTGATGAAATGACAGCTGCAAAAATCATCGCTTTTTTAACAGAAAAAATTATTGAAAGATAGAGCTAAGCAGCAAAAATCTCATAAAGCATTCACCTGAGGATAGAGCTGTGAGCAACCTGGGAAAAATTTGAATCACCATGAACAAATTATACAAGATAATATATTACAGAACATCTCTGCTTTGAATGGAAGTTCTCATGCAAAGAAAAGAGGGAGGTTAAGATTGGATTCAACATCTAAATGGTCACATAAAAACCGACAGATGAGCAAATTCTGACTCCCTTCAGTAGGCCTACAGAGTCCAAAAAGGGATGGACCAGTGTTCTTCTACACAGGGTCAAAAGGCTGCAAAGAAATAATGTGGGGAAATTCCACAAGCCCGTGTGCTGCGCTGCAATGGTCTGTGGTTGCTGTCTTTGTGTACAAGGAAGGTTAGGGATTGGGGCAGGACTGGAATGGAGTTTGATTAATTGGTCTGTAACTACAGAGATCTACTGACTAAAGTCTCCCTGTAGAGGGAGCACAAAATCAGCAGCCACCACTACAGTATATAGGCTATAGCTGTGGTTCTCAACTGATTTACCATTGTGGACTGCATCCAATACTACCTGTATGGCCCTGAGGATGTCACATGGGCTGCAGCTGTGTGCTGATTGGGCTGCAAGCAGCCTACAGGCTGCAGGTTGAGAACTACTGGGCTCTAGTAACAGCTGTGCAGCAGCTGGGGTCCAAACTTTGCCAAGGGGGAGGATTCTCTCTGTCCCCCTGACTCCTATTTGAAGAAATCCCTGTTTAAAGCTCATTCACTGGGGCCTGGTGCATAGGACTAGGAATTGTCCCAGACAGAGAAAAAAATTACCACTGTGATAAAGTCAGGCTGGACAGCTTTGAAAGGGAGTGTCAGGGCCGGTATGAGGGAAAAAAACATCAGGGCAATTAACAGCACCTAGACCCAATGAAGGGTGGGGCCAGGGGGATTTAAACCCTGCCTTCCCTGAAGGAAGGAGAGGGAACACATGCAGTAAGGGCTGTCAGAAGGTTTGGGGGCCAGCTACAGGGGAAGGTTCTCTCGCAGGTCAGGAGACAGAACTCCGCTACAGCCAGGGGAGGCGAGGTAGTTGGGGGCGTCCTGACCATAGAAGGTGGAGGTAAAGCGTGAGACCCACCAGGGGGAGGTTGGCAGCTTGCCACACCACATTAAAAAAAAGAAAGTAGTAGGGCTATATTTGGTCTAAACAAATAAACAGGTGTTACTGGGCTGTGTTGATGTTTTCACAGACTATTGTGAGAAACAAGGACACGTTTCTGAAAGGTGATGGATGGCTATGTACAGTAGGGGATATGTACTTCAGCTATAGGAGAAGAGCCCTTTATACTGTGGAGACCACACCAGGGCAGGCTACTTATGAAAATTCCTATCAGGGAATGAATACTTCCTAATCAAGATGGGCCACTACAAAGTATGCTGGGTGACTTCAGCTAGCTGATGTTTTACAGTAGCTAACTTGCTGATATTCTAGGCGGCTGGCATTGTATCTGGCTGGCCAGCTGTCTCATCATCAAAGTGACTCTTTGTTCCAGATTGTATAATGCAACATGGAAATGTTCACAACGAGTAAGGAGTTACTTGGCAATCATAATACTGATAATGTGGAAAAGATATTTCATATGATTTGTACTGCTTTGTACAGTCTAATACTAAAGATTATTGGGGAGAAACTGTGATAATAGGGCATGTGAATTAGAAAAGGTCAACAACAAAAATGCCAGGGATGACAGCAAAATGCAATCATGAATCTATGGATCAATATAGAAAAAATATTGTACCCTGAAAACATAACAGCTAAATGAACTGATTACAGAATGATAATTTTTGCATTTGTATATATTTAAGAAGCAATTGTAGCAATTATTTAGTTTAATCCAGCAAGGACCAGATTCTCAAAATTCGACCTAAGAAAATGCTTGAATGAGCCTATTTTATGTATGCAACTACTTACCATGTGTGTGCCTATGCAAATTAGGATGTGTCTATACAGGTGTTAAACCTATACAGGTTAAACCTATACAGGTGTTAAACCAGATCAAATTGAGTTAATCCAGTTTAAAAATGCTTGTGACTACACAATGCAATCCTTTACTGTGCACTAACTTTACATTTATTATGAGTTCTGGAGTCCTCTTGCAAAGCACACTGGGTTTGCATCAAATTGAATTAGTTTGGTTTATGTGGATGCAATTGCTGAGTACCACTTTTTGCATGTTTCCAATGACTATCCACAAAAGTCCCAGAAGAAAACCAGACTGACCGAAAGGTGGAGACTGTATATGAGGACCTAGAAGAAGAAAGAAATGCAGCTGTAACCCTTCTGCCCGTGGAGTTGGCAGCAACAAGGGCCAGGTTCAACATCTAGGGTTTCCTTTCAATAATACAACACAAAACTGGCTTGAGACCCCACCCAATAACCTGGGACAATTACACACCACCTCTTGGGTGCCTCTAGAGGCAATACATTGCCTCTTGCAAGCACAGAGACTGACTGTAGAAAAGAGACTTTTAATAAAAAAGGGAAAAAGTAACCTGGCCTCAGCTGGGGAAAATGCCACACGCAGAATTCAAATGCATAAAACCATTAACAAAACACCCACCCCAGAGCACGTTGGGCAGTTTCCTTTTTCTTCAGGTTCTTAAGTCCGGCAACAAGAAGTTCCTTTAATATGCCCTGCCCTTTACAGCACCCCACTCACAGGTGTTGACCTTAGTCAGGACAGATGCAGAGTTCACCTCCCACTCTGGTTGGGGGAAGGGGAAAGATGGCACCTTGCTCGCTCTGCTGTCCGGCTACTCCACCAGCTGTTCCAATGCACACCATCACCTTCTGCTGCCACCTGCTCCTCTGCAGATCAGTCTCCTGAGGTTCCGCCCAGCTCTCAGTGATTTTCAGCTCATAGCGAGGGAACTCCATTGAGAAGGCAGGCGGGCAGGAACGCTGCCCCACAGCAAGTGATTTCAGCTCACTTAAAACAAAAAGACTCCGAACTGAGCCGTAGTTAGCTCTATCTTTGCACATTGGGGAGGGTAGGTCAGACCATGCCTAGGACTCTTAAGCAAAGCCCACACCTCCCAGCCTGGACACCTGTCCCATCCCCATTACTTTTCACAAGGGTCTGCATCTGAGCTCCCAACTTACGCAGTTCACTTCTGTTCAGACGAGTGATCTCTCCATCAGGACAGGCTAAGTACGGTTCCGCTGCCCTTTCCTCAGACAATAAGGGAAACAGCAACTCATTCCCCCTGCCATTTACACTACAGTGATTCGTAACCCAACACCAGCCCAAGTGATCATTGGGCAAAGCACTCCCGTCGTGCTGAACATCTAGGCAGGGTGGGTGTGCTCATGCAAATACAGTCTGGTCCTAAAGCCTTCCCTCCCCCACACTAATCTCAGCAGGGGAGAGCTCACTCAGACCCTGCTTACATCGTGCTCCCAGGAGATTGTGGCAGTGGCGAAGGACAGCATCAGCATGCCGAAGGAGAGCATGGGAAAAGGCAGGGAGATGCAGAGACAACTCATGGACATTATCCTGAGTCATAATGCTCTCCTCCAAAGCACGCTTCTGCTCAGCCCTTCAGTGCCATGATCTGGGACCCCGCTGACTCCTTCAGCCCTTGGATGACACTGGGTACTAGGACCAGCGGCAGTGCCTTCCTGCTGAACCTCTGCAGCAGTCTCCTTGGTCATTCCCTTCTCAGAACCAGTCTCTGGGCACCACAAGCACTGGCACCTGGGAGCACCACCCCTTTGAGCCCTGCAACACCTCTGAAAACGTTGAACCACAGCACACAACCCCCGAGCCCACATGGGCTAGAAGGAAGTCGTAGCCATACGTACCTGTAACTTTAGACACTCCCTCCCTCTACCCTGCCAAAAAAATTGTTCTATTTGCAATGTTCTTACTGTTGCACTTTCAGTTTTCTTTGCACTGTGATTGTAATATAAAGATTGGTTTATAGTTGGTTAGTTAGTGGATTATGTAGTTAAATTTATTTGCAAATACAAAAATATTTTGTCATTGGTTCCATCAAACCTTTTATTTGGGCCTTTTTATTGTTCTTTCATAATAAAAGCCCTTTACAAAGCATCAATTATGAGTCATCATTGCAATTAACTCAGAAATGTCTTGAAATAAAGCTGAAATAATTCATAAAGTTTCACAAAAGTAAATAGGGAATGTTCCACTACCACCACCCATACACAGTATCGCAGTGCTGGTAATGTATGTTTCCCAACACTCCATTCCACAGGCTAACATGTTTAGACATGAGATTCAAAAATCTGAACAATAGGCAGCCTTGATAGCATTCCCCCAGGTGTTAGCATTTTCTATGGGACGCCTAGCTGGCTGCTCAAACCACTGAGCAAGTCTCTGCACCTCTGCCTCCCACCCATCCATAGAGTTTTCTCCTTTGGTCTCATAAATATTCTGCAGAAGGCAACACGCAGTTATAATGGTCAGAACGTTTTTTGCTGCCTCTTTCTCCCTATGCCATAAATAGTGCCGTCTGCCTTTTACATGGCCAAATACACACTGGGCCACCATTCTGCAGCTGCTCAGGCCATAGTTAAAGAGCTTCTTCCTTCTGCCCAAGCAACCTGTGTATGGCTTCATTAGGCAGGACACGAGAGGATAAGTGTGGTGTCCCAGAATAACTGGACCAACCTCCACATCATTAACATCCACAGTAGTCTTTGGGGAAAACAGTTCTTTCTCCAATAATCTAAACAGAAGTCAATTTCAAAAGATCCTAGCATTGAGGACCTTTGTAGGCCACCCTGCATTTATGTCTGAATCTCCTATGATGGTCAACCAGTTCTTGGAGCACCATGGCAAAATACCTCTTTCTGTTGATAAATTTTGTGCCCTGGTCAGGAAGCAGGGAGGATGGAGGGAAAGAGGGGCAATGGTAGTTTTGTGGGTTCCATCAGTAGCCCCCATATAGTTTGGGAACCCCCTGTGTGCAAAGCCATCAATCTTCTGAGCATTCCCCAGCTTTATGAGCCAATTTGACAGTACCTTACCAGCGGCTTAGCCGACCTGCATGAAAATGGCCCCAAACGTTGATCTCCCCATGCTAAATTGGTTGTTTACAGACTGGCAACACTCTGGGTTAACCAGTTTTTAGATAGCAATGGCAACGCATTTTTCCATCGGTGCAGGGCCCCCCATTTGCTGAATGACACTGTTGCTGAAGCTCCTGTGTCAGTTCTGAATAGATCTCAGAAAAGGTAGCCCTTCCTGTCCTGAAGTTCTTTCATCACTGCTGGCTGTCCCAGGTCTGCAAAATGATCCTCTCCCATCACCCCATGCTGGTTCCTTGGGCCCAGAAATAATGCTGAATGTGGTGATCAAGAAACCAGTCCTCTTGTTTAACAGCTCAGTGTTGTCCTGTTCTTCCCCCTTGTCCTGCTGCCACCACCACAGAGTGTGCTGTGCTGCTGTAGGAGCTACACTGCTGCTCTAGAATATTCTCCTGCGCTGGCATCATCTTGCTTGGGTGGCATGATGGGAGAAGTCCAATGCTGGATTTTCCCAGCTTTGGCTGCTGCAATATAGCTCAAGCAGCCTCTGCATATTTGTGCTTGTCACTAGAGCAGTGCAGGTCGCCATTGCTATGTGGAAACACCTGTCAGGGATGGTCTAGAGAGAATACTTAATCTTGCTATAGATACAGGGGAATGGACAAGATGACTTCTCGAGGTCCCTTCCAAGCCTACAGTTCTATGATTTTGGGGTCAATGCTGGCAGACAGCCATTCAAAAATGGCATGAGCCTGCCCAGAAAGGAAGTACGGGGTGGAGACAGTGAAAACATGATATGATGGGCTCCCCTGCAGTGCAACCTGAAAACTGCGGGAACACTGTGCCCTCTTCACTCTCCAGCCTGGGGTGTCCCTCACAATGGCTTACTAATGACAAGCAGCAAGCCCCTCCAGGTGCTGTTATCAGCTAGCCCTATGGCAAGCAGAGCACCACACCCAATTAGATCGCATGAATGTTAAGTTGGGTTGCGCCTCACTCTGTGATGCTGTCAGCAAGCTACACTTAGAGCTAGTCTACACTTAAAAATTATGCGGTTATGTAGCCATGTTACGTCGATGGGAGAGAGCTCTCCCGCCAACTTAATAAAACTAAATAAGCGGCGGCAGCTAGGTCAGTGGGAGATCGTCTCCTGCCAACATAGCGCTGTCCATACTAGCGCTTATGCTAGCAAAATGTATGTTGCTCAGGAGGGTGTTTTCTTCACACCCTGAGCAACAAAAGTTTTGCCAGCATAAGTGCTAGTGTAGACAAGGCCGGAGAGGCACCCAACGTAGTTATATGTGTCGTTTGCCTAGCCACTCACAAGTCACCAATAGAGAGGCACCAGCCAATTACATCTCCCCCCCACACACAGACAGAGTTTGTAAGAACTACACCAAAAGGAGTCTATCCCCAAAATTATATTAATAAATCAGCTCCCCCCTCATTGTGGAGAAGACATGCAATAGGGCCTTTGTTACTGAACTAAGATTTCTAGGCACTCTAATTCAAGATCACACTGGTTGAGATAAAACATTAAACAAATTTATTAACTACGGGGAAATAGATTTTAAGTGATTATAAGTGGAAAATGTAAAGAGATTAAAATAGATTAAATAAACATAAGATCGTAGTCTAAGTTCTACACGCTACTAATATTTGAATTAGCAATGTTAGTTGGTACAAGCAGTTTCTTAAACGCAGGCTGGGCAACCTTCCCTGCCTGGAAGAGAGAAGCCAAGTGATGATGTCACGCACCCCCTTATATTGTCTGTTTCAGCTTGCTATAATAATCGGGGTGCATGACCTGTGGGGTCGTCCTCATTGGTCAGTCAACTCCATTGCAAATGTGCAGCTAACAGAGAAGCCTCTACTGTAAACAATTCCTGGTAGTGGAATCTATTCTTGAATGGGTGGGAGGTAGTCGTTAACACTGTCTGACCACTCCATTGTTGTGCCCAACAGGCTGTTTGTGGGAGTTTTCCACCTTGCAACATGTTCTAATAGCATGTTCAACAATATTTCATAAGTTCACATACAATGGTAGCACATGCAGTCCGACAAGATATTAATGTTCAGCAGATCCAGACTTTTAAAATAATACCAAACAAGGCCTACTGTGTACAGAACATATAATTACATGACATTGGTGAATATGGAGTTTCTAGGGTGTTGTTCTCAGACACAGGGTATCACACATGGGATCTTTTTGAAAAATTTGAACGCAGCTGGCTTCCCACAATTTGCAGTGAAAAGAATCCCAACATGCACCCTACTCAGCAAGGGACAATGGGATACCCCGAGAACCTTACGTTCTCAATGTGCAGCAAACTGCCATCAGGCATTCACATGACATGAACTGAAAGCAAGATCGTGATTTTGGGGAGCCTGATTCGTGATTTCTGAATACATGGGGTTGTCATTATTTTAAATCCCATGCTTTTATTTTTGTTTTCCCTCTAGCTTTTGAACATTTACATATGACAACACTGTGACATTTCCAGAGTGAGGTCAGTCCTCGTATCTCAAACTCTGCAGCATCACTGCTCTAGTTCCATGACTGGTTAACCCCACAGTGAGCTGATACAGTCACACAACGCTTTCCAATTGGTCAAATCAGACCATGTTACCTGGCTTTCCATGCTGATCTACTATCCATGTTTAAAAGCACCTGCCCCACTTAGGGGAAACAACAGCCTTAGAAATGTATTTAAACCAGCTGTGCAAGCCTTTAATTTGCATTACAGTGAAATTCCATTGTCAGGCAATGGCAGGCATGGCATTTCTTTGAAGCCAGGATAAAATTTGCTCCAAGTTATTTTCCCCAGCAAATCCCCTGTGATTACTGTGGCATTGAAGTCTTTCAGACCCTCCCAGCAGCATGGCTGGACAATTATAAATTGGGTTTGTTGTTTAGATTTAAAGTGGGATTGCATCTTCCCCTCACAGATTATTGAACCAGGAAAATGGTGCTTACTCAGCATGTGAAAGTGGCCATGTAGTACCACTTACAAGACTTCAGAATGAGGTGTTAAGATTTCCACAGTGGTGGGTGGGTGAGTGATCCCTATAGAAACAGGGTCTGATTTTCAAATATTTAGTGTGATGCCCAGATCCCCTATTTAGTTCCTCAGGTTGGCCCTTTGATGCATAAAACTAACATTTCCATAGTGAAGGGCTGATCATAATCCTATTGAGTTATCCATGTTAAAAATTTGGTTCCTTTCAGTTAGGATCCATCAGAAGGAAAACACCGTATGTAAAAGTTAGTTATTGTTTTAGCTAAGAACTGAACATAGCCAGGAATAATAATTCTTTGTACTTCTCAAATATGTTCCATCTGATCTCAAAGCACTTGACACACATTGATGAATTTAGCCACACAGTGACTTAGTCAGATAGAAAAGTATTATTATCCTGAAGCTACAGAGGGAAGACTGAGTCACAAAGGCCAGATCCTCAAAGGTATTTAGGTTCCTAACTCCCATTAGCCGTTTGCTGAGGATCTGGCTCAAAGGCATTAAGTGAGTTACACAACGTAACACAGAAAGACTTGTAGCAGAGCCAGGTATAGAACCCAGATCTCAAAACCCACACAACTACAGAGCCATCCTTCCTCCCTGAGGGCTCCTATATCTGCTACTACAGTAGTGACTAGGACACAAAATAAATAAATAGATGTAATGTAATGTCATTTTGTTTAGCTCTCCTAGTTATCTGCTCATATCAGTCCTAGGAGGTGTGTGGTAGAATAAAATTAATGCCTTTTATAAGTTAGGGAGGAAAAATTAAAACAAATTTAAAATAGATGCTAAATTTGAATGATATTGAAAAGTTGTATTGAAACTTGGAGCAGTTTCAAACGTTATTTTTAACCATAGACATTTAGCTCTTATGGGAAAAAAAACTTTAAAAGGACAATTATAATTAGGTCACATATTGAGAAACTTATTACATTTTGCTATAGATGATCCCAGGAGAATGTAACAAGTCATTTTTTTAAAGTTAAGATTCAGTCATGGTTCTTCACTTTTCTAGTGAATACTGTTAAAAAAATAAAATCAAGTAGGATGGAAATGTGGTTCTTATTACTAAGTACTTAAGTATTGGACAGGAAACCTGAGGACAGAAAACAAGATTTATGTTTCATTTACTGCAGAAATACACCACATTATGCTAGCAGCTGTGCATGAGTTCGCTCACTATGTAGGCAGACCAGATATACTGATTAACACTGATGTAATGTTTGACATCTTTAAAGCACCACTGTACAAACGTTAGCCATTTCTTTCTGCATCCTTGTGAAGTAGGTATTAGTGATATTTCCATTTTAGAGAAGGGGAAACTGACACAAAGATGTTAAGCGGTTTGCTCAAGGCTACAGAACAAGTTGGTTTCAGAAGTGCAGTTAGAACTCAGAAGCTTCTGGCTTCTATCCCGTGGTCACTTCCATAGGCCACACTGCCTCCCAACAATCTTATATGTGGTCAGATAGTAACTGTAAAATTACACATTTGAAAAGTGTACATTTAATAGATAGCCAAGCAGGAAACCCTTTATCTGTCTATAGACGAAACCGTCCAATCGATGGCTGATGTGGTGTATTGATACAATAATGATCTGGAATTTCTCACTTGATTTATTACTTGATTTGTTACTGTAGAACACACTGTCTCTTCTGTTTCTAACTTTAGAGCTTCTGGTTTTTGCAGGAAATACAGTGGTTTGACTGGGACTCTCAGCAAATTAGGGAAAGTGATTTCTTGAAGTCAGACATGTGAACTGGAACTCCCAATAAAATCTAGTAAAGCAGAGGTGGAACTGGGCTTGTACCACTTAGGTAGAATCTGAATCCAAACTTTCACAGAGTTTGGTGTGAGTGGACCTGATTTTGGGGGTTTTTTTGGTTCAGATCCATCTCTATAATAAAACAGAATCATTTAAACTGAACAAATCTCCATCTACTATCAGACCAGGTCTAGTCCCAGTGTGATGAGAAGGCATGGCCAACCATCCAGCAGCAGTCAGAGGAGAAGACTAGGCAAAAACACCCTGGGTAGAGTGACCCTACATCCCATTTTGGCCAAGACAGTCCCTTTTTTAGGCTCTATCCTGGCTGTGTCGACTTTTTTGGCAAAAGTGAGCCTTTGTCCCGTTTGCTCTTGCCAACTTGATTAGTTGGCAGGAACAATCTGGAAAAATGCCCGCTTTTGTCAAAAAAATTGGTTGTGGAGGAATGTGGGGGCAAGTGGCAATGCTGGCTGTGTGTGTGGGGAGGGGAGGCAGGGGCTTGGGTGGGGGCCAGGCCTGGCTCAAATGAGCAATGACACTAGCCCTGCATGTGCGGGGGAGGCACTGCTTGGGTAAGCAGCAACACCAGTCCTGCATGGAGGGGGAAGGGGGCAGGGCTAGGGTGAGCAGCTCAGCCCAGCCCTGTATGGAAGAGTCACAGAGGGCGTGGGATAGCCCCATGTGGGGCTGGAGGAGGGCTCAGGCTAGCCCCACATGGGAGAGGGGGAGAGAGGACTGGGGCTAGTCCCATGCAATGTCCTCTTTCCCCTCTGGGAAATATGGTCACCCTAACCATGGTCACAAATACTTAGCTTTTTGGACATGGAGGTTGGAAAGCTGATCCAGTTGTTCCTCTTCATAATATAAGAGGTGTAGATTTGGAATGAGTTCCCATAGGTCTTTGCTGCTTGTAAGAAGGCGCTGCGGCATCCCCCAGAGTTGGGACCCGAGGGAAGGCCGCAGCCAACCGGCCGGAGGTATGGCCTGCCAGACAAGTCTGCCCGGCAACAGGGTGGTCAGGCTGTGATAGGGCCAGCCCGCCAGTCTGCCTGGCAACAACCAGAACAGACCGTGATAGGGCCAGCCCGCCCGACCAACCAGAGGCCGAGAGGCGGAGCCCCTACAGGAAGGGGCGGTATAAAAGCCAGGCCCCAGGCCTCACTGAGGGAAGGACAAGTGAGGGAGATAGAGGCCTGGGCCAAGGAACACCCACTGCTCCAGACAGGAGCCCCGCCAGCTTCCTGACCTTCCCCGGTTCCGGGAGTGGGTAGGGCCTCCAGGGCTGGGTGCTTGGGACTGGCCCACAGGCCCCAGAGACTGGTTGGCACTCCCTGAGCCTGGCCTGAGGAGCCTGAACAACCCCGATGGGAGGCCCCTCCGGAGGCTGGGCTGAATTTAGATGAGCTGCCTGCCACTGACCCTCCAGAGGCTGGGCTGGACCTGGAGGAGCTACCGGATGCTGAGAGCCCCCATGAATCCTGTGATCTGGAGGAGCTGCCCCTCGCAGAGGACCTCCCCGCCTTACTGCCCATCGACGAGGAGGGACTGGTAAGCCAGCCATGGGCCAAACATCCCTATGGCATACCGGGAGCAGGTGTGTGGGAACTCAGGGAGGAAGTGGCCCAGGGATAGCCAGACACAGTGGCTGAGTTAGGGGCCCAGCCCCAATGGCGTGTTGCAGCAGGAGCCCTGCCGAATCAGTGGCGACAGCTGTGCCACTGATAGGGCCCTGGGCTGGAACGCAGTGGAGACGGGTGAGCCTGTGTCCCCCTCCCCCTCTCTCTAGCTGCCCCGGAGGAAGAGTCCTCCATGCCCCCAGCCGGACGGCTGGAAGTCTGCTCGTCTCAACTCCTCCCCTAAAGAGACAAGAGCGCAAGACTGCTTGCCCGCCCGCCCCGCCTGAGGGCCGGGCGCAAGACTGCTTGCTATTTCCCCTTGTAAGAAGGCGCTGCGGCATCCCCCAGAGTTGGGACCCGAAGGAAGGCCGCAGCCAACAGGCCGGCTGGTGACACTGCTCTAGAATACGACAAGGTAGAGCAGTGACAAAAAGAGAATGAGATTTCCCATCTGTTGGCCATAATGCCTGTGTTTCCTATTTGAAAAAATAGGTGGAACAAGACATACATTCATAAGGTGAACAAATAGCCTGTGCTTGGAGCATAAGAAAGCTGACTCAGACCACTTAATCTTGAGAAAATCTATTCCACCCATATCATATAGTAAAAGGTGGATTTGTGTTACCATGAAAGTTATCATCCATGTTATAGCTGCCCACGCTCAGGAGGTGACATCCTTTCTGCAACTTACATGCTAGAGAAATGCTGCCACAAGTTTTTTCTGTCAGTCCTGGGAGGATTTATGGCCATTGGATTGTTCATAACTCACTGTAAATGACTACCAGTTAGTGAAATTGTCCTTCACTTTCACCCCAATAGATGTTATCTACCCATGGCAATAGGTTCCTAGAATAAACCATATAGCCTTAATTCCTGATTGTTATTGATTTATGTAATTCATAGAATCATAGATTCCAAGGTCAAAAGGGACCATTGTGATTATGTAATCTGACTTCCTGTTTAACAAAGGCCACAGAAATTATCTGAAATAGCTCCTGTTTGAACTAGAGCATCTTTTTGAAATATATCCAGTCTTGATTTAAAAATTGCCAGTGATTGAGACTCCCTTGGTAAATTGTCCCAGTGGTTAACTATCTACCCTCCCTGTTGAAAATTTATGCCAGTCTGAATTTGTCTAGCTTCAGCTTCCAGCCATTGGATCATGTTATACCTTTGTCTGCTAGATTGAAGAGCCAGTTATCAAATTTTGGTTCCCTCTATAGGTACTTATAGATTGCGATAGACTGAGCTACTTGAGTCTTTCACTATACAAGGCATGTTTTCTAATACTTTAATCATTCTCATAGCTCTTCTCTGAACCCTCCTCAATTTATCGACATTCTTATTGAATTGTTACCACCAGAACTGGACACAGTATTCTAGGAGTGGTCGCACCAGTGCCAAATACAGAGGTAGAACAACCTCTCTACTCCTACTCGAGATTCCCCTGTTTGTGTATCCAAGAATCCAGTTAGCCTTTCTGGCCACAGTGTTGCAATCGGAGCACATGTTCAACTAATCATCCACCACGACTCCCCAAATCCGTTTGTATCCTGGAGTAGATGTTTAGGGAGTGTCCAGACTAGCTGTTAGGAGCCTGCTAATGACCTCAGGTTAACCAGCAGTTGGTTACTATAAAAAACTCTACTGTAAGCAAGCCTATGAAGTGCAGTCAGAGGCAGGTGGGACTGGCAGGCATCTGGCCCTAAAATTCCTCCTTCCTCCACTGAAAGTGTGGAGCAGAGCTGAGGCATGCACATGCGCACAGGCTGCTTTCCAGTGTTCTTGGGGGGCAGTCGGCCTAGTCCCAGTGTGCGAGTGCAGGGCAGGCACACAGCGTCTCATTGAAAGGCTCCACCTCAGGAGCAGCACTGGGGAGAGCTGAGACAGCAGGTAGGGCCTGTGAGCAAGAGGGAACCTGTGATTTGACAAGGGAGGGGGAAAACAGGTAGTGTGGAGACGGGCTGCCTGCTCTTTCAGAAGGAGTAGGGGAGCAGTGCTGTCTTACAGAGGAGCGATTGGAGCAGGGGGAGAGACTGCCCATTGTTGAATGGATTGATTTTATCTGGGAGATCAGAAATGATCTAGTGTGTGCAGTGACTTTGGGGGAGGAGGTTTGAAGGGTCTCTAATTCCCAGCCCCATCACTAATTTTGGACAGCAGCTGCCACGGTGCAGGGAGACACTTGTGACTATGTGAAACTGAATTAACTAGGACTCCACATGGGTGAAAGGACTTGTCTAGATGGCTCCTTGTGCAGTTTTGAGCCCTAACTAACTGACTATACAGGAGCATTAGTAAAGCCAACTGTCTACAGAGTATTGTCAAAGGCACAAGCTGAAAAGGGAAAGATTTTTCTTAAATCTCTTAAGTGTTACATAGGTCCATTGTCCTTTCCTTGTGGAAAAAGCCAGAATGTTCTAGCAAAACCTGTTCTAGCAAAGATGAATGGGTAAAACCAAAACATTCAAATGAAAAATAGTTCCCAGTTTACTCACAGAATCCATCCAACATGCAACATCAAATTATCATGCCATGAACAGTTCTCCTATTAAAACTTACCTAGAATAAATATATTGCTGAAGCAATAACAAACCAATCCATTTTTCAGTCAACCCAGAATCCTTTAAGAGTTTCATTCTGGACCTACAGCAACAGTATAAATTTAATGCCAAATTCCACCAGCAGGTGTCGCTTCCATGTGTTTAAAATAAGATAAAACAGCCACATTAACAGAGGAATTTAAGTTAAGAAATAATATTCTAATAGAAGGCCTTTCTAATAAAAGGCATTCCTACTGGCTTTCATCACCATTATACTGGATATACTCAGCGCCACAACAGACTACTATCTTCAAGAGCGGATTTGATGTCCACAACTGCAAAAGATACAGCTAGTATGAAAAAAAGAAGGAGAGTTGAAGTCATTAGTATTTCAGTCAACATATGGCTATCAATTAAACCAGTGGTTCTCAACTTTTCCAGACTACTGTACCCCTTTCAGGAGTCTGATTTGTTTTGCATACCCCCAACTTACACCTCACTTAAAAATGAGAAGTAAAAATCCAAAAGTATCCAGCACAATGTTATTGAAAAATTTCTTATTTCCTCATGTTGCCTGTATGATATTTTAGTTTGTACTGACTTCACTAGTGCTTTTTATGTAGCTGGGTGTAAAACTAGACAAATAGCTGGATGATTTGATGTACTCCCTGGAAGACCTCTGTACCTCATAGGTACCCTTGTTTTGTTTAACTCAGTGGTTCTCAACTGCTTCTATCATGAAGAAGAGTGCTGAATAAGACTCTTAAACAAAAGAAAGGTGTAGAGGGTGGAGTGGAAAAATAATATCAAAATGGTATAATATTCATAAACAATGCTATCATGTGATACAATTAGGTACAGACCCTTTATAAAAGATAGACAATAGGAAAAACTCCTCCTTCACACTTCTGTGAATTTATTTAAATGACTGCCCCTGCAAGCTTCACTTGCAGTAGCTCATATAAACCTTTTCTTACTATATAAACTAATATTCTACATACCGTGTTTCTCCAAAAATAAGACAGGGTCTTATATTATTTTTTGCTCTGAAAGATGGGTTAGGGCTCATTTTCAGGGGATGTCTTATTTTTTTCCATGAACAAAGTGTATGGGGACCTTTACTTGTGAACCGCTTGTAAACTGTAACTAGGGCTTATTTTTGGAGTAGGGCTTATATTTCAAGCATACTCCAAAAATCCTGAAAAATCATGCTAGGGCTTATTTTCGGGGTAGGTCTTATTTTCGGGGAAACAGGGTAGTATAATTCAACAACTAACCAAGACTAGACCACATGTATCCATGTTTCCTTTGGATGCCACATATGCTACAATTATGTAGCAAGATGTTTGTTCTTTGTATACTTCAGCATGTTCAAATTATTCACAAGGATTTGCTCTCTTATAAAACCTGAACATCAATTCCTAACCCCCAGAATTTATGATGTATCTTATTTTGCAAAATAGTAATTGTTCTCCAAATACATTTTCCCTCTGGTAGGTTGCAGAGACTGACCTTATAATTACGTTGCCCCAGCGATTAGCTATCCCTCAGTTACAACAAAGCAATTGATTCTATTTCTCAAACACTTCATTATACTGAACATGTGTGAGCACGAGAATGTGTGCATGCAAGGAATTGAGAACATATGGCTGCCACTATGTTAACAATAGCTTTTTATCCCCTTCATCGATGGTTTCAGGCAGGAACCATGGATCCACAAATTTGGACCTTGGCCTTGGAGGTGTTCCTGGAGCCCACAAAATACGGCTCCAAGGACTCATGAGGGGGCTCCCTGGGCAGAGAGAGGCGTGGCTCACAATGAGGACTGGGGTGGGAGGGACTACTGGTGAGACAGGGAATGAAGAGGGTCACTGCCTAGATGCTTCTTGGTCCCCCACCCCCTCTTCACAGCTTCTTCCCCCAGCTGATTCTGGCCCTGCCTGCTCTCAGCCAGATGGCTGTTGTTGTACAGCGAACCTAGGTACTGACTGCAGACAGCCAGCACAGAAAAGAAGGAGCAGCTGCATTTTCCCTCTCCAGCCCAGTGATGTCTCCTAGTCACTTGTATTGACCAATCACACTAGAAGGGATGATCTGGCCTGGGGCGACGGTTTGTTCCTTCATCCCTCCTATCACACTTAGGAGTCATTGTGTTGTTGTCACCCGGTTCTGGAATTGTTGTTTGTGCGGGGTATTACCACATACTACTGTAACCATACGTGCCTTGATTAAAGCCAAAGGCCAAGTCGTATTTATATAGCTGCTCTAAACATGCCTAAAAAGCCTAACAAACAAGCAATTTACTACACCCAGTACAGTAACAAAACATTTATAAGCATTTGATCAACATACTTACTGATGGGCTAAACCCAGTGGTGCTTAGACCCATACTGGCTGCTTCCAGCATGGTCAGGCCGGTATTAGCAATGAATCCTTTAAGAGCTTTCTTTTGTATATACTTTAGCAAACAGCTGATGTCACTGGCAATTTCTGACTGACTTCAGCTAAAAACCAGTTTGAGACAGTTCACCCTTCTTTCCAGCCTTAATCCAGATAAGAGTTACAACCTCTTTTCTCCCCAAAGCCTTTCCTCCCCCTCTCTACTTGCTGACCCACAGGTTTTTTCCTTTGCACCTGTGTTCACATAGGCCCTCATTTTTGAGATAACACTGGTATGTGGGGTGCAAAGGTTCATGCTGGCGCCTTCTAAGACAGATTCTCTTTGTCTTATTTAAAACAATCTGCAGTCACCCCTATTGGTCAGGGGGCCTTCTTTTAGAAATGTCTCCTGATTTTATTAGATGTTTGTTTGAACCAGGCAGGCATTCTCCGTACTCCATTCACACTGTCCATACAACTCATTATTTTCAGGGCCTTCCTGCCACTTGCTAGCCAGTGTCTTTCTTTACAACACGTATTTCCCTTAACCAATTTAAGCTAATTCTTTAATTTCATATTTATTCCACTGTCATTGAGCTAAGGGGGGGGGCCTCAATCAGCAAACAACCTAAGCTGTATTTGATTGGTTTGGGCATATCAGTCACAGCACAGGCAGGGGCTTGTGTGTGTGTTATGCCTTGCTCTTCACTACCATAAGGAGCCACAGTTATGACATATATTCCCACCACCAGCCCAAGGAGCAAAGAACATGGTTATAACCGCCAAGAGGAAGAGGAAAAGATCTCAGGACTGTGTATGTGAGAGAGCGAGAACAGAAGAAAAGGCCTTCAGTGCTGAGAAGGACGGCAGAGAGGGAGGAGGAAAGGCACTCATCTATTCCCTATATGTTTAGATGAAAAAAATCCCCAACACAGAGCTAAAATGGCTTATAGGTCAGATGGTCCCCTGCCTTCAGAACCTGCCAATACACTCCTGGGCCATGCCAACCATGTTAACTAGTGCATCTACTGTGTGTTAAACAGATACCATGTTCTACCTCAGAGATAGCTGCATTTTAGTCTAGACTGCAATTACACCTGTGAACGTGTGCATGTGTAATGGAATTATTACATTTGGGGAACTCTGGGTGATGGGCGGTTAGTGTGGGGTCGATGTGTGATATTAAATTTTAGTTTGGCCCATAGGAGCTCCATTTATGTGTACAAAATCAGAACCTCATAAGACTCAAAGTGTGGAAGGTGAAGGGAATTAGGAGCTTGCTAGGGGACTAGATGGTGGCAGTGGGTATTTCAAGACTTGGGGTGTTGCTGGGTAGTAAGTGAAATCAATCACTGGGGTATAGTGTTTAGGGGTTGTGTAGAGTCCTTGGGTGAAATCTTGGCTCCACTTATGTCAATGGGAGCTTTGTCCTCGCCTACAATGGAGCCAGAATTTCACTCGTGTTTTGGAGATGAAAGGAAGAGGGCTCTGGCCTGAAAGTAAGTGTGTGTGTGGGGGGAGAGGAGGGGGACTGAATATTACTGTATACAGTGTGTACTAATTTAAAAAAAGGTCTTATACAGACTATGAATGTAATTGTCAAGATCCCAGAGTTATTTTTAACAGCATTACATAATACATTTAACAATATTCCTGGCTCTGAAGACAGCGAGAATGATGCTGCATCACCCTGCTTTTCCAGAATGGACGGTGAAAGGCACATGTGAGCTTGGAGGGCAGTGCTCAAGCAAGTTGTGATGTGCTGTAGTTAGTGTGTGTGAAGAGGGAACAGAATCAGGATGTCCATGGGCCAGGTTCTCTCATCCAATACAAGCGCTGCTTGGTGTAAGACTAGGGCAAGAACAAAACACCTTTCTGTTTCTCTGATCCCTGGGTTGATATGAGGACTCTGATCCATGGCATAAACAAGAGCAGTCTGATGAGAGTGCAGACAAAAGGAAAAGAAAACATGGACTACTTCTCTCTTGTATTACAAGAATTTCTATTTAGAACTCATCAAAACCAGAATCATTTATTGAACACTGAATATTCTAAAATGCTCCAACTCGGATTTTTTATATATTGTCTTGCATATGGAAGATCTCAAAATGCTTTAGTGTTTGAGAGAGCAGCCCACACCTCAGATGCTTTCCATCAATAATCCTGCCCCTTACACTTGGGACACTAGTTAGAGCAGCCTCGAGGCAGTTCCACTGGACCAGGATCACCAGAGCCTAGTATGCTAACCATGTGTAGACATGTCTTCAGCACAGAGAACATGAAGTAACTCCAGAGCAACATTCCTCTTTAAATTCACATCCTACCTTCTTGCACAATGACTTTCATGCTCAGACAACCCCTTAGAGGCCAGAAGTGAGTGGTTTCAAGCCTGACCACACAGTCTATCACCAGGAATTACCCCATACAAAGGAAATCCTCAATTGCCTTTTTAAGCCATCTTGTGCCCTGTATGCATTGCAAGAGTGGCCCAAAGGGGACAAAACAAGGATTAGGATTTGGCCTAAAATAAGTAGAGGTGGGCCTGATCCAGAATACCACGTCCAAAACACTTGAACTCCGGGGAAATTCTCAGCTTGGGCTTATGTCTTGTAAAATGGAGTGAAGTTAGAACTCTACATGCAAAACCCCTCCAACTTTGGGGGAAATTCAGGTCCAACTTTGCACTCAGGCCCATCTTGAAAATTGAGAGGTGGGGTAATAAGGTACTAAAATTTTAAGACTTAGTTCAGATTGTGCTGCTCAAAGAAACATTAATCTCATCTGTGTCCAAAATGAACCATTTCCTTTCCTCCCAGCATTTCCCCAAAAGTCCAGGGGTGATAGCCACCTTATACAAACTGGAGCTTTAATATTGTTCTGGTACCCCAGGTGAGAAAGCCCAAGATAAAGTCTGAGCAACTGTGATCTAAAGAATGCAGAATCCATTACAACTACTGCAGGCTGTCGGTAATGAACCTACAGGTGGTGTGGGGGAGGTATAAAATCATTAACATTTTGGGAACAGTAGCTTTAATGTAATGCAAGAAAGTTAGTGAGCATTAAATTGCTTTTGGAATCTAATACATTTTTGCATCTGACCCTTGCCTCTTTTTCAGTAGTCAGTTATCTGACTCTGAATTCAGAACTATTGTGGTTTCACAGCCAGAGACAAATAAGGCAGGATTCTACAACACAATAAAAATATAACTTGATACATTATTACCTTACTATAATGAATTAGAAGCTAGTAGTACAGTGACTGTAGCCAAGTACAGCAGGCTTTATGCTCTCAGCCAGACCTCACATTAGAACCTGTTTTAATGAGGAAAGAATCATAGTCCAGGACGTTGATGTTTATTTTTCTGCTTGTCTCAAAAAAGGCTATGAACCTGACTTTCACCTGCACAGCCATTGGAGATGGGCAGAAGGAATCTCATCTTCAAATATCATCCCAGGGTTGGCACCTTTTACAGTGCAGTTCCTTGAAATTGCACAACACTGGATATGAGCTCAAGCACCAGCTTGGAACACGACCCTGTGATTTCCTGGTCCACGGGCTACCACAATGCAAATTGATCCAAATATACCTACTCTAGAGATACCAAATTGCATTTGTTTTTATGATAAAATTGCTACCAAAGAAGTGTCTTGTAAGAATGGCTGGTTCATCCTGTGTTTCTAGAGATACAATGTAGTTAGAGCTGAGGAGATGGAAAGCTCAGATGTGATCTGCTGTGGCCTTAAAAATGGGACATTCATGCTGGGGAAAACTTTCCAGTATACTAACTCTAAAACAAACAATAAATGCACTTATGCCTACCTTTTGGATCAGACACGATCAGCTTTTGCTGGCAAAACCCCAAAGCAAAACTCAGCCAGAACCACAGAGCTACATACAGTTTTGACTCAAAAATGCAGTTTCTCACAATCTGAGATTGAAACTATAAATCCCTCTCCAGCACCCAGGAGGAACAATGTTCCTGGGGAAACTCAGCCCACTTTCAGCTGAAAATTGGTCTTGGTTTGCCCAGAAGCTTTGTGAAGCATTCAGAAAACCTGGGCTGAGATTTGGGTTTGTAATGATATAAAAGCCTGGAAAAAGGATTCACATATTTCTATTTAGAAGTCACAGCTTCTGTCAAATATAGTTACAGTTCCCTGTGGGTTTAGATCTAGGCCATTTTAAAATGAAGGCAGATTCTATTATATTTAAATACTCATTCCACTAGCAGCTTGCATGGCAAAGGTGTAGCTACTAAACCAGGTCGATGACTAATTGAGGGTGTTTCATGCTAACCCCCCCCCCCCAAACATGGCAAACATAACCCCACTTATATAGCTCTTGATCCCGCAGCCAGACACGCCTCGTGTTGGCACTTCACAGGTAGACAGTCAGCCTGGGGGCCTTAGGCTGGTGATTAGTTGAGGGTGGCTTTTGTTAAAAACAGGGGAGCAAAGGATAGCCTGGTGGTGATATCACCTGACTAGAGCATTAATGTGTTCTGTATGTATTACTTTAATTAATTATGCTGTTTTGGGCACGTTGTTATATTTTTTAAATAATTTTAGGCTCTCTGAGGTAAAAGCCCAAATTTAGGTGCCTAAAGTTGGGCACCTAAATGAAAGCAGCCTGATTTTTAGAGGTGATTGACTCCCTGTACTCCTGCCTAAATCAATTACACCATTGGCTGCCTCTGAAAAACAGGCCATATTTGTTTAGGGGTCTAAACATGGATTTAGGTGTCAACAAGTCAGTGATAACTTAGGAAGGGTTACCTTGCGTAACAGTTCGTTGTGGCAGCCCCTCATGCAAAAAGCCCAGTTCATTAGGGCAAGATTATATTCTAGACAATATTCATTACAATACCGATCTCTCCACAGTCTTCTCACAAGTCAGTGAGACATATACTGCCTCTAATCAGAGGCTCACCTGGGCTGTCTCAGCCCTATGCTGCAGGGGAAAAACAGGCACAGAGGGAGCTGTGACCCAAACTCCCTCAAGGGGCCAGCTCACTCTGACTGTACAAACATATCTGGGCAGAGACTGTATCTTTAGAGTGTGAAATATAGTTCAAGACAAGACACAACAAGTGAGAGGAACAATAGGAGGGAAGAAGGATGGGAGCAGGAAAGTAACAACTGGAATTCTTAAGAGTTATAGCAAAATTCAGTGGGAGTTGGTGCTTAACTCCCTTTGTCTCCTTAGAAAATCCCAGGCAAGAGTGATAAGATTGCATCGTTGCATAGGTTAGTTGTTGCACAACCTGCTGGTTCAAAATCATTTACAAGTTGTATTTTTAAAGATATACAATTCCCACAGGCTTCCTACTTAGCTATTATCAGCTGCTGATTTACGGTCGGAATCTCTGTACAAGTGGATCCGAGGAGGGGTTTGAAGAACGAAAAGGCAATGGCTTTGTGAATTCGGTCAGGAAAGGCATTCCCCTTGCAAGAGGTGTGATGGAAAGCCAAACCCACTTGTGGAGAAGTTGACAGGCAGTCAAGGCGGTGCCTGTGGTGGAGCAGAGAAGGTGACTCGATCAGTTCTGCTTCTAAGTGCAGCACAATGTTTATCTGCTAACAACTGCTGCTAGCAGGTCCCGGGAAGAGGTTAAAGTTTTTTACTTCTGTTTATTTTTACTTCTTCAACTGCTTTGCTTAATGTTAGCACTTAAATAATCGCAAGTAGTCTTCAAAGTTAACACCTCATTAAAATGAGCAGAATTCATGCTGCTGCCTCTGTTTGTCTGGTTAGAGTCAAGTGTTTTCTGAAAAGGGTGGTTTAACAGGATCAGACAATTTATAGGGGGGAAACTATCATAACTAGCAGGACTAAACATAACCAGACCTCTCAACTTGGGCCCATCTCTCTAATATAGATCCAGACAAGAATCCAGTGAGTCAGATTGTTTGTTCTGTATAAGAGGCGCAGAGGATGCCCTACATTAAGATCCCCTTTCCTCTGTGGGCAAGGTCAGACAACACTGTGGACACTTCCCCCCACTCTTCTCCAGCTCTGAAGAATCCCTCCTGTGGCTGGAGGGGGGGAGGCCAAGGACATGTGGGGGGAGCTCCCCACAAGCTGAGTGGTGAAGCTGACTCACTGTTGACATGTCTGGGACTAGACTAACTTTTCCATGGGCCTCTTCCTGCTGGGTGGAACCCCTTGAAGGGCAGCAATGGCTGGTGGAAAATCAGCCATTCAGATGGAGTAGCTGGTGCAGAGAGAGGCCGAAGGCATCTGGGTGAAGGGGCTAACCGCTTCTGTGGCTCCCCCAGGATCCATAGAGCTTGTTGGGTGAGGTGGGAGAAACTGCTGCCCATTCCATAGGGGGGCACAACCCGTCACTAGGCAGAACAATCTGCAGGCCCCCTCATCTCCAAGTACCCTTGCCAGATTTTCTGACACCTCTTCTTTATTGACACCCCACTGAGGCGGTTTCAGTGGGCTGGGATGACCAGGGCCATTGTTTGTAAAATGAAGCATCAGTTTGTAGTAACTGGACCAAGACTGTAGAATGACCCAGAAGCTGTATATTGGGGACTTTTCTGGGCATACTTTGCACTGGACCTACCTTAGAATTGAGCGATACCATAGTCTTGAGCCTGTAAGCACACCTGAACCAGGACAGGAATGTTTGGAAGCTAGATGGAAAGTTGAACTTTGTGTGTGGTTTTTTAAAAATCTCTCTTGAATTAGGTGATTCTAAAAAACCTCCATGTAAGTGATGCTTCAGGATGGAAATACCTTATCTGCTAATGCCAGCTGGCCACTGCCAGAAACAATGCTTTTAAAGGCAATACTTCTAGGAATGACATGACAATATTGTGGCCCACCAATCCAAACCTCCCTATTGATTGGTAATTGAGAATTTTCCTGAAATATCATCAGTAGAATTCAACTCAACCTGCTGAGGCACCATTAATACAAAGTGAGTATTTTATAACCCTCTCCAGTGACTGACCGGATATGGATATTAAATGTTAAAAAAACTAAAATATTGAAGAAAAAATAAATACCGCAGAGCACTTCTTTAAAGCTATCTGCTCTCTGCTCCAAGAACCATAACCCAAAAGAATATCTTTAGTGTCAAAAGAAATGGCACAATATCTTTCCTTCTCTTCAGGATGGTAAATTTCAGTATTATGAATACATCCATTGCACAATGTTAAATAAAAGGTATTACATATCTCAGTGTGTGGGATTCATTCTTGACTCACATGGCAACTTAATTTATACCATCTTTGTTATGTGTGCAACAAAATCAGACCAGCTGGCTTAATGTCAGCAACTAGAAAACTAAGCTACTGTGGTTATGGAAGCCAGTATTGCTGTGACACTTGCTATTATTTAGGGCTTGTCTTCACTACAGCACTAAATCGGTGCCACAACCATTGATGAAGCAACATCGATTGAGTGAGTCTTGTGAAGACACACTCAGTCAATGGCAGAGTGCTCTCCTGTCAACTCCGGTACTCTGCCAGAATGAAAAGCATAAGCTATATTGACGGGATAGTGTCTCCCATTGACATAGCATAGTGAAAACAGTGTGGCTACTCGATGTAAGTTATGTCAGTTTCAGTTATGTTACTTACGTAATGTAACTTGCGTACCTTTTATCGGCCTGGCCATGTAGTGAAGACAATTCCTTACTCTTGTGCAAAGGTATTTCCTCCCATCAGGAAGAAATAGATGGCCTTTGTGCACTGTTTATTTTTATTTAGCTTACTAGAAACATCAGCAAGAAATTACTGTGCAGCAAAGCAGTCATGGGAGGGCTCATCTTTGCTTCCTACACAGGGGGCAATTTTCAGGGTGGGGAACAGCAGTAGTTTCTCTTCCCTCCTTTTGGGAGGTATAAGTAGTTTATTGTGCTCTAGTGCAGGATCACTAATATTTATAAAGTGCCTGGAGAGCCTCAGAAGGGGGATTTAAATAATATCTGAACATTGCAAGTAGCTCTTATCTCTATACTTGGCAAACTGAAATCCCAGCTTAGAATTCCACCAAACTTCGCAACGCAGGTCCATCTCCATTAAGGTTTCAGAGTTTCTAAGACCAGCAAATTTATACAACATTATGAGCGCTGGACCTGAGGCTCCAATTATCTCTTTGATTTTAGTGGTGGTTTTCTTAAGCCTCATTTCAACTATGACAAAACATTTTGCTCCCCAAACACATTAGCTGGCCACTCTTTCATAAGAGATTCTAGATCTCCCAAGATAGCATCATAAACTAAGTCTGTCACTTTTGCATTCATAAATGAAATTGTTCTCAGTAGCTTCCCAACCTTAAAACCAGTGCATCATCCTTACTCACACTGACTAATATGCTAATCTGCAGATAGTCCTCTAGAAATCAGTGGGGTTACTTGTGAAGTAAGGTACTGTTCATTGTAATGGTGGTGCTATAAAGCCCCTTATCATTAAGGAAAATAAAGGAATTAGATACAGTATCAAAGAAACATGTTGCCATATTCTCTCATGAGCCTCTATCTTAGTTACTGTTGACCAGACGCTTGTCAGTTAAAGATCCCACTGATGGACACCTATGTAATGTTAAGTAAGTACTGAGATACTTTAGGATTTACACCACACATACACTCAGAATTTCCACCTTCCACTGGGTACCTAATGATATAAGAGTTCTATCCACTAGAAATATGGCAAACTCTGAATCTAGGGGTCACATAGCTGCTCATGGCCTCAGTGGTGCAACGCCCTGCTCCAGACTTATCTGTGGTTGATGTAGTTACCTCCATTTTCCTCTGAAAGTATGTGTCAAACAGGAAATCTTTCTCCTACATTTCATTCAGCTGGTTACACCTATTATTGTGATTGGCACAGATACAAAAGCCGAGTCCTTAGCATTCCTGTCATGCACATGGGAATAGCAAGGCTAAATTCAACAGGAGAACACATTTTTCTTCTATAGGAGCTACATGCACCCTAACTTACTAGCTTGTGTATATGTGAACCACTACCCTCTATTGGAAGGACTATATCAGATCTGTTTATGTATAGCAGCAGTTCCTTCTAGTAGCTCAGCCAACAGGATATTCCTTTCTCTCTAGTTTGGAGATAAAGTCATGAGTTCTATTCCTGTAAAAGAAAGAGATGCACATACTAGTGCTATTACACACACTCATCCATAACCAAGTTTTTCAAGAACGCACACCTTACCCTACAAGTAAGAAGAACCAGGGTGGGACACAACTTTGGCAGAAAGTCTTCATTTACCAATTGCAAAAATACATTGCATTCAGCCATAATGAATAATCACAGAACTAAGTATTTTCCTATGCTGGCATAATAGGAAAATGCTTTTAGTATCATTAGCATTTGTTCTACTCTGTTCTACTCCTGGACATTAAATAAACAGACCCTAATAATAAAAATAATCCAAAATATATCAGTTAGCGAGAACCCCTTCAAGGACTAACATTTTCATTTAGATTATGTTGTGAATTATATTTAGACAAAAATTGAATAAAAGAGCTAAGTGAAACATGACAAATTAAGGAAAAAATTATTTTGGAAAAAAGTCAAAATGTGTAATATTTATGAATATGCATAAACTATTTGACAAGTTCTATAAACTGGGCAAATAAATGAAAATATTCATTGAATAATTTTTTTTTAAATCACAAAATTAATTGAACAAGTTGTTCAGGACCCTATTCTCCCCTCCATGAATAATCCCTCTGAAATTAAGGAGGCTATTTGTGGAGTCAGAAACTACTCAGCATGAGTAACAGTGGCAGAATCAAGCCATCAATGTTATTTAACTTGTTCTAAATACAGGTGATGTTCACACATTTTTGTGTTCACACATTAAAAGACAGATTTTACTCAATCCTTTAGCTTTCTAAAATGTTCTTACAGGTGTCATTTCAAATTGTGCCAGTAGATAAAAGGCTTGTTATGGCAGGTGCAAAATTTATCCTTACAGGTGTAAAGTAACATATGTAGAAAAAGTGAAACAACACTTCCAAACTTTTAAGTCATGAATCTGATATACAACAATGTAAAACCTCTACCAGCGTGTTAAACTGCTAAAGGTTTAGCATCTCAGTCACAGTGATAAACTGACACTTGAAAACATAGTGTAAGAAAGATCACGTGAAAACATGCCTCAGGAACGTCTCTTGTATTTTCAGAGCGCTCATGTTCTGCAGTGGTGTCATGCTCTCAGTGATGTTCGTTACGAGACGTGGTTTTAAGGCATTTAACATAACTACAGTCCAAAATTCAGGAAGATATTTATCCTTAGGGAAGATATCACCATGAGTACATCTGGATGAAAAAGCAAAGCTAGTCCTTATTACCTGATTCAGTAAGTGATGATGTCAAACCTTTTTTGCTTTAGGAGGACTTTACGCTTTTGATCCTTAAATGTCAATGGAGATCAGATAGCAAGAGGGTTGTGTCTTGGTGATGTGAACTGTATTTGAGAGGGAAAGATTGGGCATCCCAGATGGCCTAATGGTAGTTTTCAGAACTGCTGTGAAGGAAATCCTTCTTTTGCTTCTGAGTGCTGGGCTAGTAGAGACCAGATATTTTATGCAGCCAGTGTGTTCAGACTCTCAGTGGAAGGGAGAGGTTTACCCAACAGTAACCCAAGTATATAGAGGAGTTGGTCTTTGGTCTTCAAAGAATAAAATGTTTGCTTCCTTGCACCGCACTTATCATTATAATACTTTCCCTGCTTCTAATACTAGGGGAGGAATAAACTAAAATCGTGCAATCACTAGCATTATCACAGCCAAGCTATTTAGAGCATCCAGTAAACCAGCATCACCATGGCATAAGTCTCATATAAAACCCATGTGGTAAACTGGCCTTAGATTACCTAGTGATGGTGAGGAAACCTTAAGAGGTTATTTACCTAAGCTATTTCAGTCTACAGAGGCCTTGGCCTTTACATACACAACTCTTCCTTAAACTGGACTTGCAACAGATTCCTTACAACCTGCATCAGCACGTATCTTCCTTTCAGAAAGAAACTGCAATACTGTGTATTATGAGAATGACACAAATTTAAGAATAAGGACATTAAAGAGCTTGTCATTTCATGTTGCATATTTTGTGCAGCTCTAGTAAAAACATGTTCTATACTGATACATGGCAGCCAACATGAGATTGTGTGCATTACTGCACCCTGGTGTTCACACTCCAGAACTGAGACCTGTTTCCTGGTACTTTACTGCTGTCATGTGAGAGACTTGACAAAGTTAGTTAGAACCCAGTAGCCCATTCACCCTCACCACCACCACCACCACCACCTGGATAGCACTGGTCACTTGTATGAATACCACCCTAACTAAAGGCATTCAGACACAGAGCATCTTAAAAACCTTTATGTACATCTGTAGAAGAGTGCACTCATCACAGACATGTGGTGCAGTAGGCATTTCTTATCTAGCACCCCCTCTAGACAGCTGCTCCGGCCATAAGATAGTCTGCCCCTTCTCACAGCTCGACCCTCTGACCAGGTCACTTAGTCACACCCTTTCCAGGGTAACAGAATCCAAAAAAAAAAAAAAAGTCCAATATCATAGAATATTAGGGTTGGAAGGGACCTCAGGAGGTCATTTGTTCATCTATATCCTTACATCAGGTCTTTGGTCCTCAACTGTAGACCTATGGTCCTGACACTCTCTCCACCAGGGCTTTCAAAAGTCCTTATCCCCTTGTATCAGGACGCTTCACAACACTTTCCTCAGTGGCTGGTAAGGGAACCCAGTCCCTCCCACTTCTCTAGGTTCCATCCCAGGGCATCTCCCAACAATTCCCCACTGAAAATATAAACTTAAAACAAATTCTGCTCTCCGTCAGCCTGACCTTTCATCTTCTTCAGTTTCCCCTATGTTCCATTCCTCAGTTGAATGCCTCACAGGGCTCTCTCCCTGAAAGTCCAGTTCCTTCATCTATAGCACAAGCTCAGCACCAGATCTTGTCCCGCCCTGTGGTTGCTCTGTCTGGCCTGACCTCTTTGCTAGAGCTTCTTCTTAGGAGATCATCCCAAGGCCTAATCTCCCCCGGGCCTTCTTTTCCTTTTGCATGCCAACTTTTGCTTTCATAGTAGCCACCCAGCTCCTTCCCAGCTGGAGTCATCTTTAACTGGGCCTGGCCCACCCTCCAGGAGTGGCCAGATGCCCTAAGTGAGCTCTCCCCCACCAGCTAACCCTTTCAGAGCCAGGGTAGGGTATACGCCCCCTTTCCCAATCACAACATCCAAACTCCTATGTCATGAACATATGCAAAAGGGTGCAGAAGGCGGCAGTTTAGCTCAGCAATTGACCCATATGCATATGCTCCATGATGTCTGTCATATCTTGATTCAACTTCTAGAGAGGAGGGGGAATGTCATCACTGAACTTCCTCTGCCATGTTCTTCACTTGAATGGTAATAATGGTAACAAAAGATAAGTGAAACTAGGGCAGCAACTGACTCAGTACATTATAAGTTAAGCAAATTTTGAACTTTCAGGGCCTAATCAACCTTTGTTTTAACAAGGTCAAAAATGTTTTTGCAGAGTTATGAGTATTACAATGGTGTGGGCTCACAAAGCCATTGTTTTCTCCATCAGTGCCTCAGTCACACTAGAATCTGCTGCTGTAGGAGTCTTTTGGATTTCTGCCATGGATATTTACTACAGAACACTCATTTCCTAGGCTGTGTGTCCATAGTGTCTTGAAACTCCTGCAAATTTAGTCACAGGGCTGAGTACAATTCTTTTAAAATGTCAAGCTCATTAGATGATTAGATAAGAAGGGTTAAAATGTGAATTCTTTTTTGAGGGGCCTATATATTTGCTGTCTACTCCGTTACCATTCGCCATCAGAAATGAACCCTTCTACCTTTGAAACTTGGTGATTAGCATAGTGAATAATGAGCTTTACCTTTAATTATTCTACTGAGGAGGACATATAGTTCTCTGAGGAACCTTTTCCCTATTTGATTTTTATTCACAAATTATGTATAAATCTGAATCCCGTCACTTCCCTAAGCTTGTCGGAGCTCATTTCTGTAAGGCTTTCATTAATCTTTGGGAATAGGCATTTGTCAAAACGGATGGCACTTACAATAGAAATCTGTTCTGTACTGGGAACATAGTAATTTTTTTTCTAATCTACTCAGGTCCAAGGAGTAAAGGGAACATCTAAACATGCTGATGCTCATAAAGATGTTAAAATCAGCATCTGTCTCTGTTACACAGCCCTTGTGCAAGCCAGTGTCCAGTCATAATAATGTCTCTTTTCTGTTACTTTAATGATGGTTGGCCTAGAAGTATAAAAGATATGCCTAAAATAACATGATGTGAGAACAGCAGAGTAGGATGCATTGACTGTTAAGTAATTGTCCAGCCTCTAGAAGTGTCAATTTTAGCATCAGTATATAGATATTTTTATGTCACTCGTTTATTGTTGAATTTTTGTTTCAGTGAGAACTATTGAAACAGCTCTAATATATGTAAAAATTGTATAAACTGCATCTGACCACATCCTCTATTAGTTAAATTAAATACTGCTGTACTTATAGCATCCTTTATTTTAGTTGCTGTTTCTCTGTTACTGTAGAGTCTGAGCAGCTCACAATTCATTCTCACAACACCACACTGGAGTAGGCAAGCATTGTTAACCCTGTTTTACTAATGGAGAGTTGAGGCACCAAGGGCCCTTTGAATAAGGGAAAATTCATGAGTTGGTGCCTTTCATGAGATAGGTAAAAACACCCCCAAAATTGCAATAAAACCCCCTCAAGAGTTGGCAACTGTAGGCTCCTTAGAATGGACTCCACTTTACGGAGACACCTCAGCTAGCCAATGGAAGATGCTGATGAGAAGGGGGTGTCACAGAGATAGACAGTGAAGTCTGGTCTGCAGGGAGACATCTACCTCTCCTAGTGATCCATGAACTGGAGTCGGGCAGATTAGGCACCTAAACCATTTCCTCTGAGAAGGAGTCAGGCAGGCACCCTCTCTCCACCCTAAGTGGCCAGCAGAGGAAGTGGTGGGATGAGAATGTCCACCTTATAACTTTTAGCTCAGTGGTTATTAGAGCATTCACCTGGGACATGGGAGACCAGGTGCATTCCCCCCTCTCTACCAGAGAAGGAGAAAGGATTTGAACAGGCATATACCACCACTAAGAAGAGTGCTCAAATCACTGATATTCTATAACAGATTCTAACATCTATAGCAGTATTCTAATGTGGGGCTCCTTCAATCTCTTCTGTTGAAGCAGGAACTAACTAACTAAGAATCCAGGCCACTGAAACCCACTGCAGCCAAAGCAGGACACCAGGTAAAGGCTCCTGTTGCTCATTAGCTGCTCTTGGGGTACAGTGACCCCTTACATGCATATAGTACTCTGCTGTTTTAGCTCATTTTCCTAAATACCAGTGTTAATTTGGTAAATAAATGTCGCTTTGTTCTGAACAAACAGAGTGACTTTAATCCGTTGCTATCACAGGCTCCTAGAGTAAAAGGGCTTAGAGGTGTTAACTTGGCAAGCCAGCTAAGTGTAACATGTTTGGTGAATAGGAGGGCTACAACCCAGAGATTCAGTCTATATTTCCACCCAGAGGAGGGGAAAGGTAGCAAAATCAGTCCAAAGGAGTGCACAGGAGAGGGACAAAAAGGAGTCTAAGGCACAGCTCATCCAGTAACCATGGCAATGATATACAACCTCTCAAAGATGGCTGGTTTATTTACAGGTTTTCTATTCAATCGGAAAAAACAGAAGTCAGCAAAGTTTCTGGCTACATTCCCCTTTTGCAACATGAAAATATGTAAACACCAAACAAGGTGGCTCTGAATTGTCCAGTGCTTTCTCAGTGGCTTCTGATCAGTTGATCCTATCATTTTCTCTCATGAGAAGTCCAGACTCTTATTAAGCAAAAGTATGAGTCCAGCTAGCTTCAGCTGCACCTGACTGCATCAGCTCAAGGAGGCTTTTTCAGCTGGGTCTCAGAAAACCCTTGGGGGGGAGGATTTAACTCCAAAAACCATGTATGCATCTGTTTGATTTGAAGGCGCATCCTCCTTGGGTTCCCCCAGGATGGGTGTGACAGGGCTGCAGGACCCCCTCCATGGGAAACCAAACATCCTCACCTATGCATCCCACAACAAGCAGAATTAAACAGGTTCTAATCTGCAGAGCCCTAAACTAAGAAATGATTTTTCAAATCCCTCATACATTATTGTAGCTTTCAGTTGACCTGAGTCCCTTTAATGATGCAAACAGCTTCCTAAATATAATTTATACAAGAAATCGCTTTAGGTTTATGGAAGAAGACTTTTCCCCCGCTCCTATTCAAAGATGAATAAAATGTCATCCACTATTCTGCTGGCAAAGACTCATTATATCTAAAGTTTTCAACATACTGTACAATACACTGAACAACTGTCAATCGGTGTTCAATACACTGAAGGATGGTCAGTCTCCACAACTGATTTAGGGCCCAGTCCTTCAGTCTTTCTGCCCAATAACCTGTACTTTCTCAGGTGAGAAGACCCACAGGTTAATTGCTGGACTAAGTGTGAGATTACTTGCAGGAGAAGTACTGTTCAACCCGAGTGAGGTTGCAGCGTTAAATCTTCAGTTTGGAAGGAGCTTTAAATCTGAAGTTGTGATCACCAGATCCCGTCCAAGGGATCAGGCATGTCTGATGAATCTCAAATATGACAAATTAAAACCCAGGCTCTGCTCAGAAGATAGCTAGCTGCCATAGGATGATACTTCCTGGGAAAGGGGCAGCTGATGTTACATAGTCACAGTGGCAGCAAAGACTAAATAGGGATTGTGAAAGAACCCTCGTAACCATAGTGGGACCGGCCTAGTATTTAGAATCGATGTCCCAAGAAGTGGCCCAACTACATTTTTTGTCATAGGCAGTATGATGGGGTGCTTGGAGGGCATAGCAGGTTACATACCTGACCTTTAGTCCTTTGTCTTTGTAACCCGGAGGCCGCTCTGCGCCAGCTGCTGCGGCCCTTCCTGGGGCCCAGCCTCAGCGGAAGGCCACTGCACCTTCCAGAAAGCAGGGGGAATTAGTCAAACGAATAGTCTATTTGCCCCGGCCTGTGGCAGGGCGGGCAAGCAAGGAGGGACTCATTCCCTTGCTTGGGGAGTGAATGGGGATTCGCCGGGTTTTCAGGGAAGGGGGAAGGAGAGGGGGACGCAGGCCCACCCAACTCCACTGCGTCCCAGCCCAGGGCCCTAACAGTGGCAGAGGCGTTGCCACTGTGCCGGCGGGGTCCCACCGCAACACGCCGACTGTGGCGAGCCTCTAGCCGCAGCCACAACTATGGCTGCCCCTGGGCCACTTCCTCCCCTCCAGTCCCAGGTACCTCCTTCGTCAGGGTCTTCGGGGTCAGCTGGGTACACCGCTCGGGGCAGACTTAGCAGGCCCTCTTCATTGACGGGCGGCAGGGCAGGGAGCTCCTCGGTGAGGGGCAGCTCCTCCAAGTCACAAGATGCTGGGGGTGCTTCAGCTTCAGGCAGCTCATCCAAGTCGGGCCCCGCCTTTGGGGGTCCTGCAGCCGGCAGCTCGTCTAGGTCAGGACTGGCTTCAGGGGGTGTCTCCCACCCCAGAGTGTCCGGGGGCTCGGCCCATTCCCTGGGGTCCTGGGAGGTGGGGCCGCTCCCGGCTCTCTGGCTCAGGGAAGGCACTACGCTGGGCTTCGGCCTGGCTGGGCTCGGGCCGGCACTGCAGCCGGCGGGAAGGCACATCTGCACCTGCTGGCAGCCACTCCCTCACTGAGCGGCGGGCCCTGCCTTTTATCCTCTCCTCCCCAGCAGAAGCCCTGCCCTCCTTGGAGGGGATTGGCCAGCCGGTTGGACCTATCCTAGTCTGACCCCTGGGTTGCCGGGCAGACTGGGCTCTTACCTCTTTGCTGGCCTGTGTTGGGGGCGGTGGCCATTCCTGGGGCCCAGCCTCCGCGGAAGGCTACTGCACCTTCCTACAGGCCTACTGCCAGGGGCCGTAGAGGCACCTGGTTCTTGACTCTAGGCTGGGAGTGTTTGGGCCTCCACCCACATCTGGGTTTTTACCTTTAAGTGTGGGACGGGAGAGGGACTCAGCCGCCCCACCCTCCATCAGGTCCCAGCCCAGCACCCTGCAGGATATAGAACCAGCAGGCATCTCCTTCAGAAACTCTAGGTCCACTGTCCCAGCTACTTCCTACCTGTGTACTATGTCAGTTTGAGGCCTGGCCACCATCGTGCAAATAGCCATCAGCTTAACAAACAGTCCGAACGCAAGACCTGCTGGATCTCAAAGGGGACGATGGCTGGAGAAGACACTGCCTGGGGGCGTTATCAGCTCTATGTCCTCCAAGCTCAGCCTTCTCCCTGACTCCCCAGGAAAAGACTCCTCTCTCCTGCAGCCTGTCCACCACCCTTGGCCTGGGCTTGTGAGCTCCTTTTAACTCTCTCCTTCAGTCACCGCATACTCAGCAGGCCGGAGGGGTAGGGCTCCCTGGGTCCAGTATTGCCCGTTAGCCTCTGCGGGTCCGATGTGGGCATCGTATACCCCATCACAGGCAGGTGGAACCGAAGTGTCTTAGCTACGAGCTCACATATTTTAATGAGATTAGTTAAGTATTATTATTCATGGTATGTGGATAGAGACCTGAATAAAGCAGTCACCAAGATGCTCACGTATGATCGTGTAAGGTTCCACATCATCACTGTTCCAAGGACCTCTAAGTAATTCCTGTATAGGTACCTATAGTGATTCGTGTATCACGCCCAGGCAAACGTAGTTATAAACAGATCACAACTGTAACAGACGTTAACAAGGATGATAGCTACAGGCCAAGTGCCACTGCAAAGGTTTTGGCGGGAAACGTTTTGAATGAAGGTGTGTGGCACCTCAGCACACAGCACTGAGGTAAATGACTAAGGTCAAGGCCCCAGGACAACGGTAACTCTGATAATTTTGATTGTTATAGAGGGGAATCAGATCCCAGAGTATTTTTCTTATTTGACTTCCATGCTCCCATCTGAGGAAATATTTATATTGTGACATGGCAAAAAGTGAACAAGCTTTGTCTGAAATGTGTGAAAGGCCTTTTTATTTTTATTTTTTTGCTATACCAATTGTTATATATTATGTCAGATTCACTAAGGCAGGGGCAGAAGGAGGGTAATTTACACTGGCAAGTGTGCCAGTGAGAGACTTTGTGCCATAGGAAGGATTCACTCCCAAGAGATAGCAGGTAACATTCCTGTCACCACTCTCTTCTGATATCTTGTAGGGATGGAGGATAAGCTGTTTATGGCTGGACTTCACAGAAGCACTGCTGTTAGGGGCTGCTAAGGGATATGTAGTCATGCCCCCTATAGCCTGTGCTGCCTACTTTTTGAATTGGACTGACTCCCAACCCTCTCCCCAGCACAGGGGAGCTCTGGTTCTTTGTATAAGTGCAACTTCCTGCGCTGACCGACTGCTTGGGTCCTTGCACCTAGGTTTACGCCAGGGTAAATCTGGGCTGCATCTAGCCCATTTTCTGTTATGAAACTGGGTGCATACCACTGTGAGAAATAAGATGGGATGTCCTCAGGAATCCTGCTAAAGTGTTTTAATACAAATGAGTTCTGACATTCTAATGGACTTCCAGTTGAATTTGGAAGAAAGATTTTGATGTCCCGTTCTAAGAAAAAGGTAACATGCCTAAATATTGGAAGTAGTGCTCTGGCATGGTGTCTGGTTAGGATTGCAAAGCTGGTACTCTAGCTGCAATTATACTTTTATGCATCTAACAAGGTCTGGGAAGTGCCAGGAACAAGCACTTTGCAACTGACCTAAATATATTCTGGAAATTGCTAAGAAAGCCAGGGTCCACTTGAAGGAATGTAGCTCATAGCTGTTCACTGAAGAGACTAATGGGTGGGGACAGCAAGTGTGAAAGTACATGTGAATTGCCAGTCACAAGTCTGCCTGCAGCAAAGATGGAGGAAAAACAGCAGTGATGAGAGGTGTCAGCTAGCTAGTTTTCAGCCTGCTGGCAAAAGGCCTCCAGTAGGAATGACAGCATTGCAAGGTGGGAATCTTTGATTCTCAGTCAGTAAAACCAGTGGCACAAATAATGAAAGACACCAGATGGTGTGGATAAATCCAAGTCAACAATAACCTGCCTTTAAGAGTGGGTCAGGCGCAGATTAGCCAAAGTGGACCAGCTTCAACTGGAGAGATTGAGGGAGCTCACATTAGAATAGTCCATAACTCAGTGGTTAGAGGTGGAGACCCCTTTTCAAATTCTCTCCTCATCAAGCAAAAAGGGGGAATTGAACCTTGGTCTCCCACATCCTGGGGTTGTACCCTCATCACTGGATGAAAGACTATATAGACGATACCACCGCCACTAGGTGAAAAACACCTTAACACCTCAACTGCCTGACTCCAGGAGAGGAGTTCCTGATTTTGGATCACAAGCAGAGAGAGGTGCCTCCCTGCAGCACAGACATCTATTCCATGAATGGGACAGGGCTTAGGACACACCCCTCTCATTAGCATTGGTTATCTTAGGACGAGGGTTGCCTAGCACAATGGCTTTGTGCATCCCATTTTTAAGAACCTCTCTCTCCCTGTCACTGTGTAGACAGCCTAGGTGCCTAACTCAGGCTTTGTGGTCCCATTGTTGTTCCAGTAATTTTCTAATTTAGGTACCTAGAACTTAGGTGTTGCAACGCCTAAATCCCTTTGTGGATCTGTGCTCATCTCTTTGATTGTCTGCCATAACCACCATTCGAATGCAGCTCTCAGGTTTGAATTATCCTGTAGCCCCACTTAGGAGTGAGAGAACTTGTCCCAGTAATTTTGATGTTTGTTTTAGGTGAATAGGGGGGAGAATTATGGATGGCATCTAAAACCTGTCACTAATGAATGGAGTGTTTCCAACTATTAGACATCTCCAATATAAAAGTACTCTAGATCTAAGGGACTGAAAGTAACAAAGCAAGATGTCTCCTAATGTATATGCCTTCTCCACCACAGCAAGAGTGTAGTTGTAATGACTTAATACAACGTGCAGAAGCTGTCATTTACCCATTTGATATACATGAGCTGGAAACTTTCTTCACTGCATATTCCAGCAGAAAGTGAAAGATGGATTCTTCTAGCTAATTAACACAATTGTCTGCACTTTTACAGCTTATGTAGTCTTTTCTCATGGTAAATAAATAAACTGAACAAGACAGCACAGCACATGGCTATGTGAATAATACAAATGGTTTCATCATGTACCTCATCCTGATTTATGATGCATAAATCAGAGATATAAGCTCAGTTTTTGATCACTTCTTTGGCATTTAGGATTGTTCACCAGCAGAACTTACTCAGGCAAGAAAACACATGGCTTAAAATATCTTTCATTTCCACGTGAGCTGAGACAAATAGGTCTGGATGTGATGGCTGGCTCAAAGGACAGCCCTGCCTCACCCCAGACCTCATCAGGATAGCCTTCTGCTCTAGCCAGCCATTAGCCAAAGGTAGCTGACGGCCCCCTTGTACAGTGTCTGCAGCCAAGAGGTGAAGATACCATAGACCCCACAGTGCTATAGCACATCCCACAGATACTCATGCCACACTTGAGCAATGGTCTTCTTTTGATCCAGGGAAAGCACATACCCTCGCTAATCACCTGCCCCCCCACCTCAAACACCTCACAAAGATCACATAGTGAGTCTGCTAGCAGCCCACGCTAGATTGCACTGACCTGGGCTGGATGGATCAGCGTTGGAGCCACCTTACCATGCTGCTTCAAGTGCACCTTTGCTCACGTCTTATAACGTACAGTCAAGAGGGTGAGAGGTCTCCAGTTTTCTATGAGCAACCTGCCCCCCCCCTTTGCTCGGCAGGATCAACAAGCCCTCAATAAATATCTCCAAATCCCTCCTACACAGCACCTGATTAAACACAGCTGTCACCACCAAGGCAGAGACCAGTGGAAAGTAGATTCATTTATCAGCCCATCTCTGCCTGGAGACATCCTTTTCGTCAAAGCTTGAATTGCTTCCAAAGCTGCCTGACACTGAATAGAGGTGCACAGACCTTCTGCCTGTTCTACAGTAATTTCAGGGACTACCACAGAGTTCAAGAATGCTGCCTGTGCTTTCCTATCACTTTGAACTGATGGCTGCTGTTCTTGCTTTTCTCCCACAAATACTTGGCATAATAAACCTGGATCACATCCAGCATCTCCTCAGGGTCTCTGGTATATCTCCCTTCTGCCTTTCTCAGCCCCAACATGTCCCTAGCCGCCTTCCTCTCATTTTTATAGGGAAAAATCTGGTGCCAGTTGGTCTTCACTCTTACCCTAGCAGCAGATGCTCTCTCTTCATTGCTATTCTTAGCCCAGCTACAGCGGCTCCTGATGTTCTCCTCCCCATTTCTGAGATTATCGCTCTCACCTCTGACTTCTAAATCAGGGTGCATCTGCCCCTCCCCTACCACCTCCTGAGTTCCTGACCAGGAAGAGGGCATGGTCAAAGCCAGGGCTGTGAGGGGATCCTTCCCATAAAGCATGACTACTGAGACTGCAGCCTCTCTCAATGATACAGACACAACTCTTCTTTTAACTCCACCATTTCCTTCCCTGCCCATCGTCTCCTTCCTCAACCTTCCTGCCTCTGCTGTGCCAAGCAGTTCAACCTCTGCCTGTACAGCTGATATCACTCCATTTTTCTGAATCTGCCTCATGTTTCATTTCCTCCTTCCTATTTACCCATCAATGTGCCATGGAGGGAAATACCCAAGACCCAGTTATTGTCTCTGAATCCTTAAACCAAGCAAGGCAGAAATGAAAAGCCCAGTCCTCTTCCCCCTGCTCCACCCAGTTGCTACCACTCATTACTTCCACAAGACTCAGATTCAACTTCCAAATTCCCTTCCCCAACTGAATGACTGTATCCAAATGCAAAGTGACCTGCACCAATAAATGATCTGAAACCTCCAGTGCAATGGGCCTAAACCCTGCACACTTCACTCCCTTCTGTATGTACAACCTATAAAGTGTAGTATTCCTTACCCCTCTAAAATATATATATATATATATATATAATGTGTGTGTGTGTGTATATATATATATATCTCCACCACTCTTCTCCCCCTTCCTGCTTCTGAAATGAGCCCTCTGAATCCTCTTCTAAAGAAACCCAAACCATCTTTCAGTTCAGCTTTTTGCACCAACTTACATAGCTGTTTAACATCTGCTCCCCTGATCTGTTGATACCCCTTCTGATTCACCTCACTTCTTACATTCTCCTATACCTGAACATGAGAATTAAAGTCGCCTCCAAAAATAACAGCCCGAGAAGAGAAAAGATAAGGAGTAACATCTTCCACAATAACTCTTTTTCCCTCCCCAAGCTAGAGTGGCCATGAACATTAATAAGCCTGTACCCCTCCCACCAATACCTCCACATTTCTCACCACATCCCATCATCCACCACTGCCTCCTGAGCCTCCATCTGTTCCACCCAACTGGCCAGAGGGGAAAATTGTGTTGCCCAGCTCTATGGGTAAGGAAGCAAGTCATGGAAGAAGAGAAGAGGAGAAACAATCAAGGGCCCCCAGACCCAGAGAACCCCCTCCCTTCACCTGATCTAGGCCCCCTGATACTCCACTACTTCTCTGGCCCCATTCAAAGATCCTCTGCATGATAGGAGCCTCTGAAAGCTGGAGTTATCTGATGCTGGGGAGAAAGGGAGAACACTGTCAAGGCAATGACCAACAGGGAAAGGTATGGAGAGAGCAGCCCAGATGGCAGCTGAGTAGAGGAAGCTGCTGGGGCTGGAGCTCTAATGGAAGAACTCTCCACTCCTTTTGCTGCTGGTCCAGCACTGAACTCTCCTCCCCCCCCACCTCTCTCTACAGGTACTTCCTCCTCCCTTTTCTTCTTCTCCGCTTCTAAGGACTCACTGAAGTTCTGCCTCTCCGCCTCCCTGCTCCTACAGGACATTCATCATCTCTGCCCAAAACTGATGTCCGCTGCTGACCCACAATCTCCCCCACTATGCACTGAGAATCTTCCCTCAACCTTTCCCTGGGGCTTTGCTCCTGCAACCCCACCCATTCTGTCTCCTAGTAGATTGGAGCTGTCCACCTCAAAGCCCTCCCTAGCCACAACTGAGACAGCAGATTCCAGATGCAGAGCCCCGGATAGTCTTGCTCTGAACCAGGGTCCCAGCCTAGCTGGGTTCCCCAAATGCACCTTTCTTTTCTGTGCCCCCAACCCTACATTGTGAGCAAGGGCTCAGAGCTGCCCTATGGCCATATTCCTAGCCTTTGAAACGCTGCACCTTAGAGCAATTGCCTGTAAAGTGTTCTTCAGACCCACACCTATAACAGGTGTGGGGCGGCCCCACATAGTTAACATAACCCTTTCCCCCTACCAATTCCACTGAAATGGTTAAGTGTACTTATCTATTATCTGCAAAGCTCCTCTTCAGCTTAACCAGAAAAACTTATTCCTTTGTTCAAATTCCCAGTCGGCTGTAATTCTTTTATCCCCTAGCCAGTATTGTCGTATCTCACCTTAACCAATCCTCACTCACTTCAGAAGGAACTGTGTTGTTTCTAAAAATAATTGTTACTCTCTTTACGTCGAAAGCAGTTAAAGAAATAGCCGCCACACACTGCCAATCGTCTTCACCACATACCTTCCCGCAGTGCTTCCAAAAATCCTCCATCAGAGAGTTGCTATGAAAGCAGAGGTCGATCTCCCTCAACCCAGGCAGCTGAATTGCCACTACAAGGTCTGAAGGCACAAACCCCGCATTTTCTAATATCAGTTTATCTGGTAAGAATGCTCTTTCTGGCATTCGTGTTTTAAGGAAATGTTTCACCAAGGTACCACATACCTCCTTGCCCATCTCTACTTAGTTGTCCTGTACCACTACTTCCCTTCCTCCCGCCCCCGCTTCCGTCCCATCCCACCTCCCAAACTCAGCCTCCTGCCCTAACTGCTGGCCACCTTCCCTTCCACTTCGAGGTCTCCGCGCGAGATCCCACGATCTCCGCTAAGGAGTGACAGACACAGGGTCTGATTTCAACGCCTTAGTTGTCATTTTCCTGTTCGGCACTAGGGGCCTCAGCTCCTGAGAAGACTTAGGCATTGCCTTGCTCTGTTGCTGCTGTATCCATACTACACTGACCTTTGCAACTGTCCCAGAGATCCTGAGCAGCAGAATTGGCTGTGTTAGCCCAGTCTTCCTGAGTCCTCCATTTTTTAATAACCCTTCCCTTTTGCCTGGGAAACTCTTGTTCCCCAATCATAGAAATTGTTCTCTCTTTATTCAATTGATCCACCTTCTCCAATCCCACTCCTTCCCCCTTCTCCACTTCTATATTCGCTCTGGTTCATCCCAGCCCGCACACTTTCCTCTGCTCCACATCCACATCTCTCCTTGGTGCAGCCCTTAATCCAAGCTCTGTATGATGAGTGACTGCCTTCATCGCCTGCCCCATGCTAGGCTCTCCCCTCATCACTGGTGACTCACCAGCCACCTGGGATGCTGCTCCTTGCACCCCCCAGCCTCTGCTGTTCTTCTAACACTCCAAACCAGTCTTCTCTGCCACTGCTTGCCTGCTGCTTCCTCCATCTTCTGCATCAGCTGTTACTGCCAGTTCTCATGACTCATTCTCCATTCCTGGGGGTGAGAGAGAGGGGCCCAGCTCATGCTCCTGTCCTCCTTCCACATTTCCTAGCTCTACCTGGTTCTGTTGCTCTTCCTGGTCACCTATGGATTTTGCAATAGACAGCATGCTCAATGATGCCCACCCAAATCTGGTGACTGTTTCTGCTGTACAGCCCTCTGCCTTCTCCTGGGTCTTTCTCTCCAAACTTTTGGCCCTTCTGAACCACAGCATCCTCTCTTGTCCCCTGACCTGCTCTCTGCTCTCAGAAGTCTTCTGACTTACAAGTTTTAAGATCTCTCCCTGTTAGGGTTACCACCTTTGAAATGCACAAAAGCCAGCACTCCCCTCCTCCCACAAGGCAAGTCCACTGCAACCCCAACCCCCACAAAGCAACTTGGCTACAACCCCCCTTCAACATGTATAGTATCTAGAGAGATAACACATGTAGATAAGATTGATAACTTCATTGATAACAAACAGGTGTTTGTTTTAACAGAACACTGCCAGCCAGCCTTCATAGTCTGTTTCATTTAGCCGGTTGTTATTGAATGTGCAGTTTCTGATGCGAGCTATTTTTAAAGGACGTAGTAGGATCACTCACACTATTGTGCTGATCTGCCATTGTTTAACACGCCTTGCGTGTCTCCTCACTCGTGTGACTCAAACGCTCTCACACACACACGCCTGGTGAGCTTGTGTGTTGGTGGCTAGACAGCTTCTGTATTTGCAACAGTTTTGATCTGTTATCTCTTAAACTGCGGAACTGGGAACACTGTAGCATGGTTAGCTGGACACAGAAACTTTTAACATTAGATAACTCAGTGTATTGTGATGATAATGCAAATCTTTAGACCCATGTAAAAAAAATAACTCAGCAGAATAAATTATTTTTCTGGCAACTAGCAAATCCATAAAAAAAAAACCCAGTCAGGCTGGTCAAATATCAGCTAGATGGTAACCTGCCCCCTCCGGGGGCAGGCTCCCCTTAGAAGCCCTTCTCCTCATCCACAGACTTGGGAGACAGGCCCCTTCTGGACTGTCCCAAACTGCCCTCCATACCCTCCCCTTTGTGCCCTTGCACTACTCCAGTGCCTCTTTCTGTCTTCCTATCTTCTTCCTCCTTATCATCTTTTTTCTCCCCTGCCTTTGAATGAAAGTCTTGCAAGACAAAACCAGCCCTTCCCAGTAAAGCCCCTGGGTCTCGAGCCTAGAGCTACAGAATAGCTGCAGGCCCTTCTGACCCAGCAACCTTCTTGTTCCTCTCATCCAAGTCCACTACTAGCCCTCAAAGGGGTCAATCTATCTCTGGCAGGCTCCACTAGATTGGCAATAAAGCAACTCAGGACTTCACCTAGCACTAATTAACTCACCGAGTACCTGGGAGGCAGTCATAGACTCATAGACTCATAGGTCAGAAGGGACCAATATGATCATCTAGTCTGACCTCCTGCACAAGGCAGGCCACAAAACCCTACCCATACACATTTATAACAACCCCGAACCCATGACCGAGTTGTTGAAATCCTCAAAAATGAGATTTGAAGACCTCAAGCTGCAGGGAATCCACCAGCAAGCGACCCATGCCCCATGCTGCAGAGGAAGGCGAAAAACCTCCGTGGCCCCTGCCAATCCGCCCCGGAGGAAAATTCCTTCCCGACCCCAAATATGGCGATCAGCTAAACCCTGAGCATGTGGGCAAGACTCACCAGCCAGCACCCAAAAAAGATTTCTCTGCAGTAACTCAGTTCCCATCCCATCCAGCATTCCCACAGACCATTGAGCAGACTTATCTGCCGATAATCCAAAATCAATTGCTCAAATTAAACTATCCCATCATAACATCCCCTCCATATACTTATCAAGCTTAGTCTTAAAGCCAGATAAGTCATTTGCCCCCACTACTTCCCTCGGAAGGCTATTCCAGAACTTCACTCCCCTAATGGTTAGAAACCTTCGTCTAATTTCTAGTCTAAATTTCCTAATATCCAATTTGTACCCATTCGTCCTCGTGCCTATATTAGTACTAAACTTAAACAATTCCTCTCCCTCCCTAACGTTAATCCCCCTGATATATTTATATAGAGCAAGCATATCCCCCCGGAGCCTTCTTTTGGCCAGGCTAAACAAGCCAAGCTCTTTGAGTCTCCTTTCATAAGGCAGATTTTCCATTCCTCGAATCATCCTAGTAGCCCGTCTCTGAACCTGTTCCAGTTTGAATTCATCCTTCTTAAACATGGGACACCAAAACTGCACACAACATTCCAGGTGGGGTCTCACCAGCGCCATATATAACGGCACTAACACCTCCTTCTCCTTGCTGGAAATACCTCGTCTGATGCATCCTAAAACCGCATTTGCTTTTTTAACAGCCATATCACATTGGCGGCTCATAGTCATCCTGCTATCAACCAATACCCCAAGGTCCTTCTCCTCCTCCGTCGTTTCCAACTGATGCATCCCCATCGTATATGTAAAATTCTTATTATTAATACCTAAGTGCATGACCTTGCACTTTTCACTATTATATTTCATCCGATTACTATTGCTCCAGTGTACAAGGTGGTCCAGATCTTCCTGAATAGCATCCCGGTCCTTCTCCGTGTTAGCAATACCCCCCAGCTTCGTGTCATCCGCAAATTTTATTAACACATTCTCGCTCTTTGTGCCAAGATCAGTTATAAAAAGGTTAAATAAGGTCGGTCCAAGAACCGATCCTTGAGGGACTCCACTAGTAACCTCCTTCCAGCCTGACAGTTCACCCTTCAGCACGACCCGCTGTAGTCTCCCCTTTAACCAGTTCCTTATCCACCTTACAACTTTCACATTCATCCCCATCTTTTCCAATTTAACTAACAGTTCCCCATGCGGAACCGTGTCAAATGCCTTACTGAAATCGAGGTAAATTAGATCTACCGCATTGCCTTTGTCTAAGTAATCCGTCACCTTCTCAAAGAAGGAGATCAGGTTGGTTTGGCACGATCTACCTTTAGTAAATCCATGTTGCAATTTGTCCCAATTACCATTGACCTCCATGTCCTTAACTACTTTCTCCCTTAAAATTTTTTCCAAGACCTTACACACGACAGACGTCAAGCTAACAGGCCTATAATTACCCGGATCACTTTTATTCCCTTTCTTAAAAATAGGAACTACGTTAGCAATTCTCCAGTCGTACGGCACAACCCCCGAGTTTACCGATTGCTTAAAAATTCTCGCTAACGGGCTCGCAATTTCACACGCCAGCTCCTTTAATATCCTCGGGTGGAGATTGTCCGGTCCCTCCGATTTTGTCCCATCAAGCTGTTCAAGTTTGGCCTCTACCTCAGATACGGTAATATCCACCACCACATCCAGATTCCCTTTCGTCATCCCTCCATCATCCCTAAATTCCTCACTAGTCTTATTAAAGACCGAGGCAAAGTACTTATTTAGATATTGGGCCATGCCTAGGTTATCCTTAACCTCCGTTCCATCCTCAGCGTATAGCGGCCCCACTTCTTCTTTCTTTGTTTTCTTCTTATTTATGTGACTGTAGAACCTTTTACTATTGATTTTGATTCCCTTCGCAAGGTCCAGTTCTACGCGGCTTTTAGCCTTCCTCACTTTATCCCTACACGTTCTGACCTCACTAAGGTAGCTTCCCTTACTAATCCCGCCTTTCTTCCACTCCCTGTAAGCTTTCTGCTTTTTCCTAATCCCCTCTCTGAGTTGCTTGCTCATCCACCTTGGCCTACTACTCCCGCCCATGGTTTTTTTCCCCTTTCTTGGGACGCAGGCTTCCGACAATTTCCGCAGCCGCGACTTAAAGTAATTCCAGGCCTCCTCCACATTTAAATCCCCAAGTTCCTCCGTCCAATCCACTTCCCTAACTAATTTCCGTAACTCTTCGAAATTAGCCCTCGAGAAGTCGAAAACCCTAATCCCAGATCTACGTTTGTTTATCCTTCCATCTAATTTGAATTGAATCAGCTCATGATCACTCGAACCAAGATTGTCCCCTACCACCATTTCTTCTACGAGGTCCTCACTACTCACCAAAACCAAATCTAAGATGGCATCCCCTCTCGTAGGTACTTCAACTACTTGATGAAGAAATCCATCCGCTATCACATCCAGAAACATCTGACCCCTATTATTCTTGCAAGCACTCGTCCTCCAGTCTATATCCGGGAAGTTGAAATCTCCCATAATCACACATTGCCCCTTAGTGTTTACTTCGTTAAAAACATTAAAGAGGTCTCTATCCATATCCAAGTCAGACCCCGGCGGTCTGTAGCACACCCCAAGCACTATCAATTAGTCACAGTCAATCACAGTCAATTAGGCGGGAAAGCACCCAGGCAGGATCAAAAGAAGCTACTTGCAATCAGGGTGGGTTAGAGAACAGAGGCTCCTAAGAAGAACAGTTCCTAGACTGAGGATAGGCTCAAGGGGAGACCTGATGAGTGGGTTCCCAGGCAGGGAAACTAAGGAAGAACGCTCCTCCAGGGAGAGGCTCTGGAAGAGATGACCTATGAGTGCTAAGGCTCTGAGGAACCTGGCTCCCTGCAGAAGGGCTTCACCAGCTAGCAATGGATTCCCCTGAATCAGGTGACTTAGATGCTGTTCTGAGAAAGGGTCATGAGGGTTTGAGCTCGGGGGGGATCTTGACCCAAAAGAAGAGACACTTTTCTAGCTGATAATGAAGATACCCTGGCTCTTGAAGAGTGTTCTGACTTTGGGGGGCCTTGCTGGGAGGGAGCTTCAACATAAGTGGGGTTGATGGACTATGGTTAACACTGACTGCACCCCCTCCAGCTAGAGGGGTGGGGGTGGAGGCCTAGCTATATACTATTCCACTTTTGGTTTAATTAGATCTCTGAATGGGGTACTGTCCAGTATAGATAAGCCACACTGGACTTACTGAAAGGGGAAACTGAGGCAGAGACATAATTGTGGTGGTGTGTTGGGCTGCCATGGGATGATCCAGGGGTGAGGGCTGGCACCACAAAAACCTCTTAAAAGTTTAAAGAGAAAGGTACTTCATGGGAACTTAAATATTTTTGAGTGCCATTAAAAAAGGGGCAGGGGAGGGAGGAGGGAAAAGGCTTTGTTTGCCAATTTGAACATTATCCAGACATCTATTTGAACCTTAAGAGCTATTATAATAGGCTTAAATATCAGTATTTTTTTAAAAAACAACAACAAAGTAGGCTGTAATTTTAGGCTTCTGTCTTTGAAAATATCAGCTCAAAGGTTTTGAAGATATATTGAAGCCATGCAGAGTTAGGAGAGAGGATTCATGTCTCCCTTATGTCTGTGCAGACTGTCTGGCTCTGAGTTCCATAGACAAGTGTGAGGATTTCTGCTGAGTTGGGCTGGTGAGCGACCTTAATAATCATTGATGTCCTTGGACTATACAGTAACTACATGGTATAGTTTTTTGGTAATGTTTTCTAGTGGGATGCTGAATTCGAAGGTGTCTTCACAATCTTGTTAAGAAAATCACAAGTGACAGAATACAGTTCTCCCTTCATCCCCATTGAGTTTAATTTGCTTCAGGTCATATAAATCAGTGAAGCCCGTATAATAGAAAGGTCGGCAGCGAGCTGGGCTTTGTGCTTGGAAAATTCCCTTCTTATTGGAAATCAGCAAAGGAAACTTAACTGTTGTCTGAGCAGGGCATGTTATAAGATGCTGAAATTCTGACCCTTGAAGGCTTCTGTCACTGCACTTAAGGAATAATGTATGATGGGGAATGTGATCAGACAGATACATTTTGTGTTAAAAAATCAGAAGCTCCACAAAAAGAGGTGTCTTTAAACATGTTGTGTTTGAGTGAGAGACAATATTGTGGCGATTCTGGAAATAGCTTTGATTCCTATGCATGCTTCAGTTTTCCTCTGGGCATTGCATTACTATGCACTGAGGGTAAAGGGAGAGATGATGTGTTGACTCAGCAGCTTGGTTGGAAATCAGAGTCATTAACAAACTGAATAAAGTCTATGCATCTGCGTGGAGGATCTAAAGAGACAATTTAAATGCCAAGGTGCAGGACATTATAGAGACAAACAGGCAAGAGAGAGCAGATTTTTTTCCCATCTCTCTTGAGGGATCTAAGCAAAGGCCCTGGATGGGAGAATAAAGGGGGAAGATATCAGGTGACTGTATCAAGAGCTGAACTCCTTGAGAAACAGAAGATGCACCTGGAACTAAAGACAAAGGACAGACACAGGGCCAAAATGAATTCTACAGAAGCTTGTCCGGATGGAGCCCCAATGTTGGCCAGACAGAACTGTCTTAACCTTTTCTTCTCTATGCTAACCTCTCAACTTCTAGATTCTGTATGCCAGGTGACTAATAAATTAGTAACTTGTTCTGGAAAAGCTGCATGGTGGTGCTGCAAATATTTGTTGAGCTGCATTGACCTGGAAGAGGGCAAGAGGTCTCTGAATAGGCAACGGTCTCAGTTGGACTTGCTGGGGAGTGCTCATAGTGTGGAAAAGGCGTACTGGAGCCTGGAGGCTCAATCTGAGTCATTAAGGCCACCTGGCCTACCCTTAAGGAAGAGGGGGACCTGTTGGGAGTCTGGCATATCGAAGGGCTCCTCCAAGCGACTGTTTAAAAGCTGGAGGATGGCACAGGTCCTGTGGATCTGTGTCAGGCATGGGTCTATCTTCTGATTTATTTATTTTTTAATCTCTAAAAGGAACACATCTCCCTTCTCTTGGGAGATTCCCACACGTGAGGGTCCATTTTGTGTTCTCTTCTGGTCGGAATGACTTTAGAAAGAACCAAGGGGAGCACAAACTCCCAAAGCATGACAATGGCGAGGCAGCTTGGGGACTGAGAGTGCCGCGTATCATGCGGATCATAAGTGTCTCATTGCTACCTTTTTATGCCTTGATACAAAGCCTAGCACAACAGAGCTGGCAGCACCAGGTTACCACAATACAAATAAAAACTGAGAGACAAGCAAGGTGGGATGAGGATTACAATGGAAGGGAATAGAAAGGAGCAGAGGTGGGGATTTACGGTTTATTACAACAATCTGTAATCCACCAACTGCCTTTTTTATCCTGTGACTGCAGAAGTCTTAATGGGCCCCTCTACCTTGAATAGTCCCTTACAGTATTTGTGAACTACTTATGCTCAACAGTCTGTTTCATCTTGCATTTTGCTGTGACACCTTTTTGCTGTACCTTTCCCAGATCTGAAGAAGAGCTCTGTGTGGCTCAAAAGCTTGTCTCTCTCACGAACAGCAGTTGGTCCAATAAAAGATATTACCTCACTCGCCTTGTCTTTCTAGTACCCTGGAACCAACACAGCTACAACTACACTGCATACAACAACAGTTAAGAGTTTTGGTTTTATTAAACTCTGGAGTTTCAAACAAGCAACAGTGATTTACCCAGTACAATCTAACTAATTTTTCTTGCAGGACAGTATTCTAGATCCTTTTTAGAAAAGTCATCTTTCAGTGCTCTTTTCCCAACCTAGAGAGTCTGTCTCTTTAAGCAGAAGGGACTCCTGCATCCTGCCTGAAGCAAAATTTAAAAAGCAAATTTTATAACAGAGGATGTTTCTTATGCTAATATTATTGCGAACAGCTTCAGCAGGAGTGGCAGCAGCGCTTTCAAACAAGACTGGGGGGTGGATGAAAAGGATAGGCTGGGGACCTTGTAATGGACAGAGACCCTTTGACATCTAGTTCCTCTGTTCAAATCCAGTTGAGGTTGGTAGTGTCTCAGAGTTATGAGCTGAGAGGAGCGTGGTTGCCGCATGCTTAATGAACTGGTGCTTTAGGTTCCTGGGATCCATGTCCTGAAAACTGCTATCCTGTCTGTCAGTATCAACAGAAGGCTAAAGCCTGAATGAATGGGGAGACTCAAATGCCCAGACAGGATGGAGGCCCATGTCCAGGACCGGTTCTAACACCCCTGGATGTGCTGGCCTTGTGTGGACAAATGTGGGCTTTGGACTGGCTCTCATTCCAGCACTAAACTCACTTTAAACATTAAAAATGATACCAAAAAAAATACAGTATCTTTTCTCCTTGGGTTCTTTAAGTAACCTGAAATGTACCAGCTCTGTTTGAAAAGAATATGCTTCCTGCACAAAGAGCTTTTTTCGAGAAGGATCCTTTCAAAATAGCTCCCAAATCTTGGGTAGTAATGTAGAGCTTGGAATACATCTTTAACAGCAAGTTATAAATCCCTGTAAAAAGAGGGTTTACAGTAGGAATGCCTTAATCTTTTTTAGGTTATAAGCTTCTTTCAGAAGGGATCACATTGTCCTGTGGGTTTGTACATCTCCTGGCACAGTGGGGCCCTGATCCTGACTGGAGTGCTACAGAAATACAAATGTTAATTAATAACTGCATATACAAGGGATCTGGGATTGTAGTGCTAGATGTGGTTTGAGAGATGGATTAATCTCTTCTTCAAGTCAATAATAGAAACACCAGAGTAGAATAAGGAGTTTAGCATATGATGAATCTGTCAATCAGCCTGTTCTCTCAGCAGAGAAATAAGCATTTCATGTGCAGTGCATAGATAATTGCATTGGGAAAGAGAGGGGATAACATGGCATCCACTGGCATGCAATACACAGTGAGCAGTTCAGCATAACAAGTTGCATAGGCTACATTTATGGTTTCCTCTTTACTCTGCAAAATTACACATTAATTCAGGTGAAGAGTATGTGATGTAAATAATACCTTTCTCTCTTCTTGAAACTTTCTGGGAAGCTGCAGGTCAATCTAGCATTATAATAGAGACAAAAAGCAATCTTTAGATGTGAATTCAGAACCTGCTATGGCAGCTGTGCAATTAAAGGGGTCACCTTTGTTGAAATTAGAATAGCTACTAAGAGCTGCAATGTTTCTTAATCTGCAGCTGCTAGGATATGGGGCCAAGCGCCTCACTGTCAGAACCTTCATTAATAATTAATGAAACACAAGCCCAGTTTTAATTGGGTTTTGTTCTTTTGGTACATTTATGGTGATGTGTTTCTGAAAGGTTCTGTTCAGGTGCGCGTATCATAAAGATCTCAGATGGCAAAAATGCTGTCTCGAGCAGCTAAACAGAAGCTGTCAGAAAAGCTGAGCCCCCTTTATGGATGTGCCTGTAAAGACATCTAAAGGAGAGAACAAATCACGTGCCTATACACAGAATTGCTAACTTCCTTCGCAGGAATACCAGCCAGCTTGCAAATAAGGGAAGAAATGACACAGCACAATCAATCAATCACAAACTAAAAGTTGCTTAGACAGGTGCTGCACCCATGAAGCGGAAGGTAGAATGCCAAGTCTAATCACTAGATGACAGAAAAATGTTCAGGGAACAGGAAACTCAGTTTCCTCCACCCTGTTCCATTGTGAGGGTTTTCACACCTGGGATATGGTTCTTTGAACCCTCAGATCTCCCAAGATCTGTACAGAGCTTTGGACTATGATGGAAGGCCCTTTCGAAGGAGCCATGGGGCTCCTTTTATGGCCGCTGCCTTTAATTTTCATCAGGGCTAAGAGATTCTGAACCCATTGTCAGGTCTTAATAGTAAACATACTAATAGTGCACAGCTGATGCAGTCTGTAGCTTTGACTGGGATGGCCTGTGGGGTTAGGATGTGGGAAATCTGGAGAGAGCAGTGATCCCTGGGCTCTGCTCCTGCCCTTTGCTGTCCCTCTGCCTGCAGAAAGGCCTGTTGGACTAGATGACATCCTGAGTGCCCTTCCAACTCTAATCTTCTATGATTCTATTGGCACAGCACACTTAACGTCAGAGCTTCTGTAGGTATGGGTGTGCCAATGCCAGAGTCCAGCTTCCCTCCTTTCATGTTGTCTCAGGATGATGCACTGGTATCTGAGTGCCCTCAGATGCCAGAAGCTGAGGGGATGACCCAACCCAAGCTAAGTAGTTACAGACACAGCCCTGTCCCGTGTAAGCGAATGGGAATTTTGCTTCAGCAGGAGAAGGCTCAGGTCCTAACCAACACTGTCCAACAGCTTAGTACCTCACTGCAGAATGTAATCAGAACCTCCATTTCATTCTCTCTCTTAATCCATGTATCATTCCCATCTGTTTGCCCATAAATGCAGGTAACAAATCTCTTCTTGATACTTTGGAATGTAGCTGGTCACATGGGACCAGATGCCCTTGTGGAGTCATATTTATTGCCCTGCTATTGTAAGCTGTGCAGGGCGGGGACTGTCATTTATTATATATTAGTACAGTGTCTAGCACAGCCTGTTAGGCTCTAAGGATTACCACGAGGTGTATTGAATGACAAATTAATTCTGCCACTAACCCCCACAGACTGAGAGCGGGATTTCCAATCACTCTGAAGTAAGTAGTTTCTCACGGGGAGACCAATTCAGAATCTGAGCCACTAACCAAAGTCCTTTTCCTATACTTTACTAAGGTCTGAACTGAGTACCAGAGTATTAGGCCAGGAAGCCTATTAAGGAGTACCTTTGTGTGCCACACAGTGGACTGGCCTGCTTTGGAGCTCCTTTGCTGAAGACTTCCTTTAATGAGATCAGAACAATATTATGGTGTAGGCCCATTTCACTCAGTATTTTTAAATGGGCTCCAATAGACTGGTGAAATTTGCTCTTTAAAAAAGCTAAAGAAAATATCACTCTGTTTATGAAATTTAAAAGCCCATGTTTATGTAGGCCCTACAGTTTTGGATTTCTTATGCTTTGATTGGCAAGGCAATGGTAGCCAACAGAGGGAGCACAAGTTAACCAATCATTCCTAGTTTTATGGCTGTGCTATCATCAAGGCTGGCATCATCCATGATACTGATTTCCAAACAAGGAAGTTACAAACTATAGCAAGAGCCTATTTAATTTAAGCAGGAAAGAAAGTCAACGTTTCCCCCAGTTTTTGTTGTTGTTTTTTGAGTGTGAAACTTGACAAGGAGGAGGAGTTGGGGAGAACAGTTTTTCCAAGTTCCTAAGAACGTATGGCTCTGGCTTGTAGGTGAAGCTACAATGCATAAAATACATGTTGAAGCTATTTACTTTTAAAGGGTCCTTGACTGTTCCTGCCATAAACACAACCAAGCTGTACATGAGTTAGCACATTTTCAATGCAAACCAGCAACACAAGAATAAATCCAAATCTAATCCAACACCATCTGCCACAAAATACTGCTGCTACATACAAGAATCTCATTAATATCTTCTAAAAGGAAGATCATATCACCAAATGAATGTACTTTTAACACAGTGTATATAAAATGCTGTCAATATTGAAGTGACTCATGGACAATGGACCTCTGTCCCCTGCTGTAGCTATGCTGGCAGTGATAATTGTCATGGCAGTACAGGATAGCTGTGCATGCATCCAGACCTGTAATCTTCTAAGAAAACGCTTTGAATAGCTTTATCGAGCAGAGAAACGAAGACGGATAAATGGCCAACTGCCTACAAGAATGATGCTAGTACAGCTTGAATCTCCTCTAATTCCACCACTATCCAGTGGGACTAACTCAGAGAAGTCAATGGATCTACATTGAGAGAAAAGAGTATGAGAGGGAATCAGACCCATCAAAACCCATACATCATGACCCAGATTCAGAGCTACCAAGAGAAATTCTGGGCATAGGAGACATTATAAAATCAGGGTCCCTTTGCTTCATCTGTCTTTGCCTTTCTGTTCTCCTGTATGTCCCTCTTTGCTGGCCCCCTCACTAAATAATAATCCAGTAATGAAGCGCCCTTTCTCCCTCAACTCTCTGATGGAGAGAGCACAGTTCATGTTGCCAAATCCATTCCTTGTTACAGTGCTCTACAGATGCTGTGAAGCTCTGATCTCCTGTATCTGGCAAGGCCTGGGCAGCAAGTTAACCTCGTCTGCCCCTTCCACTCAGTGGCTCTGGCCAGGTTTCACTCAATCCAGATCCTCCCTTGATCATTTTTCCCCCAGCTTTCAATTACCCTAAGGGCCTTATGCTGCCTTTTTTCTTCCCACCCCTCCTGGCCCCAGTGTAGGGGATATACCAGGAATAGGAGGGGACAGATGCATTGTTAGAGGAATTCAAGGTGGCAGAGGAGACCATAGGCAGCTGTGAGGAAGCTGCTCTGCGATGGTGCAGCTACCATCAATTGCAGCCCACAACCCAGATGGCACACAGCTACCTTTGGCCTCACTCCCTCTGGTTCACTTTCTGTGATGCACCTCTCAGGCTAGCTCTGGGTCTACATTGAAGAGTTTACAATACAGGGTCCTGAGCCTGGAATTAAGTCCATGAGGGCAGACTGTTATGCCCATTTGAACTTCCAGTGACATACCACATGGGTCTGATGGCAGGATCAGAGAGGCCTCAGAGAAATGAGAACATTGGAGGAGACAACAGCACGGGGCAGGGAATAAAAAGGAGAAAACAGCATGAACTTGCAGTCATTTAGGAGATCAATGCTCAGGTGGATAATTTCTTATGATTGATTTATTTAAGTAATACACCGATGCTAAAAATAATCTATGATTTTAAATATATTTTAAGGAGAATTACAATTTTTTGAGCTTTTTTTGTTTGTTTTTGAAGAGACAAGGGTAATGAGCAGGGTCAGGATAAATGTGCCAGGTATAAGAAGCAGCACGAAGGAAGGGACACAGGCTGGTGTAAGAACAGGGCAAACAGAACAGAGAAGTAAGAGGGAGATAAGCTGCCGAGGAGCTAGCCAATAAGAACAAGGTGATTGAGTTTGGTGTGGGAGGGACCGGCAGCGCCACATGTAGAGGGCCAGCCGTGGTGGGAACATTGGGAGAGGAGGGTGATCATTGTGGCACAGGTTTGGCTGGACTGGAAGGGGGTGTCATAGCAGAGAGGAGGTGGTTGCCGTAATAAAGGCATGAAATAAATGCCAGGCTCTGAGCACATCTTCATGTTTGGAAGAAAACAGGTGTTAGATTTTTGAGATGATCTAGAAAGAGAACGAGAGGGATTTACTGATTATGAAGAGGGAGAAGGGGAGTCAAATGTGACATCTAGGCTGCAAAGCCGTTTGACTGAGAGGATGGTAGAATTGTTGATCATGATGGAGGAGGGAGGAAAAAAGGTGAGTTCAACTTCTGCTGCGTTAAGTTTGAGCTGGTGGCAGGACATCCATGAGGAGACATCAGTCAGCCAGTTGGAGATGCAAGTATAGGCAGATTTGTGTTCATTCTGCTAAGGCTCAGAATCGGGTCCTTATGCCAAAAGTACATTTTGTCTTTATTTATTTAAAACCTTTTAGATATTTGTTCATTGTCACCTTCTTATGGTCTGAGCCTTCAAAATGCTGAGTACTCTCAACAACTGGCTGATGTTTACTCCTGCCCCTTTATTGGTTTAATTTCTCCACTTTTTAGATTTTTTGTGGAAGGTTTTCAAGAATTATAGGCTCAAAATATTGGAACGGGCAGATTTTTATACTTTCTGTCTTGCCTCCCTAATTATAATGCTCATTCTTTTAAATCTATTTAGTTAATTTAACATTATAAATTCCACATCTAACTTCAGACACACAGGGGGATACATCAGTCCAAGTTATTTCCTGCCCAACAGTTCAGCCACAAAGAACACCAACCAGGCTTATGGAAATGGAATTGAGGTATGAAACATGCTAATCACTCTGGTGCAGACTTTGAACCCTCAGAATTCCAAAAAGTGTTTAGATGGGAAATGTTTACTGTAACAGAGCCGTGGCTGCATCCGTGCGGACACTACAATCTCAGCTAAAGTGCATTATTTAAACTGTCAGCTCTTTGAGACAGGGGCCATCTTTTCTGGGGGGAACGGGAATGTCTAGAATCTTGGAGCCCTGGAGGCTTCACTGGAGCCACTAGACACCACAGCATTTCAAATCATAACACTGTTCTTGCACTTTGGGGAAATAAATTTGAGTTGTTCAGCTGACAAAACAAAGCATTGAAGCACTTCAACTAGAGGATAAATTGCCAATTGTTACCACTATTCTTCTGTGGGGTGGTTTGAAAAACCTGTGGCAAGTACATTTTCTATTAAATTATGCAGGGTTTTAGAGTAATTTTATATCCCCTTATTACATCTCTGTAGAACCCTATTGGTTTAATTGCTATTGCTCTACATGAACTTTCTATAAGAGTAAAAATCCATAGCACTTCTCACAGGACTAGGAAGTAGGTATCCTAGCCAAATTCCAGCTGGATAATTATTTTTCCTGCTTAAATTCTCTTTGCTGTTTCAATTGAATACAGCATTTTGCTGCGCTTCTTGTCCAGTGTTGCTGTATGATGGTTGAAGGCTGCTGCCTTCCTTCCCAGAAGCGGCTGCATGTCATTGATGGCTGCAGTGATTTCTGAAGATGTAGTGTGAAAAGTATAAGTGCTTTGTGATCTTTGTATGAAAGAAGACACATAGATACTAGTTATTTTCATCTCAGAAAAACAATCTGATTACAACTAAAGAACACCACAACAGAAAAATACATGTACAGTGGGGTTTGCACATGAGCATCCAAGATAAAACAGTTACTGGATGAGACATACCCAGATTGTGAAGAGTGGAGGGGAAGCCCCTCAATTGCTGAAATGCTTCAGCAAGTTGCCCCTTCCCTTCATTTCTTGGTTTTGAGTAGAGCTGCTTGAAAACTGGGATGTAACACATGTAAAAATGTCTTTTTTCATCTAAATTTCAAATTTCAATGACAAATTCCCTTGAAACTGAATTTCAGAAATTTTCAACCAGCTCTAGTTAAGGTGCATCCACACATAAAATAACCTGATTGACCACGACTGTCCTAGAACCAGTTTGGATTCTGGAGTGGTGAGAGAACCATCAGCTACCTGCTTGTCTCTCAGGACAAGTCAGGAACTCAGCATAGAGAAGACTCAAATCGTGTATCTTTAGGAACATGCCTTCAGAATGTAATTTCTGAAAAAAACATTACTTATAATTTAACAGCATCTTGAAGCTCATCAACCCAGGCGGTTAAGTAATTTCAGATCGCTCAAAGCTTTCTTGAGAGAATGGGAAAAAGTTACATCAGTGTTTCCTTCTCCCACACACCTGCCATCGTCCCCTGCTACTGCAGTGTGCAGCCACATGAAGGATCAGAGTCATATCATTGCAATAAGATTGCCTAGCTTTCTAATCAGAGATTAAGTGCTTGACAAAAATATTACATTTTCTCACCTTGGGTTGATGGAGAAGCCTTAAACCACAGTCCATGCTGTTGCAGCCTGTTAATAGGCTACAAACAAGGGCTCCTGCATTCTGGACATTTCATACTATGTTTAGAGAGAAGATAAAAATGAAAGGAGAAAGCCTCTGGGAAAAGTTAGGCCTAACAAATGAAGACTAATAAATACCAGAAATCTAATGGCCCATACAGGCTCTTGAATGGCACAGTGAAGCTTTAACACACTCTAAGCTGAACCTTGCTGCACCATCCTTTAAGTTTTCTTACATTTCAGACTGTGCAGCATGGATGTCATGTGATTTGCTTGTTACCATGGCGACAAACCCTGCTTAGTGAACAGTGTTGAGTAAAATCCCACATAGAGACCATCGTGTTAGTCCTTTCCATTGGCAGCATTGCTAGCTTTGCACAATAGAACTTCCAACTGATGCACGGGGGGGAGGGGCAAGAGGGACAAATGTTATCCTTTGGTGGAGCGCCAGTGGTGTAACACCAGAGGATTAATTTGCCCCTACATGGTCGTTTTGAAGGGTTTTTTAACACAGGAAATAACTGTAAGTTCCTTCTTTGTGTGCTAGAAACATATCTTTATGTCTGATGATTCCAGCCCTATTTTGGAATTCACCTTCCCCTCAAAGGGTAAAGGTAAAAACAAGATGCTTAGGAAGAAAATTATATTAAAATGTTTTCTGCACTGTGTTTCCTTAATGGGGGGGAGGAGGGAGGATTTGCATTATGCAGTGCCCACTTCTCCTGTTAATGAGACCCAGTAGTATTGTGCGGTCTCTCTTAGCACTGTTGGAAATAGCCCTTGGAGAAAACGAGCAGGATACTGATATATTAATAAACTGAGTTTTGTGCCATATGCAGCCAGATAGAAATGCTTTGTTACACAGATTAGCAGCAGCACCCAAAAACTGCTAACTCATGATCAGAGCTCTATCCTCCTCCGCCTCAGAATGCAGTGAAGGGAAATAACGGTGGGTTATTTTCTGAAAAGGATGGAGATTGTCTCCTTCTGATATATTTTAAACTGGTCAAAAGCACCTGTGCTCCTGCAGAGAGGTATCTGCAAAAAAATAGTGCTTGCCTTCTATAAGAGAGATGGGGAACTTGTAAAGGCATGTCAGCCAGGTGTTTCCCTTTCATCTGGATACATTGTGACTCGCCAGGTGCCATTAGCTCAACTATTTTGAAAGGAGTCTGCAAGCTCCTCAATGATGGGAGGGATGAATACCTTAGGCAGGCTGGTTAATAACAGAAATACAAAGAATAAACTAACCCTTTCAACTAACCCCTGCTGGCAGGGTTCCTCTATTACACTGTTGTTCAATTACACTGACATCTCCTGTGCTACATTTTCTTTTAAAAAAACAAGCAGACATTATTTAAAGTGAATTTAGTGCTGGTTCTGGATTGAAAGCGCTGGAAAGAACTCTTCTCCTGTCCCCCAGTTCCCCCACCCCTGTTAAAGGTATATAAGTGGCAGAATTTCCCTACACTGTGATTTCCCTGCTGAAGATGTGCCTGAACCTTGGACAGGTAGGAGCCACCCCTAGAGATGCGGGGTCCATTTTCAAGGAGACGAATTAGGGTTCCCAACTTCTGCTTTGTTACCTAATTTATTTACTTCCTCTGAGTGTTTGATAAAGATCCTAAGGCGTTTTCTATAATGTTACCACAAAGTCAACAGGTAAATATTCGTACACAAGCTCTGCCTATGGGTCCTCTCTACCACACAACTAGACTAGTCCCCTAAATGTGACAAGTGTTACCTGTGGTGATGTACTGTATGTAACTGCAGTTCTGGAGCCTCAGAACTGCACCTGTCCTGCAGGAAGGATGTATCTTTTGTCTCCAGTAACTCATTGTTACTCAGTGGAATTTACACCATAGGGCAATATATTAATAAAGAAGAACAAGGTGGAATGTTAATGGAACTGGAAAGTGGTTTTCTATATGTTGCACCTTAAGAGTAAAATAGTGCCCCAGCCTATCTGCAGAGATATTCCCTGGGTGTTCGTTCAAGATGGCTGCTGCTGCAGTGAGTCACATACATGGGGCCTCTACATCTATTTTTTGTTCTATTTAAACTAATTAATGTTATCCAGACTGAATGTATGTTTGTTCTTTGTTGATGGAAAAACAAGATACGTTCAACTCTTACTACTAGTGAAATCATGTGCATCCTGTAAAAACAAGTCCTTGATTTGTAGTGGAAAGTATTGGAGACCTAGTCAAGGCACACCAGGCCCAACTTGCTACTGCCCTGCACTATGTGTAGGCATTTACCCAGTGCAAAGTGAGTGAAAAACACTACCAGATCAATATAGGAGAAGCTGACACGTACTTTGCCCTACTGCAAATGGCTATGCAAGAGGCAGGGCAGTGGAGAATCTGGGCCAAAGGCTCTAGGATTGCCCATTGCAATTGCAGAATTTGTCCTACTCCAGGATATTCAACATTGCTAGGCTTAAGGAGTGAGAGAGTGGGCCCAACATAAAATATCCATCTTTTGGCTCCCCAGAGCAAGGCTGACATGCACAGAGGGCCTGATACTCATAAAGTGAAACCCATGGACCATGGCTGCTTCTGCTTATGTACTTGCTGCACATGGGTATAAAAATCTGGCCCTTCATGTTAATTTTGAATAAAACCAATGAAATCATAAGAACGGCCTGTCACGCGGGCTGCATTAGGAGGGGGGAGCATTTGTGTAATTAGAC